>CM023824.1:14449928-15117428 GCA_013266295.2 Branchiostoma floridae x Branchiostoma japonicum
ATCACACGCGATTTATGCTCTCCATATCATTGTTATTTTCACAGTACTAGTGTCATTTGTGTGAACCCTGTTAAATTGTGCATTACTTTTGCTTCACAATAGTCATCTGATAATAGTCGTATGTGAAGGCGTGATGGCTGATTAGAACACCTAGAGTGGATTTTTTTTTTCATTTCTGTACATGTGAGGTCTCCTAAAGCCGCAGTGCCTCAGGGTATAAAAGATTCATTTGTTGGTAAGAGGCTAATTTGCTTTAAAAAGATTTGAAAATGGGGCACATTTATTCATTTTTTTATTCATTTTGTAGATAGATGTGAAGTTGTGTGTATCGACCATTTTGTCGAGATACCAAGGAAGTGACATTAGTCATTACATTCAATGTCATAGATTTCAGAGTACTTTATTGGCGATAACTGTATATATGGTGTATAGTATATAAGATGTAGCATTATAAGTGAATGTTGCATAAGATCTGATAACACTGCAAAGATCTGCACTAGTAAAAGGGATGTTGCATATTTTACTTCATAAAAATGATATTGCTTTGTTTACATTTGCGGCTCTGACTTCCACATGAGTGAATACTTCCACATGTTTTTCAAGCAGCAAATATTTACTAAAAGCCAAAATTCTTATCGTTACAATCTGTTACGCAAACGTCGATAGCGCTGCTGCTTGGAAACTGCATTAGAGTAGTTTTGACGAATTTGCCTATTTTCCATTACCAGGTGCCCCTATGCCTAAATTCTTCCAGAAACGGTCTGTCTGTTTGGCATCCTCGGCTTCTTGTTCTTCCTCCTTCCTCCACTCTTCATCCAGCTCTGGGTCATCAGTTGCCCACGGATCCTCTGAGGACAAGACACATCAGGGAATGTTTTATTTTTTCATCTTTGCTAAACTTGACCTAAAATAGTGATAGATTTCCAACATTACGATGCATGTTATATTCTTTACTCAGTAGCAAAAGAAGAGACTGTTCAGAATATTTGCCCATGTAATTTTGTCCGTGCAATGATCTAAAGATAGAAAATTCTACCTTATCACATACATGTACTTCTATCTTTACATCTTAACGTTAAATATATTAAGCGAATGATGTACTATGTGTCAGCTTGGTAATTCCATTCAAATTTCCACGAGACGTAAAGATAGTGACATCTATAACTGTACATAGTGCAGAGTGATCGACACTCTCATTCCAGTTATGAGCAGGCAGAAACGAGCAGCCATATTTCAAGTGAAGTCATATTGCCAACCAGAAAGAAAGTTACGAATTCGAAAGAAGCCCTTCGTACCTGCTAATAACGCGTCTGGAACTTGAATTCCAAGGTTCTTCCAGAACTGTCTACCCTCGGCAACATCCCCTTCCTCTGAGTCCAGCACTTCGTCCGTATATGCCCAATCAGTTTCTGATATAAAATTATGTAATAGGCAGTTAGACAGTGTTGAGAATAGCAGAACTGAACACAACTATAAAAGTAATATAGCCGACATTTAGTAATACTTCTGTCTGATTAGGATCAATGATAAGTTTATTGCAAATTCTTGCCCGTACGCTTCTTTCAAGTAAAAAGACAAAAGTTCGGAGACCTAATACCTCCATGAGATATCTAGAGCTCTTTGCTTAAATTTGTTGTTTTATTTTGTCTCACTGATTATGCATAAAGGTTTTATTAGTATAATCAATTGTAAATGATGGCCTTCTCTACCAAATTTCAATGTATTGTATGTGTATGTGTGTGTGTGTGTGTGTGTGTGTGTGTGTGTGTGTGTGTGTGTGAAAGTCCTTTCCTTTGGCAGAGCACTTGACAATGTTATTGAATGAAGGTCAGAGGAAAGAAAAGTCATTGTTCTCTGCACATTAGCTTCATTAGATTTTATTGTTTCATTATATTTGATATAAAACACAATACTATTAATATAATCAAAATTGGATAAGTTACCCAACAAGTCGTCGACATGGTTGCTTATTTCGTTCATCTTGTCCAACAGCCGTTTGCCCTTTTCTTCACCATACCTGTTCATGATAAGGCTTCGAACTGCAGGGAAAAGAGGCCCTTAGTTATTTTGTACAGACGCCCAATATATATTTGCAACATATGTTTGTTGCCCACGAGGGCTAGCATTGTTCAGCATTGTTCTATACAAGATTCTGTCAGCTACCCATGCTAGACCCGACATTAGTCCAGGATTGCGCCGCTAGGCGGAATTTGCACCCGCCAGAGCAGAAAGCTGAAACTTCCCAGTAGGGTGGCCGTAATCAATTGAACTGTACCCATAAAATAGTACGCGTGTGCAGATTATATTTCAGTCTCTGGTTAAAAGTATCGACTCACCTAGTTCCTGTTCATCTTTAGGCAGGACCATCACAGAAGAAGCAAACTGTCCTATTCCATATAGAGTTCTGTTGTCTGTGAAGACATGTAACTTGCATAAAATATCGAGAAAACTGCAGGAATGTTACGTCAAGCTGATACAAATGATACTTGAAGTAAGGGCTGACCTGTTTCAGACAACAAGCAAAAAACAAACATACAAATAGCATGGTTCACCTGTCTATGATATTAGTGGATAATTATGTGTGAAACAAGAATTATGGCAAACAGATGTGTTACCTTCTTTGTAAGGGTCCTTTCCTGTCTCCATGTCTTCCAGTAGCTTAGCAAACGCTTCATCTTCTTCCTTGTCCAACCACAGGTCTTCTTCTAACTCTCTGATTTCTATTTACAGGATATCGAAAACAATTATTGTCACTTTATTTCCAATCTACGGACTGCCAATTCAACTACTTTGACAGGCTAACTCCTATGGCATACTATTAAGTATATTTTTACACTATTATTTTTCCAGAAACCTGGGAGCCTGGGAGAGGCTAGTCAAGACGTATGTAACTATGTTCATCGTGACTAAGATAACAAATAAGGGATCAAAGAAAGTACAAACAGTACGATAATGGCTTCCTGACATACGTATACTGTTGAGATCGTTGGAACATGAAATGTGACACTTACCTTGCTGTTGGTCTTGGTAGATTCGATGTGCCTCCAAGAAGATCTTGTCTGTTGCTACATTTCCTAACTTCTTGTTAAAAAGGTGTCTCACTGAAACGTAAGACCAGCGTCTTGTTAAATTCACTTATTACTCTGTGGAATGCTTCCTGCCATACATGACTTTATTGCATGTCCTAATAAAATTTGAAAATCAACGCGGTTCCTAAACAAGCTTGTAGAGGACCCAAACATACCTGTCATCCAAATATCATATCATGTCCAGAACAGAAGAAATGAAAACGTTCCACTGTAGTTAAAGGAAAGCCGCTATGGGCCCACAAACGTTGAAGTATCTTTATAACACATGCTAACATTATAGATATCATTACAACTCTATCACGGTAACCACGCCAAACTCTTGTCAAACACAAGAATACACAAAGACGCTAAAAAAAACAATACCTCATCACGTATTCACAAATGGCATACGGTTGGTAGCCCACCTTTCTGTATCTCGTCGTCGTCAAGAACTTTCAACTTCTCCACAATTTGATCTACTTGCGTCCGGAACAGACTATCTAAAGAACAGACAAACCATCATGATCGATCACAAGAAGAGGCGTTTGCTTTTTCATCGTTATTCAAAATACATGTATTGCCATTTACGTGTCTTAGTTATTTATGCAACAATGGTATATTGTTGGAACTTACTGTCGTTTTCGTTGTCCGTCTTTCCCTGCTCGTCGTCGATCAGTTCCTCGACAGCTTTCTCCTCATTTTCGTTGAACTTCAGTTTATCCCCCAATTGTTTTAGAACTGCAAAGTCGAACAAGAGTTGGGAAAACCTCAAACAGCCATGAAATATTCAGAGCTTTTGTACATTTTGTTGTTTGATTTTGTCTTGTTCATTTTTCAACTTTTGTGTCAGGTGTATTTCAATATTCTGTTCTCATTAAGGAACACATTTCTTGATGGACATGGACGGTTGTCTTTTTGCCGCGCATAGAAACCTACGAAAGTTACCACGAATGTTTGATCCCTGGTATAGATTGTTAAGATTGGGCCAACATTTCTTCTGCGTCATAGTGCCAAATGGGCGTAAACAAACACGATGGCCGCCATTGTTGGAGGTTACACTGCAAGGTCAAACACTGCGTGATCAGTGAATATTTTCTTAAGTTTGGAAAATTTGCAAAATCGAGATTATATATAAAACTTGAATAATCGTACACAAAAAATTTACTAATCAGATAACATGGGTGCAAACATTGGGTGGAAACATTGGGAACTAACTGTACCACTAATAGTGCCGAAGAGTTGATAACTTTATAAGTTGTATTACTTACGTTGCTTCTCCCCTGTCCCAGCAGGAGCGCTATAGACATCTCTCAACACACAAAACAGAGCAAGAAACAGGAGACAAGTAACAAGAGACTTCATGTCACCACGGTGTCTGGTAACCGGGAATCTTCGGAAATCGTATCAAGAGACTGTGAAGGAAACCCTTGGGTGTGACGTCTATCTGTGCCTGTGTCAGGAACCGGTTGGTTTGGTCATTTAAATGTGCATGACCCCACCTAAGTAAGGATTATTACTGTTTGCGTCACAGACGGGTGCACGGTGGTGAATGTTAGCTGATACCGACGTTCCCTACCAATGACGTTGTCCTCATTCTTACTGACAATATGCTGTCTTATGGTATTTCCCCCATTGTGTGCTTTGAAAATTTTCTCTTCACTCGTAAAGAACAAAAACAAACACCAATTGTATGGATACACCTTCTTTATAATAACACTAGGCAATGTATCATCATATTGAATGAAACTTTTATTCAATTCGTAGAATACTGTCACTGCCATATATAGGCGTAAACAAACATTCATGTTCTTGTGTGACATTGCGTTTATTTCTTGTGTTGGAAATTACAGTTCAAACTTGCTTCATTAATACAATGTTGTTTAGATTTAAAGATTTAGAATATTCTTTGAGTAGATAAAAAGGTTGTGAACATTTTGTTAACGTTCTTACATTAGCATTGTCACAGTTAGTACCAGTTTCAAAGTTCAAGCTGTATATCCTTATGTATACCCACAGTTTACTACTTCAAACAACAACTGTATATCTCGGAAGCCAAAGCACCGCTGGTCTCTTGCTCTTGCCGTTAACTGGTAGCAGTAGCTGATCCCTGCAGCTCCTGATCTGCGACTTCGGAAGCAGCAGCTAAAAGGAACATAAATCGATATAGAGTTGACTTGGTCTTCATTTCATTGTCCGGGAAAAATTTAAAACACCAAATAGAAAGGCGTTTATCAAAATGAAAATCGACACTGTGAAAGAGAATTTTTTTTTTTAATTTATAGAACCATCTTTTTGAAAATGTTTCCCTTGCATCCCATACCATTTAAAAGCTTAAAGTCATTGAAAAATTCAAAATCATCTTGAGTATTGCACATGTTTACTCAATATATTCTGCATTGAAGGTTGACATAGAACAGACACCACAGGCATGAACACTTTTAGGTGATCATTTTTAACTTCAAAGTGTCTCGGTAGCTATATATAACTGTTATAGGCAACACAAGACCTCTAGATCTGTGATTCACTACTTACCTGTCTTTACTTCCTCTCCGTTGATGCTTCTGATCGCTTCAAACACTTTCTCACCGGTTGCTTCTCCATACTCTGCATAGAACCTGTATTTTTCTTTGAAGTAAAAGAACAAAAGTAAAAGTCTTTAAAAAGAACATTTGCAGAATTAAATGAGGTTGAACTTCAAATCAACTTCAACGTTGCCTTTTATTGAAACCGTGATCACATACATGTATGCAGTAGGCAAAACATGACCTAAATCATGTGATATTTGTTACCAAGCATTTCTGACAACTCCATAACATAAGCAAACCTTCTTCTTGCTCCTCTGCGGACAACGACAGTATCTTAGCAGCGTCTTCTTTGATTTTCTTCACATATTTTTCACCTAAGCAAGAATAACAAGAAATTGTCATGACAATGTTTAAGTAATGTCTGTATGGAAAGAAGTGTAGATGGAAAAGTATAAGCGAATTGGAAGCACAACGTACGTTCTTGAAGCGGATCTTTCCCTTTCTCCACGTCCGTCACCAATTTGTCGAAAGCCTTCTTTTGGCTTGTCTTGAGACCGAGCTCTTCGTCAATCTTCGCTTGCTCTGTCAGGATAAGAAATCGCGTTAAAACACAAGTAGTAGATGCTATATGTGAGAGAAACAAGCTAATATATAAATTATAACATCTCTCAGGGCGTCGCCCAGAAGACATTGAAAGACATCTCTTGGGATGCAGTAACGGTGTGTGATTCTTTGTTTTTCTTTTACAAAACTACACACAAATAAAAGAAATTAACTGTTATACGACTAGCAACCTCTACCTTGAAGTTCTTGCCACATTATTTTCTCCGCCTCAGCAAAAACCTCTTCCGCTTTTCCAGACCCAAGAACGCTTCGGAAGTCGTCTTTCACTGTTGGGATGGAAGAAAACCTTATTATATCGATTCACAAGAATGTTCACTGGCAAGATTATCATTTTCATGTACTACTATTGTAGTATGGAGACATTTTCAAATCATATCTGGATAATAAGCTTCATTGACATTTCCATAAGTACACTTTGAACATTATTTGTTCACATCTGTGTCATTTGGTTATTGGTAAGACTATTTGCCTGTTTTTCGTTTGTTTGTTTGTTAGAAGGAAGAAGACATTGCCTACGTTGCATCTCTTGGCTTGGGTCGAGCATCAGGATCCTCTTGAACGCCATGGCGATTTCATCCTTGACGACTTCCGCTGCCGAGAAGAATTGAACGGACATAGGTTAAAGTCACAAGCTTCTGACTAAAGTGAGAAAAGGGGCCGGAATATTTACCTGTCAGAAAAGATACTTATTGTACTTCTTGTGTCTTTCCAATAGCCATAGAAGCAGTTTTTGGTGGGAGATTTTTCTGTGTCCAACAACTGCATGTAGTCATTGTGGCTCGTATATGAATCATTTTACTTTCACAAGATAGCCAATACTGTGAAGAGTCAATTAACTCACAACACATAGGTATATCAGTGTCAGATTGCTCATAACTAATCAACATAATCCATCACAAATCACTATACTGCATAAATATTATAAAAGATTGGCTGCCAACCCTCTTTTTCGGGATCTTGGCCACCCTCCTCGTCTTCGATGATCCTCTTCACGCCGTCTTCCACTTGGTCATTCCATTTCATTCCCTTCGCTGCTTTCAACATGCTCATCACTAAACATTGATGTAGATGAAGATGTCATGTGAACCATGCCAAACTAATTAGACTGTAAATTCGTGCTTTCGGCGACTATGAAATATCATTAAGCACTTAGGCTAGTTTTCTGTTTTGTTAAAGTATGTAAGTTAAACAAGACGTCGCTTCTCAGAGATCTGAGAAGATATTTTCTACGAAGAACTAGAAATCATGCATACTATGACGTTTTTGGACAATTCTTCCATATCCTGACCAGCGAAATTGTCATCAACGCAACTACACTTAATCTGACTTCGTTCTACACACTATACGTACGTTTTGATTCTGTTTCTGCATCCAAACTTGGAGGTGCAGACTCGAGACCGCGCAACGTGATTCCTAGCAACAGTATGACTAGAGAGGACGTCCTCATCTCGTTCGCAACGTGAGCAAAGATTTAAAATGAATTGTCTAAACAACGAAGTTAGGATGTTCTGCCGAGATGACTACTGACCCACGGGGTCATATCTAACCGGTTTTCCAACCACTGACGTCGGAGCAATCTGATTGGTCAATGGGAGTGAATGGGGCATTGAGTAACTACGTGATCTCAAAATTCAGGTCTGATGAACTGCTCTACTTTAGCTACCAATGTTTATTATGATAAACACGCTTCAAATAAAACGATAGAAGATTTTCGTTCACATTTAACTAAATGGTCTCATGTTTAAGGATATTAATTTTAATCAACTACATGTATATGATTACGAAGAGTGGGTCATCGATGGGTGGGGGGTTCTTTAGTCCCTATATTATATAGGCTATAACCAACATCCTTGATTGAATAAAAAAAGAATGTGCTTCCTTTGTTAATTATCCGACTGGCCTTCTTTTATGCACGGTTCGGTAAGCAAAGCATGGGACTGTGAAGGTATGAACGAATTTTTCACGCCGAGACGTACACAGTAATTACTCTGGAAGCAAGGTTCACTGGACGATTCATTGCCCTTTGACACACATGGAGGTACCACAACCTGTTTAACAACATGGAATTATGGGTAATCGGCACTTACAACATAAAAACAAAAAATCACCTGGGGGAGACGTCTTTGTTTCCCAGTAACCATTGATCTGACAATTTAGCCGCCAGGTATTCATGACACACCTGGGCAAGAAACTACTAAAATCAGCTTGTTTAAAACCATCAGTTACTAGTAGAAATTATTACCTTGCAATATTTACGTAAGTGATCAGTTAGAGTTCAAAGTGGTCACTTTAAATTTATGCCTCGATAGCTGGAAACTATTTTACGTTTCAAGAGGGTCATTTTCAAATTTAAATCATCTGCCCCTAACAAGTATGTTGTCTGTTGAGCCGAGAAGCAGTTCCTCCTTCAAATGTTTGTAGGTACGCGTTTATTTGTACTAAGTGTGTAGATATATCACATGTCCTGTCATTACGATAATGTAACAAAGGAACTAAGAATGTGTCCCTAATGTAGTCCCCGACTAGCCTCCTTCGGGCTATTGCAGATATGACAGGAGTGACGACCTGTGGTGCCATTTGTGCCACAACTGGTCTGGAACAGGTGGTAGAGCGGGTCTGCTGGACATGCAGACATATTCTGTAGAAAAGAAAAACAACCATCTACTAAAACATACTACGTTGTATTGAAGAGTGAGCTTGATTTAAAGTAGCAGTGGCTGTATCAGAAGCTGAAGATATCAGGTGAAAAGAAGACATGCTCCTGTAGTAAATGAAAGGTGAGTACTAGTACCTTGTAGCACGGTGTCTTGACCTACGAAACCAGCAGTTGCAGACATCCGAGCGGAAATATGTATGTCATATTTTGGGATACATGGTCAAGAACTTTCTCTTATCTGAGCTTTTGAGACAAATGACAATCAAAGGCTGTGCTATGCCTTGCGACCTACTTTGTAATTGTCTGCAATTTGCCATCATGGCATAGTCCGAAGTCGTTTTCTGTGTTTGGATGCAACATTCCCGCGAGCGTCAGGCATAGTAATATCGTGTGAAACTACGTCTTTAAGACGTTCCAACTGTATTTCCAATTTCTTGAGCTTAACTCCTAAGAATGCACAAGAAAAAGACGCATGTTTGGTCAATATGGCCCCAGGCGGTGGTCAGGGGTCGGTCATGCAGAAAAACATTTGTAATGGTCTCCCTACAATTTATTCCGAGACCCTGACATGCATGAAATCTAGGTACAAAACATGTATCTTCATCTGTTCAAGGCCCGGGACATTGTATATGATGTCCTTGACCTGTTGTTTGTTGTAGTTACTGTGGCATCGTTGCTATATAACGTACTTTCGAGAGCCGTGATTGGCAGGGAAGCAGGGCACTTGAACAACGTCACACGTGGCACGTCGCCAGAACGTCCTGCACCTGCCGGAAATCCGGAACGGAACGCGCATAGCACTTCTACAGACTGTAGTTTTCACAAGTTGTATATGAAAAGATATTTCATGCAACGGACTGATTCTGATGCAACGTTGACCAAACATCCAACCGAGAAACTGTGCTTTAGCGCAGGCGCAGTAAGTTCTGCCGACGTTCTACTGACTACGCATCACATGTTTTACAGTGTTAAGAAAATTGGTTTAGTGGTCTCCCGATAATTGGTCGACAAATATTTAGGCTAATCATGTAGGCAATGCCTAGTCAGTGTGCCATGATATGTCACCCAGTGTTGCCATTCTGTTCCAATGGAATAGATCGCCGCAATCACGAAACTTTGCTTGATTACTGTGTGTAAATCAGTTGTATTTATTTGCTGTATTTCAGGTTACAGTTTGCCGTAGCAACCCTTCAAGACCAGACGTTCCTTGATATTATTCTCCAAAGCAGTAGCATGGCTAGGTTTGTCACCACACTTCCAGTCGTCTCAAAACATTACCGTGATGAAGATGAAGAAAGGGAAGACATCTACGAAGAAACATTTCCATTCCTTCAAGATTCGGCCCATGGCTGTTCGACAGAGGAAAGCTGTATGACAGGTAGGAACCGGAGGATATGCCTCAATGTCAGTGGCCTCATGTTTGAGACGAGGGAACATATTCTTCAACGTTATCCAGATACGCTTCTCGGAGATGAAGAACGCAGGCAAGGGTTTTACTGCCAGGACACTGACGAGTACTTTATAGATCGCCATCGGCCGAGCTTTGAAGCAATCTTTCGCTATTACCAAACCGGAAAATTGACCCGGCCTCACAACGTTCCCATGGATGTGTTCTTCAACGAGTTGAAGTACTTCGATATGGGCCAGAACGTGATTGAAAACTTTCTGGAAAACGATGGTTGCAGCCAAAATGTCGACCCGTTGGAAGTTGACGTCTTGCCGGAGTCTGATCCACAGAGAGCCGTATGGATTCTCTTCGAATACCCACAGACCTCGCTACTGGCAAGAATTGTGGCTTTCATTTCGATATCCGTTATTTTTGTATCCATTGCTGCCTTCTGTGTAGAGACAATACCGATATACAGCGAACAGAACGTGTTGAAGTTCGGTCAGGATGACACACTGTCCGATCGACTGACGATGGCGTACAGTAGCAGCTTCTTCTGCGTGGAAACAGCTTGCATCATCTGGTTCTGTTTCGAGCTGGTAATCCGCTTCTATGCTTGTCCGGACCCAAAGGCATTCATAAAGGACATTTTGAACATTCTAGACCTTGTTGCCATCCTACCGTTCTTCGCTACCCTCATTTTGATAGTCGCGAACATAGAGACATCGGGTAGCGGCGCTTTGATTATGAGAATCCTTCGTGTCGTTCGGGTCTTCAGGATATGCAAGCTCACTCGCCACATCACCGGCATGCGTCTCATCATCCTAACCTTACTCGCAAGTATGGGCTCCGTCATGATGCTTGTTTTCTTCATGTCCATTCTCATGATTCTCTTTGGAAGCATCGTGTATTTTGCGGACATGAACCACCCTGAGGCAGATTTCCAAAGTATCCCAGAAACTTTTTATTGGGCTGTTTTTACAATGACAACGGTAGGGTACGGTGACGTGTACCCAAGAAGCGTTTGGGGGAAGTTAGGAGGCCTGATGTGTGTCCTGTGTGGCTTTATTGTCCTTGCCATCCCTTCACCCGCCATTGTAGCTAACTTCAACAGGTTCTACCTCAGGCACAAAAACGTTCTCTTTAGTGATGAAGAAATCCGAGAAAAAGAGAGAGAAATGAGAAAACATCGCACGTTATGGGACCGGTTTATCAAACGCTTCTCAAAGAAAGACACAGAAGAGGAAAGGTCAGCTGAGGAAAGGACATCTCATTCCTTTACACAACAGAACTGATGATTACCAAAATACTCATTACACAGAGACCCTCGACCCTGAAAAAAGACAACTAGTGTTGGAAGAACCATCTAGACTTTATTGAAAGAAATAGAATCTAATGTTAAATTAATTACGTATTACATGTTGGGTACTGCGTTGAATATTACCTAGTAGGTGTGTATTTGAGTAAAATTCTTGAATCTGTGACAGGAAGGGATTATTGACAAGTTGAGAATATATTCAAAATGTAGTTGCTAGCATCCTGTGAAGATGCCATGCCAGTAGACCTGAAATGGCAATACTGTACAGAATTAACCTGCCATTTTGTACACATCCTCAACCTTACTTTATAAACTGTTCATAACTTTATAAAATGTTGTCACATATGGTCTGCTATTGGTTGGCTTGAGTCTTGTCCTCCTCCTCCTTTTCAATGGTTTTGGCCGCATCAAAGACCCTTCTTGCTTGTTCTTCTCCATAATGGCTGGCTATCATGGCTTGCACTGAGGAAATAGAACAAAAGTGTTTGTTTTCTGAAGGCTCATTAAAAATATAATCAATGGCCATGCTCTGTATATTTTTTTGAAGTATGGGATAGTTTTTTTTACCTAAGCATTAAAGAGTAAGAGAAGTTGATCTTACATCGTTTCTTGTCTTCCTCCTTCAGTTTGTCTACTTTTTCTTCCGCACGTGCCATCAAAGCCAATTCAGTATCTCCTGCTGGAAAAGTAATGAGAAGCAAAATGAGCATCATTGTTCTTATTGTAATTCTTGATTCTTAGTCATAAATATATAGTGTGCATTGTTTTTCAAACAACATTACATCATAAAACCTTATCATAGAGCTAATATTTTTTGGTCAATTACCTATATATCAAGTCCTTCATGGAAGTGGGTAACAAACATGGTGACTTCTGTTATGCATGAAAGTGGATGTCTTCAAACATTTTTCTTGGAAGAGTTTGCGAAAATAGGTACATACCTTTTGTTTCTACATTAGTGCCTTTGACGATGTCAGAAACTAACTCCTTGAAAGCCTTTTTCTCATCATCTTGGAAACCTACATCCTTCCTTAGCTCCTTCAGTTCTATATGATGAACAGTTATTCCCAATTAGCACAGATGAAGCATTTTGTTTACAAAAAGAATGACAGTTTTGTTTAGGTGGGGTAAAAAAAGTTTGTATATAAATTACTGATAGTGTCTTTGTAGATCTCTTTAAATTCATTGTTTTTTAATTTGGTGGTATTATGGTTAGTGCCGGTATTATGAGACTAGATTATGAGAGATACATGTGTTAAAACACTTTTTTCTACCCCCTTCCCTTCTTTCCAAATAAAGTTTAATTTCAACACAACTTTGGTTTGCAAGAGTAGCAGTTATCCACTGGCACAAGGAACAAAATCACAACAAAACATTTCTTACTTTTATCCTCCTCCTTAGCCAACATGCTGGCATCCTGGAAAAGAGTTTCAGACTCTGCTTTTCCCAGATTCTGACGAAACAGCTTCATGACTTCAGGTAACATAAAAAATGTGAAACGTTGTCAATATGATAAAGTACAAAGTATTATCAACGTTCTTCATGGTGATTAATGAAGAACTTAATGTATATAATTTTATAAAGATTCCAACTAACTAAAAGAGCAAAAAATTTAATAAGAATGGAAATGTTTATCCAAACAGTTAAACCACAGATTTTCAAACCACCTATATATGAGATGCGGAATATTAGCTTGAAGTTTGTTCATAAAAAGGAGATTCTGGTAAAAAGTAAAAAGTGGGGTCGTGTGGCCTAGCGGCAGAATGTTCGGCTCGGAACCAAGAGGTCCCGAGTTCGAACCCTGCCATGGCACCAATCTTGTGCCCTTGGGAAAGGTACTTTACACGACTTTCCTCACTTCACTCAGGTGGAAATGAGTACCTAGCTTCGGTTAGGGACATCCCTCGGATAGGACGTTAAATGGAGGTCCCGTGTTTGGGGAGAGCCACACCCCATGCACGATAAAGAACCCACCACACCCTTCGAAAAAGAGTAGGGGCATGCCCCGGTGTGTGATGGTGCAAATTCTACAGTGACTGGCCTCAAGGTTAGCCCTTAATAATAGCCCTGTGCTAGTTGGGCAGTCTTGGCTGTGTCTTCAGCCGAAATGAATAAATAAAAAAAAAGGAGATTGTGTTTTTTAAGTACATAATGTTATAAATTAGTTCTCTGTATAGGGCATACCCTTTTCTCTGTCTTGGTCAGAGAACCTCTGTATCTGGTCAGCGAACCTCTCCACACCGATCTTCATCTCTTCATCTGGGGAAGAATCAGAACTCCTTGTAGTATCCACTAAGCATTGATTAAGTATGGGGTCACAGTGCTGACAGATAGGGAGGATTGTGTGGGACTAAATTGTGCAAAATGATTGTTTGATTTTTCAAATAACAGCTCTATCTCTAACATACACATTGACACACGCATGCATTCACACATGCACTGATCATGTTGAGAACATACTCTTTATTATACATGTAGTATAGCATACACACTCATAGTATAGTGTACCTTCTTTTTCCGGGTCCACTCCTTGGTCCACATCTCTCATCAGTTCTCCAATGGCATACTCCTCGCCGTCATCCCAATGTAACTTCCTCGCTTCAGCTAGAATGCTCAGCACTACAAATGTATGTAAATAGGATTGAATTGAAGACATCTGCAATTAGATACAATTGAACTTTCCAAGTTGACTACAGTCACACAATATGTTACCAAGAGCCTTTAAAAACCAGTGATATCACTTAATACGTTCCTTAATTTCCTATCGAAAACAGTATCACTATATGCTGCATCAAGAATGGTTCTCTTTGGGTGGTGCTTTCTCAATGTCTCATCAACTATACGTTCACTCCATGGACTACATTCACACAAGAAGTATAATACTTAATAGTGTATTTTTGGAAGACTCTTTGTGAAGGATTTAACCCAAGCTGAACATAACAGTAAGAATTGTTGAATATCAAGTTATTACATGTCATGTAACGTTATCATCTATTAAAGAGAAACAAAAATTAAAGAAACTGGGTTGCTTACATGACTTTTCCTTCGCATTCAGTCCACCAGATTCAGCTTCAACAATTCCTTTGAATGTCACTGTTATAGTGGTGGCTGTAATGACTAATAAAAGGTACAGGTATTTCATCTTTGTATCGACGATGGAGTTTGTATCGAGATCAAGAAGGGATCACAAATGGTGCACGTAGAGTTTATCTCAGACCCCTGAATCGGTGCAGGAATGCTGGCAGTTATTGGCAGATAATTGTTGTCTACGCAGAGGGGTGCGTCATC
The DNA here is from genome assembly GCA_013266295.2 of Branchiostoma floridae x Branchiostoma japonicum. Taxonomy (NCBI): domain Eukaryota; kingdom Metazoa; phylum Chordata; class Leptocardii; order Amphioxiformes; family Branchiostomatidae; genus Branchiostoma; species Branchiostoma floridae x Branchiostoma japonicum. Next base: position 14,464,795 of record CM023824.1, read on the forward strand.
AGGCGTGTGCATGACGTGTCAAAAACCAGTTTTACTTCTGGATGTGTATCAAAGATGACCTCTGAACTGTGAACCCTGGAAAGACAGGTAATGATGGTGCAATTATGGTAGGAAGTTACTTCATACAGTGGTGTGAGTAGAAATCCATTGGATGATGTAATTCTATCGCCGCCGGGTCTCTGATCATCCAGTCCAAAACATTTACTGATACCCAATACAATCCTGCAAGTCTGAAATCTCTGATTTGTTGTTTAATTGTATAGCAATGACAACCACTCAAATTGCTTGTCATTTGTAATCAGTGCCAGCAAAAAGTACAGCCCTCACAACAATGCAATGCCATTTTCTCATTCATGGCTTACAACAGTTAACGTTACATGTAAACCATACAACACAACAAGGCTGACCATACTTCTACAATATTATATTGTAAAAAAATGATAAAAAATACACCCATTTAAGACCAACATTTACATTTCAATGAGCAGAAAGAGGTTGGAAGATCAACCTTTATGAAATAAATGTATTACGGAGTAGCAATTGTATTCAGCAGTTCATGCAACGCAACTTGATACAATGGAATATACACGAACGTTCTGTTAACAGAATGTCTGTAATTTTAACTCTAATAATATTATGCTGTGTACCGACCTAAGATCACCACATTAGAAAAATGGTTTTATTGAGGCCTTCTAAAGGATATATTGAACACCTGGATATCTGAATGTGTGCATACCTTGAGGATTATACTGCATTTCACTTTTTTTTAGTAGATTTTTCTAAAGCCAACATTTTTTTTTTTTTTTTTTTTTTTTTTTTTAGCTATTTATTTATTTATTTATTATTTTTTTTTTTAATTAAATATTACATATAAATACAAAGAAAAACCTTGTGGCAAGCCCCCCTAATACAAATATAATAATACATACAAAGTGTAACAGGTTACAAAGAAAGTTGGTCTCGAATATTATCCACTGAAAATAATGTGTTACAGAAATAAGGCTTGTTATTCGAAGATGCGCTTTTAAAGATATAATATTTTGCATGTAATAAACATTGATTCAAGTGTCTATTCTTCTCCTGCTTTTCAATTTTACCATACATAATATCCGTTTTCGTTAGTACAATATGTTCTAGAAAGGTGTCACGCCACCATGACACATAGTCATTCCAATAACTAGTGACGTAAACACAATCTACAAACAAGTGGTTTAGGTCTTGTTTGTTGTTACAAAAAGGGCATTTGTCTGAGTCTGTAACTTTAATTTTCTTTAGATAGCAATTTGTCGGCAAAAATCTATGTATTATCTTATATTGAAAATACTGTAGTTTAATATTCTTAGTACATATGAAAGGTAGTAAGTACACATTTTTCAAATTGTTTTCATGTTCGAAAGTTTTTAACAGTTCGTCTTGGCCCGTTGGGGGTTCAAAGTTTTGTTTTACATATATGTCATACAACTGTTTACAAGAGAGAGTCTGTGAAGCGAAGTTTTCTTCCACCGAATCACCGCTCTGGTCCTTTTTTACTGCATCTTTCCAAATATTAGGTATCGCTGTTCTCAGGCTAGCATATCTAAGAATGTCAATAGGTGTAAAGGTTATTTCATGTTTCTGAGCCAGCTCACCCAATGTCAGGAAGATACCATCGCTTGACATGACATCACATATTTTCATAATACCAGCTTGACACCACCGGTTGTGCAATACAGATTTCCGGCCTACTAAGATAAATCTATTATTCCAGATAATTTGATTACTTATGTCATCTTTAGATTTGGGAACCGATTGCACAATCGACTGCCAAGCCTGCAGTATTTGACAATAGAACATCGGTAAATTAGATAGATCTAAACATGTTGTATCAAAGTTACATTGAAATAATAATTTCCCTCCCCACTTACTAAACATATATGCACAACTGTCACTTTTCTCAAGTTTATTAATCCATGTCGCCTTAAGGGCTTTACATTTAATAGAAAAGTCCACCATCGTTAGACCACCTTGGTCTTTCTTCCCTATTACTGTCTTCATTTTCACTTTTGGCTTTTTTTCATCCCAAATAAATTTAAAAATATAGCCATTTACTTTCTCGGGAAAGCCAGCAGGAACCGGCAGAACCGTGCAATTATAAATAAGTTTAGAAATACCAAGTGTTTTAACCAGAACAATTCTCCCAATTGTAGTTAGGTCTCTTGTCCTCCATACATTTAGCAATTTCTCCATTACTTTCAGGGGATAATCAAAGTTCAACTTATCACAGTCTTCCTGGTTGTATGAGAAATGTGTACCCAGTGCATATATCGGCCCCCGTGGCCACAGCACGTCCAAAGGCTCATCAATCCTATGTCTGCTAGATCCCAACCACATAGCTTTTGTTTTTTTTCTACTGACCTCCAGGCCACTACAAAGTTTAAATTGATCTAGAATGTCAAGTAAGTTTTTAGCAGAGTTTTCATCTTTGACAAGACCAGTCAAATCATCAGCATACATGGATATTTTTCTCTTGCAGCCATAGATCGATAAACCTTCAACAGAGGGATCGGCCCTTATTCTAGAAGCTACAACTTCGATCACCAAGTTAAATAGATATGCTGAAAGTGGATCACCTTGCCTTACTCCTCTACTTACGTCAAACCATGGAGACGAAAAACCGTTATTAATAACACAACTAATTGCATTTTTGTATAGTAGTTTGACCCAGTCAGTGAAGTTTTTTCCAAAATTCATTGTTTCCAGTGTTTTAATGATAACTTTACGCTCGATCGTATCAAATGCTTTTTTGAAGTCGATGAATAAGGCAAGGGCTGGCAAATTATGCATTTTTGTGTACTCCATTGCATCAGCAATATGCCTTATATTAGTGACTATTTGTCTTCCTTTTATAAATCCAGTTTGGTTTGGATGTATTAACTTTGGCAAGAGTGGTTCTAATCTATTCGCTAAAGTTTTGCTTATGAGTTTATAATCAACATTTAAAAGTGTAATAGGGCGCCAGTTTTCCAGTTTTCTTAAGTCGCTATCCTTTTTAGGTATTAAATGAATTACGCCTCGTTTCTGTGACACTGGTAATTCGCCTTTTCTAATGGCGTAATTTGCAGCTAACAGGAGGTCTTTTTCTAAGTACTGCCAAAATGCCTAAAGCCAACATGATATTTATGTGGTAACACATCTATTCCTTACAATATGGGGAACAACAGTCAATAAACAGACACTATCTCTAATTTTTTCAGTAGCTTATATACATATCAATTTAGATACTCATTTATATACAGGTTACACTTCAGACTCATTCTAAGTCACTGATGACTGATAGTGGATGGTATCTGAAACATCTGATTTTTCAGAGAATTTATCCAGTTGTATTGCGTAATGTTTTCCTGGATGCTTAACATCCATCTATGTACTGTGTTATGGGAAAGTTTAAGTGGTATTTCATTTTGAATGCTAAATTTTATCCCACCTAATATGAATATAACGTTAGATACATTAGCTTGTCAAGCAAAATCAGCCCTATATAAATTTGGTTGTTTAAGATTCAGTTCCACCATAAGGCACTCTACATCAATTGCTGCTAGCATTGCTTTCTAAGAAGTCTTCTATTCTAAAGTGTTCAAAATTAGCAGCAAATTTGTTAATGAGACCATCTCTTCCTCATGCTTGTATAGTGGTACAATATGTATAATGCAATTGAAAAAAGCCCCTAAACCACAAAAGTTACCAATGGACTTTCATAAATTCAAAATGCAGTATGATTCTCAGAGCTGACTGCTTTGTAAAATCTTATGCTCCATACTGCTTTCAAGTTAGGGTTGAAAAGTCTATTAAACTTTGTACAAGTGGCAATCCCAATAGAAATTCTATTTTGCTAATCAAACATGTACATGTACATTACAAGAGAAACAGATTTGTTAAGGCACAATTCAAGGCAAATGCAATATCTATTATACCAGTTTAAAGGAATAGTTCCAAAGTTTCAATAAAAACATAGCAAAGTTGCAATCTTTCTATCAACTTATTGGAAGGAGAAATCATGACTGACCTGTACACCAAACAAACATCAATATCTTGAAACTTAAACTCCTCTCTCCACAAACCGTGCATACCAAGGATTTGTTCCAGTGAACCCAAACACAGGTAAAGGGCTTAGTAGTTACAACATACAGTTCATACCGTCCATCCATTACAAACCATCATTAGAAAATACTGGAACTTTTGTTACTCCAACTCTCGGCAAGAAACAAGGATCTCTTCAAGCACCCCCAGTGATAGTCTACCACCACAACAAGAACATGAAAGACACCCTGGTTGGAGCCAAGAACTTCCTGGAAAAACCAATTTAGAATTGTTTCTTCACCCACTCAAACATATACATGACTACCATGCTCATCCAAAACAATGAAGAGCACAACATAAAATTCATTTAAATATGCAGCATAGTAAAAATCAAGGGTTTGTTGTATATATGAGTTTGTGAATGAAACTGTCCACATTTACAAGAGTTTGACCATCCCATACCCTGGCCAAGCAATGTTATTAGTAACTATGGAAAGTGCCTAATTTGCATAATATATGTATGAATTAAAATGCTCACTTCTACATAACTTGCATATGCCACCATTTACACGTGCAACCTTTGCTCCTTAGATATGCAAATAAGATTCTATTGGCATAATTCATTTGAATTAATTACCTCTATCCAAATTTCATATAACGTTATGGCAGATATATAAGTTCTATACATCTCCCAGAAGCTATTCTAACATTTTCTTATCTTCATGCAAATGAGCACAGCTGACCCAGAACATGAGAAGTTCATCAGATCTTCTGCAGTACCAAGGAACACTGTAAGGTGGCCGCAAATCTAACCATTCCTTTGATAAGACAAGACCTAACCACAAACAAAACTCCATTACAATTCATACATAGCTTCTCGAGTTATGCTGTTCAACCAAAATGCCATGTCATCATCTTGAGAGATAAAACTGGCATATCTAATATGATAAAGATAATGAAATTAGGTCAAATAATGCCAGGAGGTAAGCAAGGGTTTGCTGAGATGATGGGATAAAATCTGAGGCTGGCAAAACCCCTGCATTTAACACTTGTAATCCCAAACATTAGTCGCGATTCCAAATCTCAGAAACCAGGGGATGTTCCCTGATGATGGACTGGCACTCGGAACTGATGCTTCTCCCGAAGGCTGAACCGATAGCGCGAACCTCGGTCAGCTTACTGAGTAGGCGCGGAAACATCATGCGATTCTCTGGGTAGGCGACTTTGCAGTAGGCACGCAGACACTCGATGTACTCTGCATACGACTGTTCCATTGTGTCACGCCCTTTGATATTTGGCCGATCTGCAAATGAAAATACAATGTACATCACATTTGTTTGAAGAAAATAGCTAAGATGTAAAGGTTAGAAGGATATATCTTCATTCATTCTTAATTGATTTATCTTCTTATTTCTATTTCATTTATTTCAGTATAGAAAATGTCATTTTAACATGATATTACCACACATCTATATTGTGAATACTTTGTGCATCTAATGTTACAGGGAAAAACATGAATATTTCATACTCTTTGAAAAATACCGTAGTTACATTCAGCTTGTACTTACCGGGAGACACTACTATCACACACTGCATGAGGTCCAGTGTAGTCGTGTCTATTTTCAGGTCCAGCATTCCTTCATACCACTTCATCAGGGTGGCATTGAATGATTCCGTGTGCACTGTGATAAAAAGATGACACATGACAGATAATACAACTGACTCACCCATGCAAATTTTTAAAAACCAATTTGCAAACCATTTTCACATATCAAATATTAAATGAGGTATCTGTCTCTTATATGTTAAGCAGGACTGGTGCCAGTAGATGCTGATCCTAATTTATTGTACACTAATTACAGAAAGTCCCTCTGCACAATATTTGTGATATCTACATGTACCACATAATGTCGTCTACCATTATCAGTTATGGATCATAGCATTTCAATGATTCATCTGAATGTTGAAAGCTTGACTTGCCTGCCTGCATGATGCGTTGTAAGACGTGAGCACCAGAGTCGAAGTTTGCCAACACGATAGGAACTTTTATCATGCAGCAATCGAAAAAGGATGCCTTCGGTGAAAATAAAACACAAATTGTTAGCAGACTTGTTTATCAAAAAGTCAATAAATGACTGAACCTATACACAAATGGTTGTTTGTACAATGGAAAAGCATGTGTGCATGGAAATTGCATTTCTAGGCCATTTTATGACAAAGGAGACAAATGAATAATTACTTTACTAGTAACATTACCTTCATGACTGCAATCTGGTCCTCAATGCAGAGATCTTGAAAGCAACGAACAACGGTCTTGACAAATTCAACCATCTTTTCCACCACTACACCCATGTGAGCAACAAAACGATCCTGCTTTTCTTTCTTGCTGTCAGCTTGCATGGTTCGCTATACAATAAGAAAAAATACTATTAGGTATTGACAGAGATGTGTTTGTTGGACCATAGACGATATAATGTTCACTGGAGGTTGTGGCACTAAAAGGTTCAAATTACTTCAAGTTTTGAACAGATATGTAATATATTCTAATATAGATGTATCTGGAAAGTTGGCATATACAATCAAAACTGCTCAAGAAGACCACCCAGGGGACCGATAAAATCTGGTCTGTGTGGACAGGTGCATGGTCACTATAGACAGGATTCTTAATGCTTGTGTCAATGGAAAAACTAAAAAGTGGTTCTTATGTGGAGGTGGTCACTTTTACAGGTTTAGCTGTACAGCTACATTAAACAAACTGTCCTTAGAATTTGAAAATTTCCCAACTGAAGCTGATCAATATTACAACAGCCTGAATATAAATCTAAGTTTACAGTATCATTACATCAAGTAGAGCAGAAGTAAACGTACCTTCCACAGTTCACACATCATCTTGTGGTCCTTTTCAAATGTTTTCTTCCGATATGTAGCAAGTTCAGAAACAATTTCTTGATACTCTGGGGAAAGATTCTGAACAGCACTGGGCCTTGCAAACATTTTGATCTTCAATGGACCCTCTCCAAAATTTCTATTAGTAAGTACGCTGCATGTGTGCTCCTCATGTTGCTCCACAGCGGCCTGCTCTTCACCAGTTGACTGACTGTTTTGGGAAAGCTGCAGGGTTGCTTTTAGACCACATTTGTTGGCAGTTTGATTGACACTTTCTGTAGATGTACCACTTGTTGAAGATCCAGAGTTCTTCTCTGATGCTTGCCCATTGGTTGATGCAGAAACATTTGCTTCCAAGTTAGCTTCACCTTTCTGAAGGGAGAGAAGGTTTTCAGCATGCTCGATGGCACTGTTGCTCTGGATTGGTGTAGTCACAGCAACTTCATCAAACAACCCTATGCTTGGGTCGAGGTCATTCTCATCAATGGACTGTGTCTCGTTTGCAAGGAGAGCTAAGAAGGAAAGCATGTCATCACTTCCATTTGAGTCAGTTCGATTTAACACTCTGTTCTCAGAGCTGAAATCCATAAACGAAGACATGATTTCATCGAGCAAGTTGGTACCATTGCTGTCATTGAGTTGTGGTAAAGACATTGCTTCAGGCACAGTCTCAAAAAGTTGAGCACTACTGGATGGAACTGATGCTTCTCCCAAACTACAGGTCTCTGATTGGTTGGAAAAGTCGCTGACTTGGTTCTGTTGCTGCTGTACATCTGTCCCAGTGCTCTGATTGGGTGGTGGCTGAATAGGCACTTCCTGATTGGATGATGATGTAGGATGGTCTGATTTTGGTGCCTGATTTTTTCGATAAAGGAACTTTGACCTGCACTGAGCCTGGGTAAGAAGACCTGCAAAAATATGCAGCATGAGTATTAAAGGACTGACACTTTGCTGCAATCCATATGCAGGCCTTCTTAAGTTATGTTCACCACAAATCTGTGGACACCTTCATTTTTCATTGAGGTAGTAAGTTTTTGCAGTTTGCTGAGTGCTTATGTAGGTATGTCAGAAATAGTAAAGATGAATAAAAAAATAAAAAGCTAGTGTTCAGAGTAAATTACCTAACTTAAAGCAAATGTTGAGTGTAAATGTATGCAAGAAAATGTCTTACAATCTGATCTCATGCCAGCAGCCCTGCATGAGCGGAGGCGACATTCGGGGCACTTCCTCCTGGTGTACATGTCCATGTTACACTTGCTCCCTGACTTGCATGCCTTGACATAACCCTTTGTCACAGTTCTCCTGAAGAAGCCTTGAGGTGAAACAGAACATGACTGTCAATCATGAAATACTTCCTACAAATTCCTTAATTTAGCAGAAACAGATTTAAAGTTACAGTGCAGCAGATGTAGGGGTAGAAGATGGGTGCATCAACTTCAGCAATTACAGTACACCCAGAATTGCAAATTTGTTGTTGTTGCTGTTATTAGGCATCCTCATCAGAGGTGAAGCATGACATCATGCTTTTTTTTTAGTAGCTATGCTTGTGCAATGCGGCTTCGCTACGGCTCACGCATATAGGGGGTGATGATGTAAATCAACACTTGGCTAATACAAGACGAAGGTTCATCAAGCTTACTTGCAAACTTAAGAGACTCAAATGTTCAGAACACTGTTTGAAAGTTTCAATAACTAAGAATTCGAAGACAAGGAGGTAAAAAAACAACTTTCCATCCCTAAAATCATAAATGTGACATCCAAAATTATGTGACAGCTCAAAATTATTCACAAGACAACTAAATGAAGTCAAGTCACCATGGCCTTATGTTATTTATGTAGTGAATATACAAATAGCAAAGGTAAAGGTAAATACAAATAGCAGTGGATATTACTGAATCTTACCTTTACATCCCTCACAGCTGTACACACCATAGTGAAAGCCAGACCCCTTGTCTCCACACACCACACAGTCTCCTCCTTCAGTTCCAGCAGGGTCTGGGAAAGATGTGGTGTCCTGGGCTTGCATGTCTTCAAAGACAGCCAAAACTGACACTTGTGCATTCATGTTGCTGACTGCAAGGAACAGATTTAAAAAAAAAAACACAGAAAAAATCTACTCCATGTCATACTCTTTGAAAATTGAAAGCAAAGGAGGCAATATTATATAATTCAATGAGCATAGAGCACTTGTGGGACTGGGAGAGATGCATTCATGGGAGATTACAAGAAGAACAAAAAATTGTAGATTTCAAACTTCCGGTATTTAGGTATGGTTTGTGTTAAAACACTTAACGTCATCTGTCTATTAAATGATCTTAAATTAGCCTTCCGGCAAACAGCCCTCAACTTCGTAAAATTTCACAATTCTCCTTGATACCTTCTTTGTGCATTCCTCTCTCTCTACTCTCTCTACTGATACTGTTCGTGACCTCTTCTGTCCCACCATGCACCGCGTCAACCGCAAAAAAGCTTTGCGACTTACGTATATATATATATATATACATATATATATATACATATATATATATATATATATATATATATATATATATATATTAGAACTGTGTTGTATGATCATTGTGACATACCCCTGGGTGACCAAATGCTGGCGCTTCATACCAAATATCATCACAAATGTCAATCCATACATAACGTTACCTAACTAATAGTTATGATGACCACAAACATCCAGAAACACAGACAGACAGACAGACAGACAGACACACACACAGACACAAGCAGACACAAAGTGACAACCAAAACAATACCTCCACTTTGGCGCAGGCGTCAAGTGGGACCATATTTTAGGCCACCCTTCCTACCCCAGATACTAGTAGCACCTGGTGGAAAGCTTAACCGCACGGTCAATGACCTCAATCAAGACCTTTATCAGAATAAACAAATGTTGGAAAATTACAGGAGATAAATGGCATTTGACTGAGTGTGTAATGTTTTAGACCTCCTTGTTTAGACTGATGAGCAACCAAGAAGTTTCGTCGACGGTATGAAGTATGATCGTAGATTGTGAATTTTTTCACCGACGCCAAAAACTTATGGCGCCACACGTTTGTTTACAAAGATATGACTCAGCCAACTTTCATGCTGTAACACCTGGCCAACTATGGCAACCAGGAAACAGTTGTGTGCCCTTGGACTTTCAATCGGTAACAACGATACAGCCGTTATACCGAGGAGGACCAAAAGTTACAAACTCACCTTAGAGAATGTCTGGTCCTCCTGTCGTAAAGAAGTTCGGATGGAGTCAGAAGTAGCACACCATGCCTTTGGATCCAAACATCAACCCCTTTCACCTCCTTGCTTTCACCGATATGCCCGGAGGTCATGACCCACGCACGGGGTAAAGGCTGATTGGTTCCCGTCGGTAACGTGATTTGTTACGCCTTGTAAACAAAGCCTTAACTAGAGTTCTACGATCTCATACCTTCGCCGAACAATCTTTGTCTCATATTATGGAAAGTATGCCCTACTTTGGATAATTTATGTCTGATAATGAAGTGCCATAAGGCCCTACCTGGGCTAAAGCTACGGAAGCTACGATGATTGACAAGAAGGTTACGTTTTCAGTCAGGCCCTGATTTTCAGTGTCATTTGCTGGTGTATTTGTGTTTGTATTTCCAAGGAGGTTCATCTAGTCCAAATTTGCTAAATTTTCACTACAATGTAGCTCAAACATAAGCTGTCCCAGCCCTTTATACCATCCTTTATACATTAAAATGTTACCTTTGTTGTTAACGGAAGACAGCTGCGCATTCTCTTGATCAAGGGAGAGCTAAATGGAATACCTTTAGAGGACAAAACCCCATACATACCCTTGGGGCCCAAAAAGGTAGCCTGGCATTGTGGTTTAAACCCGAAAAATGGCACACGCTGTCTGTCTGTTAGTCACCAAGATAACTTAAGAACGCTTGGATGGACTGGTTGTATATTTAGTGTGTTGGTAGTTTGTGATAAAAGCTGGGATTTTGGGCACCCTGGCAGGTTTCCTAGGTACTGCAGTGGAACTTCTGGTTTTGATATCTTGTGTTCTGGACATGCTATGGTCATGATTTTTGGATGGTAGATATTCTTTTATGGTCGGAAACAAGTGACAAGTTTGGAACCTCTAGCAGCTTGTTTTGGAACTGCAGGGGCATTTTGGTAAAGCTTTCAAAGATGATATCAAACTGCATCTCTTGTCCCACTCATGCTACGGTCTGGATCTTTGTAAAGATAAGAATGGGTGGAGAATAGGGTACATTTTCGGCTTACTCCTCCTTTTTGTTTAGACAGTTGATACTGGTTTGGCCATTTCCCATTGAACCAAATACCTCTAAAAATTGCTCGAAAAAAAGACCTCTAAAAATTACTCCGCACTTGGGCTGTCAACAAAATCCTCAGGAGGATTAACAATTTCAAGGCTTCCTATTAAATAAAGCCTCAAAAATATAAAAAAAAACAATGTCATGTTCTAGGAAATCTTTGGATATATAATATATATGTCTAATGGATAAAAAAACACAAGATATTGACCAGCATTTGGATTTTATTTTCATACAAACTGACATATGGTAGCATTAAGACCAGTATGAAGTGACAGTTGTATCATTTCTGTGCATGTATGTCTTGCTATCACCTCAACAAAAATACTTCTACATATATAAAAACTGTAATTTACATGAATATATCATATATACATCAACAACTGTTGTAATGAAGGGTGTGATATTTGGCAGAATTCTCATAACTTCTTCAAGGGAAACCAAATTGACTATTTTTCCATATGATTTTGCTTCTAGTTTCCCAGAGAGTTTGCTGAAAATCATTTTGCTATGTCAAATACATGGTAAAGCAAATATGCAATGGTGATACAATGCACAATGCTGGAACAGTAACTTCAGCATCTCTGTACCATTCTTGAGAATTAACATGAAATAGTTCACAAAGCTAAACTGTACATTGTAACATTTGAAACTTAAAGAATGAACTTCTCAAGTCCTGCTGGTTGGTTGATTTTCCGCTCAACCTCTGCGCAATACTTTTCGGGAACGCCAGCATTTTTCAGTTCATTCAGCTTCTTCTTCTTGATGTCGTCTAACTTTGCCCTGCGCTGCCTGGCCTCCTCGTCCAGTTTCACGCCCTCTTCAAAGAACGCATTGCGGTCATTGATGCGTACCTGCTCCTTCTCTCGGATCTGCTTGCGGACTGCATCTGCATGATTTAGTCGCATGTCGTGTTGCCTCAGCTCATCTTCTTTCTCCTTCTCGATCAGGCGCTTCTGTTCCCGCAGGACGCGTTCGAACTCTGACCTCTCTCGCTGTGCCTGGACAGCCAAGAAGTGTTCTTTACTCATGACCTGGTCTTCTCGAGCCTTCTTCAACAATTCCTCCATCTCAGCCTTCAAACGAGCCTCCTCTCTCTCCTTCTTCCGCCACTCACGCTCGGCTTGCTCCTGGTTGCGTTTGGCTCGAAGCGCATCCTTCTCGGCCTGGAGATCTTTAGCACGTTCCTGCAAGGCTCGCAGACGTGCAACTTCCTTCTCCTTCTCCTTCTTAATGCGCTCCTGCTCTGCCTCGTACTCTGCCTCCCTCTGTGCTCTTTGTTTCTGGTACTCGATAACCTTCTGATCAGCGAGTCTCTCCTGCTCAGATTTTTTGGCTCTCATCTCGTCAGCTTCCTGATTGGCTCGCTGGATCTCGACTTGGATATCCAGCTGCTGCAGCCGTTTCCGCTCCAGCTCCTTCAGATCTTCCATCTGAAGCTTCTCCAGGTACTGCAGCATCTGCCGAGCCTCCTGGTCCTTCTTCTCCTGTTCCAGCAGCCTGTCCTCCTCGTTCTGCTGGATCTGGTCCAGGATCTGCTGCTTGCCAACCAGCCGCTCCTGCTTACGCCGCACCGTGATCTCCTCCTGCAGCTTCAGGTCATTGACACGATCCACCTCCATCATCAGATCCAGCCTCTTCTCTTCCTCCGTCAACTCCTTCTGGATCACCCCTTTCTCCAGGATCTGGGCGTCACGGATGGCATGACACTTGGCATTGAGGATCAACTCGTTCAGTGCCTTTATCTCGTCTTCTTGTTCCTCCTGCTGTTTCTTTGCCTTCTCTAACAAGTACTGTGCCTGTTCCTGGGCCTCCTCCTCCAGGTCATTGAGCTTCTCATTCTGTTTGCGGTCAAGGTCCTTGGCCTTCATGAACGTCTTCCGTTGAGCACAGGCATCGATGGCCTCCTCCTTCTCCTTCTTTCTGAACTCCTCCAACCTCTCACGTTCTTCCTTGGTCAAAACACGGGCAGCAGACTTGATCCTCTCAAACTCTCCCTATGATAAATCACAACAAAACAACAACAAATGAGGACAAAAACAAATTAGTTTCTTCAAAGATATAAGGTCAAGTTCCTCAAAGGTTCAGGAAAAGGGCTCATGTATGCTGAACAAATATCAGCAAAAAGGGACAAATATCAACTACATGTTTGGCACAATTTACATAATCTCACTTCTTTCTCTAAATAACAGGGATGGTACATATATTGTGGTGGGGGAAACAAAAGAAATGCCCTCACCTGATGTAGTATAATGGACTGTCCGGAGGGGTCCTCCATGGGAACGATCAGGTTCCTGATCAGGTCCTTAGTGATGACCTGAATGGTCTCCCGTCCTGCCTTCTTACTCTTGTTATTGCCGGAGGACAGCCTGTCAACAACAAACAACTCTAAGTATTCCAGTCTATCAATACCTGCCCTGGAGACTAAGGTGGGGAGAGACACATAGCAACAACAATGCATAACGTTAAAATATATATACACAAAGAACACTAAAATAATACAAATACTTTTTCTTGTATGCACAAACTATTCCGTAACATGCAGCTCCTATTATTATGTATGTTGTCTCTACTGGCAACATGTATTGTTTAGATAGTACCTGACCTCCGGGTCAGGAAAATAATGGACACAACTGAAGCATGGATATGATATCATTTTGTGTGATTCCACCTGGAGAAAATGTACCGGAAAACTGTTTCTTATAAACTGTGGGCAGCGTCAGTAATCATCAAAACGTTTTATTTCTTACTTTAGAATCGTAATTTGGTAGTTTACATGATTTTAAAAAAATGGGCTCTCGGCAAGCGACTGACATTGCGCGATCTATTAAGTGGGGGTATCCATATGATGTGACACTTGGTACATCTTAATAATTCATGGTAACAAGACAATCTATACACGCAAAATCATCGCGATCTGATCAAATGGTAATACATAATTGATAAACGTCATAACCTGTGTACTGTCCACCAGTGATTTCTTCACTCCGCTTTGTACTATAATTTGTAGCGACCTTGCAATTAAGAAGTCAGACAACTACAACGATAATCTGCACACCGTACATACCTTCGATCAGTTTGCAGCTCTTCCTCAAACGGTGATCTACCATTGGCCTGCTGTGTTTTCTTGGTGGAGCCGAAGAGAGTTTCATCCACGGTGGAGCCTCCAGGGTTGACGGTCCTGTAGCGCCTACTCGCCGCCCGCCTGGAACCCGCACTCCCAAGCGACGAGGCCGATCCTACCGAACTTCCAGGCATTCTTCAAGAAAAATCTGTTATTTCAACTGCTTAACGACCACAGATGATGTCGAAATAGGCGTGGAAAAACTGGAACCCACAGAAATCACGTCTGTTTCTGTCCGAATGAAGCTTACAAAATGGAGGACTCAGCTGCCTCGCGCAGATTATTTGCTTCCGGTCCCCATAGCGACCGTCGCCAAACAAAAATATCAGAGGGCGATAGCACCACGTAACCAACATACGTGATTAATTCCGTTAAATCGAAATCTGTCCAGAATTAGAGTCAGTTAACGGCATTAGTGACTACATTTATATCGATAACTGCAGTTTACGAAGTATCTATATGGCAGAGATTACTTTTGAGTCATTATGACACAATATGAACACGAGTTCTGTGCGTTTCTATGCCCTCCATAACAACGAGATCTAGAGGGCAAGGAAATATGACCCTTGCCCTCCCCCCAATCCATAAACTCGTGGACTGGGTTAGCCTCCAGCGCAGACTTTTGTAGCGGCTTACACTTGTTTCTATGAGCGCGGCGATTTCTTTTCGCAGGGAGAGCTGTATCGGGCGCTTACTTCGCTGTCTTTAGGCAACCAACAGATCGCTTGGAGAGAGATTAACTTCGGAGGATGGCACCCGGGTCTACCCGAGCCAAACTTGTTGCAGGTGGTTCGGTGGAGCCTTCAAAAATACATTGGAGAACCTTCCGATTTTGGCCTCTATCATATTATTTATGAAGCCCCAAAACCAGGCTTTTCTTCGTCCCTTGGATAGTAGCAACATCACTGTCATCTACGTTTGCTTTATATTGACCTCTATCATCAGAGAAAGGACACGAAGTAAAATAACCCACTGGCAAGAAATTATTCTCCAAGCAGATGTTGGGACCTATTGAATGAGTGTAGGAATGGTGGGATACTTCTTCTGTTGTTCTTTTGTCTTGGGCTTATAGAACTGTGGTCTTGAGAGTTTTACCATTTGGAAGTCCCACTCCCTTTCATCCTAATGCATTCACACACATGCTCATTAAACATGCACAATCATGCCAAATGACTCTGACCATGTGAAAACAGTGCAATCTACATCATATATTCTTGCTCAGTTATTTCACGCATTTTGACATGTACAGAGCGTGGAATGTAACATCAAAAAGTCTGCTGCACAAAGCCCTCTTGCACGCTTTAGATGACATTATTCTATCAATACTGACAGTATTTCTGGACTATCTCAGTGTTTTGGTTCACAGAAACAGATGATTAGTGAAGGACTTTGGTCGGATTTGTCCCTACAATGAAAGATACCAGCAAGTACTACTGTACAAAGACTACAGTACTCTGATAATATACACAATCCTTATTTACATGGCTTGTCATAGATGCTACCAATGAATGAAAAACTTTTATGAGGGCTCCCTGATTTTGTTGTCTTTTCACCATCCATACAGCCAACTTATTTTTCCTATAGGGTCCCAGGTACATGTAGAGAATGATATAAATGAAATCCACACCCCTACCTACATGTACATAAAAGTTTTGCATATAGATCTGAACCAAAATATGTTGTGAAATCACACCACACTGTTAAGAAAGGTTAGCATAATTATTTCTATCATATGTTAATTGTATAAATGTCGGATTTTCAAAAGACTGTCAAACATGGAGAAATACTTAAGCATATCTATTGCACACAAAGAACTTTCCCTTATGCCCACATCTACATATATATATATATCTGTACACACATACACACGGATGGATCACCATGTACAACTAGAACAACAAGATTGAAACAATGTAGATATCCTAAAAGCGTTAAAGCCTTTAATGGTGAAGAAATGTGAAGAAAACAGACAAGGTGAAGTATGTAACAATGACATGAAAAGTTAGCAGCTTCCATCCCTTTTTGTTTTTCATTTTCATAGGAAAACTTATTTTTACTTCAAGGCGTTTTCAACCTTTACACGTGCAGTCAATATTGGCACTTTAACTGTTGCTGGAACCTGGTGCTTGTAGCTGGGCCAGTTTTCAAGTAGGCAAGCGACAGCTTAGCAAAAGCAAGCATTTTCTTTACGTTCCTACAATGATTATAGTTCCTGTTGTGTTTTGATTACAATTTATGCTATTTTTATTTCTCGACTGAGCGGTTTCGGCAAGCTGGCTTGTCATTGCTTTTGTAGAAGACTTCATGGCCCAGCTATGAAGCTATGATATACACACCAAATAAGGCTGGAAGACCCACACTTCAAACATGTTTCACCACACCACATATTGCAACAATACTCTCTGCCAGTTTCTCTACCACTACACAGCACCTGACCATCTCTGGTAAGTTTACAAGTTCAGAAACTTGATTTTGGTTCGTCATATCTCCATTAATACTTTTGTCAATTGCATTGTACAACTGAAATTAAGTTTCTGACCTTTCCATGCTAGGTTTATATGCATTTGTTACAACACACTTCTGCAACAGGTCACAATCAATGCAAAGGAGTCCAACTTCTCCCCAAGATTAAAAACACACCATCAAGGCCAAATATTTGCTAACCAATCTTGACAAACTATCAAATTTCAGACTTAGATGACTGTGATGGTTAGGGTTGGCGGGTTTTTGCGAGTTTCAGCCAGGAAACATTTTTCCCTAAGCCTTACCAACAAATTTATCAACACAGAAGATACATTTCTATTTAATTACTCTCTGAGTTTTTAATTTAGGTAACAGTTATTCATCATTTTAGCCTTTGTATATCTGTAATTGAAGGTCAGAATGTAGGTAAGTACAGGTGGGAGTGTCATATTCCTGTCTATTGCTTGCTGTTGTAAAACACCTGTTGTTGTATGTGTTTCATTTTGCTGACTACATGTACTAGTATATGTTTTATTAATTTATCATTATTATAAATTATGACTACAGGTTTTCATCATTTTTCAAAACATTAATAAAAATGAAATCTTAATGTTTCATTCTTTTTTGGAGACTGATCTGTTTCTAAGGCTTTTTTTGTACCATATGTAACATTATCCTCAGGAAATATGCTAGCCAACTGTTCCTGTGGTTTTTGTTGAATTCTAGATTTTCCTTTACTTTTGTCTTTTTCAGTTTTCTTTTTTGTCATGTTTTCTGACTCTTTCCAGCTTCCTCTCGTGTCTCTCTTCTCTCTTGGTTTTGGTGGAGTGTGTGTGGCCAGGGGACAGGGGTCCTCTGAGTTTGTGTTGGGTGTCCTTTGCAGAAGGTGCCTGTTGGTTAAGTGTTGGTCTTTCTGCGCAGTGATCTTGTTCTGGCATAGATGGGACCTTTTCTAGGATGCTCCTGCAACAGAAGTTACATTACACACCGTAAGATATCTGCACTTGCATGAGCATACTGTACTAGTACTACTTGGCTGGGTGTACATTGTAGTTCTCTTCAAGTATAGTTCCAGGTAGCATTTCTTCAGTTTTACAACTACAATGTACAACAAAAAATATAATAATGATAATATGAAGAAGAATATTCAACATGGCCAGTGTTGCCAAAATAGTGTTAAAAAATTTGAATTCTTCAAAAAGGCGAAAGGATACTTCATGTATGTACTATGGGTTGATGACTTATGCCACAAAGTCTGACTTTTGTCTACTTCATCTAACTGAGGAGTAGTGAGATATGCAATACTGGTATAAAAATTCAAACAAGAATACATTTTAGAAACAAAATTGAATGAGGACATGCTAATGAGATGACATGCATGCATGTGAATTCAATGCTTCAAATACTCTCACCATCAAGACCCAAGCAAGTACATTTTTGTAACATCAAGAGCAACCATAGTGCAAAGGCAAAGTGGCACACCACACAGTGATAGGTACGAATGCAGAGTCACGACATGTGCAGAGTACCCTGGGAAGGACTTACTGTTGGTTCAGTCTTAGGAATCTCGGATCTCCTACGCTGCATGCACAAAGTGACAGATCAAGGAGAAAGTTGCAAAGAAAACTATCTCAGGGAGATGTGGTTATCATGGCTTCCCATTCTGAAACTGGTGTTGTCTCATATATACTCATGTGAATCCCTCTTATTAATAAGTATTTGACTATTTCCCACAACAGGGACGTTTCTTGGTCAAAACTTTAATGTTGTAGCCACATTTCAAAGGCAGGGCACATTTCAAATGTGGCCTTAGCAGGGGTTGATTCATCTGTTTGTGGCATGTCTGGTAATACTTATTTCTTTATTTCTTTATCTATTGTATCCATTGTGGTCCCCACTGACTTACTGTAACAAATAACAGCAATGTGTTTTATGGTTAAGAGTATATTATATGCACCTGAGGCATTATGAATCATTATCATATAGCCAGATGGCGCTGACCAATCAGAAGGCTTCATTTCCCCCATAACCCAGGTCGTTATTATCCGATATACGGACCCGCTTTTCAAATGACTGACGGTGACCCCGGACTCACACCCAGGGTCATGTGAAATGGTCCTATGGGGTCGACCGATTCACATGACCCTGGGTACGAGATGAGGTGAGCCGCCATCTTTGTGTTCCACGTATCATGCTGCGTACGATGCAGTACCGAAGTTTTTTTCTCAAAAAGTCTCTGAAACAGATTTTGACTCAGTTTTTGGAGTCGTAGGCACCGGGGGAGACTCCAAGGAGCAACATGTACGGGTGGATGGGAAGCTGGCCAACGATAATGCCGACCAAGTAACTACATTAGCACCGCGCCTAAAAACGCTTGCCTTATAAAAATACACTACAGAGGATGGTAGCTAAGTTTGCTACGTCGCTAAGTTTGGATAGGCTATATGATAATAACGTTATTGCCCTGCTTTCCTTCGGTGTATATGGCGTCATAATTCAAGGCCGGTTCCTATGACCACCGAATGAACGACCGAGTCCGAAGGAACCGACCATGAAGGACCCAGTCGTTCATTCGGTGGTCATCGGAACCAACCATGAATTATGACGCCGTATACACCGAAGGAAAGCGGGGCATTAACCCTATATTATGAGGGTTTGTTCTAATTGGATTGTGGAGTGATCTTATTCTGAAAATAAGTGCAAAGGATCTGGAAGGGGGAGGGCAAATGGAAAGGTGTTTCTGTATCTTGTGCCCTTTCCCTTTATGTGGGACAGAACAAAAAAAATACTTTGGTGCAAAGGCAGGTTAGGTTGGAGAATGCACATCCTCAGAAATGTCCCTGACTGTATTAGGATATACATGTATTCTGTCCTGTTACACCAGTAGGATTATTCAGTGCACTTTCAAAACATGTTTCCACTAATGTACTTGATAATTTAATCATTTAGATATTCTTCTATTTCTTTTTTTTATTGTTATGTTACTGAAGATCACCACACTGTACTGTGTGTGCATAAGTTGTTAGAAAAACAAGTCTTCATTTGTACCAATTTGGATAAGGAAAAAACTATAGCAACTTGGACGAGAAAAACTATAAGTGAAACTGCTCTAGAAGTTGCCTTGCCATAATACCACTCTGAAATGTTTGTGATGCCAATCATATGAAGCTACACACTGTCGACAATCCATCTTTGCTGTGTCCTTGGGAAAATCTGTTATGACAGAGGTCCACCTTTACATGTACAATAAAGTCCCAGACAGCCCACATAGAAGACCTACACAGAGACCAGCTCCCAACTAAGCATTCTACTGAGGATGGTGGCGGAGAATATGCCAAGGTATTATCAGTAATCAAAACAAAAAATACCTTAGCTTTGCTAGAGATCTTTGGTAGGCTGGTGATGACATCTTAATACCTACTTTGCTTGCTACCTCCTTCTTCTTGTACTTGGTAGGAGCAGGCTTGATGGGAATTTGTTCATCAGTGTCATCATCATCATCATCATCATCATCAATTACCACCTGTAAGAATTTGTTATATATCATGTGCACCTGGACTTGTACGGATTTTGGGCAGGACACATAATAGTGCAACATATCCAATGGCTAGGCCACACTGTGCATATTTTCATTTTCTATTTTTCTTTCAAAACTAAATTTTATAAAATTGCATTTTGTGATTTTGCACTGTATTACCTAGTTAGGGAGCTCAGTAATGTGGCCTTACCTTTGATGATTATACATAGGTCATAGTCATCACATTTATAAAGGAAAATCTAAATCTTTAACAATGTGGTCTTTAATATGATTTAAAATAACAAGAAAATGTTTTGGAGTGGAGGATGCCACCTACTTGGATGGGTTTTACTGCTTTCCTGGACTTGCTGGAAGCTGGTTTCTGACTTGTACCCTGTAACAGGTCATTTCAAGTCACAAAGGGACCCCTCAGAAATAGTTGCTGATGTAGTATCTTACGTGTGTGTTGACATTTATTTTTCAGGTAGAAATGTGAACTATAGACATACATTTATTTTGACAATTGGTTGCCTGCTCCATGGCTGCATGATGATTCTAGCAATAGTGCTATTAAAATATAAGTGATCTATAACAGTTTCAGAGATCTGAAGTTCACAATTTTCACTGTCTTTATTTGCTGTATCTTGCAATACCCGTAGTTCAACGGAACCAACATGATGACCAAAATTTTAATGACCGGGACGAGTACATGGATAGGAGGAAGCACTGACTAAAGTCTAATGCATAATTCTTTGGACAGGCATCATGACTGTAAAGCATAGTCATGACTGTTGGGCTAGAGGACTTTGTGTGCATTGCACATACGTGTATAGTTTGACAACTCCCGAAATACAAAGGTGGTGGTAAATTGCAGAATCATACACTGCAGTAACAGTTGTTTGCCTTGAGAAAAGGACACAAGACAGGGGTTTTTCTAGAAATTTTTGATATGAGGGAGCACCACCAGGCGAGGGAAGCGCAGCGACCGAGCAGGGAGAATGGTGCGGAAGGGGGGGTGTCCCCCCCTTCCACGGTGCAGAGCCTTTGAAAAATTAAAGCTGCAATGGGGCATTCTGAGGCTATGTGAGAGGGAGATTCATAGGCTTGTGGTATTCCTAAAAGTTTCCAGTACTATAATGTATGTAAAAGCCATAGGAGAAGGATAGATAGACTAAAATAATTCAAGGTTATTTTTCTCAATATCTTTCCCAAATTTCTATTCATGCATGGCATATTTCCCTTATAAAATATAAGTACAATCAACAGTACACAAAATCTGCAAATCACCCTTTATACACTAAGTCTTACACAATTAGTGATCAATGTTACTTGTAGCTCCAGATAACAACATTGGGTTTGCCACAAGCTCAAACCTTTCACATGGCAAAATAGCAACACTGCTACAAACTGCTACAAACTCAGGTCTCATGTTTCACTTCAGAGCCTGTTCTATAGGAGGCCCAGCTCACGTCTTTGAGCAAGTTCTCAATGAACATTGTTTATTCCATTCAAACTTTTACTACTAGAGCTAAATTTTCATGTTTGTGGTAAGATTTTGGAATTTTTATGAGAGTAACATAGTTTGTAATGCTAGAATACATTGTTATGTGGTGTTTTTTAAATATTTTTACTGGAAAAAGATAATTTTGGAAAAGACTTAGGCTTCAATCTGAAAATTGATATGAGGGCGCTGGCTTGTTACATGAGGGCGCAGCGCCCCTGTTCCCCTGTTCAGAAAAACCCCTGCAAGGGGAATTTGGTTATCATACTATATTCTGTCTGCTGTTTTGTAGCAGCTGGACAAGGACACCAGACCCAGGATGAGAAGCCATACCAGTCTACCGTGAGGAAAAAACACCACACATGCGATAGGAGAAAAGAGAAGTACGATACCCCTAAGGTAGAGCTACACGGTAGCTACTTGATAGGCTCAAAGCGGAAGATGTATTTGCGGTACATGGGCTAAGGTGTGAAAAAAGGTGAAGAGACGGTGTTAGTGTGAGGGCACAACCACCACGATACATGTTAGCTGCCCACACCGCTGGGGTACCCACCGCTGGACCACCACCCTCGTACGTTGCTGGGAGGGTCGAGCGGTACCCAGAGCTTAGGTACATGGACTGGGTTCTGTACAGGTAGGGCCGATCAAGCCGGTCCGAATGATCGGAATCAGTCCCATAGTTAACAGACAGGGATCTGCGGAGGTGTGGACCCTGCACAACGACCACCATGCATGTCCAAGGGACGTCAGAGGAAGATGGTAGGGTGGGGGTGAAGAGGAATAATAGTATCATTAGTGACAAGCTTTAGCAAACCAGATTGGTCCACCATACTACAGCAGTCTGTGGTATAGACCAATCTATGCACTAAAGCTTGAAACTATCCTATGTAGAGTTTTATACTCCAACTACTAAGATCTACATGTACCATCTGAATGATGGAGTTACTGTTTCATGTTAATCATAGAATACATTGTGTACATGAAAGAAAGTATACCTCATTGATCCTTCATTTACAAATATTACCAGTACAGTAAATGTAGTATTGGATTCAAGAGCAAAGGACTTTTTTCATGGTCTCAAGCTGTTGGTAAAAAAGATTTTTCTGGATGGACAATTCTACTGCTTCACTTCATTGCAAATGCAACACTTGACTTTGCCTGGACAAGCTGGTTACACTAACTTACAGATTTGCCCAGAGGGAATACTGGTTGGACTGGATAGATTTGAGCTGGGGGAAGAGGGAGGAAATGGAAATGCCAAAGGTATTACCCGGTATGTGGCAAGAAAAACAGAATTAGGAGAAAGGTTGACAGGACAGGTGTAGGAGAACATAGGGATCATATTGTAATGGCAATAGGTATAAATGTCATCAGCATTTCACAGAAACATGTACTGTCAAGTCTTACAATGGAAGGATAGCTAGGCACAGCCTGGAGAAAACACACAGATACTATTAATAAAGATGTAAAAAAAAAATGTTTAGTCTATGGATCCATCTGATATTTCATAGTCTATTTTCCCCATAATCTATTTTCCCCAAAATTTCCCCAGTATTTTTTGGCAGGCACTGACTATCAGTGTGTATGCAATCGGGATATATATGCTAAACTGCTTGGAAGTCAACATGATGATGCATCTTGTAAAGTATAAAGAACTGCCAAGATATTGTCTTATGATAGCAATCAATTCAAGGTACCATGTATGTCCCAAACTACCAAGATGAACAGAGTACAAACTCACCGAGTCGTAAAGCTTGCGCTGACGGGGCCATGTCCCGGTGGGCGGGAGTCCCGGTTCGCCCCCCGCCTGTTCCTCTAGCATGCTGCGTGGCCCCCGTATGTGGGAGTACTTGGTGTCCACTATCTCTTCTCCATCCTTCCTCTCTCTTTGTCTCTCCATCTCTTCTGTTAGTCTGTTGCTATCTACAGGGCCTATAGGAAATAACATGTTAAAGGTATGTATTAGGGATATGGTAAGAACTTCACAACAAACTGCAACTTGAGTTATTAGAAGGACAACAATGTGATCTAAATGCAGGCAACATTATTCACTGACTGGTTCTCATGGTCAGCGCTTCATCATCACTAACAGACATTCGGGACGACGGGACGTCACGCTCACTACTGGAATCCCGTCCAACTGTGCTCAGATCCTGCGTGCTCAGCCCACGTATTAACCGTTCTGTTATTGTCTGCTGACCCTGGAACACAGAAATGAGACAGGTATAGGCAAACCATAAAACCAAAAGCTTGCCCTTCCCCTTTTTAAAGACTCCAAAGATGAAAATAATATTTGAAAGAAAGCACCGCAACCTTGGGAATGCATTTTTTCTCCCTCATGGAGTTTAGGAAGGGTAGACTTCTAATTACAAAAGGAGGGACAATGTCAAATGAGGACAAAAAAAAGACAAAGGAAAAATGAATATTTTCTTGTCTGTCCTCCTCCTCTTAGCTTAAACAGAGCAGCTTTGGAAGCAATTGGGAAAACAACACATGGTACTTGGGAAGGGTGCCTTAGTTTGGCAAACTGTGAAAGAACTTGGGAGGGTTAGTAGGAACAGTACATAGGTAGTCCACTACAAGCCATAGAATGCCACTGCTTGGTACATGCAGCGTGCGAAATACTAGGTTGCCCAGTTGCGCTGTGCAACCATATTTTGCTTGGTGCAACCTATTTCTACACCCTGGTGCACTACTTAAATTTTGTGGTAAGGATGCCCCTTTCTTCTATTGGGAACTGTTCATTGAGAAATTCTCATGGAAAAGCTCATCACTTCAGGTAAGGGGAAACAACTCTGAGTCAGAAATGTATAAATGCACATTACATTCTTACAAAGTTAATCATAATATAGAAGAGTTTAAATTAAGGGCAAGCTGGAATTTTGATGGGCAACCTAGCTCTAATCCTAGATTGCCACTGGGCAACCTGGCTCAAAAAAGTATTTCGTATGCTGTACATGACACACTACCTCATGCAAACTGAAAAAACAAGAAGCAACAGAATCAATGGCTCAATGGCACAAGAGCATACATTTGCATCCGAGTGCTGTGATGTTGTGTCCCAAGAAAAGGCAGATCTGAGCAATTCTGGGTCTTGTCTCCAAGCTACTTTGGTCAGAAAGAAAGGAAGGAGGAGGATCTGAAAGGGGGGAACAGAAATGCCCAAATCAACTTATTTCATGCATGTTGGGTACAGAAAGAAATACTGCCAAACAGGGAGCATCAAAGGTTGCACCAAAGCCTTTGTATCTTGAACATAGAGAGTAACATGATTGCAGAAAAACTGATTCCCAAGGAAAAGAAACCCGAAATCATTTCATTAAAAAGCAGCTATTAGGTGTTGCCCCAATTGATTTCTCAGGTTAACCGCTAAGACTAAGGTGTCCATATAGTGGCAAAGGGGGCAACCTAACAAATGGAATGGGGCAACACCTATGCATGATTTAACACATGCTGAACCAAATGACTTCTTACTTTGATAGCTGTCTTAGCAACAGCAGTTGCAGCCATGTTCAGTCCACTCTTTCCCATCTTCACCATCGTTTCGTAACTCCTCTCGCTTGCCTGTGCTATGTACTCATCAATCTCCTGCAAGTGGCAAAATATATATTTTTTGTAAGCAAGACACCTAATATTAGTAATAAGTTGAATATTCCTGGCATTTTTAAGTTCACATTTTTCAGTCTTTCCGTTTTTGCTCTTACCCACAAACATTTCTCCTTTCTTCCATTCTATTCTTTCATCCCCAAACTCTAAGATACCATATTCAACCTAATTGCTAATGTACTTTTAAAAAGTCTATGGGACCTTCACCTTTTACCACCTAACAGGCATCCAAGATACTGAATATAAGCAATACATAATTCATAAGTTTAACATGTTTCGGAAAAAGTACAGCATACCTTTTCCCTCTTGGACATTGCCGGATGTACAAACTTTCTGTATATGAAACTGGACCCCTTGGTATATGGAGACAGCAGCCAGACCACAAACACAATCTTCACCTCGTAGTAAAATGGCACCCTAGGAAAGACACATGGTAAATTAACATATCTTTTCAAAGAAAAACAAATAACGTATGGCAGAGAAAATACAGCTATAGGCTCAAAAAGGCACAGGTAACCTGGTAACCCATTCTCCAATTCTATCAAAATTACACAACAAAATTTACAAACCTCTAAATATTTCATGGAATTATGAGGTCTCTGAACTTCTTTTCACATACTTACCATGATATGAAGACGTCCGCAAAAGTCTCCACAAATGTAAATAAGGCAAACACAATCCAGTACATCATCCATTTCACCTGTGGGGCAAAGACAGGTCAGGGTTACCACACAATTGTTGGATTATCTTTATTTTCTATCATGCTGTTGTAGAGCGACAACATCTAGTTATCCACATAAGTATTGCAGCTTATTAAAGACAGCTTGATGTAAATGCAGTGACCAGCACAGAATATAATGGTAGCTTCCCCTGAAATTGAAAGACCATGGTTTGGTAATAAACCATATCACAACATATTATCATCAATAACATCAATGTGTTAGGAAGACTGTTTGTAACAGAGACAGGGAGCGATCTTGCCTTCAACTATCTGCTAAGAGATTGATGATAATGCACAGCATAGTCCACAACCTTCAGCCATATATGTTCATCGCCAGAAGGTCACCCGATTTTAATCTTGGTAGAGTTCAGCATATTTTTTGCCTAAAAATCTAAAATTGGATAGGGCTTGCTACTGCTTAATGTCATTACTAAAAAATAACAAGTGTCCATAGGCGACAATCCTCCGTGAATCTTTATATTTTGCAGATTGGGAACAGTATACATATCATTTATTTGATAGGGTATCGTAGTAGGTGCAAACCATAAGTCAGAATCCCAACAGATACTCACAAACGAATATACACAACAACCACCTAATATCTGCTTATAGAACCTCGCCTACCACATAACTACTTAACCTACGGCCTATTCCACAGAATAATAAAAATTGGGTTGATTTTGAAATATGAAATTTACCTCGATATAAAAACCGCTACGGTAAAAACAAGGACATGTGCATCAACACGGACATAACGGCACACCACATGACCAATTTCATAGAAATACAATGTACAGAAACATGACTTTTAGGTGCGAACACATTTGACAATTCCGGCCCATTCATAAAGCATTACAATCCGCATCTGGTCCGCATTAACGACCACACCGCACTTCTGCCTGAAGCTTTCTCCCGCTATTCAAAACAACGGGTTTTTCGCAGCCAGTCTCATATGCTCCTTAATGTAGGGGTGCTTTTTAAATATTACATTGACCGTGAAAACACCTACGGTAAATATTGATATACGTGCATCATCACGGGCATGCCTGCAGACGACGTATAAAATTACATGCCGATTGAATAAGGGGAACCGTGAGTTTTAGCTGCGAACACGAAAAACCAGCTGACCACAATACTCCTGCAGGAGGTATGCCTCCTTCACGGAGTAATAATGATCATATAGATCTGATTCTAGCACCTTCAGCAGAGTCCTGATGGAAAATGCGTCAACACTGCTGCTATCCTCCAGTGGGAATGAGCTGCTGTCGCTTGATGGCCTCGTCAATGTGCAGAAGTTATCATTATAATGAATGGATGGTGTTGACTGATAGATTCAGACACACTTTCCCTCAGGCCCATCCAATCATGGCAGTGGCAAACTGCCAGATAAGTCAGGCTAGGCATGTCCAGGGTATCTTCTGAGTATGACTAAGTAGGAGCGACTATGGCAGCAGCCTTGTCTGAAACATGCTCTGAATTGTATTGTATTTACCTTCGTCTAGAACTTGAAGGTTATGTTTTTGGTAGCAAACTGCAGGGGCAAATTTCGATTGTGACTTTGGGAGACAATAACTGGAGAAAGGGTTGAAGTGATTTTTGGTATGTATGTAGCTTAAGTGATGATTAATATGTTTAAATCCATTATAGGACTTTCAAACACATAACATGTGTAAAAAAGAAATAACTGAACATTTATGCAAATGATATCATTTATGCAAAAGAAGACATCATTTGCATAATTCAGGTAAAAAGCTATAATACAATTGTGGTAAATGACAGGAATTTTATACTTGTGGCATTTGTAAATTAAGTGAAGGTGAATATTATTAAATAATTTACGCGAATGAGGACCTTATCTGCATTATTATAATACGTTCATTAGGCCAAAGTATGAGGTTGTGGTAAAAGTATGTGTACACTGCCTTGAATGCTTTTATGGCCAAAGATTGCATTCTTGAATGCAATGATCATGGATTGCTCACTGAATTTCGTTAACTGTTTTAGCCAGAAACTAGCTGCCCTGTGTCAGTAGAGATGTAGAGATGCAAAAAATTGATGCACTTGCACCCACACTCTCATTTGCTGAACTGCTAATTTTGATTGAAAGCCAGGATCAACAAGGAAGCTGTCATTTGTGACTCATTAACTCCAAGTTCAAGATAAGCTGGATGTATTGGAAAGGGCAGTTTCCTATTAGTCAATATATCAAGATCAATATATCAAGATCAATTTATCAAGATTCATTTACACTGGTTTCAAGCAGCTGTGTCAGGTAAAACTCGCTGCCTGGTTGTCAGGTGACACTCCTTACTTTTATAGTCATTTCATACATCCAGTTGTCTCAAAACCCCATCAGAGATCCCAAGGCCTGATGAACGGCTTGAAGCAGGTGGGGTTGATTTGCCAGTGGCTATGTGGCAGATTGCCAAGATGGGGGGGGACCAATTTAGAGCTTTCCATTTGGATGGTCTCTACCTTGGAAAGGGGAAAGTGTGCCTCCTGGGTAGATACTGCTTTTAGCATAGGTCTTTATGGAAGTGGATTTCAGTAAAAGCATGGAAGGAGGCATAAAAAGACCTTCAAACTTTGGACAACCTGTGTTATTTGGGGAGAGAAGATTTCTAACCAAGTTATGCAAATGAGGACCTTAATCAATGAGAAACCTTTCAAATATGTCAATTGTAAAGGTTAACATTTGGCGAAGGTATGAGGTTATGAATCTCGAGTTAAATCCAAATATGATCTTGAGAATACCAGTGCCCTGATGCATTTCTGTATTTGTTGAATCACTACTGTCAAAATCATTAAAAAAGTATTGACTGTCATTGGAAACATAATGATAATTTTCCTTGTCCCAACCATGATATAGTAGTGGCTCAAGAGACATCTGTACACAGAATATCTAACAAGGCTACAGATATACCATTTCTCTAAAGGACAGCTTATGGTCTGCATCCGTATCTGTATAGCTGGTATAATCGCCTTTGGCATAACACACCAGCTTCGACTGTGTATACAGGGAGCAATGTTATACTTACAGGATAAAACATGGGTAGGTCCAGCGTGCGAAATACTAGGTTGCCCAGGCAGCTGTGCAACCATATTTTGCTTGGTGCAACCTATTTCTACAACCAGGTAGCAAAGTGCACTACCTAAATTTTGTGGTAAGGATGCCCCTTTCTTTAATTAAGAACTGTTTATTGAGAAGTTCCCATGAAAGAGCTCATCACTTCAGGAAAGGGAAAACAACTCTGTGTCAGAAATGTATAAATTCACAAATTGCATTCTAACAAAGTTAATCATAATGTAGAAGAGTTTAAATTCGGGGCAACCTAGAATTTTGATGGGCAACCTAGCCTTCATCCTAGGTTGCCACTGGGCAACCTGGCTCAAAAAAGTATTTCGTACACTGGTAACATCTTTAATTACCACCTACATGTAGATCATAAATGACTTATAGGCCTCGTTCATGATTAAAATTGTGTTTCGAATTGATTCGGTTTGGCTGCGAAACGAAATGATTTGGATTACATTTCGCGTCCGCGATTCAAAACTTGCACCCGCCGTCGAAACGGTTTACCGCTAATTTGGCTTGCGTTTCAAATGTATACTGCTAGTGGCGCCCATTAAAGGTCGGGTGGTCACGTGCTCAAAATGGCGCTTGTTCCATTCGTTAATGGTGTTGCCGCTTGTATCTCTGAAAAATCAAAATGGTTTGCAAGCGTGGAAGAGAACGCAATCGGCGGGCCCTAAGGGCGAGAATGCGTCACCGAGAAAGGGTTCTGTATCTTGGGCTAGCGGGAGTAGCCGTGATGAACAAAGCCGCGGCCGTGAAGAGGCCTGTTTGGAGACATGATTAAAGCACAAACGGGTGGGGTAGAGACGTGCCAAAATTAAAATTAATTCACCGACTCCGAGTTTCTGGAGAACTATAGGCTGGGTAGGCACACCTTTGAATACATTTGTGAGAAAGTGTGATAAAGATTGACTCGACGGAGACATCGTAAGCATGCTCTATCTGTAGAAACCGGAACAATTCGAATCCGCGCGTTCATGATTACAATTCGGCGAATGCGAATCATTGTAAACCGTTTCAGACCACCTCGCGAGGTGGATCAGAATAATGCGCATCGGAACCGTTTCAGAATGTTCAGAAATAATTCGAATTATTTTTGAATCATGAATGGGCCCATAGTCAAAATATAGAAGAATTGGAATGCTACTCACATATTCTCGTACGTTCTTCGTCTTCACTGCCTTGTACGATGCATAAGCTGGATACAGGGTTCCAAATAAAAGCCTGCACAGTGAATGGAGAGAAGAAATTAGGGACAAATATACTACTGTTTATCATTGTGAGTCCCTTAACCAGACCCTTGGTACTGGCAATAACTGTTGAAAATAAAGACAGAAAATCATGACAAATGTTAGGTCTCTGCCCTGAATGAAGCAATTTTCTTTTTTGCAGCATGTTCAGTACAATGCCATTACATTGGTTACATTATGAGAATGCTTTTTTCAATGACATACTGGAAACTAATGGAGGGCTTGAAATACTTTTTCTGCATACCTGTATTGCATGGTAGAGGTAACATTGAAAATTACCTGCACCAGACAAATTTTACCTGCACCACACAGAATTTAGGAAGTATGGATCACACTAAAAACTGTTCAGAAACCATTGCCATCATTTCTTTAATACTTTATAGGTGGTAACAGTCAATGCAGCAAATAAAACTCCACATATACCTTCATGTACTAGTATATATTATAAACCATGTACATGGACTGGTGCAGGTTAGAAGTTAGATGCAGGTAGACATCAGAAATACCTGCACAGCTCCAATTTTCCCTGCACTAACCTGAATATGCAGGTGGCATTTTGAGCTCTGAAATACGATATCTTTACCAGATTAAGCCAAATAAATTCTTCACACATGTGTATTAGGCCATACTGTCTTGATTTTATGGATAACATACATGCAGTCGCATGCATTGATTTTCACTATTTTTCAAAAAAGAAATTATATCCCCTTGGAACTGCAATCAAGGAGTTTTTTTATTATTTTGCATTTCTACTTTATGTGACACGTACACCTGAGACCCTCCCGGATACATTTGAAGGGTGACTGAAGGGCTATTGTATTCCAGTGGCCTATACTAACAAACGTGCGTGTCGGCCTCTTGGCAACAGTAATATGCTAGTTGGCCTCAAATTGAAGACTTGAGTAACTGCTTGGCTTTTTTCTGCATGAACATGATGAAGATCATAAATAGCTGATAATGCCAATAAACTACATTTTGAGGCTATTTTGAAAGATTTGCAGCCGGTGCCCTAAATACCTAGCCTGGATGCCAGACCCATAGCACACTAGGCCCACAAAGTTCCCTGTCTGCACACAGGGAACTTTGGGCCTAGTGTGCTATGGGTCTGGCATCCAGGCTATAAATACCCTATTCCTAAATTAAATTTCCCAAGTTGATCTACTGTATGTTTCAAAGATTAAAAAAATATTCACCACAACTTACTGGTCCTGTCAGCTGTACTTTGTATCCCAAAGGGTTCATATCACACAATATTTGACAATCACCTCAACATCAATGCATGTAATATGTTACACATGGTAAAGGTTTGAACCATGTTATGTAATTAAGTCTTTATCACTGTGAGAAATAAGGACTTACTTAGCTATGGGCCTAATGCTATAATCAAATATGATAATCCCGTAATAAAAACTGACATAAAAATTAGGTCACCTGTACACCCTCAATTTTGCAATGTGGGGACTGCTAATGTTGGGGTTGCCAACAATCACATGCTAATTTCTTCAGTTACAAACAACTTCAAGCTTTCATTAGTTAGACATTTTAGATCTGTTGGACTGGCTAAAAGGAAATTTTTACTGATATCAACACACCTTCATGCAGCCGTTTACTTTTTGGGTGGGCACTCTTTCAGGGTGCCCACCCAGAGTACAGTACTATAATACATGAATGACTGGTCCTGGATAAACAATAGAGCAGCTGTTTTCTGAGTGTCATGTGACTTGTGTGTGATGAGACAAAGGCCCACTTTACCAGTTGAATTTCTTGATATGAACCTTGATACCCTGACCCTACCATGTTCACTTTACATACACCTGGGTGATGTGTTGTGGAACACCAATAGTGCCTATCTAATCGTCACCTGTTGTGACCTTTGAATTAAGAAGAAAGGATAAACA
The DNA here is from genome assembly GCA_013266295.2 of Branchiostoma floridae x Branchiostoma japonicum. Taxonomy (NCBI): domain Eukaryota; kingdom Metazoa; phylum Chordata; class Leptocardii; order Amphioxiformes; family Branchiostomatidae; genus Branchiostoma; species Branchiostoma floridae x Branchiostoma japonicum. The sequence continues at coordinate 14,497,212 of CM023824.1, forward strand.
CTACCCTGGGTGCAGTGGACGGTGTTCCTGCTTTGTTTGAGACTCTTGTTGTAAGGGTATTTTCCTTCACAACAACAGGGCTGAAATGAAATGTATAGGGAGAGGCAGCATCTAGCTGGAATTCTACCCGTAGATTGTTTTTGCTGTCCATACCATAGGCCTATATAGACTTTGTACTCCCAATAAATAATGTTTCATGGCAGGTTATCGTCAATGCTACAGGACAATGTTTGCTGTATCCAAGAGCCTGTCATAGTTTACTTACATTGTTTCCTCAAATGCATCTAAACAGCAAAAATAAAAATGGTGATAGGTGATTTTTACTTGTAAAGTAACTTGGATATGAGCCTGATCTATTTTTTTCCCAATGTTGCGAGCTAGACAGGTTGACTTTACACATGCCTGAAGCAATTTCGGGACAAAGACATCACAAGACTACAGAATTTCTCTTACACAGCAAAAACAGTTGGACTGACATAAAAAACGTGTATGTAAAGTGGGCCAAAGTATCTTGCATAACCAGTACTTCCACTCAGGAGATAATGAACAATCAGAGCTGATAGCTAGAGAACAAACAATCACAATCATCAACCTGTGCATGTTATCAGTCATTACATGCTACTCTTAGTCTTACAAGCTTGGATATTGAGAATGACATCAAGTGACATGGTAAATTGGTGTTTTTAAAAGATAACTTGGGCTGCTCCAAATTTGGTTGAGTACACATTTACAAACTTGGATGCAACAAGCTTGGATGCAACAAGCTCAAATTGCAACAAGCTGTAGCCTGTGTTACAGTTTTTTTTTACACAATCTCTCACTGTCAGGAGCTGATTGTGCCTCCTTCCCGGCCTGACCAGTAGAAGGGCTGCCAGAAGCATGATGTAGTCAGGCTAAAACAAGGTGCGTCACTTCCCATAACTGACTATGACCCCGTTTACATTCATTCTTCCTATCCGAATAAATGGGCTATCCGAATAGAAAATAGTCTATCCGAATCGACAACGAATCCACAGAGCGTTCGCACTGCTTTTCGCCGATCCGAATTGCGTCCGCACGCGAGGGGATTGAAGCGATTCGCTTGGCGTTTCAGGGAATATCGCTACGCGGCGCTCGTCAAAGGTCAGAGCTAGAGGTCAGAGGTTGAGGTCAACCACAAGATGGCGGGAATAAGTATGCCCCAGCTTTTGGTGCTGCTATTTCTGTGGAAACTGATCTGTAATCGAGGAAGGGAGCGCGGCCGTCGGGCTTTGGCTGAGAGGAGGCAACGCTCGGCCATGCCGCGTGCAATGTCATCGTAGATATCCTTATTCTTGTGAGCTTTCCCCAGCTTGTTTTGCGTTTCCTCCCGGCCCCACAAGGAAAGCAGTAGCTTCGTCTCGTCATGGGTCCATGTGGAGGCGGATCCCTTCTTTTTTCCGGACATTTGACGATTCGCGGTGGTTAAAATCAAAGCAAAAATCTAGCGTGGGATGAAGTAACAATCTAGCGTGGGATGAAGTGTTTTTCGCGCGACGCGAACTCATGACGTCACGCCAGCAAATCCTATTCACTTCGCGTTCACATTCGCGGTTTCGTCCGATTCGAATCCGCCGCAAGTGTCTCAAACCACCTCGCGAGGTGGATTATTTTGGAATCGATTCGGGCAAAATCTAAGTGATTTGGAGCGTTCACACTCCAAAAATTATTCGAATAGACTATTTTCTATTCGGATAGCTCATTTATTCGGATAGGAAAAATGAATGTAAACGGGGTCTAAATGTCTGACTCACCCAACGGTAGTTTTAGGAGAATTTCAAATGATGACATCACACTCAAATCTACTAGTAGTTCAATAACCTTTGATTTGTCATTATCTGTCTTAATATGAAGTCTTTCTTTTCTTTTTCACTAACAAAATATGAGTAACAACAGGTAATTTAAGGACACATGAGAACCAACATGCAATGTCAACTTTATCCAAGGTGAAATTGGATACCGTGAACATGTGTCTCATATGTGTGCACTTGACATGACTGCTCTAAATAGAGCAGCTTTCATCACATACTTGTTACAACAGCATTTTAGTGGCAAACTTTAAGGGGGCAAGAAATGCAGTCAAAATCATTTCTGCCATTAGTAAAAGAGACCAGAATTAATCACTCAATAATAAAGATGATAATAATAATAATAAAATAACTCAGTAATAAAGATAGTCATGATTTAGTTGAATGGATTAGAGATGCTTTGTAATAGTCAATAGCTAGTACAAGGGCACTATGTGTACATAGAAGTTGGTGTTCCAAGCTATAGGCTAGAGCCTTCCACCAGTCAACAAATGGAAACAGCGCAAAATTTCACTGCTGAAGCCATGCAAGGTTTAACCAATTTTGAATAACAAAAGGAACACTTCACACCAACTTAATACTTGATTGAAGTGATTAATCCTTGTCAAATATTTGCATCACAACAGATTATGAAAATTGCAAAAAGACCTATCACATCCCTTGGATAAACTTCACTCTAAATGAATACATTTCAATTCAGCCTTACTAAATCTCCTATAATTCTGTGCATAAATAGATAAGGAATGGGAAAAGATATTACAAATTCTCTCACTGACACTGAATGTGGTTGAATGATGAAAGAAAAAAAACATGAACCGCATTCCTGTGTTATTCAACTTCAACAGTTGTCTTCAGTCTTTCAAATTATGAGGATGTTTTTAGATAAAATGTCTATTGAATGTGGAGTGGAACGTTTACCGACCAACAGGCTACACTGATTTGTTTTCACAAACCTAAATTTAGTCCGATGTGTGTATAACGTTATAATGTCAAACTGAATTTCCAACAGTGATTTAAACGACCAGTCCCAACCCGTGGTTATATGTACACTAAGCGAAAAGTTCAAAACCATACAAGCAGCAGTAACGTAGAGAATTTGATCCCAACGAGGTGGCTGTTCTAATTTTGTCGTGGCGGAGGAATGTTTTCTTCCACACGTACACACAGCCGCAGTGGCTGGCACTAGAGACAAGTACGGTTGGAGAATACAAACGAACTAGCCGATCAAAATTATCCGGGATACACTTACCATATAACCCCTTGCACTTAGTGTCGTCAGTATTTGTGCTTTCGCCGCAAGGGTACGTTACCGTTAAGTTAATCAAACTGTATGGTAGAAGGATGAATGTGGGGTTTGAATAATGTACCGTTTTGGGTTTGTCGAAATATGAGTAGCGCCCAGAGACAAATGACCAAAGATAGAAAACAAACCATCCAGACATGTAAGGCCCCGGCAGGCTAGGGCAAAAGGACGGGTACTTACACGACAAACCGGGATATGATCGCAGAAACCATGGCTTCTCTTCCTCTTGAAGTAACTAGTTGATTCTACATCGGGTCAGCGTAGCAGGGGAAATGCTCAGGGAATGTGCAAAAACACGCAGCTAATCCTTGGAGGAATCCCAAGTTGTCTTCCTAAAAAACGCAACGGCCAGTCGCCATCTTGAACAATGACGTAAGAGCGGGTCGATACAGGTGACCACAGTGCTGTGATTTGGGTGCCCAATGAATGTGGTGGGAAGACAACCTATATTTTCTGCAAATCCCAACACAATACCAGTGCCCCTTTCATTAGTTATAATTAGTTAGATATGTGTAAAAATGAAAATAAAGTTTTAATGGGCATGGAGTCTTTGTGAATGTGATATTTCAGGCAGTGAATCAGAGTTTCCCTTTCATAGATGCCATCTTACTGCAAAACTGGTACTGCAGCTAGTGACCTGGGACGTTTGGACATAGGATATGTGTTTAAAATCATAATTACCGTCGTCGAGAAGGTTATGTGTTGTGTGCAGTATAATATGGGGGGGGGGTGTTTTGTAAGTTGTCATAACTGGAGATGTAGGGGATGTATCATATTTGGTAGGTTGGATCTATCCTACAGGCATTCTAGCGACTTTCTACAGTACTGCAGTGGTACTGATATCTCATCTTCTGGACATGCAATTGTCATGATTTTTTAGTGGTAGATAGGTCTTGGGGCAGGGGGTACCTGGTGTATGTTTGGGCCTGCTAGCTGCTTTGAACTGAACTGAACTGAACTGAACTGAAGCTGCTTTTTTTTAAAAACTGCAGCAAGGGCCTATATCGTTAACTCCTTGACTGCAGTGGGCCTCTTGTGATGGGAATTTTGTACACACAATACCTCGAAATGTGGATGTGTCTTCATAATACTTGAAAGGTAGGTTGGGGTTTGGAATACGAAGGTCAAGACAGTAACCGTCAAGTTTGATAATAGGCATTGTCGCAGCTTTCTACAGTACTGTAGCTACACAGAGGAAGTTAGCAAAAGGACTACCGAATCATTCACAGGTTTTAAAGAATTTTGGTTGTGCGAAAGAACTCCAATGATTGATTTACCAACCTGATGGAACTATTGACAGAAATGACAGACATGTATTTCGTAAAACCAGGAGTTCTTAGTGCTCTCATTTGTCATCCAAATATATGCTAAATTTAGAAAGGTAGGGGCTACATATTGGCTGACTGGCTTTGCTTTATGCTAAGTGCAACACAGGCACCAATTGTGCTATACGCAGAGTACACCAGTTGCACTTTACGTTAAATTTGATTGGTCCTGCTATGAATTATGTGGAATTAAACAGCTGATTACACTCTACGTAAAAGGAAATGCAGGCCCCCAATCAGGTGTAATGTATACTCGAACTCAATTGGGCCAAATGACCCTGTCATTGTACCTTCAAGAAGGAGTATGTAATCCAACATGGTAGAATAGTTTTTATTCAACAGTTGAACTCCTATCTAACAGTACATTAACCGTTCATCTTGGTAAGGAATATTTATGTATGGTTACAGGTAAAGTTTACAGCCCATTGGAGGGGATGTTGCAAGCAGTCGGCTTCCTTGTTTTGGGGCTGGCATGCCTTTTTTCCGTAATTTGACATAATCAGCGACTTGTTACATATTCATCATCAGACAGTGTTTACATAATCAATGGCTGTTTGAATTCAGCATAACATATTAGGGATGCTTTTTAATTTATCGCAATTTATCGCAATGTTATCTCTTTAAATCCCATAGCTCACTGAGCCATAGGGGCAGCATGCATGTCATGACTCACTTTAATACTCACACTGCAGAGAATTTTGTATAATTTGTAATCAATTTGCATTATCCATGCAGAACACTCAGTAACAAACAACTCCCGAGAACAAATGCGATTTATTCTGATTTATGGCATCAGCATTTTTGTGCATGATTTGTGCAGTGCTTTCATTTTTTTTTTTACCATTGTTGAATTTTTACAGTGTCAACAAAGCACCCTTCCGACATTGGCGATACGATGATTTTTACTGTGTTTTCATTTTTAACGGATACTGGAATCCCCTCTCAGAGCCCAGCAGGGAACACAGCGATCAATACGTACTACTTTCTCCAAATATTTTAGTACACGCGGAAGGAGATAGGTCACACGCAGACGGCTTGCGTGGTGCGTAGACTGGATCAGTGCGCGCCGAAGTGTGTCTGTTCAGTGGACAGCCGTACTCAAAAGTGCACGTTTATCCTCACATTTTCCTCGTTCCCGGAGTAATATGCCACCGATTCCCTAGCAATGATGATGGAGGAGCGTAAGGAGCTCGTAGGGAAGCGGTTCCTGTGCGTATCCGGGGGAGGGAAGCTGAAATTTTCTAGGATTTCGGAATGGGAATGGAAATCGGGGGTCATACGTGCTGTCTCGCACAAGCCGGAGGATCAGAAGCACCCCGACTTCTCGGTAAGTTCATCCGAATTATTCCACTATTCTACTCTATCTGTGGGTCATTTAACTTCCCTAATGCATAAGTACATCTATGTCATCTCGTGTACGCTACTACGATGTTGTAGCGGCTCTGGAAACGAGCTCAAATCGTCAGGAGTGGGGAGTCGACCCCCTCGTCCCGTTTGTAGGTATGGGTAGAGGAGTGCCGATCGCAGTCGACCCTGTTCCCCAATCCAGGCCAACATTCCTGGGAGTTCCTCTGCTACAGCGCGATTTGTACAGCCATCAAGTTTCACCACACTTCCAAACATGCTGTTACTGTATGATAAGTGTAGATCTTTTAGCATAGTTTGGCTACGGTGTCCCAGAACTAAGGGGACTGGTATGGGACGGGTTGGAAACGGGAGGGTGCCCGCTAGCTGAGAGGGGGTACCCTGTGTTCCACGTTACAATCTCTCGTCCCTTTTTTCTCAAATTGGACGATTTTTCCTGCGAATTTGTAGTTACATATCCCAGGTATATGTACGCGCGAAAATGAGCGGAGAAGATACCGTATTGATCTGTTGGAATCAAAAGATTGCCTCACCATGAATGGTTTCTTGAAAATAAACAGGGGTCTGCCATGGGTCAATCTTGTGTGTCTGAACACCTCAAATTTATGCAGATGTAGGTCCGGCATGTTTGTGCAGCATTTTCGCAAGGGGAGGCAATGAGACAAAAGCGTGGGTCTCTAGCAATATTTAAAAAAATGCCACATAAACATGCTCAAGACAAGTTGGACGGTACATCTGCTTTGAGATTACTGTAGTACATCCCACAGGAAAGGGTTGGCTCAAGACTTGTTTGCTTACAAGGACCAGCCTGAGAATAAAAAAAAAAATTGTGTGTGTGTTTAGCTGGTGTTTACTCACCAGATTTCTGAATCACACACTGCAGGAAGGCTTTTGTCTCTCCTTGCTGGCTGCTACAGTTTTGGAGGCTGGTTCAGCCTAATCCAGTGTGTCAGATGTGACCTCACCCACTGAATATTTCTGGGGGAAATTGGAGAGGGGACACAGTTGATTTAGCCTGATTGCGTGGCGGCCCAGGTCAGAGAATGTCAACCCTTAGAAACAGTATAAGGCTTCTTTATACAGTTTCCTCCTCCTTCTTGAGCAGGCTACCCAACCCTATTGATAAGATAGATATGTGTATGTTGTTGTTGGACTTTGACGCCAATTCAATGGTGCAAATTATGCATGTAACGTTACTGATTACTCACTTTTTTGAGGATGTTTACATGTACAATGGAATGCCTTTTGTTTCTTGTTTATCCCATTGCTGCATATTTTTTAATTCTATTTTGAAAATCCAAGAAACAGTATAATTAATTTGTAGTAGGTAAAAGATGCATTCAGCAACTTAGGCCACACCAATTTAATTTGTTGGTTCTCGTGACGGTGGAAGAAAAAAACAGGCCAAGGCATCCAATGATTGTATAATAGCACCAAATGCTACTATAGGACTCCTATTTTTTTAGGAGCCATGAAGTCAACAATACTAGGCCTGTTTGTAATTCAAACAATGAATTTTAAATTTTTAAACATACCACTGCATTGATAGATGAAAGACTAACAACTAGGAAGACAAGGAATTTCTTGAACTGGTGAGGCTAAAATATGAGCATTTTGGAGTTGATTCAGAACCTGAATTTCTTTTTTTTTCTTCTTCAAATCAGGGAAAAAATGAAGCGGGCAAATCCAAGAATCAATTGATTAAATTGGTGTGGCATTAGGCTGGATTGTTTTTTCCAAAGTAAAGGTCAGGGGTATCGGGGCATTTAACATTCTTCTTTATGCAGGCAAATACCATTAAGTTCCTTCAAAACCTACTGTTTAATCTTAATGATCACATGATAAATGCACAAATTTTGACATGATACTTGTGATGTATTTGTGTTCATAGTTCGATAAGCACCCAGGGTTGGCAAGTAATTTTCTGCATGTAAAACAACAAATACTGGCACTGTGTTGCCCCAGGCTGTGTAGTTATGTCTTTCAGATACCTGTTTCTCATTGATCAGGATGAGCATATTTTCTCTGTGCTGTCTTGCTTAACTCAGTTCAATAATAAGGTCCTCCTTTTAGTGGGGTATGTGGAAATTCCAGATCAGACAAAATGTAACTCAACTCATAGACAGTTAATGTTTGAACAAAATGGAGAAAACACATGTTGTCTAACAGATGTTTTTCTTGTGTTTCCAGTCTTCAAGCTGTGGTTAATTCATCTCTGTTCCAGTACCATTACGGGGCAGTAAATCTAAGAGCAGCCTGATGTTGTCCTAATTTTTAGGCTGGGGAAGGCTGAAGGAATTTTGAATCTGAAGTGTGAAACAGCTGCAGAAGACTGCAAGGGGTTAGGATTGAAAGAAATAACAGCCTTTTGGGCCACTTTACACACAGTTTTTCCTGCTATTGCCGATATCTGCCGACATTGCGACAGTGACTGTGATTGTCCTGTTGGATGGTATACTGTAATAATACATTTTCTTTGTGGTTGTTTCATTTGGCTGTAGGAGGGTGAATTAGGTTTTCGTGGTGTTTGGAATTTGCAGTTGAACCACTTCTGTAGTATACAGTAGATATGAAGTCACCATGAAAAACGCCAAAATAGAAACACTGCGAACGTTTCTGCATTTACAGTAATACTTTTGTATTGTAGATTACATTTACAGGGTGGTACTTGATTACTTGGATGACATCGGGACACATATCAATTTTTATGTGTTTCCAAGAAAAAGTTTGCAACCATACTGTAAATCGTAGAAGCAGCGAGAAAATGAGCAAAAGATGCGGTAAAATGCCACATGCTTACACATCGTAAAATGCCACTTGCTTTCACCACCAAGTTAACGAAATCTAAAAAAGATGTGAAAGAACAAAAATAAGGAATTAGTTGTTTGGTATACCAAGGAGGTTTAATCAGATCTTGGGTATTCAATGCTCTATGTGTTCAGTCATTTGTTCAAATTTAGATTTCACAATGAAGACAGCTTTTTTTGGCCCAGCTTATTTTTTCCGCATGATCACATCAGTTTTATCCATATAATCAAATCAGTATGGTCTTATACAAGGTACAGGATTGCTTAAAATTACAGGACAGTTGCATTACAGGTGTTCTATTGTTTCTGTCTGGATACATGCATGAGGTATGTTATAAAATGTAGATCCACTACTTACATACCTACAGGCTTACCTTACACCCTACCAATTTTGTGATATTGAGACATCTTTACACATAACTGGGCGATATGTCCCGGAACACCCTATCATGACCTGTCATGGAATAATAAGAAGACGCTTCCCTTGGTGCAGTGGACGGTGTTCCTGTTGCTTGAGTGTTTTTGTACCTAAAAGTTGTCGGCAACTTACGACTCGCTGATATTAGACATAATATTTAGCACGAGGCAGCATCTACAGTAGCTAGTAGTCTACCCGTAGCTTGCTTTGCTGTCCGTACAATAGGCCTATATGGACTCGTAATGGCACTTGATATGTACATGTAGCAGCTCATCGTCACAACCACAGAATATTTACAGTATGACGAGTATCCCAGAGCCTGCCGTAGCAATGTCTAGTTATATTGTTTCCCATAAATGGAACTTAAACAGAGCACCAAAAGCATAAAAAATGGCTGATCTTCCTTCTGAAATCTGTACATTTGCATATATAATACACTAAGTAGCCCCTGACCTAGATTTTCTCCAGATTTTATGCTTCCCACAGCTTGACTTTACACACACACTGAAGCTATTGGGGGATTATTGGGGACTGAGGTATCATACAAATATATGACAGTAATTTGAGTAAATTCTTCTTTTTTTGTATACAGTGAAAAAGCTGTCTCTGTCCCAATATTGCCAGTCACGATGTCCTGAAATTTGACATGTAAAGTGGTTCACAGTGATTGCGTGAAGCACTGTAACTCACAAATTGTTGCAGTGGTTTTATTTTCGCCATGTCACTGACACTGAAATGTATGTTTTGTATTTCTATTGTACTACAGAATAGTTTCAACTCTGAACTTCAAACACCACAAGAGCTTCCTTTTCCTTCTTGTCACGAAATTATAAAATACAAATAAAGCACCGCAAAAGTAAATATATTTACAGTAGATGCTTCCCAGTGAGGTGCCCCAAGAGGTGTGCCAGGATGCATTCAAATGGAAATAAACATTTGAATAAGAAAACAAAATGGTTTTACCCTGTCAAACAGCCATATCTGCTCTCCCTTCCCTGTTCTCAAAATTGAGATTCTCCTACTAGTCTGTCCAAACAAGGAGGTCATAGTAAATGTTGCTATTATGAGTAAGATCAAGTTCTTGAGAGAAAGAATAAGGTGAATAATAGCTTGACATGTTCCTGACATCCAGTTCAATTTGGTGACCTTGTCTGAAGTCAGTCAGGGACTGCATTAGGGGCTGGAATGATTTGTAAGGTTGCTTCCAAGGACATATAATGTCTGTATAAGCCAGGCTCTGTAAATAATTTATGCCACCTCCCTTGGCTTGGTCCAATCTTCATGTCTTATCTAGTTGGCTGCCATTTGAAAGGATGTTGGCTAGGTGTTCCTGGTGGGGAACAGGACCTTGCTTGTGGTACTGGGCATGCTGTAACTCTAGCCAGAGCTTTGAGTCAATGAAGTCAATTTGTGATACAGTGGGTTTAGTATTAGTTCTGTCACAATTGATGGCTCAGTTTTTGTTATTTTGCAGTCAAGATGGTTGCAAAAATGTTGATTTAGTGTTTTAGGGAACACTTCTAAATGCTATTATTTTGTTCCCATGAAAAGTAATTGTGGCAAACATTTTTTACTTTGAACAATGATGTTTTGATGCTATTGACTGCAGTCAGTATTGTGTTTGACAACCAGCGCCTTCTCTGCATATGAAAAGCAGCCGTTTTCAATTTCATCCTGTCGTGTCTATTGCCGCACTAGACAGACTGAAACAATATATTGTTGTGCAATTGTGACCTGAGAGAAGGCCAGGTAGTGACCTTGCCCAGCCTTGTTTGGTTTTACTAACACACCAGCTGTTTTTCAAATGGGGGTTACCAAACACTGCAACTGTTTTGCAGGGGAATTGTGAAGAACAAATGAGTTAAAATGATGGTGTGCAGCCTTTCGTGTTGTTTGTTTTTTCTTGGCTTGACCACGCTTCTCATGCAGAACTGACAATTTCTTCTGTTCAAGAAATGAAGAATACCATGAGTAGCCTTTAGGTAATGGCCACTAAATCCTTGAGTTGCTTGTTCATGTAAGGAAAAGTAATGATTAATTTTTGCCTAGATGAAGAGTACATTGTTCTGGCGAGGCCTAATCCCTAGATAAACAATACTGTCAGCAGAAAATGGAACACCTGAATTCCTGGGGAGGCTCATGCCTTCATCAAGTTTTGTAGCTGAAAACCCTGCAGGCCAAGCGACTGTCCCTTTCATGGTTGATGGATGGTTGGAGTAACAAAGGGGGCCTCCCAAGACAGTGGGGCCCTGGCCCAGAGGGGAAGGGGGTTATGTTTGAGCTCTGAATGATGAATTTTAACATTTTCCCATTTTAATTATGGAATCAAGTCATGTCTTTACAAATTGCAACAGTCTAGTTTACCTGCTGATACATCAGAAGCTACCATTTAATTTTTAATTAAGGTTTCTATTCTAAAGCTCAAAAATCAGCATATGTGGAAGATATTTGTGATTCATGTCTCATTTGGATTTGCCAAAACCTGTATGTATATAGGTAACAATTTATGCTATTAGAAGGTGAGGGGGTTGATTCAGTGTTTGAACCATCAGCCTGTTCAGGTTGCTCACATTGTTGTGTAGATACTAGTACTAGTAGTAGGTATAAATGTTACAAAAAGACCATCCCCATGCAGGTGTTTTTCATCACACTTGAACACAGTTTCAGATCTGCTGGATGGGGAATAGTTGACCCCAAGTGTACCATTTTATACCTGCCATAAACAACACTATACTCGTCAACACTACAGAGACATTTTGATTGGCCACCAATGAATGGGAGCATGGAGATGACTGCCATGCCATTGAAATGTTACTAGATCTGACCCAGTTAGTTTTTCTCCTGTAATTTTTATTCCTGACCTCATGTCACAATGTAGTACAGAATGAGGTGTTGCAAAGTATGACAAGAACATTAGGGGAACATGCCTTTATCATGAATGGTAACATCAATTTGTGAAGTAAATGTTTCTTCCAGGACTTGAAATTCACTTTGGAGAATAGGTGCACTAATGCTAAACTTAGAATTTAGGTGCACAGAAAAATTATTGGGTGCACAATATAAAACAAAGTACAATGTCAGTTAAACCTAATTACAATGTGTATACCATACTGTCTCTTCAGAGCTTGAATCTGAAATTCTGTGTCTAATGTAACTCATGTGTGGTGACCTTTGGTCACTCCCTTCCTGTGCTAAGCTGGTTGTGCTGCCATGTTCCGAGCTGTTTTTACTGACCAATTTTTGCTTTTAAAAGGTTTTATGGCCTTAAAACTCTCATCACAAGGGAAACAAAGTTATACTTGTTATTTTTATTTTTGTGTAACATTTCTTATTTGAACAAATCATTATCCCGCTGTGCTACTGATGGCATAGTTTAGTGCTGCACACCTAATCAGGTACAGGTACCAGTACAGAGGTTTAGATATAGGTATGGACCTGTACCTCTCAATCTGTGGCTATCTGTACTTTTACCTGAACAATTTTAATTTTAACAAAGTAACCCATGGTCTTCAGTGATGGCATAAACACAAAGAAACAGTTAACCAGATAATTTAGTACGGTATGCTTCTTTTTTTATATTTCACACGATAACATGGTATGGGTGAAATTATTCACACCCACTGCTCAGATTGTGAGGAACACTGGGGGACAGGTTTCTTTGTGGTTGTTGTCAATCCCACTGAAAAGCTTGCAAGGCCAGGTCAACAGTGTGCCTTGACCCCAGGGGCCTGTCTAGCCAAGAGAAATATAACCACAGGTGCAGGCAGACATGTGTTTGGCAGACTACCCTCTAACAATTTTCAGGGGAGGTCCATTTGAGTAGGGAACAGTACACACCAAGCAGGGCACAAAGGGAAGGGCATTCTTGGGGTAAGTTTGATGTTGGGCAGAAAATTAATGTGTTTGCTTTATGTTGAGAGGTTTCCTGTACCAACCCAAGCATCACATGCTCTTCACCCTGTTTACACCAACTACACTGTACTCTGTTAAAAGCCAGAATAAAATGTCTTTGAGGGGGATATGAGCTAACTTGATGTTTATCTGCATGTTGCGCAGAAAGAAGCTTGAACTATTGCATATCATTTTATATTTACCTGACTGTGTCAGTCACAGTTCCTTACTGAACTGCAGTTATGTCAATGTGACCTTGTCTCCAACTGTTGTGTGTTGCCTTCATTATGTTTTCCAGACCATCTTGCTCCCATGACTGCATTCTATCAATCACAAGCTGACTGGGCAACAAAATAGGTTTCTTCTATAGTCTCCCCTGAGGCAGGGCTTTGCAGTGAGTTGTATTGACCTTGGCAGCAGGCTTAGTTGTTTGCTTTTGGCAATTCTGTTTCCAGAGAATGAAAGCAGTTCCGTTCTTTTTGGCGATGCATCAGGGGCAGAGGCATTTTAGGGCATCATGCAACTTAGGGCATATGTCGCAGAGGTGTTCTTTAGACACCTTTCTTGTTTAATTATACCCTGTAAGTACAAACTATAGGTGTGGCAGTTGTAGATTACAATGCCATTTTCGTGGAAAGGTCAATATGCTTATGAGGTTACCACAGTCGGGCGCAGCGGGATGTCCAGGACTCTTCCTGTTGGTGCGTGTAAAAAGAAAATGGTCGTCATCATTGTACGTCAGGCATTTGTAAACTCATCCTTTAGCTGTCTCTGGATATACTTTACCAGGCTCAATTTATAGCTAATGTATGAGCAAAGAGATTGGTAAGAACCCAAAATATGTGACTGCCTGCTGCCTTTTCTAATCGGTCCAAACACCAGTCCACTGTCTTTTTTCCAGCAAGAAGTACCTCCTACTGGTACCATGTACTAATCTATTCCATATGCTTGAAAGCAGTCATTATCGGCAAACTCCTTGCTGCAGTTGAGACTGTGGTCTTGGGCAAAACACCTAATGCTTGTGCATACAAATCCATCCTCAACTTCTCGAGTTATCCTGTCCACAGACCTGCAGACAAATGGCACTGAAAACATAACCACATTGGCAAAGGTAAAAATGTGTGTATTTCTTGTGACTGTAGTAATGTAGACATATCAGGAAGCCACTGGTGTAAACATTCAAGTGTACCTTAGCTTTTCATAAACAAAGCATTAGTACAAGTGCAAAGAGAGTTTCTTGGGTACACAGGAAAGGTTGATAGACATACAGATGATCAATTGTATTTAGGTTACAGTAGCCACTCCCTTTTTGTGGAAGGCTCTTTTGTGTGATTGATGGATGGTGGAAGGCAAGCTGCTAGAGAGTAGACAAGGGCACAGGGACAAACTGTATCAATTGTCATGTTTGTTTTGGACCACAGGAAGCCAACGAGTTTCAAGGCGAGGGCTTGAAATACTTTTCTTCTTCCCAGTGCAGGTAATATTGAAAATTACCTGCACCAGACAAATTTTACCTGAACCAAACAGAAATTAGGAAGCATGGATCATACTAAAATCTGTTTAGAAACCATTGCCATCATTTCTTTTTTTTACTTCACAGATGGTAACAGTCAATGTAGCAAATAAAAATCCACATATATATCAGAAATACCTGCACAGCTCCAGTTTTACCTGCACTAACCTGTATATATGCAGGTGGTATTTCCATCCCTGAAGGCATCCACAGAACTCTGTAGGTTGGCCTTGTCAATGGTATCTATGTACTGCTAACCAGGTGCCAGGAAAGGGCACATCATGCATTTTGCTGTTGTGCATTTTCTGTTTTTCTGGGGTTCTGCTTTGCTAGCTATGAAATAACGGTAAGGTATGTTCGACATGAGTAGCATGTGCTTGAACCATCTGTATTGTAATGCTGTTAGATATATGATCCTAAAGTAGGTTGCATTCCAGCTTGTTTTGGATAAGAGGTATTCAGTTCTTATCTTTCCTGTGCTGCATGCTGCTGGTAATTTTCTACTTGATATAGTCTGTTTATTCCTCTCTAAACATTGAAACCACCATTTTTCTTGTAACTTTGTTTGTATCAATATGGAAAGTATTTGCAACATAATCCAATGGTCAAGTGGTGGTAAGGTCAATATAGCAGATGAGCACGTTGGCAGAACGTACTGCAGTCAAAATCCAGAACATAACATGCATGTCACTTCTACAGAATATGTCGTTCAAGATCGTGTTCACATATTTATAAGGATGATGTCCTGTCTATAGTTTCCAAATTTTGTGTCAGAGATATCTTATGCAACTTAGAAAACATTCTGTTGCAACGCTGACCAAACATACAACAAAAACTGTGGTTTCCCACAGGCGCAGTACGTTCTGTCGACCTGGTGCAGACGACCCTTGTGTCCTGGGTCTGTGAGGGTATAGACCGGGTTCCCACTTTTAATCCAGGGAAAATAGAAATTAATTGAATTAATTAATTGAGGTTGCAGTTGTAGGCATTGGATTGTAAATTGTCATAAAATACATTAAACTGTCCCCAGTATTATATGGGTGAAGAAAGCATGTGTCTGAGAGAAGAAATAGTTTGAATGTAAGCCAAAATCAATGGGACCTGTGGCTGCTGTCTCACTGACTCTGGGCTTACTTTGCAAACTTGTTACCTCGGGAGAGCCACTTACATGTATCTTATTTTATTCACATGTATCTAAAGAGTAAAGAGCATAAGAAAAAAAGCACTACTGGTAAGTGCTTATAGATATATTCTGCTCATTACAAAATAAGGACAGTAAGAACAAAATTGGACAAATAATAATAATTGTAACAAGTAAATCTAGTTACCAAGGAGTGAGAAATCAAAACAAGACAACATGTTTAACATGTGGCTGGCATACCTTATCTTAGACCTGAGATCCTCCTGCAACTTTGTTGTATGACAGAAAGTTCGCTGCCAAGTTGACCTATACTGAGTGTCACCAAAGCTTGCAGTTTTGTGCTGCTACTGCCATTTCCTCAAGTGAATTTAATCCAAGTTTCTTCCCATCGTTTTGTATTGTTCATCAGAGAGTGACTTTAGGTATTCCTCTCGGACGTGTGCCTTCTGATTCCCAGGTCAGAGCAGTTTTTGTTGTTCTATGATCGGGTAGTCTCCACGCATGCCCAACAAAATTTAGTCTCCTTTTCATTATGGTTACAAGGTGGAACCTTTGCTCTTTGCATGAGATCTTCATTTGTTACTTGGTCATGCCAGGAGATGCCAAAGATTGTTCTGAGACATCTGCGCTGGAATGTGTCTAATGCTTGTACTGTCTGTCTCTTTGGTGCTTCTCCAGGACTCGCATGCATATACAGCTGTTTGTACCACAATGGACTAGAAAAGCTTTAACTTTAAAGTTTAAGGGAATGCTGATTTGCTTGGAGCCCCAAATTTTTCTTAGGACCGTTAGGTACTGCTACATTCCAGTAGCTTTGCCCAGACGAGTTTTGAAATCTTATGTACTGGGTAGTAATAGTGCTTCCTAGCTATGTAAAACTGTCCACATATTCAATTTGTTTGTTTGTTGCCAAGCATTATTGATGCAGGGTTTTAAATAGCTGTCATAGCTTTTGTTTTTTTTCCACTCACCCTGAGACCAATTTTCTCCCCTGAAGTAGCTAGGCTGTCAGTAAAATTTTACAGATTTTTACAGCTGCTATCTAATGCAGCTATGTCATCTACAAAATTGAGGTCACTCAGTGTTCCCTCACTAAAAGTTGGCACATAATAAGGAGACTAATTAATATAAATAAATCATTATCATCATAGTTAACCCCCATATGACCCCATCAGGGGCAAAGTACATTGTAGGGGGAGTTGAGGTCCCAGGCTAGTGTGGGCAGGCCTCCAGCCTGGTACGGAAATCTTACTGATGAATCAGTACCCACCCCTAGCTGTGGCAGTTTGTAGAACATGGGAGGGAGGGGCTGCTAATGAGAAGTAAGGTGCATAATGTGGTGTCAGTGGGGAGCATGTGTTCAAGATATAGGTACACTTCAAGATACACTTACATGTATGTGCAGGGAAATAAATGAATAAGTTCTTTTTCTTTTAATGAAAGTTTTAGTGTTAAGTATGCAGTACTTAGTATCCCAGAATGGAGTCTGGTGCGGACTGGACAGGTGAAAACTGACAACTATTGATTATTTCCCCAGAATTGTCTTCTGATCAATAGCATGTAAAAAAAAAGTTAGCAACTTCCTCTCAGAACCTCCTGTTGTTAGTCTGGAGTGAACTGAAAGGTGACTGTATTGACATGGTTCCATCCAGGGTTGGATGAATAACTAGGAGCACAGCTGTACTACTGTAAATGCAAGATATTGACCCATTTACACCAGTTGTCTGGAGCCGACGCTAAAATGGTAGTGGTACAGATGCAGGTTTTTAGGATGACTTCAGATTGCCAAATACATTTGTCAGAAGGGCAGAATCAAATTGAGACCCAAAATAAACTGGGTTGTGTCCCCATAACGATACATTGGGGCTGCTGGAATAGTCCATTCTGGAATAAGGAGGACAATTTTTATAAATTCACTTTTGGACTGGGGTGATTATGAAAAAGTCATTTTGTGTGGAAGTGTTTTTAGACTGGTCCATTTTATATGGGGGTGCCACTGGAAGAATCAATTCTTTTTGGGATCCTGAGCCACGGGTGGCCACGATACCTGCTGACTGTGTGTACAAAGACAACCCTCGCCGGTGACGTTGTGGCCCTAACATTCAAGTGACAGGATATTGTTGTCGCTGTATATATTTATGATTGTCTCATTTGTATTCTCTTGTTAATGGGTGGGTAAACAAAGTGCTTCAAAGGATAGTGCAAATTTGACCGGATAAGGTGGGGTATTTGCTCAGCTGTAACGTGGTGACAGCATACAAGAAAACATGTCACATACAGATATTGGCCAAGACTCCATTACATGAGGACAGAATTACCTGTCCTACTGTACGTTCATACTTGTTGGACAGCCTTTTCCTGTATGTAAAATGGCCTGAGGTGTTTGATCCCACATTAGTGTGAAAACTTTTCAAAGAGGATAACTGAAGAAGGGAAAGGTGGATTTCAGTTACATGTATTTTAGGCATGCATGTACCTTAGATAGAGCTGTACAGAAGTTAATACAGATCATGCAAATGAGGAGTTAATTTGCATAAGTAATTAGGAAAATCCTATAATACCAGAGTTTTGCATGGTAGGACTACAATACATGGAAGATGTGTAATCTATGGAACATTAACATATAGCAATAGATGTAAATAAGGGCCTAATTTTCATAACTAGCTTAAAAATGCCATGATTCCTTTGTGGTAAATTTCATAATTAGTAATGAAATGTTGCAATGGATTCTGGCTGACCTACTGCTGTGGCCAGTTTTCCACCGTGGCCAGTTGAGATCTGTAGTGTTTCGTTGTGGTACATACTGTATGTTAGATGTAATTTGTATACAGAGAAGACAAATTGAAACAGATTATCCTAATTATAACCATATTTCCACAATCAATAAAACAAAATAAAGCAACAAAATTTATAAAAGCTCCAAATATTTCATAGCAGTATGAGGTCTGGAAGTACAGTTTATTACAGTAAATACGACACCAAAGAGTATTAGGTCCGGACCTACACCAGACCTGAACCTGAATGTTTTAGAATGGTATTCACCTATAGTTACCAGGTTAGTAACTTCCCATGTACCCCTTTACAAACAGCCTTTTATGGGGATGACTTTCTGCATGCTCTGCCAGGTTTAGGGGTTCCTAAATGCATACAAAATGTGGCATGGATAAATTCTTGAAAAGGTCGCCTAGCAGTCTGCTGTGTACATGACTGGAATGAATATGCAGTCAGGGGTTTGAAGGATGTAGCCTAGACAACTCACATGGTGTAGTTTTGGATAAATGCCAACAAGGAGGTTATGCCATTGAGTTAAAAGTAGACCTTGACCAGCATGTTAAGCAACAAATTGTGCCTTCTCAATGACTCAGATATATTGCTGACGCACAGCAATTGTGACAGATCGGTTTCCTGGCTGGTAAGTCTAACATGGTCTTTCAGATTGAGCTTTATTACCTTTGCCAAGAAGGTAAAAACCATACCACGTTTTCGGTATGATTTGTGTGTTGGGTATGTTCACCAAACCATACCATGTTTTTGGTATGGTTTGTGTGTGTGTGTGTGTGTGTGTGTGTGTGTGTGTGTGTTAGTTACATATGTAACTGTATCACCCCCGTCCCGGTTGAGAGAAGGTTGGTGTGCCTTGATGTAGATGGCCTCCTGTACTTCTCTCACAAAGAAGTCATGTTCTGTATCCAGAATCATAACACCCTCCAATGACCTCCAGAAGTGACTCAAGTTGCTCAGTGGGAGGGCCAAGTCGCGTTATTCTTGTGTGTAAAGACACAGATTCAACCCATTTTTACATGCACAAAAACAATGTCGTACTACGCGTGATGTGCATCGATCGTCATAGGGCATATCATTTGTTCCCCCGTTTAAATCGGCCTTTGAGTCAACTTGAGTTTTTTATGTTTGTCAGACAGCCTCCATGTGTAAAGAGTCGCTGAGACAACTCAGAAAATGTGTATGTAAAGCTGGCCCTGGTCTATTTTACTAATGCTAATTGCTAGTTGCAGGTGTGTAATTCACACCTCTCAAGTGCAGGTTATGCACCTGCAATTCACACCTCACAAGTGCAGGTTATGGTTTTATGAAATTTCAGACGTGTGTAATAATGATTCCTGATGTAGGATTGTTTGTTTTCATTGTATGTTTCCTGTCCCAGTTGTTCCGTTCTTGGAATAACCCTTCATAGTAAGAGAGACAGAGACCTGACAGATCAGTCAGATTGTGGTTGGGACTGGTACACATGTCATTGGTCTGACATTTGGCAAAGGTCAGTTTGCAAAGGGGGCCACCGAAGGGGAGTTTTTTAAGCATGCTTGGTTTGTTTCCCTTCACTATCAGCACTTGCTCTCACTACTCAGGTGATAAATATTATTTATTACCCTTCCTAATGCATACCTAATGTGACAATTTTTTGTGGTTTGATGGCCTAGCTCATCCTTGAAGCATTTTTTGCAAGGATTTATCAAATGACGTCCATGCACAATGTAATTCTGATGTAGGTTTTCAAGATCAATACTTGTGTCTGGAGGAGCAAAGCCTGTGTTTGCTGAGGTTTGCATTGGATCTTGTAAGGAAGATGATTTTCCATGCCATGGGAATTTACTTTAGTGGCTTTGTTGTTGGCATTGGTAGAAATGCAAATTTTGTGCATAGATTCTAGGTCATATTTAGAATTTAAACGTCTGAATCTGGCTTGACTAGATCTGGATTTGGGTTGATCTGGCTGGATGTGGCTCAGTTGGCTCAGGTAGATCTGTTTTGCTTGTGGGTAAATTTGTCCTCATGTAAATTGGACCTTACAGTAGTCACAAGTGTTTTTGATAGGCCTTTGTGGGTGCTGTAAAGAAGCAGAAGGTTTACTGGGGTTGGCATACTGGTCAGAAAATGGTGCCAAAAAAGCCACAGAAAACAGCCAGCCACCCAAAAGGTCTGTGCAATTGGCTCGGAATGAGTGGTCACACATGCCAAGGAACTATTGACAATCCAAACCTCTGTTTTGTTCTACTTCTCCTGCAATTTATATGCAGCCTTTTCTAGTGATATACAGGAATGACCTAGAAACAGATGATGAGGTCAGGGATGATATCCTGGAAGCATTTATACCAAGAATGGGCCTATTGTATTGACAGAACTGCCGTCCATATATCGTTTTTGGTGATTCCTGATGAAAGCAGGCAAGAAATCTAGCCTGACAATGGAAAGTAGCTGGTATCCTAGGATAGATTAGGTAATTCTGTGTTATTGTAAAATGATCCATTTAATTATTGAAAGGAAGATGCATCTCTTTTGACTGTATTATACTGTGTATACCTCAACAAATTTTTGGTCTCATATACGCACTTAGATATCAAGTACTGTACATTGGTAGGAAGGCACATAAGGTAAATTCTTTTGGGTAAAACATATGCCATGAGAGTTACTGGAACAGTGTGTAAGATGTCCACAATTTTTAAATTGAGTTTGGAATTCCTAATGTCACTTGTTTAGATGAAAGCAAAATGTCAGTCATACGTTGGGGTCTAATATCTTCTGTTTTTAACTTCAGCAATCAGCCGTAAGATGTCAAGAATAATTGTAGGTCTGATAATGGCCTCATTTATACTAGCAAAGAAACCATCATACGATAACAGTACGACAGCATTTTCATGGGTGTAAACAGGATTGTAGTATCATGTGATGATTTTTTTACCTGTTGTACGACAGTCGACGCCCCTTCACACCTCAGCAAGAAATCACACCCTTAAATAATCCTTGCCCTTCCTGGGGTGGAAAATGTATGAGGTCTCCAAACTCTTGTTTGGTTTTGTGTTGTTTGTGTCTGCTTTGCCTTGGGCTTTTTTGGTTGGGTGGAGTGAGTCAGTGACACTTACTTCAACTTGGCTGAGTCTATTCGGCTGAGAATCAGTCAAGTTTTGTCTGTGGGTAGTTTGGCATACCTATTACCTGTCCACTTTTACTTAATTTCCAGGGGCCATTGCCATTGTCTTTGCTTGGGAGAGGTGGTCACTGCAAACCTACTGTAAAAAACACCCAAAAACATTCAGTTACTTTTCCTATCTTTCATTTCCACCTCCCCATTTGTGGCAAGAGATGAGGCATCTTCAGTATATGCACACAAGTGTTAGCTTGATGTGTATTGATTCTGTTGTTTCTATTGTAGCTTTGCAAATTAATCATGATTAGTATTCTGCTTTATTTATATTGACTGCCTTTGATCAAGGGAAGCTAGTCATGAATTTCAGTTACCGTAGTGGAATTTTCCCAAGATTACTGACCTAAATAGGTTAAAAGCGCACATATTTCAAATGGGCTGCAAGTATAAGAAGTAGAACAAAGGGACTGTCAGGGTCTGATTGGTTCATATTTTGAAGCTAGTAGGCATTCTCATTGTCCGAATTTTAAGGCTTCATACATATATCTCCATGCATTTGTCTTTCAAAAACTTTGATTATCCCTTTTTGGTGACAATTACTTTTTTATAGTCTTAAATTGGGCCTTCATTACATTTGAGTTATCGTGTAAGGGCATAGTGGTCTCTTTCAGATTCTGAATACTTTTTTATGTTAGTTGTAATACTGTAAATCACTTTATATTCAGGGTACTTTTATATTCACAGTTTTCGTGGTCACTTCTGGACTGCAAATTTATCATTACCATGAAGAAATAATTCGCCGACTTTCTTTCTTCTGCACCTGCCGCCACCAGGACCATTTTTCTCAGACTGCGAAATGTTGCTACCGCAAATATAAAGTGATTTACGGTAGTTGATAACTCTTATAACCCCTTTCCCATGACTATGGGATATATAGTAGAAACTACACTGCTCTGTACAACAGCCTGCCTTTATGGCAGCACACAGAAAGCTCACAGTGTTCCCCATGTGACACTTCAATCACCAGTCAGTATGATTTATGGATCATTATTGGGAACATTGTATGTACAGTCGACCCAGCAGAAAATTGACTGGGAAATTTTGCTGGTGATGATATGAGTAGGAAGCAAGCATTAGTGAAAAAAAAACGTTACAGGTACTCCAAAAGGACTATGACCATAATGTTGCTATCAGTAAAAACATTTCTGCCAGAAAGATAGATTAAAAACCAGAACTGATTGGGAAATACTATTTTGTAATCACATTGTTTCCTATGGAATATCCATCTCTTGAAATTGTGCCTGTGAATGTGCAGTTTAACATATCTGTTTATTTGATTATTCAGTGTAAGAGACAGCCATAATGCTCTTTTTTTTTTCTCAACAGATCCCAGCATAATATAATCTTTTAGGAAAACGAATTTGGGTTCCAAGGACATAGGGTAAACATTCCAGACTGTGATGGGTTTTTTGCATGCTATAAATGATATTGAAAATACTGCCAGCATGAGATTGTGTTTTACAACAGGTGGCAGAGATGTTATTGTAACGTTTCTATGATTTTGCCACCCCAGGTTTATGTGGAGTTTGACGACCGAGACTGGGAGCAGCGAGAGTGGCTGAAGGTTTATGAGGGAGGCTTTCAGGTGTTCCTGGTGGAGAAAACATTGGTATGGGGCCAGCGTAGGGGCATCTCCAAATCAGCCATCCTCTGGCCTGCACTGGTAGGTGCAGATTACATCATTATTTGATTACAATGCACTTTATGGTTATCCAAATCTAAAGGGCTTGCTACCTGTCAGATTGCTGCATACATTCATAAGTCCGCTGAACAGTATATGTTAGCAAGAAAGTCAAATAAGCTACTTGCAGTATTATTTTACTGCTTTCAAAAAAGGATGAAAATAATGTGGAAATAGCTGCTGAATGAACAGTATGTACACATAAAGGTAAACAAAACAGTGTGGGGGTCACAGCCATTTAGCTGGCCCATACCAGGTTTTGCATTACAAAAATGTGTGACAATCCCATGGGATGTGGTGCGCCATATGGAGTGAATTTGTCACGAAAATCGCCTAACCTTTCCCTGAGCGCCTGACCCCACTTCCACAAACAAATTCACCACATGTCTGACCCTGCTATTTAAAACTGACATCCCTGTGACCTGTTTGTGGATCTACGGCCCCAACTGCAGGCAGAGGTTGGTAGGGTTCTGCTTTTACAGTTCTAATCCATTCTGTGTCTATTTGAGCAACTGCTTTCATTGGAAGCAATGGCATGGTAATGAGTAGTGAATTTTTGCTGCCAGCCATGCATAAATCAACACAAATTATTCATTTGAGGGCTGCCGGCAATGTTGCTGCAGTACATTGCACTGCCTTTAGAACATGGTGCATTATAACAACCTGCAGCAAAAAATGATATACTAAGGGATGTGTAAAATGTCCCTGAAATGGGCATGCAGAAGACCATCGCAAGTGGATCTGTATATTGCTTTTGCCAAGAGAAGAGTCTTTCATTCATTGGTACTTCATATCTTCAGTCAGTGGTACTTCATATCTTCATTGGTACTCATATCTTCATTGGTTAGGATTGAAATACATTTTTTTTGCATACCTTCACTGGTACAGGCAACATTGAAAATTACCTGTACCAGACAAATTTACCTGCACAACCCAGAATTTAGGACGTATGGATCACGTATGGATCATACCTTAAACTATTTAGAAACCATTGCAATTATTTCTTTTATACTTCATAGGTGGTTACAGTTAATGCAGAAAATAAAGATCCACATATACCTACATGTATATATAAACAGGACATGAACCGGTGCAGATTAGGTGCAGGTAGACATCAGAAATACCTGTACAGCTCCAACTTTACCAGCACTAACCTGCTTATACAGGTGGTATTTTGAGCCCTGATTGGCAAACGCATGTAGTAAGTTGTCCATGTGTTCAAGAAATAAAATTACAGCAACATTGTCACATTGTTTGATGATTATTCCGGTAGGTTAAATTTATACTCTATGCATACTGTGGATTTTTACCACCCTGGCACTATGCATCCTGGGAATGAGATAATGGTGAATTTCCAGTGTTTGGTTTAAAAACAGCAGGTCCCACTGAATTCTAACATTTGCTGAAATTTAATAGCTCAGTATTGCATGTTGTCAACTGCATAGGTTGTGCACATTCCTACTTCCATTTGATGTGGAGGGGTCATAGCCAAAGAAATCAATACTCTTACATACATAAAAGCTTTCCTATCTATGGAAAGGGAGACGTAATCAGGGGTATTGAAAATCACCCATTTGTAGAGAGCATGTCTACCTCAGAGTTTACGTTCAGAGCCAAAACACAGCGCAGCACCAACCTTTCCTGGCCCCCTCTCAAGGCCACAGCCATCATCCAAGTCAATGACTTGTTCAATCAGGAAAAGCCTGGCACAGTGAATGGGACAAGCCTTGCTTGGTAAAAGGTGATTTATTCTCAGCTGTAGAACATACAATAAAAACCTGTGTGGAATACCAAATATTCCTGCGTGTGGGCTCTAGTTCCAAGAACTCCCCAAGTCCTGTGTAGATATTGAAACATCATTTAAAATTGTCCATGTATTAATAAAGTTGAGTGATTTGGGTTGGGCAGTATTTCTTTGTGATTGTAACCTTGCTCCCCATGATTTGTCTTGACAGGCAGTTTGTATTTCTGCCATCTTCTGTTGGTGACTTAAAGCTCGCTCCAACGTAGTTGTCCCTCCAAATGCCCTCCATCGTCTTCCTAATGGGCTTTGAAATTGACAGCTTTACCCATCCATTCTGCTCCTTGGCAAGCAGAAAATGGAGTTAATGACTGAGAATCAGCCCCAAGAACATATTAAGACTGGTTAGAAATAACAATAGCACTATTAGCAGACTAATTTATATTGGTTTTTGTGAAATCAGTGAAACATTTATGGGTTCTGCTCAGGATACTTTTACCTTTAGCTTGAAGGAAGAATGGTCAGATTTATTACCTAATTTTGCTGGTAGGTAATATTGCACCCTGCTCTAGTAGCCTGCTAAGGTACCTATCAACTGTAGTGTAGGTGTCATTGCCTGCTGCCTGGTGTATGATGGCTGCCACCTCTGTAATGTGATAAGAAACAGCCAGCCATATGAATTTGCAACAGTAAAAGTGATCATATGATTAGAAGTTTCCTTAGCTAATGGTCCTTGCTCCATGCATGAAATGCTATTTGGGTCATGGCAGTGATTGTCTCACAGGTAAACAATTATTGATTTGCTGCTTTTGAAAACTTCAAAGGATGTTGAGTTAGCCATGCTCTATTTGAAGACTTCTTGTTGACCTGTACAGAAATCGTGATGGATGTTTCTTATCAAAAGATGGAATGTCTAAGCTCCCCAGTTTTATGGAACTTTCTGGCACCCATGCTGCTGTGTCTATAGAATACAACACAGTGTATAGTTTTAACAGTGTATTCCATATCCAGCGTGATAATCGTTAGAAGCTAGTTTGCTAACTCAAGCTATAACATGGTCTGGAACACCCGTATAAAACATTATCATGGTCCAGGTATGACATAAGTTTTTTTTAACTTTGTGAAATTGACCAACTTTATCAATGTATAACATATTGGGGGTATTTTGGAGGACAAGAATCATAAACTAGTAGAATAAAAACAGCACTGGGAGCATGTACTGCACAGAAACACCAGCAGGACAGGGGTTAATAATTATGATTGACACATGTACAAATTATGCAAATCAGGATCTTGCATGATTAATGAGGAAATTATATAAATCTGCTGCATTCCATTGTAGGACTTTCAAACATGGGACGTATTTGATTGTGGAAGAGATGAACATTGATAGATATCATTTCTGAAAATGAGATCTTATTTGTATAATTTATGAAGAAATGCTATAATACCATATTGGTAAATCAGATAGTGGGTGCGAGTGAGTGGTAAATGACAGGAATTTCATACATGCGGTATCTGGAAGTTAATGCATTTTCTCATTAATAATACGTGTATCACTATATGGAAAAGACTGCTTGAAGTGAGAGTCTGAAGAAATAAATGCTGTAAATCTTGATAAGTTTGCAGTGGTTTTATATGTATAGTTTTCACAGTGTTGGCAGGGGAGCGGATCTTGGGGAGCGGACCGAAAGCTAACAAGGCTGACTCTCAGGCTAAAGCCTTACAGCAAAGTCACTGTGAATATGTGTCTTGTATTTTTACTGTACTTAGAACTGTTTCAAGCACGAAGTTCAAAAACAGCGAAAAGCACCTTTGCCCTCTACTGTGAAATAAAGTCCCTGTGAAAATGAATGAACTTACAGTATGTAGCACAGCCCATACATAACTTACTGACGTCCAACCCCAAAGTTACATCATCTAAATTAACTGCTCCAACTTCCAAGCTACCTTTTTACATAAAACATTCAAGTGTTATATCGATTTCAAAAGTTAATGGCCTCATAAAAGCCAAAGAAACCTTTTAGTCAAATGATGCAGGAATTAACAAGATACCTCAGGAGACTACTCACCACCACAAGGAGGATAATTGTTAACTTTGTTGGTTGGGTTGATACCATAATGGTTCCCATGTTTCTATGACCTTGAATGACTTCCACTGATGACAATGATGTACAACAGCTGTACGAGAGGTCAAAGAACTGAAAGGTCTCAGCAAGGGTTTTGATAAACACACACACACACACAGTTCCCTAAAACTGTGTGCCAGAAAGGCACAAACATTCACCTTACAAACATGAATTTCCATGAAAACAATATCCTATTCATTATATTCTATTTCCCATGTTAGGCCTACCATGTCATACTCTGCAGATCTATGATTATCGGATATATTTCACATGTTCCTATAGACGACAAGTGACAACTTTCATTCTTGGCATGTACAGTCAAACCTGCCCAAGTGACCACCTCTTCAAGCTGACCACCTGGCCATAGTGACTGCTTTTTCTCTGTCCTGAAAATGATCCCCATAGACGCAAGCATTAACTTAAGCAACATGGCAAACATCATGACCTGCACAGATTGAGAGTTTTTGAGACCACTCAAAGTATGCTCTAAACTTATGAGGTTAGCTCTCATAAGTGTTGAAACAATGGTGGCAATGTTCAGACCTTCTCGAGTGACACAGTACAAAACCCCCAACAGGTCCACGCCCTGAATACAGGTGACTGAGGAAAGCAATGGTTTGTCCCTTTAGTGCCTGCAGCTACCATAATATTTACTGGTCACCTTGACAATGTCTGGAGCTGTATTGTGTGGAACCAGGTAGTTTACTATGCACAAAAGAAATGTGCAGCTAGTCTGTATATAATGTGGTTTTCCTTGTAAGAATGTTGACCTGAAAATAGCTAAAAAGTCCAAAATTATACAATTTTTAAGTGGTGTATGCCAAAACCGTGAATAAAGTTCTGTGGGCATGTGTCAAAGGCACATACCAGAGTTAGGTCATTTGGGTTAAAAAATATACACTTTTGGCCTGGAAATAGCCAAAAAGCCTCAATAAGATGAGGAGAGGAAGAAGAAATGCCAAATACATATGGTTTATTTTACAAGGCACCAATCATTAAGATCTGCCTCAAGGCCTTAATGATTACAATGACTACCAGTAACATGCTCAAAATAGGGACCATGTTGAGACATGGCTTTGTGATTTAGGAACAAGCTAGCAAACCAAGATTTAGATCTAGAAGCAGGGTTGGTAACCAAACACTACGCCACACCACATTCTGCAGGGTTATGTAGGTGTTTGCTTGCATGTTGATATGCATGTCCAATCACACCTTTTCAACATAGTCTGGATTATCTCAATACCAACCCCCCACCCCTTCACATTTGAGCAGGCTGTTACAAGATGCTATCAAGTGGAAATTGAGCTAGTGTTTACCAGTGTTGTTTATCTTCCCTCTCCTGTTGTTCCAGACATTCAGCTACTTGGTGGACAAGGTCAGCCTAGGGCAGGGAGGGCGATGTGTTCTGGAGTTCCTCCATGACCGAGCAAGGTAAGAAGCTATGACTGAAAATACTGCATACTCTCAAATCAAAATTGAGTCAGGTTTGCAGGCACGCACCATTTTCACCGTATTGTTTTGCCTGTGAAATCTCGCAGAGTTACATGTTCTCTTTGGTCAATATTATGATGCATTGATAAGCACTGTTATTAGTAGGAATGGGACGACATGTAGAGGGTCATTTTCTCAGGAAAATCATATATGGACAGCTCCTACTGACTTCCTATTTATATCGAGATGACATGACAAAACGCAAGCGTTACAGGAAGTCAGATGATCAGAAGACAATCTTTGCATTTTTCGTGCGTTTTTGTTTTTGTGAGTTTACATTTCAGAGAAGCAGGTTTGTCTTCAACCAGCCCCAAAGCATAAGTCACTTTCCCCATGTAGGCCCTCACATAGCACTTTTTCTCATAGCATGTGCATGAGTTGATTTGACATTCTCCTACATATGCACACAAATTCCATCCCTAGTAAATCTCAGCCATAGCATACTTGTGATATTTTTTGCAAAACGCTGTGCAAAAGGTAATTAAGTCTCAGTTTTCAGGTTTTATTTGATCAGGAGACTTCAATCATTACCTAGCATTATAACATATTATAAATCACGGAGGTGAAATAAACATAGCAGCCCCATATGAGGAAATGAAGATGGATAACTTATTCCCAGCGATTTCCCAGGTACTATCCATCAAGGGGGCATCCAGAGCAGGAGGGATATGTACATGGGTACAAACAGAGAATGATGTAATATCAAGTGCATTAAGACTCTCATTCGAAGGAATAGTTCATTTGAAATTAATTCAATATATCAAGGAGCCAATAGGGGCTTACTGTATGAAAGTAACTGTAATGTTTTGGGCATTGCTGGTTTAAGGGGAGTTTGTATCCTGTCCGGAGCAGCTAGGTATGGAAGGGATGGTCTTCTGTACCCAAATTAAAAATGTGAGAGAGTCCAGCACAACGTCGACAGAACGTACTGTGTCGGATTTTTGATGGTTTTCGTTGGATTTTTGGTCAGCATTGCATCAGAATTTTGCAATCGATATCTTTTCCAATATAACATTTGAAAACTATAGACCTGCATGGCCCAAATCACGGAAATCTGTCCTTCCTTTCTTGAGGTAACAAAAGCATTCCTGCAGTTCCAAAATTAGCTGCTAGGGGACCCAAACCCACATCACTTTATGACTTTATTTGCATGATTAATGAGGAAATTCTATACTAAGACTTCAATACATGTAACATACATTTGTATGTAATTTAACTCATACTTGTTAATGCTGTTTGCATCATGAATGCAAAAGTGCCATAATCACTCATTAGTAAATGATGGGAATCTCATACTTGAAACATATGTAAGTTAGCTTAAGATGAACATCACCACATATATATATATTTAATGTGGAATCATTTGCATAAGTAATGATGAAATGTAAAATGGAATTCTGTCAAAGTAAAGCACTTTCTCACATAGAACATAGTTATTTTGGTAGAAAAGACCATCATTGATGGTAATAGATTGTGCCAACTGTAACCTTATGTGCATGATCAATGAGACAGGTCTAGGTATCTCACACAGGTATGAGGTGTCCAGACTCAGGAGTGCGATGTGTGGGTGGCTATATGGAATTCTGCCTTCATGTCAAAAAGGAGTAATAGCCTTCTCAGGGCTGAATTGACAAAAGAAAATTGAAATATATATCACGCCTTGTACTTTTATCGATAATGGGACTAGCATATGTGTTCATATTTCATGGCATGAGGATAATTTCCTTCCACCAAATTAAGGTCTTTCTGGGAAAATTGCCAAGACAGCATCCCCTCATGGGATGGGGTTTTGTGCGCGTGAAACATTTGCGCGTGAAAAGTTGCGCGTGAAAAATTTGCGCGTGAAAAAATTAATTTCCCAAAATATGTCAGAAAATGTGCAGTACAAAATTGTTAGACAGAAAAATGCAATCCCCTGATATAATATTCCATCTGTCACCTGAAGTCTTTGTTTCAAAAACTACTGATTTTGTAGGTCCCCTGGGAATAAGTTACATGTCCTTTGCAAATCATTTCAAAATCACTTTTTTATTAGCAATACAAGAAAATATTAGAATTATATGGTTTTGTACTGCAAAATATAAGAAATTGAGGCTTTTCTACAATCTATAAGCTAAATTTGGTATATTCTCAAGCAGATTCTTTCTCACGCGCAAATTTAAACCTTTTTTGCGCGTGAAAACTGAACATTTGAAAATCACTACAAAATCACAGAAAAAGGTTTTGTACTCTAGAATACATAAATATGGTACTCATTTCTATTTCATATCATCTCTTTTAAACTCTCAAACTGCAAAAAGTTTATAAGAGTCCCTTGGGAGTTAAATCCCTTGGGAATCCTAATTTGCATACATGTATTTTCACTGGCAGATTGTGATAACTTTTGGCATTTTGAAATGACATATACTACATTTTCCACTTCATCCTTATACAATACTGGCACAGTCTCACCTGAACTGGTACATGTAGCTCCTTACAGCAAACCTTTTGTATCTCTAGTGGGTCACTGTGTCCTGACACTAATTCTTACTTACAACATTGGACTGCTTATCAAAGTCATTATGGCGTAAATTCCGCGTAATCAATTTTCCCTGTGTGTTTGCATTTCCACAACTGGTAAAGAAATGTTTGAGATATTTTTACATGATCTACAGACTGAGGTGATATTGCATTGAGTCATTGACCTAATTTTGGAATTTGGAGTAAATATTTCCGGATACCATTGGTAGAATATCTAATCATATATCATAGACCTAGCTGCTTACTAGTAATAAAATAACCTTGTCTCAGTCACATTCTACATGATCTCAGCTTTCCAAAAATATATAGTTTTACCTAGTACCTAGAAAAATGTAAGTGTTGTTACAAAGACTAGTGTATGTCTCCATCCCAGTGTTTCAGCAGATGAAGATTTCATGGAAGATTACAAAAACTATCAGTTTACTCCAGTGACCTCAACACAGGGGCAAGTCAAAATATTCATGCTAGTTTTTGACAATGCCATTGGTAGCCAATTTCAAATATGACCACAATAATTTCAGTTTTCCTTCCAACACTGCAACAGGTTTATATTTGCACAAACACAATTGTCTGTATTTGTGCAGAAGAAAGCACATGGCAGAATACACTTTAAGTTTTCAAAGCTGGCATTCTGGAACAAATTTCGCGGTGGATATCTGACCTGTAGCTCACCCTTTGCCTGTCCAGTTCGTCCACACTGTAGGTTGGCTTGACTTCGGGTTAGAGGAAGTTCTTATGTAGACAAAAAATTTCCTAGCACTTTCAGCTTCATGACAAATTAGTGTGTAATATTCAAGATGAAAATACAGAAACACGCTCATAAAGAGTCATATAGGCCTGGTATGTTGAGAGTAAATCTGAATCCATTTTACACAGTGAGTTGTTTGAAACCTGATCAGGTCAACCACCTTTAGCAAAGACCTGCACATCTCTGACATGACCACCTCAGTCCTGTCTAAAGTACCAGATCGGAGTTTCTAACCCTTACATATATAATATATACATTATATGATATGATATCATTTTATTATATTTTTTAAGCAAAATCTCTTTGGGTACTGACCCTGACACAAGTTGAGTTTTTTCAGGGCAGAATTTTTTTCAGCCCCTAAGTCTGACTGTGGGGGTTACTTGGGGGACAGTGTAAATTGAGCCTCTTGGGTTAGCTACCATGAAATTGTTGTGTTGCTGTCTTAATCAATCCCATCTACAAGCATCCTGGTGACAACACATCTTTTGAACTACATGAGTAGAGTTGAGTCTTGGGTTGGATAGAATGTGTAATGGAATTTGTAAGAAATCCCTTAATAATATGAAAAGATCTTTTTCATCCTGTAGGGTCACATCAAGGTATCAACCATCATGACAGTTTATTTGTGGATGGTTTAGAATAGTCATAACAAAAAAAATCAGTGTGTAGTTCGGACAAATAATCTAATGATAATCCTATCTTGAAAGTTCATCTGTGTTGGTAGAAGTCATTGTCCCGTCCATGTAGTCAAATATTACAAGTTCAATAACTAGGGGGAAATAAATTTTCAAGGAAGGCAAGCCATGATATCCCCCCCTCCCTCTTCACACCTTCTCCTAATCCTAATTTCAGACTCACACCAATGAAACTTTTTGATACTTGTAAAAGAATGTTTTCACCGCAAAAAGTGACCCATCCACATATTATATTAACCTGGTATCCAGTCTAACGCGATTGGGGCAGATTTTCTTCGGGCCCGCTGAAACTTTACGCCGCCCGCCACAGCAAGGCTCCCTGGTAGGATTTTCACGGGAAATTAATTGGCCCCAACGCGAGAGACTGGAGTCACGCCTGTACAGAAAATCTCATGACAGATGTGAGATATGGCTTCCCGCGCCATGGGTGTCCCACAGCGCACCGGCACAATTGGCTCTGGGTGCGACACGCGTTTCACGCGTTGGCGAATCAGCGTCTGTTAGTTTAAATATTCATGAGTCCCGCTGCCCGCTGCTTACGCAATCTGCTATTCACTTCCGCATTTGAACTATTCAGTCCGTCTGCTGGATGCAGAAACCGAAATAAATGCCGATACTGACTAGGGAATACTGTAACTATATACTAACTCGGGAATATTGTAATTACTTGTTTTCCATGTGCGATCGGAATGTTAAGAAAGAAGGTGAACCATGGATACTGTTTCCTGTATAAATCGTAAAAGTTTTATTGAATTATTCACGGAAAGAAGAGACTCAAATGTCACAGAACTTCAGAAGTGTGTGTGTCAATACCATCATTATTCGTGTTCAATTGTGTCTATCGCCCAAGATTACATACTTTAGTACTTCTCCGTATCCTCTGAGAGCTGGGTTTCTGGGATGACAGTCCGTAAGTCCAACGGTTCCGCCTGATGTCCTGTTGTCAGCCGCGTGTTTCTGTAAGGGGTTGGCTGTACGACCTGTCCGTGGACTTGTGTCTCGGGGATCACCGTCCTCAAATCCAGCGCTGTTTCTTGGCTCTTCTCTGCCTCGTCGTCAACAGGATATCCACCTACGTTTAAACCCGTAGAGCTTTCTGTCATGCCATCCCGTAACTCCGAGCTGTCGTCGCGCGATGTAGCGAAAAGATCAGCACTTGGGTCATACGTATCCTGCTCCGTGCTATCGTGCAATGTAGCGAAAAGATCAGCGCTTGGGTCATACGTATACACGCTCTCCTGTTCTTCAAACATGTCTGCGCTCAGATCGTCTTCCGTGTCACCATGTAGTACCGGAGTGGAAGTGCGCAGAGGTTTTGCTTCGAACGCTAATGTCTGCATGTCGACGTCAGTCCACTCCAGCTCCTCACAAAATGTCCCGTCGCTGTCATAACCCTGCTCAATTGCATCTTCTGGCGGTGGCGTGTTTTCAGTCATGTCTACAACAAACAAAAAGGAGAAATATATTCCCATGAGCATAGAAGTTGCCTTTTACCCATAAAATTTTAGCCTATCAAAGGCGCCGTGCACGTAGAGTGTGCATACCGTACGTTCTCTGCTGGTCTCCAATAAATCACGTCAGCCTAAATATAAAGAGTGTGAGTCTGTGCTCTAAGTAAAGATTAAAAGACATCGCTTACCTGTGCTTTAGTCCAAGATTAATTGGAAGATTGTTGCAGAGGTGTGTCTCGATTATTCTTCAGGTATCGTAATGAGAGGGGATGCGAAATGGAGCCGTGTCTGCTAACTGTCATCGGAGCTTTTGGAAAGCATGGGAAAAGTAATACCCAATTTGTCATCACGCTATAGAAATTCTTTGACAGAGATGGTCGGTTTTTCACCCCCGCACGCGAATGACGAGTGTCCCATGCCATCTGTTTCACTAACCGACGTACTAGTGTAGTTATATTGAGTCATATATAGCATTTCGCAGGTGCATCTCCTGCATACGTGGTCATTGGTCATATATTATCAAACTCAGACGTTGCAGTTGAATATCAGATTATAGATCACGAGTCTGAAAGTACGACACATACAGCCAGACTTCGCAACAGGTTACGTCATTGAATTCAATTAGAGGGAAACAACTGCGCCCCTGACTGAGTATTTCGCGGGAGCTGGGAAAGACGGTGGCATGTCTATTACCCAGCAATGTGTGAATTATTTTGCGAAAATCTAGTAATCTTTGAAATAGACATTTCACGACTTGTTGGCAACCGCCCTGCAGTCTAGAGTTTATGGTCCAATATTTGCATCCCTGCGATAAAAGGCTTATTTTCGCCAAGAACTCCATGACCATTATGCAACCGACGTAATACTGTAGTCGTTGAATATCAAATAACAGAAGTTGTAATACAGAAGTTGTAGTTCCATATTACGAAAAGGTCGGTTTAGTTGAAAAGGGCGGTTTCGTCAAAGGTCGGCTTAGTAGAAAGTGCGTATCGCCTTGGCAACGGGCTACGTCACTATATGCAAATTCCAGGGGGTCCCCGGCAAAATGGCGTCCTTGATTTCGCGGGAACATGGAAAGGCGGCGGCATGTCCTCTATTACACCCGGAAATGTGTGAAATTCTGTTAATCTTGGACGTAGACTGTTTCACTGGTTGTCGACAAAGCGTCCTGCAGAGTTTATGGTCGAATATTGGCATCCCTGTGTCATTTACGAGAAGAATAAATCGGCTGGGGTATGGCACGACTGGCACAGTTCGTTTTCAAGGCCGTAGCGTGCGTGCACTTGCTCGCTCGCTATGGCTACCGCCAAGCCTCCTCGCTTCAAGAAACCCGTCATATGCCGGCTCTGCGAAGAGGACCTCAGACTGAAAGGCAAGAGGATTGAGCATACAAGAAACCTTTTCAGGAGAAGTCTCAAAGAAGAGGCGCCGGCAGACAGATTGAAGAGAGTCCTTGGCGTTGACATAATCGAGAGCACGGAGCTGTCTTCAACTTTGTGCCAGAAATGCAACCGGGAAATCTCCCAAGTCGTGGCTTGGCAGAAAGAAACGGCCAGGTGCACCGAGGCGATCGACAAATGGCGCAAGCTTTTCTCCGCACAAGCAACGCAGACTCCAAAGAAGACTCCACTCAAGACGCCTGAGAAGCAAAAACCAGACCGGCGGAGCGAGAAGAAAAGGGGACTCCAACTTACACCAGGAAAGTCTCCAATTCACAAACAGCCCCGCGTGTCTGCGAAAAGCCGTGAGAACATCCCTCCACTTACAGCATCATCGTCTTCAAGTAACACCAAACTACAGGTATGTGTCTTAACGTCAGATAATTCTATCATGTTAAGTATTCTGGCGGGGTCTTTAATTTGTAGCGCACGTCGGAACATCGCTTTGATCAGGGTTCAGAAAACTTTGATGTTGATCCTTTTACGCGCCGTATTTTCTAGAATCACAAGCAATTTGGGGATTTTCTAGTTTTTATATGTTTTAGGAAACAACTCTTGTTTACCTGGTGGGTAAAATGCCTCGCCTGTTTTAAACCGCGTTTCTGTAGGAAATTGTCTCATGTTGTTGTCACAAATGCAAAAGATATAACGCGCTCCTAAAAATTATTCACGGCGCTCCATCGCTAGTTGTCAAATAGCGTTCTGGTTTCCAGCGAATGAATTTGGAAGACATTCATGTAAATAACATATACTCTGACGAGACATGGATCATACTGTTCATGAGCCCTTCACGTTTCGCATTACAAGCGGCAAACGCTGTGAGACCTTATCGATGTACCTTCATGAATGTGGTACACTAGACAGTGTGTCCTAACTTCGCACGAATTTGTCGGTTTGCTGCATGATATCCTTTGATGTTTAAATTCCGATGTCACCGGTTGAATATAGAGTGCTACATGTCACCTTCCTGAGAATAGTGAGGTGCCATCTTTGCTCTTATGCTAATACAATCAAGGAACCAGGGCTGTAGCCATGGCCAGAAATGTTTTTCGTTAGCCCAGGTTCGCGATTTGGAGGGAGGAGCACCGAAGGCGCTCGCAATCTGGGGGCGTGGTCCATCTGGAAA
The DNA here is from genome assembly GCA_013266295.2 of Branchiostoma floridae x Branchiostoma japonicum. NCBI lineage: Eukaryota > Metazoa > Chordata > Leptocardii > Amphioxiformes > Branchiostomatidae > Branchiostoma > Branchiostoma floridae x Branchiostoma japonicum. The sequence continues at coordinate 14,533,763 of CM023824.1, forward strand.
TTTTGGATTTTCAAGCCTTCAAAAACTTTTGAGCGGACAAAATGTTTGATTTCACAGTAAAATGTATCACAACTTTCTTTCGAATATTTCAATATCTTGACACTTCTATGGATATTTTTCTCAATACTATGGGCTTTTCATGCCGTTTCAATTTTTTTGCATTATCAACTCTGAACACCATTGTGTTTATGACAAAAGGAACTATTGTAGGGAAGGACAGCATTTACACATCATTTTTCTAGCTGCATGTTTATGGCATATATTACCTTAAGCAATCCTCATTGCTTAAAGTTTGCAATTTATGCTTTGTGTGTTTTAATAGACTCTCGAGTCAAGCTAATCACATAACATTTAGACTATTAAGAAATTATGCAGGAAGCAGGTAACATGGTAATGAGCTTTAACTTATAAAGTGCTATCCTGTGTTTCACAGGTCCATCTGCAATATCCCTCTGACAAGCGTGTCCGCGTCATGGACGTGACAGGGATTGAGACCATGATTCATCAGTTGGCGGAGAGAAGGTGGGGTGCAGCTGCCACCAGTGCCATGAAACACGAGGAGTTTTCTGCGGCCATTCGGGAAAAGGTTGGTGCCACAATCACCAAAGAGGTCCAGTCCTTAGCTCCGAGATCCATCCTCCAAAAAACAGCACCCGACGAACTTGTGAACTTTAGCATGGACAAGTTTTCCAAAGAATTGGAAAGCCAGGCCCCTTGGCTAGAAACGTGTTTACAAGGTGCATGTGGGCAAGAAAGCCAGTTGTCGAACACAGCAAAGTGTACAGCTGCGTCAGTCTGCATGAAAGTCAAGCATCCCACGTGTTCTGCAATCCAGTACAGGAACAGCTTTGTCCTACTACAAGGGGGGGCGAAGAAAACTACATTCTCAAGGTTCAACAAACAGAACATCTGCATGTCACACAAGAGCAGCATCGCAAAACAGAGGGCCATGGGAGAGGACCGAGATGAAGACATCACGAGGTGGAAGAACACCGTTGCAACACATATCCAATCAACATCTTTGCTAGAGACCCTCCACGTCAACACAGTGGAGGAGGACGCTATCAAAACTAAAGCCGAGCTTGACACCTCGGGTAACAGCACCATAAGTTCAGCTGACCTGCAAGCCAGTGGGTTTAGTTTTGGAGCCTTCGTAGTGCCAAGTCAGGTTGCAGACGAGGGAGAGGACATGTACCAAGAACTCGGGGTGCAGCCGCTCGTGACAGAAGACGAGACAGAAGAACCGGAAAAGACAAACCCTTCTCCAAACAAAACATCCACTTTGACCAACTCCATGATGCAAATACCCGGTTTCAAAGAAGACACATACAGACACGCAGCAAAGGCATTGGCATCTACGCAGACTCATGGCAGGGCACAAGATGTAGTACAAGAAGCCATTGAAGTCAACAAGACAACACCAGTCCCTACATATCAGCTCGTATTCGACAATCTGGACTTTACGGTCACAGCAAAACATCAATCCAAACAAAACAAGAACAAGGACATACACTGGGTGCACCAGTATGGTGTGAAGGACAGAGCTACAACAAGCATGCCGGATGACGACAGACCACAGAAACCCCTTCGAGAGCTCCAAATCTCAGACTTCTTCCTGACAGAAGAAATTCAAGCCCAGATGAGGAAGGACTACATCATCATGGTGTCCCGCGTGATGGAGAGGCACCTGGGAGCCCTCAGCTGCATCAAAGGGGCAGCTGTCAAGCACATTCCGCATCAATACTCAGGGGAGATGTCACAGCCTTCAGAACAGGTAGATGTCTGCTGTTTATTACTGGCAACAAATTAATCTTAATCAATTAGAATGTCATACTGGATACTTGCCAAAAATTAAGCATTCATTAAGGCTTCCACAACCACCATAATCCTGTCTTTTCAATCAATGAATTCATGGCATTTTGACTTGGAAATGTATCGTTGTCACCACTGTAGATTATGAATTGTACATGTGTATACATGAATGTATTTAGTGGAGGCAGTTAAAACATCTACATCTTTAAAACTTGTGTGTTTCAGACATGGCTTGGTCTCCAGTTTAAGAACGAGAATCTCAGCAGAGACATGGTGGACATTCTTCGATTCTACCAACAAAACTACATCCCCGCCGAGGTAGACGAGGAAGGACACATCACACAGCTCCTCCAGACAGTTCTCTTGGGGGGGGACTGGCTTTCGGAGGAACGCGCCCACGGTGTGCAGTCTGCATTCCAGGATGGCAACACACCCTTGGAGCGCCTGGAGTCCATGGTGCCAAAGTTCGAGCTGTGGCATGCAATTCGCAATCTCACTGAGGTCAGTTTTTACAATACAGTAACTCAGCATCTATGCATATTCCCTAAGTAAATCTTTCTCTCCTCCTTTTGACATGTGTGTGTGTGTATGTGCGTGCGTGCGTGCGTGCATGCGTGTTTGTTGGGAGGAGGGGTGCATGCCCCTTTCTGTCCATTTGTCTTTATAGGGAAAATGTGTTCTTATATGTATATGGCAGTAGACTCAGCATGAGATGTCAGTGTAATATAGATTAGACATTTATAATGTAAACAATGAAATGATGTTGGTAGTCATGTTGTGTCATGTACTATGACGATACATAACATTGACTTCCCTGATTTTCTTCATCCTTCTGTAGATCTTCTTCAGCATATTTTATGCCGAGTCACCCCGGGACAAGGGAACCTTATGTTCCAACATGAACGTGATTGGTGCCCTCTCCGCCAAGAAAGGACCACACCTGGCCTACAACCACTTCAAGGAGTTCATGGGCAAGGACCAGGACGCCTACATCATCTACCTCTGCATGAAGACATTCAACATTGCAAGCATTGATGGTGAGTGCAGTTTGATTTTAAACATGAGTCTTAGTATGTTTAAATTTGCCCAGTGTGTAAGCATCCAATCATGTGTTACTAGCACATCAGTAAAAGCAAAATGTTTCCAGTGTTGTTGTATTAAATTCAGTAATTTTGCCCTTAACCTTGTCTCTTCTTTGTCTCCAGCTCAACCAGACAACTTCCCCCCTCCATTCATCCGAGATGCCAACCGACATCAGAAGAGGGACTGGCTGGAGAGCCGAGCTGCCGAGATTGTCGACCTCATCTTTGCTGAGGAGACAACTGTCCTTCAGGATACACAGAAAGGTATGGCCCCCAAGCCCAAACCTCAGTTGCCCTGTCGGCATCCCGGCTGCACTAAGGTGTATGTGAGGGCAGGGTCCCGCAAGTCCCATGAAGCGGACAAGCATGGTCTTGTGGTGGAGGAGGATGACTCCGAAAGCACAAACACTACCAGCTCTGAGTCAGAAGACCATGTTGCTAGCTACCACATAGCTAAGCTAACTCTTGGCCTCCTGATAAGGAATATGGAGGATGCTACAAAAGAGGGGGATGGGGAGAGGCTATCCAGGTGTTTCAGGATGGCTCTTTTGTATTACAAAGCTTACGGACATACAAAATATGCATATGGTACTCTGATGTTCTTTGCCAGAGTGAATGCCCTGTTGCCCCCTAAGCTGGCCCACAGTTTGGTGTGGAACAGAGTAGTGAACAACAGAGGCGGTAAAGGTAACAATATTCCCATGGATTTGAGATTGGAACACATGAACAAGTTCCTGAAATCCTTCCTGAAACACCTGGGTCCAAACCTAAATGAACAGAGTGCTGCCCGGGTTGCCAATTCCATAGGCAGGGTTGAAAAGCTACTGAGGGGGGCTGACAGGGATTGGGGTGTGAGGCGTGAGACAGGACACCATCACAAAGCTGACCCAACTGTAGATGTACATGCTTTAGTGGATCAGTATGCCCAGATGGAAGTATGCAGTCACTATCCAAATCGAGCGTATGATTCATTTCCTGGCTTCAAACGGAATGCACTGTCATCCAAATTAAATGGCAGCCAACTATCCATATGGATAAGGTCACTGCTGAAGAAGTGGTCATACTTGTATGAGTAAAGTGCAGGTATTTTGTATCGTTCAAGAGACAGGCGCCTTGCGCAACTCTGACATACCCAGTCCACCATCTGTAATGTAGAGCCCACTACCTTCATGCTTTGTTAGAAGCCCGTTTGGCTTTCCACAGAAAATGTATGATTCAAAATACATAATTTGAGAAACAAAGTGCAAATGTACAAGATTTGAGGCCTTAAGCCTGTCTGTGTTGTATGTGTAGCATCAGGTGTGGGGACACATTATTCTCTGCAAATGAGAATGCTATCATGCCACCCCCCACCCCCCATCCTTTGATAGTATTTGGTCCCCATAGCAGTCTAAATTTACTGTTTGTTCATTTTCCTTGTATCTGTCAGCTTTGGATTGTTGAGTTGAAAGAGGATAACTCAAATGACATTGATAGATCTTTCCAATGTTTATTTACAGTACATTTACATTAAGAAGGAAGAAATGTCCAAGTAGATGACACACAAAGAGTGCTTGTCATACCGGTATACCTGATGAATACTATGTTACATTTGATATAGACATTTGCCAGCCTATTTTGTAAAACAATGTCTGTAGGAACAACACACAAAGTTTGTCATGGTTAGGCTTACAAAAAAGTTAAAGTTGTATACCATGGGCATTATGTTTCCACATAGATTGTATTCTATATATACATTGTATTTCTCAAGGATGAATATAACTTATGTACATGGGGATCTTTGTATTAGGATCTATGTAATTTTCCACATGAAGTGTTGTCATCCTATGTCCCCACATGTAAATATTGTACTACTTAATATATAATGACATGTACATAAGAACCTTGTTAAGTCTAACAGGAAAGAAATGTGGCTAAAAAGTAGAACAGATGTCTTGATGTTTGTACATCAGGTAATAAAACACTACTTTTAACTGACATGTTAATCTGGTTGTTTTGTCAATCTTCATCATCATCATCATCGTCATCATCATCATCAACATCATTATCAACACTGTCATCCTCGTCAATAGAATCATCAGAACTGCTGCTACTACTAGATGTTACAATGTCAAGGTCTTCCTGTTCCTGCACCATAGAAATCTGAGTGTCTGTGACAAATTCCTGTTGGATGAACTCAATCATGGAGTCTATATCTAACTTGTCATCAAAAACCTTCTGCACAATGTCTGCAATGATCCTAGCTTGATCCCTTGTGTACACTTCTTCAACATTGTCATATACATAGTCTGCATTGAAGATGTAAGGACACTGTTCCACTACACTGTCTATAAGATCCATAGTGAAACCTGTGGTCAGATCAATTGAAACAAGTAACTTCTTATTTTGGGTCAAACTGTCGCGATACTCAAAGAGTGCCTCTCTTAGTATATCTTTCTGTCTTTGGTCTACACTTCTTATCATGTCAGGCTCAGTCTTACCATTCCCTTTACAGTCATAAACTGGGAAGGGCTGGTCACATTCTGTGTCATTCACACATGTACAGGATCTGTGACAAACATAGCAGCACAAATGTCCCGGACTGAAAGGCTTAGTTGTTGGTTCCCTTTCGAACCTATGGTACACAGTAGTGCGCAAACACTTCTCTGACCGGACATATTGTGCTACCTGTTTGTCACAGCGCTGTACAGAATATGAATACACAACAGCATGCGCCTGTTTCTGTGTCCTTCCTGCCCTCCCCAGTTGTTGCAACAGATCCTCCATGTTCGCTGGAGGTTCGTACATAACAACATAAGTAATATCGGGGAAGTTAATACCCATACTTAGAGAAGTAGTTGCAATCACAACACGAGCTGTTGACTGCTCCAAACCAAAAGTGCTCAGAACGTGTTCCTTCTTCTCGGAGAGAGTCTCGCTCTGATATATAGCCACAAGGCAATTGTCAGAATGCTTTTTGCCTACATATGCTCCATCCCCCACCCCTTTAACAAGATACTTGTATATAGCACCAACAGTAGGGTAACTTCTGCAATAGACAATGACCTTATCAAATCTCGTGCCATGTTCCTTCAGACCAGACACTATCCAATCGAGGCAAGAAAAGTCTGTACTCTTTATGCGTACGGCACTTAGTCTGATATTTGTCCTATCCAGACTTTCCTCCACGTACAGCGTATCAGCACTCATGCCCAGCAACCGAACAACGTCCTTCCGTGTAGACAGGTCTGCAGATGCAGTTAACGCCAAGACCGGGGTTCCTGGGTAAATCACAAAAATGAATTACAAATATGATATTAAGTATGAGACCAGCCATTAAAATGGCCGAATCAGGCATCAGAAGCCAAGGTGGGTTTAACAAAATGTAAAAAAATTCACAGCACTCTCTTTTTTAATGTTTGTTACACTATTTTTATTTTCAGCACCTTATACACACCCCCTATACTTTGTTACGCATCCTGAGCGTGGTAGTACCCTGGCAAAGGACCTAGCCCAGAACACTAGAGAACAAAATTGGCTTTGCTGTATTGCACGTTTACTTGAATGGAATTTCCAACAATGGCGATCCTTTTTTTTAGCAAAGTCAAAAGTATTTTACCTTGTCTGCATAGTGATCGCAGCTCTGATACTCTCGCAAAGCACTTCCGGAACGGCTCTCCTCCCTTGGCAACAGCTTCCCCCCTGTGGAAACAAAACAAAGACAGTGTTGAATATTTTAGAGTTATTAGAAGGTAAGCATTGTTTAAAGAGCAAGATTGTCAGTGCTTGCACAATATTTTCTAATGTGGGACCAGATACTTTCACGGAGAAATGGAAGCAGGGTGTTGGTTCCAACCTACAAGTAAGTACCTGTTCACTTTATTAATTTTTTTTCCTTTTTTACATCGACCTACTAGCATTTAGTTAGCATTTAGTGATACAGCGTGTGTTACCACAAAATTGAAAAGGCCTTTTAAATGCTAAATTTCACACATGCAAATCAAAATTGAAAAGGCGTTTTAAATGCTCACACATGCATATTTATGTAACGTTAACATGCAAGTTTTAGCATCAGACACATACTAAAGAAATTATTAATTATTCACTGACCCACAGGAAAGCGCTGTAACCAAGTTGACACAAACCAAAAGCAACCACTTTCATCCAACACATCTCTAACTTAAAATTACAAGAGTGGCCGTGTTGGACCGACATGCGATCAGAACGCAAAGTGGTGTCACTCGGCATGCAGGGGGGAGGGGGGCACGAATGCGTATAACGTTATGCAAATTCTACGCACAAAGCTGTTAGCGAAAACGTTCTTGTTTTACTGTACATACCAAGATGACGTCTTATGAGCCTCGTCCACAACGATGCCGATGAGGTTTTTCTGGTAAACCTCAGTTTTCAACATGTCCCGCCACGCTGAGGTCAGGACCCACGTCTCGGGATTTCCAAACACGAGTTGGAACATGCCCATCTTCACACGTTGTAACTCACTGGGAGTAGCGTCACTGAGAGAGACGGCTGAAACCCCAAGTCGCCTGGCTTCTTTAACCTGGTCTCTGATCAGGGCAACCAAGGGGGAAAGGACAATAACCATGGGATATGTCGCGTTCTTCAGCCGATCTGGGCAATGGGGCGACGTCAACAAATGTCCTGCTACCGCGGGGGAAGCTTGGTAGATAAGCGACTTCCCAAAACTGGTTGGGAGGAGGGCCATGACGTCCTTTCCAAACAAAAACGGCCGCAACACATCCTTCTGCTTGTCTCTCAAGCTATCGACGCCTTCAAACAACAAGACAGCACTGGAAATAGCATTTTCCAGTGCATCTCTTCGTGTCTCACCTTCTCCCACCGCGGCCATGTTGGTATGATAATCAAGTCATGGCGCGTTTTGGGGGCGAGCGCGTGCACCAATCACTGCGCGACCAACTAATTAGGATCTCCTAACGCTATTGGTTGGGAGCTAGCAAGAATCGCGCTCAGCTTCTGGGCGCCGAGAAACAGGGCCATATGCGTGTTCCCAGTCTTTCGTGTGGGGCCAAACTCCTATCGCAGCCAAACTCCTATCGCAGCCAAACTCCTATCAGGCGTAACACTACTACCGGCCTCTAGAGACCCTGCCCCATCACGATTTGACTGGATACCAGGTTACATATTATATATGTAGTCAAGTTACCATTGAAGTTCAAGGAAGGGGTCTCGGAGCAAATTTACAATTAAAGCAAAATTTCAAATCCCCCCTTTGAAATTTTGAAAGAGACCGCCCCTTCTTAGAGTAGAGTAGAGTTTGGCTTATCTCTATGTTATGCATGTAATGTATGAAATGTTAGGAAACAGAGCCATTCGGATGCCTGTGGCATGTTGTCTAAACGTTGAGGTCCACTCGTGTTAGCCTGGATGCCAGACCCATAGCATCCAGGCTATTCATGTGCCCAAAGAAATGGCTGTGATGTTCAGGGGGGAGGGCATGAGACTCCATGGTTTATTTCGCAAGTTCAGGTTCGGATCAGTTTATTTGTGTTAACTTCCAGAGTCCCACATTTTTGGTGTTACATTATTGAAGAATATGTTCTTGCACAAATTTGTTCATACATGTAATACTACTAATAGCCATTCCAAGCTCCACATGCTGGGGACGGCAGCACAAAAAAATAGGGCTGAACCACCAAAGCCAGCTATCCTGTAGAGAAAAGTCCCTAGTACTAGTAGGTTAGTCTGAAATTATGAGAATAATGAGATGGTGTGATCCCTTAGCCTGGGTGCCATCCATTTTTGTACTGTACAGGGCCAGGGTAGTGAGTTCAACCGAGTACATCAGTAATATCTCTAGACCACTGGAAGTCAGAATCCTCTAAAGAGTTGAAAATTTCAAATATCTTGGTTCTTACATTATGTGCCCTAGGAAAGACTTTGAAATCAGGAAAGCCCTAGCATGGGAAGCAAGCAATAAATTGGATAAAATCTGGAAATCTAATATCTGTAATAAGTTGAAGATTCAAGTTTTCCTCACCCTTGTGGAACCTATATTACTGTATGGTTCAGAAACATGGACGCTCACTCGTTATCTTCAAAACAGACTGGATGGGACTTATACAAAGCTCCTGCGTAGGGCTCAGAACATATCCTGGACACAACATGCCACTATCAACACTCTTTATGCTGGTCTTCCACGGCTGTCTGAAAAGCTGAGCCACCGTCGAGTTAAGTTTGCTGGACATTGTTGTCGAGCCAAACAAGAAATTGTATCATCCGTCCTCCTGTGGAAACCGAGGGGCAGAGTGCATTCCAGAACTTTGACCTTTACTGACTCTTTAGTCAGAGACACTGATATTGATTTTGACTATTTAGAAAATGCAATGTTAAGATAGAGACTTATGGATGGAAATTTGCTCTGGTCTGGTTCCGGCTGTACAGGCCGGCAATAGATAGATAGAGATAGTGAGTTCAAGAGCCCTGTAACAAGGCTCGAAATTAAAGGTGGTCCACTGCATGGGCACTGACGACTAAAATTTAGGCTGGGACAACTAAAAAGACACTTTGGGACATTTTTGGGACAATAGAAAAATAATCAACATCAGAATGTCAGCCCTTCTTTTGTTTATCAGGCACACATCCGGGCTTTTGGATCCGGAAAGTCCCCCCGAATTCCCTGTCTACTCTGCAGTTATATTTGCACCTGGGAGTGAACATTGGATAAGCAAAATAAAGTTGACTTTAAAGTTTAAGTTAAAGTCATAGAATACTTCCAAAAAAACAAGTTGGGAGCAAGTAGCGCACAAGAAAATCAGGTTGCGCGGCGCTACCACGCTACCGGGTATTTCGAACACTGCAGTCAAACTTGTATAAGATTATTCTCCAAGAAGAAGTTTCAGTTTGGGCTTGGAGAATAAGGTGACCACTCAAAAGATGGAACAAAAGCTATAGTGATAAAGTGCTATAGTTATAGACATAGATACTAGGCAGGTGGTCATGATAGACATATTTTGCCCTCAGGCCTGGTGAAATTTCAAAGGACCAGGAAAAGGCAGTCACCTTGAGGATGAGGTGGTCTCCTGACCCTCACTCTGTTGGCTAAACAGATTTACTCCAGAGCTGTGAACCAGGCCCTGTGTGTATGAGGGGTCGTCTACAGGACACTTGTAACAGTGATACAGCGTGAAATCACCCACAGACACAAGCACACTGAAAAAGATTTTCCCTAGATTTCCCACAAATTTAAATTGCATTTTTCAACTTAATTTCCTCTGTACCAACATTCTAGTTCAACCTAAGTAGCTTAGTAGTTAGTTCTAAAGTTGAGGAAGGTGCTGAATTATTTTAAAAGTCAGGAGCAGCTTGACTTGTCCTGTGTTTGGGGTCATTGGGGTAACCTGATACTGATCTTCCGTGAAATTTATCTGCTGAAACACAGGGTGGGATGGATACAGTCTTTGTAAAAACACTAGGAAGTCTTGAAACATTTCCTAGACTGAGGAATGTAAAATTTAAACTACAATGTATATTTTGGGGGAAATCTTAGATCGTGCAGAATATGACTGACACAAAGACAAGTGAAGACTACAGCAGTCTATAAACTGTAGGATAAGATATTCCACCAAAGGTACCTGGAAATATTTACTATGGAGTACATGGAAGGTATCAGGAAATTAGGTCAAGTAATGTCAATCATCTGTCAGTGTGCAGATCATGTACTAAAATTGTCTGAAACATTTCTTGACCATGCAGTTGTCAAATACACAATGGAAAGTTACACCATAATGACTTTGACAAGCAGTACATCAGTGTTTGTAACTCAGAGACAAGAATTTAGTGCACTGTGAGTGTGCCCCACTACTAGGCACTAGAGATACAAAGGGTATGTTATAAAAAGCTACTGGTTCAGTATGAATGAATACTGATGAAGTATTTGATTATGAAGAATCTCTTGGCTTGACTTCACCATCATTGATCTCAAAAGAAACAGGCTTTTTGAAACAGCTACTACAATCTGCATGTGAAAATATGCAAATCATGATTCCCGAGGGACTTTAAAACTTTTTGCAGTATGAAACATTAGAGGTTAAAAGAGATATCATGAAATAGAATTAAGTATCATATGTATCCATTCTAGAGTAAATAGGACATTTTTCTGTCAGTTTTTCAGTGATTTTCAAATGTTCAGTTTTCACGCGCAAAAAAGGTTGAAATTTGCGCGTGAAAGAATCTGCTTGAAAATATCTGAAATTAAGCTTTTAGAATTGGAAAAAAGCCTCAAGTTGTTAAATCTTACAATACAAAACCTTATGCTAGGAATATTATCTTGCATTTGACAAATTTAAGAGATTTTCAAATGATTTGCAAAGTAATCTATTCCCAAGGGAGCTAAAAGATCAGTAGCTTTTACAACAAAGACTTCAGGTAAGAGATGGAAAATTAAGTGACTGGGTCACATTTTTCTGTCTTAGAATTTTGTCCTTCACATTTTCTGACATATTTTAGGAAATTAATTTTTTCACGCGCAAATTTTTCACGCGCAAATTTTCACGCGCAACTTTTTCACGCGCAGAAAACCCGTTCCCCCCCTCATGTCCTTGTGTTACAGGGAAAATCTTGTCAGAGATGCAAGGAAATTAGCTTGGGGGATTGATGTATGATATGAAATCTTCACACAAGCAGTACAATATTAGCAATGGTTATTAACCAATTTCATTACATTTGAGGAAAATTGCAGCAACCACTTTGTAAAATATTGTGCTGGTTCTAGAAATACAATATTGTACAGGAACTATGCTGAGGCTTAGAGATGACTGAAATAAGTTTCTGTTCTGTTGAATTTTGAGGCTATGAGAAACAACAGCAGACAAAACACTCGGGGTTAATTTTTGATGATGGTACATGTATATTATCTCAAAAACTACATCTTGAAGTTGGTGCAATATTTGTGGTAAAAACGGAAAATGAAGTTTTCACTTTTGTTTGTACATTCACATTTGAAACAATTCTATATTGTAGTAGTAATACTTTGGAAACGTATATTTGTGATGTTAGGAATTTGTAATGGAGAGGTAACTGAAACCCATGAAAATAAAACCACCATTGACATTTAAAAATTCACAGTATAAGAAACATGCAGGTGTGAACTTAATTGCTAGCAGGTAATATGCTAACTGTGTACAGTTCAAGAAATTACAATGGTATTACCGTAGCATCAGTAGTACTTATTACAAAAATGGGATAGTCGCAGCATATATTGATAGATAGGTAATATGGTGCTGATCAGTTGCACAATATGGGGGGGGTACTTATGTAAGGATGTAGATTCCCTCAGCAAGGACAGTAGGATTCAACTATACACTGTTCACTGTAGACATTTAAAGAATAAAATTTCAAGAATCACCTCGGGAGGGGTGGCTTCCTTGTTCTGAGGCCTTGTTTTAGGCCTTTTCATCATAGTCTCCTATTGACAGAGGTAACCATGTAATCTGCCCAGTAACATGTATGCTGAGGGCCCCCAAGAATAGGGGCCAGCAGTTGGTAAACCATGAAATCACTCTTCCCAGCCTCAAGGTGAGATGGGGTCATTCTGCCTGACTTGATCAGTTGTTGTTCCAATTCCAGCCCAAAGAATTACCTTGGATGTGAGCCAAGCTCAAGTGGGTTGGTCACAAGACCAGGGGGCACTTCTTTACTGTAAATCGTAGTATCACATGAATGCTAGATGACTGTCCTCCTCATTAGCCCCTGGACAGGGCTGGTTTGCATCCTCAGTATGTTGTGTCAGCATGTGGGGTATGGAATGTAGATAATGAAAGTGTGGAGTAATTTATGTTATAGAATTCCCTCTTAGACTCACTTTGTATCACAAGTGGGGAAGGGACAGTATCGTATACTATAGGTAGGAAATAGGTTGGAAAGTTAAGGTACAGGTGTCGGGAAGATGTGTGTGTTTGTATTGCTTATTATGTCGGTTTCATGTTTTGTCTGAGCCAGGGGTTAGTAGTTTACTAGTTGCGAGATCTTACCCAGTGGGTGAGAAAAGAAAAATACTTCCCAAGGGTTTTGAATCTTTGATTTCTTGTTTTATGTGTCTATGCAGCGCTCGTGACTGCGCCTGGTTTAGGCGCATATGCGCCCGGAATTTGCGAGCGTGCGACTAGATTTGAAATCACAGGCGCACGGTGCTCCTAGAAAAAATCAAGTTACGTTTAATCATTTTTCAAAATAAGGGCTTCCAAACCCAGGTAAAGCTACAAATTTTGTGGTAACAATGACCCATTTTCCATTAGGAAATGTTCATAGAGAAGTTTCATCCGTAGTCAACTTGTTTTAATGCGCCTATAAACGCAAAATTTCATCCAAAACGCACGGCAATCAGCCGAGACGAAAATAAAATAATGGCGGCCATCTTGGATTCTTGGGAGAGAATATGCAACGCCCTCTAGCGACACCAGTGATAACTGCAGGATAACAGACGTCGGTAGAGAGCCGATAATGACACAAATTAAATCTAGCACCGCGTTTCCGCCTCCATTTTATCTTTTGGGCAAAGAAATTAATTACTTCTTAATTACTATTGCTATATATAAATTGTACCAGGCTGAAAAATATTTTTTCTTAAATTGTATACATGAACTGTATAATAGTTTGTTGTTTACTACTGACTCTGTAATAATAACAGTTATATACTTAGTCTAGTAATTTTGCATGTGTTTTTCAAATCGCATGTAAAATGTTTGCCAACATGTAATTTTGTATACATGTATGACATGAGTTTAAGTCCAGCAGATGTAGATTAGACTGCAAGTGACATACCTCAATGGCCTGTAAGAATGCATTTTAAAATGAATGTTGTTGCCAATTTGGTCATTTTCCCGGGGGTACGTTTATTCCGGGGGGGAGGCTGTTTTTTTAGATTTTGAAGTTTTTCTGGGGGGTACTTTTATTCCGAAGGGGTATGTTTATTTCGGAAATGAGAGTAATATTTTTCGGCAGCTTTATAATTACGGTATCTTCTTGGTATCTCTATTTTACACAATTTTCTCATGTTCAATCAAGGAGGTTTGACCTTTTTGGATCAATGTAGTAAATAAAAGGATACATTTCTCTATACCTGCAAATCGCAGCAAGTATTATTTTACCTTTGCCGGCAGTGTAGTACCCTGAACACAGTATTCGACATTTCGTGCAAAGTCCTGCAAATTACGTCAATAGGATTATTTTTTCTGGTGGTGCGCCTAGATTTTTGCTGGTGCGCCCAAACATTTTGGGTTAGGAGCACAGTGCTCCTATGTCAAAATGTTAGTCTGGAGCCCTGCTATGTTGTACATTAAAATAAATCCTGACATGCTGTAGTTCTAAGTACCGAACACAGCATGCAGAGATGCAGTTGAAACATATTGTTGTTCATGGCAAGTTTGTGTACGTAACAACAGCGTCTACTCTAGACAGTCTTTCAATCTTGGTGCACTGGAAGATATGTGTTCAATTAATGTTACTTCCTTAGGGACTGAGATTATGCTTTTGATTGAAATTAAACATAGTGACATTCCCTTAAACATAGTGACAGTCTCTCTTCAACATAGTGACACTCCCTTTTAAAAGAATGAAGATTTTGTATTGAATGGAATAAAAAATTCATGCTTGGAGTGGTGTGGTTTTTGTTAACAATATTGAACACGAGCAGGCAGAAATTTTTGCAGGTGGCAGAACAAAACAAAGGCAGAACACTATCTTATCTTGTTTTGGGTCAGTGCCTTGCTGCAGGACATTTGGTCCAATGCTAACATTGTAGTCTTTCCAGCATGAAAATCAAATATTGATATTCTTTTTTCATCAATGATTAAAACCCTCAAACCACTGTAGGTTTTTTGCGACGAATCTTACCGTATGGGGTCAAAACTAACCCCTTTTTTTTGCAAGAATACAGTTTTTTGTGTGACTCTTTTTGTGATTTATATGTATGTATAGTTTCATTGATCTATGAAGGACAGTTTGACATAATTAGGTGTGAATAATTTCTGCTCATTATCATAATTTAATTTGTTTTAAGAAGAGGCATACAGCTAGCCATGTTGATAACCTTTGACCCCAATTCCATAGGCAACTTGGTCAAGGGTTACAACTATTGAGTTTCCTGATTCAACATTGAGGTCATTCAAAGGATAGCATAAAATTCAAACAAAAATATCATCTGGGAGAAATATTGGGGGTAACAAAAGACTCACATGTGTTAAAAAATGCATAACATTTTCCTGGGGTCAGTTTTGACCCCACTGGACCACGCATAAACTTTCTAGGATAACTCAATCAATAATGAGCCAATCTTAGTAAATCGTATGAGAAGTTATAAGACATATATACAAACAAACTTATAAGAGGAATTTCTTTTTCGACAAGAAATGTCGGGGGGAAAAAAAGCACATATTTATATACGCCTGGGGTCAAGTTTGACCCCATACGGTGGTTTGAGGGTTAAAGGCTTGCATGAGCTGTGGAAAATTGTACCTTTGTTCTCACTAAAAAACACCAGGGTTGCTGGCATGTTTTACATATTTCTGCTGCTTGGTAGCCTATTACAGGTAGTTTGGGGACCTCCTTGAAATGTCGACAGCTTTTGTAAATTTTGTTTTGTCTCATTGATTATGGACATAAGGTTGTAATTAGCATAATCTATTTTAATTGAATTAACACATACCTAAATACTGAAAGTTTGAAATTTACAATTTCTTGTTCTATTTTTTTCGTCCACTTGCCTTATTGATTTCCTGCAAAAATCCAAAAACCAACAAATCAAATTGGTATGGCCTAGATGTGAATGTACACATGTAATTACATGTATTTTAGATTTAACAAAAGTATTTTCTTCATCAAACTCTGTATTTACTAGTTACATACACTACTTTCTTCCATGAATCAAAACATGTTACAAATTCAACTACCGTAATAAAAGAATTCAACAAATATCATGATTTTACTTCTGAAACCACTCACTATTGTTGATTAGATGCAAGAGTGGAAAATTCCTCAGCCCTACAGGTGGGTGGTACCCATTGGTTAATAGGTGACTTATTAGGTCAGTAAATGCAGCCGCAGGAGATGTCTGCATATTAGGATCACCTTGAAAGTAAGCCATTCGCTCTTGTGCTTGAGTCATTGTGTCCAAAGAGTTGATTCCCACAGGGTAGACGTGGATGAATGTTCTCAGGTCCTTTCCACCTGTGCTGCAGACTGGGATAAACAAGATGCCAGCAGAACCTTGTTGGGATATAGGTTTCCTTGACCCCTGCCATCCCACCATGATAAATTATGGGTTGCCATAGTAGGCTGTAGGAGCGATAAGATTACAGCTGCCAGCTCAGGCGGAAGGGTAGGAGTGGCGCCATAAACCAGCAGTCTGCGCAAATGGTCTCCGTCTGGAACCTTGCATCTGAACCTAGCATCGGGGAAAGAGGCAGTTTCTTCAATCCTTCCACTGCTCCGATATTGTCAGAACAGTCCATGGTAAATGGTTTTCCCAGCAGTGCAGTGTCAGACCTGCAGGTTTGAGTTAAAATAGCCAGTGTGGGTGGGTGGGAGATGTGTGCTGCAGCTGTGGACGTGTTTTGTATGATAATATCCCCAGGCTGCTATGTAGCAGACATGTCTGGTTAAACCTGTAAGGTGTTATGAAAGATTGGTAGTCTCTAAAAAGAGTCTAATAGTCACACAAGATGTGTGATTGCAAATTTGTTACAAAATGTTGTTTAAGGAAATCTAGGCCATCGTGTTGCTGGATATAGCAACATTTGCATGATCATGTGAATGGTATCAACGGTATGATCTAGATGATACCTGGTATCCTACTTTAACTTGTATGCAGGTTCCTTGAATTCCAGCATTTATATTTTGAAAGAGTTACACAAACCTGTGGGGAAAATTCCTGTAATGTATGTACAAGCATTAGGTTTTTAAATGAAACACAGATATTGCTGATTATGTTTGGTATGTGATAGTAGCTAGGCCCAGTATTAAAACTATTAATGAAAAATGTGCCAATTGTAATTTCAGGCAATATCATTTCATGTAACAGTTGGCAATTATTCATGTTGCACAAAGGATAATTGTCATTTCCCAAGTAAATGGGTATAACAAATGAGCAATTCAGTTCTGATATATTGACCCCATTTTCCCTGCATCACTGATTAGGTACAGTGGAATGGGAGCATGTAATTCAGTTCTCAATCACAGTCTATGGTTGTTACATGGGTATACGTCAGGTATTATACCTACAAAATGTGGCTAATGTCCTGGTCTTCTTCTTACCATTCTGCAGGGACTTCGTCCAGCATGAGGAGACCAGACCATATCAGGTAAACATGCCCTAATTTGTGTGTGAATGGTAAATAAGGGTAGAGTTCAGTATTGATTTTATTCTAGCAGAATTTTGTCGCTGCAAATGTCCATTAGGTAGAATGTGTGGTAGTAATTTGTTGTCTTCATCTTGTCTCCTTACATATTGCAAAAAAGATTTATCACAATAAAGGAACATCTATGATTTTTGCTCAAATTTCAACTCTCATGTGCAAGATTTTTAGGAGATTTGGAACAATCCAAGATGGCGGCGCTTCGTTTTCTTTGGGCCAAACGCTGAAATTTCTTTGTTCAAGGCCACATCAATGTGTAAAAATGTCCCAAACTCTTAAAAATGGTTGGTAATACGTGCACAAGAAGGAAGAAATGTTGCTTGCCTAATGTTTAATTTCTTAAAGTGCTGATTCTTGATGTGGAGTAAAAATTTACACAAGTTATGCTGCTACATGATGATGACAATTAAATTTGGTACCAACTTTATGCTTTGTAAACTTGGATTTTTTTCGTAACACATGTCATTGTTGATCTAAAACTTAACCGACACTTACAGAAAGAGAGGAATATTGCATATTTGATATTTTGCATAATTTGCATTTCATTGTGTACATGTCGATCTTAGCTACCTACATACCCAAAATCATAAAAATCCATTGTTACTTTCTTCATTTATCTTCTGTGAGAGATTTGAAACCAAAAATGTTGTTATCCAGCTGAAAATATAACCTCTATTTTTCATGGAGGTAATTACAATAAACAATCAATCTTTGATGGCAGGTTAGAGGGCCAGGCTGTTATTTGATGAGAAGCATGGGTGCTAGAAGAAAGTACATGATGATTGTACCAAAAAAAGCTTAAGCAAAGTTTAGGAATTTGCATATCTTGTTATGGCCCATGTGTGTTATCCTGTGTCATTGATTGTCAGGACATTATGCCAGTAAGTATTTCTTGATATTTTTTGCAGAGAGAGAAGTAGGAAATTTCAGTTGTTGAAGAAGTACTGTAGTTGAAAACATACAGTACTGAAGAAGGGCGTATTTAGTTAGTAGGTGAGGTGCTTCCTGTCAAATGGTGGGTGAATACATGACCTTGCCAGTCTGACAGCTGTGTGCTGTGGCCCAGAAAAGATAGGGCTGATGGAATTGGGAGAGCACAATGTATTCAGAGGCTGTGAAAGGGGATTGCTTAGGCCTGATTTTCACAAGGCACTTTGCCTGACTTACAACGTTCAAAGGGGGACAGTGGCGTAGGACAGTTCTCGTTTTACACACACTGACAGGGACTTCCGCTGCCTGCCACACTTTCGTGAACACTGGTAATCCACTAAAAGGTGTTCTATGACGGGACGCACATTGATCAACGTAAGACAGATAATTTTTGCCCCATGTAAATTGGCCCTAAGCCTCAGGTGTGGTTTCATTCATGGGGAAGTGTGAAAATCAAGGCATGTAAGAGAATGATATATATGAAGCTGATTTGTGGCAGTGTTTACAATTTTTTTCCTGGTAAGTTGAGACTGAAAGACTCCTGGAGAGCCTCAAGGTCAGGGCTTGCATGGTGCAGGGATGATATTGATTACCTGCCAGAGTTGCTGCCAGACACAGGGTCATTTGCTGGGGACAGACAAAGAGCCAGGCTTTCATCCCCAATTATATAGGGTTTTGAAGCCATTGTTCTCCCAGCAATACAATAAATCAGGTATTGTGTGGAATATTGTTGTGGGATGGTTGATATTTAGCAAGTAGGTGATGGCAATATTGTATACTCTCCTTCTAAAAAGTAGTCATTTTTGGTCATGGCAGCAATGTAGTCTGACAACTGTGGAGTGTATATACATGTATATCAACATTTAGGTGCTACAGTTACTTTTGATGTGAACAGTTCTTTTTGCTGTCTTTTAATGGGTTACTTACTGCATGTGTCAAGTTCTTCTTGGCTTTTCTTTGTATTCAATAAGATTTTTAAATTTAAAAGTGTTTGAATTTGGTAGCTACATACTGTGATAGCCCTTTTCCTTGCTAAACTTTGGAAGACAAAATTGACCAGTCTGTTAGATTTCTTTGCAAGTACTACTGATTTGGCAAATGATTAGGAAGACATGGCATTCTGGACTGTTGTGGCTGAATTAGCACCTGGTAGATGGGGAGGGGCAGGGAGATGAATTATGTGAACTTTGACCTTTCTTGAAAGAGATTTTGAAAGAAAGAAATCTAACAGACTTAGTGAAACATGGTCCATGCATACCAAGATGCATGATAACAATATCTGATATAGGTTTAGCCCTAATGCAAATACATGTACATGTACTATACAGTTAACAAAATTATTCATACCCCAAAATTACTCTTATCCCTTGTAAATTGCTAGTTGTTTTTCTCCATATTGGAATCATGCAATTCAGGGCCTGATTTGCATAATAGATGAGAAAAATGCTACAACAGCCTTCTTTGTTCAGATAAACTTGCAAACTTTGGACAACTTGTTGTCTAAATATGAGTATGTATTTGTCATGTTTATGCAGGAGGAGGACGACAGTCTGCAGCCAGCTTTAAGAGACTACCCACACGTCCGTGCAGAGATCAAGGACTGGGTGAAAGAACAGAAAGTTCAGGACATTCTTTTAAGAGGTAACATACAAGCTAGCGTCTTTTGCCATAGGTGCATTTCCCTAGACTTTTGGAAGTGCAGGGCTAATGTATTTATTTTGGGAACAGGTGCACTGGTACACACACACACACACACACACAGTCAAACCTGCCCAAGAGCCCACCTCTTCAAGGTGACCACCTGGCCAGTAACAACTTTTTCTCGGTCCTGAAAATTTTCCCCATAGATACAAGCATTAAGCAACTTGGCCAAGATGACCACCTGTCTAATGCTGGCCTAATTCCCTTCCTACTTCTTGGAAAAAATTTTGCGTCTGGTTCTTTTCGGAAGTTTTCCATCTTCAGTTGTTTCAAGCTTGGAAGAAGTTAAGAGCTATAATTAGTACAAATGATGGCTGTTTCACCTGCCTAGTGACAGTGACAAGAATTCCCCATTAGCAGGATGCAAGTTGTCAAGGAATTTCCTTCCTTTGCTGATATGAATGAACATTGGCATGATAGGGTCCAGATGTTTTCCCTATATTGTTTACTTTTGAATATACAGTATACTCAACTGTAGTTACAGTTTTAAGAAGGCATGAAGGCCATACAAATTTCATTACTTGTTAGATGTTAGGTGGCGCTCTCGGTAGCAGCCGCGTCTTCAACTGCTCTGCCGACTTGCGCCACTTTACTGTGTTTTAATATATGTTAACTGTGCTAGAACGTGTATAAGTTTTCGGTAAGCGTCTTATGACTGTCTGGGTCGGAGAAATAACTCCTCCTCGGCTGAGGTCGGCGCTATCCAGTCGTTTTTTTGGGCGGTTCATTGGGAGGCTGCGGCTACCTGGACTAAACAATGGCGACGCGGGGGTTTCTACAATACACCGCCGGCTTCTTCCGGAGCCTTAAAGCTGCCAAACCACCTATGGATACCCAACTCAAAGACCACCTTCGGCACCTAGGTCTTCTGCAATTAAAGAGTCGGCCACGAGGATGCCGGGCCGGTAAGAACGTTAAACGACCCATTCCCACTATTGTAGGGCACAGAACATCCGAAATGCCAAGCCATCTTGCACCGTTTATATGCAAATTCATGAACCTGCCGATTGTAAACAAGGAGAGCAACATCGATAACTTGATTACGCTACCAGTAAGTCTAGAACACTCTTACCGTCCCAGTGTGCTGCGGAAGATCGGACTTACGGATACACAACCAAGAACAAAGCCGATGCCAACTACTGCGGTATGTAACGCCAGGTCGTTGTGTAATAAACTGGATGATCTCCAAACCGTACTTTCACTAAACAAGGTTCAAATAGCTGTCATATCTGAGACATGGTTCAGCCCAGATTTACCATCTGACTTGTGGAATATCGACGGATATCAGCTCTTCTCTAAACCACGAGTCGGAAAACAAGGCGGAGGAGTCGCCGTGTACGTCGCGGACGACGTCCAGGCACGCGAGCTTGACATCCCAGTTCCCCCGGAGCTGGAATGCCTATGGGTGAAGGTTAGACCGACACGTCTTCCACGGGGAGTATCAGCCATCGCCGTCTGTGCGGTGTACTTCCCACCAGCTTCACAACATGGCACTACATTGATCGACCACTTGATTGACTCGACCGATCGACTACGTGAAAGATCACCAGACATCGGCATATGCGTAGCAGGAGACTTTAACCGACTGGATATTCAACAAGTATGCAAAGGCAACAATCTACGGCAAGTGGTAAACATACCGACAAGGAAGGAGGCTACTCTTGACCTGGTCATCACTAATGTAGACCACCTGTACGAAACGCCTGACTCACTACCCCCTATTGGACACAGTGATCACAATGTCATTGTCCTCAAGCCCAAGACGAACGCCGAAATCAACAAAACCGTGACAAGGACAGTTAGACCATTTCCTGACTCAAAAACCAGGTCATTTGGTCAGTGGATCACCACATATGACTGGGAGGAAGTGCTAAATGCCCCCGATACCCAATCCAAGACAGATGCCTTCTACGACAAGGTACATAGCAAACTTGAAGAACATTTTCCTACCAAAACCATCAAGATGCACTGCAACGACAAACTGTGGCTCACCCCTGAAATAAAGAACCTTGTACAACAGAGACAAAAAGCCTTCGCCAACAAACAAGACAACACATGGCGTGGGCTACGAAACAAGATCCAAAGGAAGATTAAGAAAGCCAAGAAAACGTACTACAAGACGAAAATACAAGCCCTCCGCAATGACAACCCTGCTCAGTGGTACCGAGGAATAAAAACCATGCTCAACACACGTGCCAAAGAACTCATACTTCAAGTCGACGGAGTTCACCCTGAAAACCCCAAGGCCATTGCTGATGCAATTAACGACGTGCTGTCCCAGGTGACACGATCACTCCCACCGTTGGACCTCGAACGACTACCAGCCTTCCTTCCAGCAATGCCCCCACCAGTTATCACACCATGGGTCATGTACGAGAAACTGAGAAGAATAAAAGTAAGGAAAGCGCCCGGTCCTGATGGTCTGCCCAGTAGGATTATCAAGGAATTCGCATACGAATTAAGTTTGCCAATGTCTGACATCGTCAATTCCTCATTGTTGGAAGCACATGTACCCGTGCAATGGCGCGAAGCCAACATAGTCCCACTTCCGAAGACATGCCCTCCAGACATTGATGAACTGCGGCCAGTGTCTCTTACACCAATCCTAGCCAAAGTAGCAGAGAGCATCATTTGCTCATGGGTACTTAAGGACATCGCTCCCAACATAGACCAGTACCAATTTGGGTGTTTAAAAGGGAAGTCAACTACTCACTGTCTGGTAGATATCGTCCACCAACTAGCCAAGACATCTGATCAACCGGGCTCAATAAGCACACTTGTACTCACTGACTTTGCTAAAGCATTCGACAGAGTGGACCATACGATTGCTGTGTCGAGCATCCTAACTCTAGGCCTGCGACCTTCATTGACCAACTGGCTCATCAGTTTCCTGACGAACAGAAGACATAGAGTCCGTTACAGCAACACCTTCTCAGACTGGAGAAATACAACATGTGGTCTTCCACAAGGGACTGTGCTTGGTCCCATTATCTTTCTGGCGCTGATAAACAGCGCTGCCGAGAACGCAGTCTCCATGAGATGGAAGTTCGTTGACGATTTAAACTTACTTGAGTGCCGCAAGGTGAGGGAACCTCCCGCTATTCAGCAAGATCTCGACGAGCTCAGCCAATGGTCAACAGAACAGAATATGAAACTCCATCCCAAGAAATGTAAAGTGATGTATCTGAATTTTTCAAAATCTGTACCACAACTACCCTCACTCAAAATCGACAACTATCCCCTAGTACAAGTCAAAGTGGCAAAACTTCTGGGTCTTCATATCCAGTCTGATCTGAAATGGAACACTCAGGTCGACCATATGGTCAAGAAAGGAAACCAGAGGCTATTCTTCCTGAGGAGACTCAAGACATTTGGAGTTACGAGTGACGACCTTGTCACCGTATATACAAGTTTTGTACGCCCGACCTGCGAGTATGCAGTTCCAGTCTGGCAACCGG
Source organism: Branchiostoma floridae x Branchiostoma japonicum (assembly GCA_013266295.2). NCBI lineage: Eukaryota > Metazoa > Chordata > Leptocardii > Amphioxiformes > Branchiostomatidae > Branchiostoma > Branchiostoma floridae x Branchiostoma japonicum. Next base: position 14,557,112 of record CM023824.1, read on the forward strand.
GCATCACTCAAACTCAGAGACACCAACTGGAAAGGATTCAACGCAGAGCGTTCCGCACTATTCTCGGGGCACACTACACAAGCTACACGGACGCTTGTCACACCCTCGGCCTCACGACGTTGCACCAAAGACGCGAACACCTGTGTGAGACTTTCGCTAAAAAGCTCCTACAGTCAACCTGCTTCCGTGAGTGGCTACCTCCCTGCCGAGGAGAGATTAGCGGTAGAAAGACACGCAACAGCTCCCACTTGGACACTGTCAAAACAAAAACCGAACGCTACAAAAAAAGTCCTATACCTTACATGGTAGCACTACTTAATATGTCTTAGTCGTTTACCGAAATATTGTAAGTAGTTTTTTATGCCTGCTGACTGTGGTTTTAATCTTCGAAAAAATGAATTTTTAGCCTTTATTGTAATAATGACAGATATTTTATTGATGATTGCTCCGAGAATATATTCCGCACGATGTAAAGTATTATTAACTAGTTGATCGTAAGTACAGTAACTTTTATTCAAATATGAGTAATTTCAAATACCTGGCGAATTTCCGTGTAATAATGTTTTTAGTGATTGAATATCAGTAAATCATGAGTTAACTATTGTATAACCAGTGTAATTCAGCGCGCAATTTTGCGCGCTGCGAAACTGTGGTTTTTTACTGTGAGAATGAAATAAACCAATCACTACCACATGGATTTTTCTTTTCAAGATAAAAATATGGCAGAAGGCAATGGTAAAAACATTGCAGAAACAAGGACAGTATTAGCATGCTGGTGGCTGGCTAGGTGTTAAGGATAGGTGTGGTCCCCCCAACAGATCCACACAAAGATAGGAGACATGAAATACAGGTACAGACAAGCTAAGGAGTCAAATGCCAGAAGGTCAGAAAAGGTCACTCTGGGTCACAGCATGCACTGCCATGCAATCCTGCACCACAGATGCCCCATTTCTAACTGTGTGGGTAAAGACAACAGTCGCCCACAATGATAGTCGCGCAACAGTTTACTATTGTCAGTTGAAAGCAGGCCTATCTCTTGCAGGGCATGAAAAGTATTTCAGCCTTTATTGCTCCAAACAAGATGTTAGTCCACAAATAATGCAGCTGTTTTTGCAAATTTTCATAGACCAACTTTTGGATATCATTATGCCATGTTTCCATACAATGAGTTCTGTTGCATCCATTCAGAAGTGGTATGTTAACCATTTCTTGTCTGAGAATGTTATTTGCTTGTCTGAGAGGATTATTTAATTTTACATTGTTGTATAACCAATTGGCCCCCTGTACCTTTTGTTGATGAGGTAGTATTGAAGCATATGTTGCATCACAAATAAGTAACTACTAGTGCTGGGGGAAAATACCAACTGGCTTATGTCAAGATAAAAACAGTCTGTTTGGCTGCCAAGACATGTTGGCATGCCTGTGCCGGTTGGAAGTAGGTCAGCATAGTGTGTCTCCAGTGGCTGATGTGGAGGTCCTCTTAGATATTTCCTGAGGCTGGCCTTCAGCTGGAAAAGACAAAGTAGGTCTTTTTTACACCAAAGGAATAGTGTGTGCTTGTTACTCCTTAGCAGTAAGTGTTGTAGCTAAGGTTGTGATCATTTCTCACTTTGTAGGTCATGATGGCATCCTGTCATGGAATTGCAGTCGCTTAGGGTCTTATATGCCAATTTTGCTGTGCCATTGGGTATAATGAGAAACACCTTTTATGGCCTCATGTCCAATAAACAAACACTTACCTGGAGGTGTCTTGCCTTCTGTTGTCTATAAAAAGACAATATATTACCCCTCCATACACAGTCAAACTTGTAAAAGTGACCACCTCAATATAACTCTACATAGCACCTTTTGGTGGTCCCTTTGATAATTTTTCCCATTGACACAAGCAATAAGAAACCTGTCTATAGTTATCACCTGCCCACATAGACCAGACTTTTTGGTTCCCCTGAGTGGTCTCCTTGGTCAGCTTTGACTGTACTTCGGTTTATCCATGATTTGTACTAATTGTTTTTTCCCCCTATTTCAGCACCGTATTCTCTGACTGGCTACAGAGTGAAAGTGTACCGGCTGGACTCAGCCACACAGTGGTTCACAGCAGTCATATCCTCACACAATCCTTTAAGCAGGGTAAGTGAACAATCCTTTTCTTAAACCTACTTGTGTAAACGGTATTTCATGAGCTTGTATTTTGGGTATGTATGGCCATGAATGTTCGTTTCTGTTGGAATATGTAAGGAATTGATGTCTCTTGCCTTTCAGAAGTTTGTAAAGCACCCTTTAGTGTCCTGACCTGTCTGAATAGCTCAAACAAACATAGCCTTTGAATCCTTGACAGAGCTTGATTTGCTTGTGCCTGAATTGCTGCATCTGTGGTAACCCTGGCATCAGTAATAACTGTGGCTCCTTGGCATTTTTGAATTGACAGTGTGTTTACTCAAGACTTGGGCAACAAAGGACCCTCATCAATTCAAGTTTGACACAGAAAAATAGTCGTGTGTGTGTCTGAAAATGTGGTTCAGTGTTTTGGTCTCCCGCCCAGCTTCTTAGGAGGCAAAAGGAGAACTATTGTTTGAGGTGTAGGAGGGAGTAAAGTAAGATCTTGTGTCAGGCTGTGATAGCAGTCACGGTGATACAGTATACCCTAATCTTTTTACTGTACTGCAAATCTAATGACTGTTGTAAATGGTATAGCACTGTGTCATCTCTTATGGGATTAAAGGCTAAGATTAAAATGCGATACCTGGCCAATGAAGTAGGTGACCCAAATAGAGCAGGACCCGGTAAATTCATTTATTTTCACAGGGACTCAATTTTGGGTTAAGAGGGGAAAGGAGGTTTTCCGCTGGTGTAAATTTGCAGTTAAAACAATTCTGTAGTACAATAGTAATGCATTGGAGACGTTTATTTGCGATGTCATGAATTCACAGTGGAGAGCTCCATGAACATTTCAAGATCTACAATAGTACAAGGGCGCCTTTGTATTGTTACGTTTTCGATCAAATGCCTCGAGGGGTAAGTTGGGGAGAGCAGCATGAATATCTGTTGTGTATTGTTCTTTATAGGAGTTGACTGTTATGAATGACACAGTACTGGAAACACATGAAGTGGACCCTGCTCTGGTGCAGATGACATTCCTGGATGATGGTAAGCTATAATGATATTGTTGTAGATCTTTGTCATTGGAAAGAAGGACTTTCACCAGAGTTGGTTTCTTGGTTGATTGGTTGTTAGATACAGGTTTGAATGTTTGTTTGGACCATTATTAATGGTGGTAATTTATGTACACATGTATATAGCTTAATGGTGGGAATTTATGTTTACACGTAGGTCCCTATTTCTAACCATTGGTGACCTGAACATGTTGGCCTGTATCCTCACCAACAGAGAGGTCATGATAGCAACATTGACCAGGACATTCTGGCCTGGATATAGTGAAAATATTAACCCGGTGTTGAGGAAAGTCAAGCCAGTACCAAGTTTTTATTTTTAAAAACGAGAAGCAACAAATTAAGTTGGTGTGGCCTAAGATAGATTTGGAAGACTGCAGTTTCCATGCATGACAGATTCCTTTGCTGTCATCAGAGTTATGTACAAAATCGTTTTTTTCTATTGCAGTATTGGAATCCCTACTGAAGGGCGAGAATGTAGGTATAACTCCCCGGCGGCGATCCTGTACCCAGGCTACCACGTCAACAGCCTCCCAGAACTCCAGCAACCCTCATTACACACGGACCCGTAGTAGTCAGCCTCCCACAGTTGTGCACTCCCCCTCTACACGACAGGTCGAACCCAGCAAAATCAGAAAACCTCGTCGGAAAGGCTCCGACAGCAGTCTTCCACCCGACCTGGACTTAGATAAGCAGGAGAAAACAGGTAATTTTTATTCATTGGTTTTGGCTGTTTAGCATGCATGGCCAGGGCAGCCCAACTAGCCTGTGGCCATGGCTGTATCATGGGTAATACGTTCTGCTGGCATATTATCCAGTATGCAGTCTAGAGGAAGATAAATTTCTGGTAGAATATTTGAGCCTATATAACTCTCTGCATTCAAATGCATGATTTTTCCCATCATGAGCTTTGAGTAACCAGTCCTTTCCTTTAATTTTCCATTGTATGCAGAAAAAACAGTGACAGCAGAATCCTCCAGCAGACAACGAAATCCCATGACCAAGATGCGGAAGCGCAAGTCCAGTGAAAGCATGGACACTGAGGAAAAGAAACCGGACTCTCCACAGAAACGGGCTCGATCTCAGTCAATATCTGATGACAGAACCATGGACCAATCTCAGGCCCAGCCTGAGGTAACCGACAGAGGACAGAAGCCCAAGGCATCTGTTGGTGAGAAGGGTCGAACTAAGTCAAGACCAAGGCCTCCTCCCAAGAAGAAAAAGGAGCCAGAAAAAGTGGAGAGCAACACTGGTAGTGATACTGAAGTAGAAGTTGACAGTGCCAAACGCATGAATTCTGAAACAGACTTGGTTGCTACATCTCCTGCCCAGAAAGATGTGAAAAGTCAAGGGCCACCCATTGAGGAGAGCAATCCCAAGGTCAGTGATCCTACAGAGGGAAAATTGAACAAAAGTCAAAGGAAGGAGGAGGATGTCATTGAGGGTACTGTCAAAATATCTGAAGGAACCAAAACACATGAAGAGCCAAGGACTTATGCTGAAAAGAGACCACACATTACTGAAGACCCAAGGCTATTTGATAAACCTAGAATACAAGGAGAGCCTCGAAAAGTTGAAGACCTTAGACTACATGAGAAACAAACAAAGAAAGATGAGCCCATAAAAGGGGACGATCGCAGACATGGGGATGATGTCACCAGTTGGGAAGAGCTGAAATTGCAAGCTGAGTTTAGTAAAAGGCAAGAAGAACACAAACTACTGCAAGGGAGGCTTCCTAATCCAGAGCAGGCACTGGAATCCATGAGGTGTCAAGAGTTCCCTGTTCCCACAATATCAAACAGGCCGAAAGTAACACTGCAGACTAACAGCAGCAGCAGCAAAGCACCCCCTGTCACTACAGCAAATCCTACTATAGAAGAAGGGGAAAGGAGAGGTTTCCAACCTGTCGAACCGAAGGCAAAGCAGGACTCTCAGAAAAGTCCCCTGGTTGTAGACAAGAATGAGGAAGTGCGTGTGTGGAGGGACCCCAGTTTGGAGAAGTCCAAAGATGTGGAGGTCACCCACATCAGCTCGATACAGCACCAGCACTTGGTCCACAACCAGTCACGTGGGTTCTCCCACCCCGGCTCCACCACCTCTCATGGTCCACAGGCAACTTCACATGGGTCGTCAGCATCCCATTCCCACTTACCATCCTCAGCACATCCACACGTTCCCTCATCTAACCATCCACATGTTCCCTCTCCAGCACACCCACATGTCCAGTCTCCCGCCCACCCGCATGTCCCCTCCCCCGCCCACCCACATGTCCCCTCCCCTGCTCATCCCCATGTGCCCTCCCCAGCCCATCCCCATGTGCCCTCCCCAGCCCATCCACATGTCCCCTCCCCAGCCCATCCACATGTCCCATCCCCAGCTAACCCCCATGTGCCATCTCCAGCTCACCCGCATGCACAATCACCTGCACATGGCCATCCTTCCCTACAGCATTCACCACATTCCAATGTGACTCCAAACCCCTCCCACACTGACATAGGAAGGCTGCAGCAGCAGCAGCAGTTGGCAGCGATGCTGGCCCATCCATACTATCAAGCCTACCTGATGGCAAACCCGTCAACCCTGGCTCACCACCTTCTCAGAAACCCCAATGGTATTCCCAGTATCCATCTGGACCACCCTTATGCAGCCAAGAACCTGGCCATCATGGCACAGCAGCAACAGCAGCTCCAACAGATGGGTCTGCCAGGGATATCCCATCAGGCCCTGCTGGCTCAGCATCCACAGCTGCAGGGCTTGAGTCCAGTTCAGCTCCAGATGGCATGGCAACACACCTACACCCAGCAACCCTGGCTCCGACAGACCCCGGCCGACTTTGAGCGGGAAAGGGAACGTCTGATCCGCGAGACACAGCAGAGGTGTCCTTCTGCATCAGCAGTCCTACACAAACCGTACCCAGACCCCCTCAGGCCACAGCCATCAAAGGTAAACCTCTATCATTGACTTTTTATTAAATTGTATGGTTATTGAGTCAAGGACATCAAGACATTGAATCTTTGGGCTTTTGATTTCCTAATTTGGCATCTCTGGCCATGATTGCCAAGATAATTAGATTTAAGACTTTATCAGTGTTGTTTGATCTTATCAGGAAATGTTCAACTTTAAGGAGTTTGAGTACATGAACCCGACCATCATTGTGGCCTAATGAATTGCTAACTATGCTTAAAACCTTTATAAGATCAAAAAGCAAATTCACTGATTCCTTTCACTTTGTGTTTTCAGCCATCCTGTGTTAGTGTCACTCCACCTGGTAACTTTCATGGCCAGCCAGCTAGACCACAACCAACCACAGCAAAAGTACCAGAACATGACAGGGCTCCCAACCCCCCACAACAACGCCAGCAACATGACAGCATAGCCATGCCCCGGCCTGCATCAGCCATAGCTGATCCCAGCAGGAAACTTTTCGGCATGCACCCGTCATCTACAACTTCATCTTCACTTTTTCCAGCAAGGTCAGAAGGGTTGAGTTTGAGGGCAGAAAGTCTGAACAGGCTTGAAAGAAGGCCTTCGGGTACTTCGGTCAAGTTGGAATCATCATCAACACCATGTGCTTTCCAACATACATCTGCTTTCAAAGCAACTAAATCTGCATTTAACTACGACCCAGTGCTTCCACCAGGCTACAGGCCCTTCCCCCACAGCACTGGGATGTCTCCTTCCATCACTTCCTCTGCCATTCATTCCTCAGCTGCTGGCAGCACTTCCAGCCATGGCAAACAAGCCCAGGACATCAGGACTGGCCCTGAGCAAAAAGCAGAGGTCCAAGATGGAGAATCAGCAGCATGGGACAAGGTCTCTCCCAGGAGGCCACAATCAGAACAGGCCCCATTGCCACCTGTACCGCCGTTAGTGAAACATTCGCCTGGATCAGCCCAGCTGGACAAACCCCAGGCAGTGGTTAAGGGTGGATCACCACCTAGCAGGGACCCTCATTCCACTCCAGTTGTCCAGCACTATGTTTCACATGGACCGTGGTCACACAGTAGCTCCATGGCAGCTAGCCACAAAGAAAAAGAAGAGGGAGGAAAAGGTATGTTTGGCTGTCCTCCACCCCTCACTAACCCAAGACCAGTTTCCACATCAGCCACTGCTTCCAAAACTCAGAAGATGACCGTAGCTATTCAAACAAACGACGACCTGAGTCTTAATATAGCATCTGCCCATCAGCTGTCCCACGCGATGATGCAGCCCCTTGGAGGAACACAGTCTAAGTCACATTCTGGCAGTACCACCACCTCCTCCCATTCACAACAGAATACGCATCATACACCACAAGCACCCTCCTCCACTACTATTCCAAGAACGGGCTATGGAAGTACCTCCTGTCCCATATCACATCTTAGTGTGATTGTCTCTCAGCCTTCTGTTATTGTACAGAATCCAGTAGGGGAAGCCAAGGCTCCGGCCTCCTCTTCATCACCCAGGAAAAGGAATAACCCCCAAACCAACCACCCAACAACAAAGAAGCAACGTGCTCGGGTTGGTAAGTCTCAACTCTTCCCGGCAGCCAGTTCAGGCTCTCATGAACCCATGAACCTGAATGCCTTTGAGGCAAGAAGCCCATTTGAAGAACAATTCAAATCCTTTATTGCCCAAACATCACCTCCTGCTGCCTCTAAGTCAGCAGGTAGTCACAGTGTTTCATCCATGGTAATGGCAGATAAGGTAAAGTTGGAGAGACCTGAAGGAACCTCTGTCATCATGTCTCCTAGTGGAGAGATGATAAGAACGCAAAGCACTGTTGACCATAGTAGACGGATCATTGCAAAGATGCAACAGTTAGAGTCAAGAGTCAATGCAACCCCAAAAGGACACATTCCAAATGGAACCAGTGGCAGCGACAGTGACTCCAGCAACAGCAACTTGTCACCGAATAAGTCTGGCCACCATAAAATCAAAAAGGCTTGGCTTCAAAGACATTCAGGAGAAGATAGCAACAACTCCCATTCGCCTGAAGATGGGGATAGAGGGAAAGATATTGCCAACAGTGGTGAGAAAACACAGACTCTGTGCAGTCGAATCAATGAAGTCATAAGGCAGTGTTACATTAACATGGCAGAATCACCAGTAAAAGGAGTCATTGGGAGAAACACCAGCATCAAATTGAATCCAAGTGATTCCATCACACGAAGTTTGGACTTCGAACAGCAGAATGGGAATATGGAGATGTCAAAGTGGAGCCTACAAGAGAACAGGAGGAAACAAGACTTATCAAATGTTAGTTAATTTCTTTCTTGTTGCTATTGTTGAGTCATTTCTCTGATACTGGTGACATAATTCAAGCATGGTAAACTGAGAAGATCTGAGAAGTCTTGTATAGTCGGTTTTCTTTTTTTTCAGTGTAGTTTGTGTACCTGGATGATTTCAATGATTTCAAATGCTTCTGCTGTAATTTGACTGATAGATGTGCAGTTGCAAGAGAAATGTTACTAGTAGCTTTTTTTCAGAAATAACTTTTGAAAATAGATACCTAAAAGTGTTGTGGTGTTTGTTCCTTTTCTTAGATGGTGATGAAGCAGGAAGTTTCAGCAGATGCTCAAGCACTGAGAGAAGAACAAGGTGCCGAAGATACAGGAACCACGAATGGAGAAAACCCCACAGCAGAAAAGAACAAGCACAAGCTAAGGAAAAAGAACGCTAGCATCAGCTACCTCAAGAAACACAGGTTAGCAGCAAGCTTGCTCCAAAGCATGCTACTTTACTTTCTCCATTAAAGTCCCCTACTAAATTTTTGATAGGGAACTGCACACTAGATTTTGAAACATCCATTCAGTATTTTTGTCAAAAGTGCTTTCTTTTTCTGCAGGGGCCAGGCCTCCAGTCCTGACAGGAAATGTTTTGGTAAGAAGTCCCGTCAGGATCCTCGCTGCTGCCACAAGCCCAAACCATGCGGCTGCACTCCAGAGCAGCAAGCTGACTCGGCCAAGAAGATGTGGGAAGAAGGGAAAGGGAAGGAGGACAGGTCAAGTTTTGAGGATGGAGAGGAAGACGAAGAGACAAGTACCAAGAAAAAACCCAATGGGCAAATAAAGAAGAGAAAGGTCAGAAACAGCACTCATATTCTTGGTCTCGAGTAATCCGTCATCATTATTAATATGCATCCTACATGTATTATTTTGTGTATAAGCTATAAATAATCATTTTTATTAGTATATCATTTTTTCTGTTCCAATACTAGCTTGTTAAATTTTTAATATATGCTCTGAAGTTAGATCTTTAGAAATATCAATCAAAGCACTTGACAAGGCAGCTAGAGCTCTCCCCAAATCATTTTAGAAGTTTTCCCAGAAATATATCAGAACAGTACCTTGTTCAGCCATTGTGTAACATTACTGTTAGCAGTTTCTAATGTCCTCAATGGGTCTCTTCAGTCTGACGTGAAGGAGGAGGGGACCTCTGAAGAACCTGTGAAAAAGAAACGGGGCAGGAAGAAGAAGATTAAAGAGGAACCCGCAGAATTTCCCGAGGAGAACAGAAAAGCTGAGAAGTCCACTTCTGCCTCGGGTACCACCAATAATAAGAAACAAGGTAAATGCATGTTCTATACCTTAAACTTCACATGTTGGGATTAAGAACAATTCTTGTTTGATTTGTAACGATTCTTATTTGATTTATAATGTCTTGAAGTATGTAAAAAATCATCTGTTTCAGTTGATCAGGTTTTGTTGTGTTTTACCAGTGTATGTGATTAATATTTTTATTATGTACAATGGATTCAGATCTTCTTGTATTTAATTCAAGGTACATTTCCGCTGATAACTTCATAGGATGAAAGCAAGGAAACAAACCTCTTCTGTGACATCTTAAGTTTATCAATTAAGTAATATCAATGTTCTTGTGAACGTTGCAGAGGTAGCGTGCCTCCTGACCATGTCTCAGGCCCATCAGAAGTACAGCAAGACCAAGCTGATGAAGCTGGGGCTGTCCTTCACACAGGACGGACCCTGTTCAGACGTCACCCCCAAACTCATGAAGTGTCGCGAGTGCCGCATGTCTGCCGCACAGAAGATAAAGAAGGGCATGAACATCTTCTGTCGCTTCTATGCTTTTAGAAGGTAAGGGGTAATGATTGTCTTTATGTTTGTGTCTGTTTTAAAAGGTACATGTATCGTAGTTAATAATGCCCATATTGCCTTTATTAATATTTCGTTGATCTCCCAGAAAACATAGAATGTTCAGCTTCATGGTACCATAATATCATAACCCTATTCTGAAGTTCTTATTTACTCAGTAAAAATGTATAAAAGTTATGATCAATATGTACATACACAGGTGACCAGTTTTAACAAGGTTCCCCCTGAACATTTTAGCCTTAATGGCATGGTCTGCAATCTATCCTAAATCAGGGTTCACAGTTTGTTATTACAGATGTGTAGTTTATTACTGAATCCTTAATGAGGTGCTACCAAATCTGCATTGCTGCAAAGCCCAACATAATTTGCTTACCTATGACCTAAGTTATTACATGTACCTATAAAGTGATCGGTCTCCGTGTGTTCAACAAAAGGCACCTCTACAAAAGAGCAAGACATACCTCAACCGTCAGTACTGAGATGTATGAAAAGTCAGTAGATGTTCACTGAGGCCCATCTGTTTGGTTATCTTAGGTTGAAGTACAGCCAGAAAGGGTTCCTGATGGTTGGAGGTTTCTGTGACCCAGATGATTGTGGGAAGGGCGACATGGACCTTTGGATTCCACACTGGAAAGGTAAACGTTCATACTTTGAAACTAACTTTTGATAGGTCAGATAGAAAATGCAAAATTCTGCAAACCAATAATTCATAGTCTCTCAACTCTGGATTGGACAACAATATTCTGGTTACTGAATTTTTTCTTGGCAGAGTGTTTTCTACTCTTTTCATTCAGTATAGAAGACGTCTCCCTGTTGTAGCATCCCTTAATGACAAATCAATAAAGACACTTCCATAACAGCAACTAATAGTTAAGTTGACCTGATTATGTTTTGTGTGTTCAATGCATACTGATGCCGAAATGTTACACTTACTGTATTCTGTGTGTTCAGATGTGGAGCCAGCATTACGAGCGGATGAGGCCAAGTACATAATCACTCTGGTTGGGGACAAGTTCTGTGAGCTGGTCACTTCGGAGCAGGTGGCAAAGAACTGGGGTGCCAAGGATGGTATGTCCCAGTTTTGGCTAGTGAAAAAAAAGCCATTGTTATGACTACTCTGCTATAATAACTAAGACTAGTGACTCACTGAAAAGTTTAATGAAAATTTGAGATGATGTGGTTTGAAAGGGAATCATTTTGGAGAAAATCTAATTGGTGTGGAACGTTCACATTACAAAATTGAATCGGTTAGATGAATTCTGAAATGATTTGATGGTTCAATGCTTTCAATGTAAACGGGATCTCAATTGCTAATGTCACTATGTAAGGAGGAATGCAGCATTTCCTTTGTCTTGCTATTTGTAAATTACATGACACCATTTTCAACTCCTTGTGTCCTTATTCTGTATTTTAAAATTTTTCCTTGCTTTTGGAACCAATCTACATATTTACAATTCATTACTTGTGTTTTTTTTATAGAGGAATGATACAGATTTCCTACACACACTATGCAACAGTGCTACAGTAGCATCATTGTTGGTTTGTTCTAATTTCAGCCAAACCTGCATGGAAAAGGGCAGTCACAGGGGTGCGTGAGTTGTGTGACCAGTGTGACACGACCCTCTTCAACATCCACTGGGTGTGTGAGAAGTGTGGCTTTGTGGTGTGTCTGGATTGTTTCAGGGCCAGGAAGAACACTCCTCTCACAGACGGTAAGGCAAAAAGTGGCACAGAAACTTTCATCAAACTTTCTCTGTATTAGAGCTCTGATCTGTCATAGGCATGTGGGAAAATATTACGAATGTAGTTATTGCTAGAAATCTTGCTAAAAATGTTGTGCATGATGTGACCATTTTGGTTAGGAAAAATATTGAACTTATACAGTATAAAACAGACTGGATAATGTCTCTAACAGAGTCAGATCTTTCACAGAGTTCCACTGTCTTTTATCAGTGACCGTGATGAGTGTCTAAGAACAAGTAGAACTAGTAGAACTAATACATGTATTTGGAACTGGTAACGGTCATCCATGTAATGTCATAAGCCTCCTGATACTCTGTTATAGCCTCATATGTGCATTTGTCACATTGTGAAATGTAAACATGGATTAAGAGACTTTCTGTTACAAAATGTAGAAGAACTGGATGATGATGACCCTTGGATAGAGTGTATCAAACACCAGCATCACAGACCTGAGAATCTTATGCTGACACAGATCATCCCAGGCACTGGTGAGTACTTGCCTTATTATATGGTCAAGCTTTGATGTATATGTCTGTTTTTCAAGTATCAGGCTTCAAGCACCCAGTTGCACCATACAATACTCCAACATGTTAACAGTCAAACCACAACTTGTGTGCTACATGCACCCACCGATAAAGAATCACAGTACTGTCAGGTCTTTAAAAACGCTTCCCTCGTTGTCCCACAGCTCTTGATGATCTCCGTGAGCTTATTCACGAAGTTCGAGACAAGTGGAGCATCAAGTCCAACTGCCTTTGTCTGGGAAAGAAGAGGTCATCAGTTGGTCAGAATGGCATCTCACAGGTATGTTGAACTACATGTACATGGATTCTCGCTTCCTTGATATTGGATACATTGTATGTTGGAGTGAGATTGCCATTCCCTTTGTTCTGTTACATGGCTTTGAACTTAAAGATAAAATCGGATGTACATGTACACAGCTCATACCTTTCAGATGAGAATGTCACATATTGATAAATAACAACTATGCTATTTTATCATGTTATTTGAAGACTTAGTTGACTTTTTTTAAGTCGACTTTGCAAACACCAATGAACTTGTGTATTAACTGTATGTCGTGTTATGCAGCTACTGTGGAATGCAGCCCTTGAGATGGACGCAAAAAGAGAAAGGCGGGAAAGAGATTTGGATGTTAACTTCAGCAGCAGCCTGCCGTCTTCAACACTTCGTGGAGCCAAGGACACTCGGCCACCTGTGTCCACAGATGGGGATGTCGATCGCTCTTCTACATCAGGGTCTTGCCCTACGCAGGAGACAGCTAAATCATCTGCACCAGCTGCCCCTGCATTTGGGCTCCACACCTTAGCAGACGTAGCCAACATGCAGTGCAAATTGAATGCTGGGCAGTCAAGAGAAGGGAACACAGAGGTAGACTTCAATACCTCCCAGGATAAAGCATCTACTAAGGCATTCCAGAATTCAAAAAATACAGAAGATGATTCCTCTACTGACAGGACAAGCAAATCTTCTTCAAATAGAGAATCAGGTGGAACAGGTAAGGACACCAAGGAGCTTAGCAATGAGGCTATCGGATGTAAGACCCTGCGTGAACTGCTGACTCAGAAGGCTGAGAGCTACGACCTGGGGAAAAAGGCAAATGCCTTTGTACCTGTTGGTGGGCAGAAGAGAAGTCGACTTATTACCAGTACGCTTGACGAGATCATCTCCACGGTGGTTGAACAGAGCATCCCGATGGTCCACTCTCCGACTGGGAGGAAAGGCACGTCCATGCACCAGACACCAGTGTACGATGCGGTGATGCCGTCGGTGGATGAGCCTGTGCCGAGGCACACCCTGACGGAGACGAGTGTGTGGTTTCCAGATGTGCCTCACTCCTGGCTGTGTGAGGGCAGACTCCTGAGGCTACATGATCCCAAAAACCCCAACAACCTGAAGCTGTTCCAGGAACAGTGGAAGAGGGGCATGGTGAGTCTGTTGTCTTATCCAGAATTGTTTTGATCCACTCACACCAGGAAGCACTGCTACTCTTTTCAATAAGTGTGGTGGGTTCTTTTACATGCTCAGGTGTATTCCATATTGCATCTTTTTGCTTTCTACATGTACATGTATGACTTATGAGACAAGCTGATACAACACCACTCATTTTGTAAAATGAACTCAACGTGATTTCTGCTTTTTCTGTCCCAGCCTGTCCTAGTGTCTGGAGTCAACAAGTACCTGAACTCCAACATCTGGCGTCCTGAGGCCTTCAGCCGTGAGTTTGGTGAGCTGGAGAATGACCTGGTCAACTGTCGCAACGGAAATGTCATCCCCAACATTGCCATGAAGAAATTCTGGGATGGCTTCGAGGATATCCCCAGTGAGTGGATTTTCTCTACATGTACTCAGTCCACTGGTGCTTTGCATGATTTTACAATGGATACAAGACGTTACCACTCATTTTAGTTGATAAAGCTGGCAAGTAATTGTGCAAATGTATGTTGCTTTACTGTGCTCATCTATTAGTTCAGATCTGGCCCTTTCTGAACAAAATTTGCAAACAAGGTTAAGCTGAATTGAAGGATCTCTTAACAAAGTTGAGTATGCTTGAATGTACTGTATTTTTGACAGTCCTGTTTCCCAAGGGATTAGGAGATACGGCTTTCCTCTTGTTTGGCAATGATTCACCCAGTGTGAGTCAGGTTAGGGAAACAGATGTGGTAAATCTTGATAAATAGATAAATGTTTGTATCTCCCCTGCAGAGCGTCTGAAGGATGAGGAGACTGGTGATACCATGTTACTGAAGCTGAAAGACTGGCCTCCTGGTGAGGACTTCAGCGAAATGCTACCAAGGAGGTATGTGTTTTCTCAATCTCAGTAGGATTATATCATAAGCTTTTTATTTTTGACATCCTACGTTTTTATTTTTGACATACACAGTTTATTTGCTTCAGAATTATTTCCTGGAAGATGTGGTTGCTAGAATAGAGGGTATGCAGAATCAAATTGAGACACCCCCTCCCCCCCAAAAAAACTAGGGTATGCCCCCATAGCTCCATTATAGAATGGTTTTATGGTCAATTCTTTCTCAAGTCACTATCTTTCACACAGACTCATGCATGTGTTTATAACACTTATGAAATACATGTATGTTTTATTCTTTTACAGATTCCAGGATTTGATGCAGGCACTCCCTCTACCAGAGTACACACGAAGAACAGGCAAACTCAACCTGGCCTCCAGACTTCCTGATTTCTTTGTCAGGCCTGACCTCGGACCCAAGATGTACAATGCCTATGGTAAATACAGAATATGATGTGAGATTATATGAGCCCCTAAAGTTTAAACATTGGTCCGTATGGCTTGAAATAGCACTGGCATATGCAGGTTAGTGCTGGTAAAATTTAAGTTTTGCAGGTACAAATGTACAGTATTTCTGATGTGTACCTTTACCAGTCCAAGTGTACATGTGTGTGAGTATTGCTGTACTGATTTTTACCACCTGTAACATGCAAAACGAATGATATAGATGCAGGTAAACTTCATGTGGTGGAAGTAATTTTGACTTTTAGCTGCACCAGTAACTTTGACTTTCACCTGCTCCACCCTGGTGTGTCTTTAATGAATCACCTGTACAATTCTGTAATATTTGATAACACTATACTCTTTCCTTCAGGTTCAGCGGCACATCCTAGTGAAGGCACCACCAACCTCCATCTGGACATCTCTGATGCGGTGAATGTGATGGTGTACGTTGGAATCCCCAATTCTGACGATGAGGGGAATAGCACCATTGATTATGAGAGAGGTAAGGCTAACAGATTCATGAATCATACAAAGATTTCCCCAAGGCATCACATGTTGAGATACTATAGTGTACAATAGATGGATCACATTACCCCATCCACCTTCGTTAGATCATACAAATGTTGCACCAAAAATGCACAAGTTAGACCAAGGTTCACCCACTCACTTATTGACTGAACTGTTTCTTTTGATGGACAGACAGGATTGGTCCATTTTTACAACTGGTTAGTCATGATTCTCTACTTGATAGTGCACTATTCTCTGTGGATAATGGTGTTTTCTCCAGAATTGTGTGAAAAATGATTTTGTTTGTTTCTCTGACCTGCAGAAGCCCTGAAGGCAATAGATGAGGCGGACTGTGATGACATCATGAGGCGGCGGGTACGGGAGACTGCAGAGAAACCTGGAGCACTCTGGCACATCTACTGTGCCAAGGACGCTCAGAAGATTCGTGATTTCCTCATCAAGGTAGGGATGGGATGTGTGCTGATCAACAGTTTGTATTGTTGGGCTATTATGCAGTATTTAATCTTTGTGTGGCCAAAAGCTTATGATTTTCACTGGAGGTACATGGTGTTTTTCTTTTACTTTTGCATTACTTATGCATTTGAAGCAAGCAAATTCCATAAATAGGGCCAGTTCAGCATACATAGTAGGTTCAAGTAAATTGAGAAAAGTACAATCCACCCATAGACCAAGGCTATGCCAACATTTTGTGGGATTATTTTGACATCACATGTAACTGGAACCACCTAAAGACAACCAAAATTACAGAATGTGAATTTGGGTTGACTGTGGTGCCCAACATGTGTCTGACCTTGCACATGTTTGCCTGTGCCAGGTTGGTGAAGAGCAGGGAGAGGATTCCCCTGAGGACCACGACCCCATCCACGACCAGAGCTGGTATCTCGACAGTCACCTCAGGAAACGCCTGTACCAGGAGTATGGCGTGGAGGGGTGGACCATCGTGCAGTGTCTGGGGGACGCTGTATTCATCCCAGGCGGGGCACCCCATCAGGTATATACTTCCACAAAGATAGTCTTCTGTTGAACACCCCAGCCTGATCACATCAATAAGGGTAGAATAAGCTTGATAATGGATAATTTGAATGAACTATTATGATCCTTTGTTACTAGGTGAGGAATCTGCACAGCTGCATTAAGGTAGCGGAGGACTTTGTGTCTCCAGAACACGTCAGCCACTGCTTCCGCCTGACGCAAGAGTTTCGGAAGCTGTCTGACACACATACCAACCATGAAGACAAGCTGCAGGTGAGGTTTACAGTCCATCCTTTCTTCTAGTACACACCATTTGGAACAGATGTAAGGCTGGCTTTAGACTGACGACGATTGAACAGTCGTGCGAATGTTTATCGTCAAGATGTCTCTGGCGATGGTATATTTAGGCCGTCTAAAGACGATCAAAATAGTCGCGCAATGGTAATCCTCGAGTCATCGTCACTACCACCTCAGACCCTATCGCACGACCCTTCAGCGGGGGGGTGCGACGGATTTTCCGCCGTCTAAAGTGAACCATCGCTGGCAAAGGAAGTGGGAGGTCATGGGTCATTTGCAAATAAGCCTGCAGGAGTGTAGAAATTTGTACTTTTGGTCCTCCGGACATAGCGTAAACCTAGTTCCGTATATTTCCCACCCTACTTCACAGGTACGAACTGAATCGCCGACCCACGTGCCTGACTTCTAATATAGCCAGGCCGGCGGCAACACCGAACGCCAGGTTCAAATCCAGGTTTTGCCCGTCTCGGTACATGCGCCTCATACCCCTTATTTGCTGGGCACGAACTCGGCGACTCTCATCCGCAGGGCAACGCGAGTAAAAAGTAGAAAAAGAACAATCTGCTGCAGCATAACTAAAAAAAGGGGTTCTCCCGCCATTTTGAATCCGCCCGGCGACATGTCAGAGGTGAGGGCCATGCGTGCTATCCTGCACTGCGGGTGTCCACCACGCTTCCTGGCCATGTGTCTAAAGTAAGCCGTCGCTCACAACGATGATCGTACGACCGTATACCATCGTCAGTCTAAAGTCGGCCTAATACCGATAGTTAACAAAGAGTTGTGTGTACTGGGTATTATATGTGTAATGATCCATGTCAGATTTTTTGGCCCTTAGGTCTTCTTCAAGGCTGCTAAAATGGTTTTAAAAAGTGTATGATTGAATTTTATGCAAGTTAATATAATGGTGTTTTGTTACAGTACATATTATGGTTTTATGATTTTTAACAAGTATTTTCTTTTTTTTAATCAGATCAAGAACATCATTTACCATGCCATCAAGGATTCTGTGAGTTGCCTGAAGTACTATGAAGAGAACGTTCCTCTGGAAAGTCTGTCTGCCTCACAATGACCTGAAGGATGTAGATTGACCGAGACCTACTGGCTTTGCCCCCAAACTGGTGGAACTTGAGGATTCCAGACTTCAAGCTGCATTGAAGCAGATGTATGGGACTGATTCAATCATATTATGAAGTGAAGGAAGGGTCCATCAACTTGAACAATCAAGGAAGTTGACCCCCTTTCAACCAGGCAGGTTGATTTTTAGAAAGATTTTGTCTGTTAAAAGATTATTCTGTAGTAACTGTTCTCAATTAGGCTTTTTGTATTGCCTTCCAAATTTAATTTAAAGGTGATTGCAAAAGTTCTATCTTTTACTAAATATCACAATACCAAACACAGACTTTTTCTGGTTTGCCTAATGAAGTAGCTTTGGGGAGGAAAAATGCTGCATCATAGTGAAACAGTTAATGGATACGTGAACGTTATATTCAATTTAATAAAGCTGGCTCATGTGGGTGGATGGAGGTTAAAATGAAGGAATAGCAAAGGCAGGCAAGCAGACAATACTTTGTTTGTACTTTGACAGCTGTATAGAATTCTTAGACTGCTGCTGCCAAATGTTAAGGAGCTCCAACTCAGGATGTACAGAATCAAAGACTTTATCCATGAAGTATGAATGACTTTACAGTACGAGTGTGATTTTGTGTCATTTTTTGTCTTGCTCGTATGTAAATAGCTACCACCGTTCTACCACCGTTGCATCTGCGTGTTGATGTGGGCACAAAAACGTACTTATATGTAGTGGTGAGACTATTTGACTGAACAGTGTTTTTGGACTTCCCTGCGTGAACTAAACCTGATGTACTATTGGTTATCCCAGGCAATCTACTGTGTTATATGATATCCAGTTGTGTATGTTGGTGCTTGCATGATGTGGTATTGTAATGTCCAAGATTGGTGTGTATCTCAAATAAGGGAACAAACACTGCATTAGAAGAGAAAATTGTGGAGAATTTTTGAAGATGCATTGTACATGTATGTGTTTTCCATGAGAAGTTTACTCTTTCCTACAATATTGTCTACCAATTGTAATAGTATAGCTCATTTGTATAAAGTACCACAGAAAATAATTATGACTCTGGAATACAATAGTGAGGTGATTGATACACATTTTATTGTAGGCACACATCGTGTACTAACAAGTATCATGTGATTGGATACAATTTTAAATGTGATGTGGAACTAATGAAAATCGTGCCTTTGATTTTTTTTCTTTGTATTACTAGTTTTCAGCAAGCTAGCTTTATATGGCTTAGATAGGACAGCTTTTTGCCACTTTTGTTATGAAAAGATTTGGGGAAGGAGCAAATACTTGCTCTTAGCTTAAAGCTAGCCTTAACCCAGATAAATTCACATCTCAGCAGAATTCTTTGAAGCGTCAAATGCTTCCCTCCTTGTACATAAAGTTGTGTATAGGAATATTTTTATACATGAGAAGACAGGTTCTGATGTATGTACACTTGCTCACCTGTGACTTTGGAGAAGACGTCTACCTATTTTATTGGAGAAAAATGTGAAGCGTGACATTGCTAGGCTTTTAGAATGTACTGTTGAAATCAAGACAATGTTTATATTAAAAATTGATTTTGGTTTGAACCTGACAACTGTCTTTGCAGTGTTTCATTTCTTGTAGTATGCTTTTTGGGTCCACAGTAGACTCCACACACATAGAAGTACTAGAGAGTTCAACTTGCAGTCCTTCCTTGTTTAGGGTGGGGTTGAAGCTTGGCCAGTAGATGGCCTACCCGCTATTTTACTCCCCAAGACTCAGTCCAGGATGCCAGTTGTTTCGAGGTTGAAGGAGCTGGTCCAGCACTATAAACTCCCAGATTGGCGGGAACTCAGCCTGGGCGGGCATAACGTGTGGCTGCTGGCCCCGCGGCCCACATGGTAGCACGCATGGGGTTATGTTAATTCCAGACTGGGAAGGATTTGCACAATGCCATTTGGCAGAAAAGCTATCCAGAATGTGTACCAGAGAATCAGCAAAGCCATTGTTGTTACTTTCTACATGATTTCCATATCGACTATGAGTAGTGCTGGCGGTCATTGGGGGCAAAGCAGAAGGGTGTGGGCCAAACAGATTTGCAGCAGGGCTAGGGGCAAAGAGGAACATGCAAAGATTTTTTGCAGGGGTAAAGGGTGGAGAGAAAAGGGGAAGGAGTTAGGTGGGGGGTGTATATTATTTAGTTGTCAGACATACAGTAAGAAGCAACAAAAAGCTATGAAAACAGAACTTTATTGACTGAACTAACATCAAGTTATGACATAAAAACAGTAGTTATTGCAAGACAATATAAAAAATTGGGTTAACCAGCGTTTATACAAATGTGACCTAACTACCAACAACAAAATTCCATCATTTCTAGATGTCTGCATCAAGCCTTTACATTTAAATTGCATGCACTGCTAAAAATGGTATGTTGATTCCCTATACTGTATCCATTAAAAGGAAAGCTAATGGCTTAAACCCTGTCTGGTAAGGAGATGAAGAGGGGTTCAAAATCCACCAGATCAGGGAGATCAACAGGTCCAAGGTCACAGCAGAGGTCAGGCAGGTTCAGCTCCAGGTTAGGCAGGTTCAAGTCCAAGGGGTCATCATCTGTGAATGATAAAGTACTGGTGTTCCATCTCTATTCATCTGTAAGGTTTTTCTTCATTGAAATACAAAATGTATTATTGATTGAGGAACTTTACGTTACACTGTTAACAGAAACTGTTAAAAAATGACACTGAAAGAGGAAAATGCACAATGGAAAGGACTTGGCACCAAATTTGTAAATCCTTGTTTGTTCTGTTCCTTACAATAACATATTTACCACTGTAAATGTATACTAGACTAGTGTTACAAATGCAGGATAATTCTTACAACTTGGTCTTCTGACATCTTCATACTCAAGTTTCCTTTCCTTGAAGGGTTCAGCAGCAGAGCTGGACATGGAGGGAATGCTCAGGTTCCTCAGGAAGTTCCCTATGAAAATAGAGGGTCTCTCATCCGCAGCAAAAACACTGTAGTCATCTGGAGAAATGAACAGTAATATATAATGATAAACTGTTGCTAAACAAAAGCAAAGGTGTGAAGAAGACTCGACTGAAACAAAATATGGCAATACACACACACAGATACTACTAGTACATGTATGTGTAGTAAATAGATATACTCACCATTGTCCTCATGAATGTGCATAGTCTCCATGTCAGGAAGGTTATTTGGGTCTAAAGGACTTCTGTCTGTGTGAACCTTGACCTCAGCTTCCTTGGGCCCTCTCCTCTTGATCTGAACACACACACATGCAAAGACCAAAGTCTTTAATAACTTTATAGAACCTCAGAAAAGATCATCAGATAATTGTGGTACGCTGTATACAGCACTGTGTAGTTGTGCATCGTAACCACTTAAGGTTTGAAATTTGAGATATATGCATATACAGGACTACAGTCACGGTACCACTGACATTCTTTATTTAATCGTTTTGACATCATGATGAATGCTAAAGCACATTAATACAAAGAGAGGTGTTTTGTGTTATGCATTAAGCCATTATAACATGACCCACACATTAAATCACTGTTTTCACTTTTATCCTGTAAACCCAGAAAACAGACCTGACCCACCTGAGCCGGTGTCATATTTTGCCTCAGTCCTCCTGTCTTCTGGAGAGGCTTCTTTAACCCTGGAGTTTTGGTAAGAGATGACTTCCTGACCGTGGCATTCTCAATGTTTCTGACCCCCAGTGGTTTGGCAATGTTCGGAGTCTTTATGGAGAGTCCATGTTTCTTGGCAGCAGCAGGTGTCTGTGATGGCTGTTGGTGAGGAACCTTGTTGACATCGCCAAGCGCTCTTCTGGGCGTGAAAAGGCGATTTGGGTCATTGTTGGCCTGGAATGCCTTTGGTGCAACTGGAACAGATAAAAAAGGATACTCGTATAGATTTTCTCCTTGGTTTCAATATCTATTTGTTTCCAATTCAGCTTTTTTTCTTTTTCACAACAAATGATTTAACTAATATCTTTTACTTTTCTGTATTAAAATTTACACATAAGCATTTTGTCTTTCTGGCGATATCACTCGTTTTGGTGCCTAAACTAAAGGAGATGGGTTTAATTCCATGTGAAAATACCAAATTTTTTGCATTATTCTTGATAGGAAAATCATTTTCGAAAATCATTTTCCCCCTATTTAAAACTACACTACAATTTGAGTTCTGCTGTTCTAATGTAGCTAGAAAGATATCCTTTATTCCCATACACATTTTTTTTCGCCGTGGCTATATACACACCGGGTGTGTATATAAAAGACAAATAGATTTTATATACACACCGAAATACTAGCCTCCTTGTAGGCCCAAAACCTGGGTTTTTGTGAGTGTTCGAGGATTCAGGGGCACCAAGTTTAAACCTTGGTCTTCAAGTTTATCTTAGTGGATGATGAAAATCAGAAAACAACACGGAAATCCCCACCGAAGTTCGAAAACACAGGGTTTTGACACTATTTTTCGTCTCCCGCAGCCTACTGAAGTTAGGGGACGAATTTCTCACTTGGGCAGAGTTTAGGGCAGCACTGGACAACTTTCAAGAAACAACACACGCTGAGCTCAGTAAGATCACTAGCAAAAAGGTGGAAACTGAGAACAGGAAATTACCTGAAGGCGTCCAAAAGTTTCCGTGTGCTCATGTTTATAGAGCGGTGAAGTTTGGATGTATTCATAATTTTTTACGGGAAGCCGCGCCTGACAGGGTCGGGAATCCGGACAAATGGCCTTTTGTAATAGTTTGTCTGACCAAAAACTTGCAACATGAGCTTTGATATTGACAGATAAAGATCACAAGGATTCCAGCTATGTATATTAGTTCACCGGGTGTGTATATAAAAGACAAATAGATTTTATATACACACCGGGTGTGTATATAAAAGACAAATAGATTTTGTATACACACCGGGTGTGTATATAAAAGACAAATAGATTTTATATACACACCAGGTGTGTATATAAAAGACATATAGATTTTATATACACACCGGGTGTGTATATAAAAGACAAATAGATTTTATATACACACCGGGTGTGTATATAGCCACGTTCATTTTTTTTTGCTTCAGACGGTCGCAAGACTTGGGACGTGTCGAGAATCGAATTGAGACCCAAAATAAAGTGGGACCTCAGGTGTAAGGTAACGTGCCCCCAAGTGTAGAAAGTTGCATGTTGATCTGACCAGTGCCTGACTTGGATGGAAGTCTGTTCCTGGCGGCCACAGCATTTCCTCCAAGCTGGGTAAAATTTTCCTTCTCCACGAAAATGGACGCCATGGTCAGCTCCTGAGACGGAAAAAAGACTTCCTGTTTTCATGTTTCAAGACAAAACATGCCAAACAGTAACGTTATCGTACAAAGTTGTAGATTGAGGGAGGCCCTAGGGGGGTAGTGGCGATAATATGTCGATGCAGCAAGGCAACTGAACTGGAATAATTTAAAATTATAGACTTATTTCTACCTTCATTTCATAACCGGACATGCACGTTTTTGTCACACCACAGACTATTTGATCCCACAAACTTCTTCGTCAAATTTGTACGTATTTCAGCAATATTAGTAGTAGAGTGGTCCATGGCACAGCCTTTCAAGCGTTCTCAGAAAACGTGTCTTACCCTATAACCTTTCTTCCTTCTCTGAACGCCAGACAAGACAAGAAATATTCTCTCTCTTTGAGTAGTGTTGGGAGTCGTTTGGAGTTCAAGAAACGCGCTGCAGAGGTACTGACCAATCAGGTTCAAGGATTCCAGTCCTGTGATCAGGAATATATGCATATGTTAATGAGGCAAAAAACAAGATGGCAGACGCCAACGAAAACAAATCGACCGCGCCGAGGTTTGCTAGAACGTACGGGAGCAGACATACAGGGGTCACCTCCTTGATTATGTAGATTTAGTACTCGTTGAGCGAAGGTAAACGATAAAGGGGATAGGCGTCATGTTTATTCTAAAAAAATACCTGTGACCTTTGACTCGTGACGTACGACTGCCCTAGTGCGCAGACTCCGTAAATGCCAGCTCGTTGGTAGAACGTACTGCGCTTGCGCGAAACCTGTAAAGATTTGTGCTGTTGGAGTACGTCTAATTGTATTTTTTCCGACTTACCTACAATGAAATTCCTGTTACCTTTCCTTGCAGATACCAGGTCTCTTATCTTACCTTGAAGATACAATGGCAATGCACTTAGAAACAAATAAGTCACACATAACAACAGCACATTTCTAGCCAAGATACAGGCATGATCTTTGAAGTGCTGCCAGTACAACAGGTTTACTTTTTTGTTGTTGCACAGCTCATCATTTTTCTACTAGTTAGTTTGTTTTGTCACCACCAGCTGCGCTAAGTCGTGCGCCCCCACCCCACCCCTGGACTTGATGTCCCACTAGGGGCTTTGTTCAGTACCCTTGTTACTCTCCAAGCAGAGGTAGGGTTTTGGGCTTATTTTTGGCGTGTTTTTAGGCTTTTTTATCGGGCTTTCTTTTTTCACTGAATTTTTTTTTCCACTCAACCCAACAGGTTGAGTGGGAAAAAATATTCAGTGAAAAAAGAAAGCCCGATAAAAAAGCCTAAAAACACGCCAAAAATAAGCCCAAAACCCTACCTCTGCTTGGAGAGTATACCCTTGTAAGATAAGATAAATCAAACTTGCACCACTCAGAGAAAAATAGGATACTCTCTTTATTATTCCATAAAATCTGAGATAGGTAACAAAGTGCAAACATCGTAGCTTAACAGTGCACGTACAAACATGGTGTTTCTGTAATCCAAACCAATCGTAACTTGCTGGCTAGTACATGCGGTCCAGACTGCTCATCACACAGGACTGATTCAAGAAAGGACAGGTATGCTTAAAACCAGACATACAGCAATGTGCTGCTAACATGTACTGTCTCTAACCTAATTTGCCGGATTTTGGTTGCAATTTTTTTCTGCCACAGTTTACACAGTTGAGATGTCATGTTACTTGACTGAATGTCCAGACTCAAGTGCTGTGTTGCTGCTTATTTTCCTCATACATCATGATTTTCCAAACTAAGAAATCTTGTCATCAGGGACAGTTATAAAGTTTGTACTATCATCCAATGGTAGATGTATTTGTACCTGGACTTAGACTGGTGTAAATAACTGCAGGGAAATCCTTCAGTCCCATTTGGACCGTCTCCTCTGTATGGTTTCTGTACCATCTGAACTGACATTCACATATAGCTGGTCTCTCTGGTTCTCCTGGCTGGCATTCAAGTAGGCAATGTAGGCAATGCATCCCGTAATCGTCACAAGACCAAAGGCCATCACTACTTTGTTCTGAAAGAAAGGTTATTGTAATCAATGGACTAATACAATGGATATCTTATTATATTAATCATTATGGACCAGTGAAATGCACTCTACTAAGTTAAACATGGCAACTACATTATCTATAATCTATCTATAAGGTGTATGTAACTCCACATGACAGTAAGCATCAGAAAAACATGTACTATTATCCAGTCAGTCAGACCTTACCGGGCGCATAAAGAGTTCTGGGTTGACCACACGGAACAAGGTGGTTGTCTGGACATGGCTGAGTCCTGGGGATCTGGGACCAGCTGGAGGTGGCTTCGGACCGGTGGAGGGCGGCTTCAGGTCTGTGTTGGCTGTTGGCTTTGGGTCACCTGGACTCTTTTCTGTGGCCATCTAGATCCCGTAAACTAACCAAAAAGGTGACTTCAGCGAGTAAAGGAACAAAACAAAGTTGGACATAGATCTGACAGTTTGTGAATTCAAAATTTCTAAGATGACTAACTCCCTGGTTATCGCAAAATAGGGCATATTTTTTCATGCACAAAAACTGAAAAAGAAATTGACACAAGGGAACCTATATCACATGTTCAATACTTTTGAAACACAAAGATGGAAATTTAGAGTATCAAGAAGGTTATATGGAGATATAACCTCTCCGTATAACCTCCTTGAGAGTATCAACCACCGCCCCCCCCACACACACACACGCAAACGGAAATGTCCTTCTCATAACATTGCATCAACGTTGTCGTCATATTCAACAAACGGGTGGGTTCTAGTTATTCTAAAAGTTAGTCCTTGTTTTACGTCTGTTATTTCGGTATACGCGGGCTCTAGGTGCTGGTCTGAGAACTCTGTCTTCCCTCGTATGTGAACTGCCTGCGTTTCTGCGTCGTCTGCTAAGGTCGAATTCGCCAAATCTCGTACAATCTCGTTCTGAAGAGATCTCCATTTGTCTGTTCCTGCCACCTTGTAAATAGTCACAGTGTGGTTGATTACGGGCCTAGAATACTGGTTCAAATACTGACTGATAAATCTTGACCTGAATTTTCAACAGTGAACTTGAAATCTGGCAAACCGAGTGAGCCACGTGACCAAACAGAATTCGAACCTTTCAAAATGGCGGCCCCCAGGAAGAAGGCGCGAATAGTGGAGAATGAAAAATCTGAACAACAAGTTCTTTTTCCAGAAACCAACATATTCATTGTTGACAGGAAAATGACAAAGGCTCGACATGACTTTCTTCAGGCGCTAGCAAGGAGAAAAGGCTTCGTAGTGAGTGACCAGTATGGGTAAAGTATAACCTCCTTGGAAGTGACACTTCTAGTTCTACCACACAAATTACGTTACGTATTTTGAAGTGGAGTATATCCATATTGCGCATGTCTTTTGTTATTGTACATTGTACAACATGTATGTTCTGTTAGAGGGGATGAAGTCTGCCATCTCTGATTGACTTTGTGTGTAACCCTGCAGGTCAGCAGTCACACATATTGTAGCAGAGGACCTGTCTACTGAACAGGTGAGATACAGTACCTGTCTACTGAACAGGTGATGTACAGTACCTGTCTACTGAACAGGTGAGATACAGTACCTGTCTACTGAACAGGTGAGATACAGTACCTGTCTACTGAACAGGTGATGTACAGTACCTGTCTACTGAACAGGTGAGATACAGTACCTGTCTACTGAACAGGTGAGATACAGTACCTGTCTACTGAACAGGTGAGATACAGTACCTGTCTACTGGACAGTTGAGGTACAGTACCTGTCTACTGAACAGGTGAGGTACAGTACCTGTCTACTGAACTGGTGAGGTACAGCTGAACAGGTGAGGTACAGGACCTATCTACTGGACAGTTGAGGTACAGTACCTGTCTACTGAACAGGTGAGGTACAGCATCTGTCTACTGAACTGGTGAGGTACAGTACCTATCTATTTAACAGGTGAGGTACTAGTACATGTACAGTATGTAGAAAATGGTATCACACTGAGACAGGAAGTTTGGACATCACTGACATTTTGTGATCTTTCTGTGTTCCCAATGTGACTTAAAGGAGTCCTAAAGTCCAGAAGGGAGTGCTATTTTCTGATAGACTATGCTTCAATGAATACATGACTAGCCGACTTTTTACAAATTTCGCTTGTGCGACTTAAGCGGCACGTATTTGTAAAGCGATATCAATATCATTTCCCCCCATACTGAACCACAATAGATACATCCGGGAACTTTGGGTTACGAAATGCTCATACACTTCAAGTCAACATAAACATTTTCGGCAAAAACGATAGGAGACAAGCACACCAATAAGCTGATTATTGAAAACTTACTTACTTTACTTTGCTTGACCTCTAGCTTGGGTGCTATAATATCAGGATGTCTAATACAGTGAGCTGCCAGTTTCATCTTGCGTGTTTTGACTTTCTCAATTTATTTGTATGTAAATCTTTATTGAACAGATAATTAGATTACGCCGCTTATTGGAAAGATAATTAGATTACGCCGTTTTTTTCATTGTCAATAATTTCGGCATAAATGAGGGGCGATAAGGACACCAAGAAGGCAAATTGTTGATAAGATATCAAAGAACACGAAACGATACAATTTTTTCTTATCGCCCCTGAAATTAGGTCTAAAACGTAACATTTTTGGTCAAAGCATAGACACCAAAGGGGTTGCGCGGTGCAGTCTGGGATAGTTTAGAGGGTATCTGGGGAGTTTGTCCTGGTTTCAATGCGTTTTAAGACTTGCGTGCATAATGGATATTTTATTGTATACTTTAAAGTAATATGCATTTTTCACTTCCTAAAATTAATGTCTGTCGGAAAATAGCACTCCCTTCTGGACTTAAGGACCCCTTTAACAAAAAGTAAATACAGTACAATTTTTAAAAGATAGCCCATGCGCAAAGTTTTAAGTAAATGCATACATCATCATGTACTATAGTATCTAAGATCTAAACATGTCTTCCCCTACACTATAATTGAATTTAGCTATGCCCGGGTCAAATGTGTTAAATTCTTGTGAGGATATTAAGTGTATATTCAGTATGTGGTATCTAAACCTACTTTTGCACACCCACTTACAGGTGATGGAGTATTTCCAGAAGAAATGTGTGACCAGTCTGTACCCTGGCCAGGAACTCTTAAAGATGGAGTGGTTCACTAGAAGTATGGAGGAGAAAAGGCCAGTTCCTTGTACTGACAGTCTCAGACTGAAACCCTCACAGGTACGTGACCTTGACAACATATTTTTTAGATAAGCGGCATCTTTTAAGAAATCAAACTACGTCTGGTAACATTACCTGTCCTGTACTGTAACTGTTAGTCTCAGCCGTCAGCCTTCTGACGAATCTTTTACTATTACCTGTGTACCTGTACCTGTACATTACATGTAGTCAGAATGTGTATGTACAGACAACACTGAAGGTCTTGTGATATCACTAAAGTAACCAATTTTGTTTGGTCTTGCACTTCTGTAGGCACCTGTACCTGTTGTTACAGAGGATACTGCTATAGTCATGCCCAACTATGAATGCCAGAGAATCACAAAACTGAAGCACCACAACCTCAGGTTCACTGTAAGTATCTTTCCTTTATTTTTTTTTTTTCCTTTTTTGATTGCACAAGTTCTGTATAGTCAGTTTGTTTCACTGCACTGCACCACCACCACCAGCCGCACTAAAATGGGCACCCCATGGACGCGATGTCCCACATGGGTGTTTCTCTTCGACTGCTGGTGCTCTTCCAAAAGGGCACTGATCACACAGCTCAGAAATACGCTTATCTCAAGATAGGCCAAGATAGAGTAGCCAGGCATCTTAACTAAAAGTTTGGGTCAATCTTGATATTCCTGTCTTTGGTTACCCTTTCACCAGACTGCTCTGGAGTTGTTGGAAGAACATGCAGGATACCAGGGTGACGGGCGGATTTCAGACTCTCGAGCCCTGGCATTCAGGAGAGCATCCTGTACACTGAAATCCCTCCCCCATCCACTCACTAGTGTAGAGCAGGCCAGGAAACTGCCAAACATCGGACCACACAGTCTGGCTGTCATACAGGTATAGCATGGTGAAAGGAACCAGTCCTCCATATGATGATCCAAACATCATCAGATTCTGTTTGAAGATTAACCAGGCACTGCTATGATACCTCTGACCTATGACTGCAGATTAACCAGGCACTGCTATGATACCTCTGACCTATGACTGCAGATTAACCAGGCACTTCAGTTTCAGTTTATTTGTTTCACCAGTAATTACAACTCAGGCCTTTTTGGCCTGCTTTTCAGGTAATCCTGGTTACACATAAAAATACATGATACAACAAATACACAGTACATAAACAATTATTAAAATACAATATACTCAGCGTCAACTGAATCAAGTCCTGTTCTTAATGACCTGTTTAAAAGGCACTGCTATGATACCTCTGACCTGTGACTACAGAATGAGACAGAAACATGAAAATGTTGTGTAGTGACGCAGAATAAGCTGCTAGAGTTACAACTGACATATACATGTATATATATATTTATATATATAACAGTGAATGAGTGATGTGTTTTTGTGCTTTTGCATTATTTTGTGCTTTGTTCTTGTCCTTTTCTACAAAGGACATCCTTGAAGATGGGTATTCACAGGAGGTCCAAGACATCTGTGATGGAGACTTCTATGGCACAATGCAGGTAAAGACAAATGAATGGGTTCCTATGTGGTTCAGTGATAATCTTAGGTTAATACAAGTATCGTCAAGTGACAGACTACTTTTTTGAATGACTCCAGTGGCCACTGACAACCCAACTTAACAAACTGATATCAAAACAACCTTGGAGTTACTTTCTGCCTGTATAGCGGCCTGAATTGTGAGAACTTGTATTACAAAAACTCCCGCAAAGTATGATTATACATACTGTAAACCAATTGTAGTGATTGATCTATTGTATAGAATTTGCCATTGTTTTCTTTCTATGACCTTCATTGAAATTGTCAGAAGTTTTATAGCATATATAGCATTGTTTTATAGCACAAATACAATTAATCCTGTTCTTGTTACTTTTCTTGGTTTTTATTTTTAAGCAATATGGTAAAGATGAGAGATTGGTTTTGAGTTTTTGATACAGGTAATGTGCCTGTCTTTCTGGGAAAAAAGGTTTTCCACTTGTTTCTTCCTCCAGCTTTTTACAGGTATTTTTGGTGTTGGATGCTCCACGGCAAGGAAGTGGTACGAGGCAGGGTTTCGCACACTGGATGACATCAGAAGTGATTCCACCATCTCTCTTAGAAAGGACCAAAAAATTTGGCAAGTTTCATGGCCACTGGTACCTTTATGATTACAATAGAACTGAAGGTTTTGCTCCCTCATCCAAATTCGTACCTTGACTTAATTCATGTGTCATCAATGAACCATTTGTGCTTTTATGTCATTATCCAATTTGGATAGTCTTTCAGATGCCTCTAAGAGAATGATTTCACTCATAAGTTTATGTTGAAGGTTTGTACACTTTAGATGTATGGATGAAGCTTCTGCCTTTAGCACACCTGGGTGTTAGGACTGGAACTGTAGGACTTAAACACACCAGTAACTCTGACTAAAGCTAACAGAGCTTACATCTCCTGATGTTTAGGACTGGAACTGTACCAGGACTTGAACACACCAGTAACTCTGGCTGAAGCTAACATCATCCAGGAGCTGGTGAAGGCAGAGGTGCAGAGACTGCAGCCTGGGGCAACAGTGGTGCTAACAGGGGGATTCAGAAGGTACAACTGTGGTGTTAACTGTTGGATTCAGAAGGTACAACTGTGGTGCTAACAGGGGGGGTTCAGAAGGTACAACTGTGGTGCTAACAGGGGGGGTTCAGAAGGTACAACTGTGGTGTTAACTGTAGTAGCCTGAAGTAACATCACAGATAAGGCCAAACAGACATTGGGAGCGATTAAACGCAATCTGTGGGCATGCCCAACAAGCGTAAAATCACTTGCATACATGTCACTTGTAAGACCAAACTTGTAAGAATATGCCGTGACAGTATGGGATCCATATGCAAAGAAAGACAAAGATAAACTGGAAAGGGTACAGAACCAAGCCGCAAGATTCTATACAAACAACTATGAAAGGGGTGCTAATGTCACGGAAATAAAAAGAAACCTACAGTGGGTGTCGCTGGAAGACAGACTAAAGATGTCAACACTATGCATGATGTACGGTACATCATGCATAGTGTTGACATCTTTAGTCTGTCTTCCACCTTGGCTAGTTATATCAATACAACTGGAGAAGCTCATTTTTTTCTGAACCCCCCTGTTAACACCACAGTTACACAGGTACAGTACCTGTGTAACTGTGGTGTTAACAGGGGGGTTCAGAAAAAAATGAGCTTCTCCAGTTGTATTGATATAACTAGCCAAGGTGATACTTAGCTTAGATTGTGTGAAAGCTGTTAATATAGGAATGGTGTTTTCCACCACAGGGGCAAGACTAAAGGGCATGATGTGGACCTGCTGATCTCCCATCCTACAGAAGGAAAGGAAACAGACTTGATGTCTGCTGTACTGGCCAGACTCAGAGGAAAGGTGAGATGTAATCTCCCACCCAACAGAAGGAAACAGGCTTGATGTCAGTGCTATACTGGCCAGGCTGAATGCTGTTGCCTGGCTGCCCAGGGTAGGAGATGGTCATCATTCATGTCATCAGGCTGTCATAACTAAAATACTAGTGTCAGCGGTCTCCAAACTTTGACTTTTTGACAAATCTGATCAAGACTTCTCTTCTCCTCAGGACCTCCTTGCCTACGAGAGCACAGCTGCCAATACATATGATCCAAGCACAGTGACCAAGAAGAAGTACACCCTGGATCACTTTGAAAGATGTTTCTCCATCTTCAAGTTGGACAAATCATTGATCAGTTCCAAACAGATTGCCAAACCTACATGTCAGTCTCCACCTGGTGTGGTCAAACAAGGAACCAGCAACCCAGATCTCCCTCATCAGGGGGACAAAAAAAGCATGGAGACAGCAGGAGGCACTACAAGCTTTTTAGATGGAGAAAACACAGCTGAGAGGGCTTGGATTGGTCGGCGAGTGGATCTGATCATTGCTCCAGCTAGCCAGTATGCATATGCACTTGTGGGATGGACAGGATCCAAGGTAGAGTCTCAACAGGGTACCGAACTTTCAGAATCTGTCCCAAATGGTCTGACAGTGAAGCTTGCTAGCAACCTCACAAGAGGGTAGTGGCACAGATTAGCCACACATTTAGTTGGCTTGTCAAAATATATGTGTAACCTAAGTGTATTTCTCTATATGTTTTCTGTGTTTACTAGTCAAACAGAACAGTATAGATGAATAATCTTACACTTAGAATTATGTTCCAATGAGAATGAAAAAAAGGGTACATGACTTCTGTTTAATTGACTTGACTTGTGGTTTGTCCTTTTGACTTCTGCAGCACTTCAACAGGTCGGCAAGGCTGTATGCAGAGCGTGAGATGAACATGAAGCTCACCAGCCATGTCCTGTATGACCCAGTCAAGGTAAAACACACCTGAGTGGGCATGAAACATACTACTTCTCCTGGCATAAAGAAAAAAGACCTCATGAATGGGTAAGATGACTTAAAGGGATCTATGCCTGTTGACATGTTTCTGTCATAAAATAACTTGTCCCAGAGGAGAAAGATAGGAAAGAAATAAAATAAAGTTATCAGCAGTGCTGTGTGCCAAGCCAAAGAATGGCCGAGACAAATAACTGCTGCCTACATGGTGGCATATAATAAACACTCCAGTCTAGCTGCAGACGTGGTGCTATGTAATAAACATTGTCTAGTACCAGTCTAGCATGACTGACCTCTTGCTGTGTTCCACAGAATCAGTACTTGCCGGCGTCCAGTGAGGAGGATGTGTTCCGCCATCTACAGCTGCCTTACAGGGAACCAGCAGAACGGAACTGCTGATAGGTACATGTACTATCCTTACAGAGAGCTAACAGGACAATACTAAAAATACTGCTTGAATTTCTTCAGTTACATGCATTCACGATAGAGATAGCAAACTGGTATTGAAAAAAGTACAGAGACATATTCAGTAATTTTCTATATTGAATTTAATATGTAACTTTGATAATGCTCTTTTTATCGTGGGCTTTGTGCTTAACATACCCAAAGATGTACACGTACCACAATCCACTGACTTTTCACTTAACATAATCTCTTATAAGACATGTTTCCAGCTATGATAGTACCTGTCCAGTGTTACAGAGTTTATTTATCTATTAAGATTTACCACTTTGTGGAAAGATTGACATAACACAGTCACCTTTTCAAGTTGTCAATCCTGAGACCAGACTGTAAGGTTTGAACAACTCACACTGGGAAGGACCTTTGGATTCTGAGACAACAAAGGTAACCACAGGACCACCTTGCTTAAAGTGGACAGAGTAGTTGCACTGCTGATGATGTTCCTCAATACCAGTGTTACAGAGTAGTTGCACTGCTGATGATGTTCCTCAGCACCAGTGTTACAGAGTAGTTGCACTGCTGATGATGTTCCTCAGCACCAGTGTTACAGAGTAGTTGCACTGCTGATGATGTTCCTCAGCACCAGTGTTACAGAGTAGTTGCATTGCTGATGATGTTCCTCAGTACCAATGTTACAGAGTAGTTGCACTGCTGGTGATGTTCCTCAATACCAGTGTGATGAGGAGGAGGATCAGAAGAATCCTTGCCACATTTAACAGCTTCTTGTACCTCTTCTTCCTCCTGCCAGGAAAGTGAATAATGTGTCCTTAGTTGGGTTTTGGTTGTATTGATAAGTTGAGGAGTTAATGAAGCAGCTTCAGTAATTTATTTTCTCAAATATAAAAAGGACTGTTGGTGAGAGGACACCTTTGGAAAACAAGCTGTAGTTGAAAAATATGCAATCTGTGTGCATCTCGATTCCCTTGATGTTTGGGAAATCTATTTTATGTTACGAATAAAGAGCATGGTCACTGGAAGTTAATTTGATCAAACAGGTTTGGAAAAGTGTTAGGTCGATCATGTTTGGGTTGGTCTCAACTTTAGAATACCAAATTTTCCCCACAGTGTCAAACAGTGCATTCACATCACTAGTCTATTCTCAGTTGAATACTGGTACATAAATGTTCCATACCTGTGTTGGTACGTCATCACCAAGACAAGCAGAACCATGATGATAGCCGCAATGCTCCCCGCTGCTAAGAGTTGGTCCGAGCTGTGTACAGTTCTCAGTC
Source organism: Branchiostoma floridae x Branchiostoma japonicum (assembly GCA_013266295.2). Classification (NCBI taxonomy): domain Eukaryota; kingdom Metazoa; phylum Chordata; class Leptocardii; order Amphioxiformes; family Branchiostomatidae; genus Branchiostoma; species Branchiostoma floridae x Branchiostoma japonicum. The sequence goes on from CM023824.1 coordinate 14,591,796, forward strand.
GAACGGACAACCACACACGATGTGACATTCTCACTGGAACTGGCTGTGATAACGGCTGGTTCTTACTGATTGTTGAGTTGATGTGATGTGGGATTTCCATGACATCTTCAACCTGCCACATGTCTCTGAAAGCGTCCCCAGTCTGGTTCAGGCTGGTGTTACTAATCACGTGCAAGGTTGTCTCGTACTGGTAAGGGTGTTCAACATACAGCTGTATGTGGAGGCAGGAGCGCACACATGGTTAGCTGTTGCATACATGTGTTCTACCACATTGTACTACAAGAGGTTCTTTTCCTCTGCATACCCTGATTTTCGTACGTCAATGTTGTATGTATCATAAGTTGATCATGTACCTGAAGCGATAGAGAACAGGTACTATCATAGTATCCCCATGTGAAGTTACTCTGCCTTTGAAACTGTTAGTTTGGTTATGTGGCCAGTATTAGTAACTAGCGAGGGAGAAAAAGAAAGTCAACATCATGGGGGTGAATGACCTTCCATAATGTGTGACACATGACCTAATCACATTTCACCTTTGGGAGTACAGAGGTAGAAGTACCACATCAGTTTAAGTGCATCTACTGAACCTAAGAGAAGGATGAGTAAGTCACCTGCTCCAGCCGTACGGTCCACCTGCCAGGACCCAGGGGGGCGCACACAAGCTTGTCGTATAACCACTTCTCAGGCTGAAACAAAACAACATGATCTACAACGTCAGCAGGTTTCATCACATCATGCCCATTCCAGCCAAACAGACGTTTAGGGCTGAAAGTAGTTTATAACTGATTCTTGACCATCTTTCCTCAGATAACATCAGCATTGCATTTGACATAATAATGTCTAATGAAGTAACGTAATGGGCTATAGATATATTGCACAACTTTAAAACAATTCAGTAATTCAAATACCATGGCAACAGTTAACAGACAGTACTGCAGGTTTTATGTCTAACAATCACGTACCACTCTGTTCGACCGGGCCTTCGGCGGGTTCCACAAGAATGCAGTCAATTTTCGACAGTGTTCTTCACCTTGTGGATTCAACAACCAGACGGAGAAGTGCGGAATAATGTGTTTGCTGTCTTGCCGATTGACACTTTTTTTAATGTCAAACCGGGCAAATGTAGTCTCCGTACCATTTCCTGTGATGCATACACAACGTCAGGTGGTTAATGAAAAGAGCCAGCGTGACTTCAGCTAATAATTCTTCTTAAAGATCTACAGCTTGTTTAGTCTAAACAGTACCTTTGTAGGCTTGGTTTAGCGTGCAGGTTCCTGTTTCTTTCGCTTCCTCTGTTGCCTGTGCGAGCAGTCTGAGGTGCACCGTGGTTGCTCCTGGCTCTTCTAGTTTAGGTAAGACGGTGTGTCTGTTGGTTTCCCAATGGCTGTCACACATGGAGAGGGTGATCATTACTTTACCAATTGTGTCCATCTTTTATATGTGGTGTTTTGCATTCATGCAAATATAGTTAGCGTCGGTCTAATTCTAAGGTTAAAGCACCTGGGCCAAATTACGCCTGAATTACCGGTACTGTTAAACACCTGTCACGTTAGAAAGTTCGCCAATGGCATTTCCATGCGTTTGTTACCTGGTTGTCATTTCCAAATACTTCAGATGTCCTCGGTCAAAGCAAGTTCCTCTTGGAGTGTATACCTGAAATGGAGTACGTGTACTTTTCTTCAGTTTCAAATTGTATGTGTAATACAGCAAACAGTAGATGCACATATAAGAGATGAAAAATTAACAGTATACTTACAAGTGATGCCCTCATCCGTGTGTCAGAATCCTGGATAAGAAAGTGTGAAAAGCGAAGATGTGGATATAGAAAAGCAATATGTTTTATTATTACCAAATTTGTTTGAAATTGCAATGTTTTGAAAATTATTCTCTATACTTGCCATGAAAAAGTCTATCCAGTATCGCGAGGATGAGTGCTTGTTGGTCCTCGAACAGCAGGTGGATTTGTCAGGCACCAGGCGGGGCAACACCCGCCAGCTAAGGACAGACACCGAGCTACAAGTACAACAGTCAAACATAATGACGAACATGAAGACCCAGTTTGGGATAAAATCACACAGAGCAACAGGAGATCGTACTGAATATCCGGCAATGCCAGGTAGTTCTGACCCACCTACAGACCTGGGTGGTGCCATCCCCATGGACATGCTGGCACGCACGCTGAGCCAGGGTCCTGCAGCAATGGACATTCACAAACACATAGTCACACACACGCACATATATATATATATATATATATATATATATATATATATATATATATATATATATATATATACGCGCACACACACACACTAACATGCACACACACACATGAACACACACATATGTGCATGCACACACACACACTATATTTGAGCACATACGCACACATACATTGAGACATCTGTATAAAAAAAATAATAAAGATGGACCTCAACAGCGCGTCAGAAACACCATCGTGGTGTTGCAAGTTCAGGTAGAACCCCCGTCTTTGCCAATGTGAGACTGTCCGTCTTGTAGGATCCTCAGGCTGTCCTTCAAACTTCCTGGCAAACATGAACCGCCGCGAGGCGCGCAGCAGGGATGGAACGTCTTTCTGTCGGAAGGTCCGCGGGCCCTGGTGTGATGGAGACAAAAATTGCACATTAGGAATAGACTAGGAGGAAGAAGGGGTCTTTGAAAATGTCGGTGCTATTTGTTGTTGTTTTTAGATGTCAACAGTTCAATACGTGCTCCTGACCTGTTCTTTTCCAGGTTCGGTGCCTTGATCTCCTGATGCCGTCTGACTAAGTTAGAGAACCAAAACCTTAAATCCACAGAATAGTCTGTATATTCGTGGGATATAAGCTCTCTTCTACCGAATCATAATATCAATGTTTTATTCTACAAGTGTGAGTTTGTGGTGTATTCTAGATGGCGTCATGCCCCAGGCCTGCCCAATAACGTCCCTCCTCAGGCCTGCCCACCTTGCCGCACATGTCCGTCTCGTCTGTGTGCCGACAGAAGCCCAGCTTGTCCTTCTCCAGGAACGGCGCTACGCGGTGCAGGTGCTCCGGGATCAGCGTGTGCCTGTGGGAAAGCTGGATGTGATGTAATGATCTCTACACATGGTTTGGAAATCCCTGTGATAACGCAAAGTTGGACGTGTTGTAATGAACTTTTACAGGAGATTTGCGTACTTTCTGTGAGCTTCGCTTCAGGTGGCACAAGGGAAAACTGGCATAGCAGTGTATACGTAACGTAAGTGGCATTAGTGTTAATTTTCGTATAGAGGAGACATAGTTAGATTTCTCATTTTATACTTGGACAAACATGGCCAGTGTGTGCAAAGATCGTCCATAAAACTGTGTTTATGTGGTCTGATGTGATTTGATGTGATGTGATGTGAACTGATCTGTTAAAGTCAATGCCCCCATGCTAAACAAAGAGAAACTAGACATACAAAATTGCCAGACGTTAGAAACTACAATACTTGCTACAATACTTGCTCAATATCAAAACTTCCTCAGTGCACCAACTACTTTTCGATTTCGGTGAGCAGAAAAGACAGGTGATTGCAGACTGACCTGAACTGTGATGACATGAGGATAGATACCAGGTATTTCTCGTCAGGAATTGACGAGGTCTGTAGGTAGAACTGGAGACCGTTGATGTTCTTGTCATGGCTCTTGTTTGACACAAGGAATTCGGCAAAGTCCCTTCGGAAAAAAATATTCAACCACAGATCATCATGATCAGCTGTGAACCACATGCACACACTTCAAGTCGTGAGATTTGCATTTTACGATGTTTTTGTCCCTCCAGATTTATAACGACTCTATATATATTGTGACGAATGTAGCATAGAGTGAGATGGATACCAAGATGGCCTTTTTTGACAAGTTCCTATCAATGGCGAGTGACATTTGAAAAGTGGAAAGTAAGCGGAATGCCGCTGACCTGCTCAACACAACCCACTGGGACGCAGTGTAGGTGTCCGCCACTGCCGGAGCCTCACCTCGTCTTGTCACGTTATACACATGCCCACCGCAGTTGTACCTACAGAAAACACACTATACACGTTATGCACATACCCACCACCACTGTACCTACAGAATACACGTTATACACATGCCCACCACAGCAGTAATCACGCCCTAACACGTTACTACTTTACACGTGCCCACCTGTACCTACAGAAAACACACTATACATGTTATATACATGCCCCCCGCACCTGTACCTACAGAATACACGCCCTAACATGCTCACAAAGTAAGGTACTAGTATTTTAGATGCCACACCGTGCACGCACGTACGCACACATACACAAAATCATACACACACACAACACAAAGGTTTTTTTTAAATACCGACGAGGTCAATCTCGGTAAGTTGATCTTCCTTACCATGCGGTTCGGGCCCGGTCCTTCCATCGCCTGATGACACGGAGGAAATTCTTGCCTGTTCAGTGATGATAAAAACAGAATGTAGTGAACAGTTTGGGATTGAGGAATTTGACTCTCCCAAGTCTGATTATTGACTTTTATGTTTTTCACATGATAAAATCTTACCATTGATATGCTTGTCGTCAAGTTTCCTAGTTTAATACGTTTATTGGACGCCAGCTTATTTGTGTATTTGTTGTACGTGTTTAGGTGTTTGATACAACAACTATAACACGGTGCTAGACTTTCAAACTTCATAGTTGGATGTTGCAGACAACTTTTAAAGACGAGTAGGCAACCTCGCCAACCAACTCCCAATCACAGATTGCCTTGCTCATGACTGACTCTCAACCATGGGCTGGAAAAGGTCGGAAGGCCATGGTCGGCGATGAATGACAGAGTCTTAACTCCCAACCAGTCTGGAGAAGGTTTGGAAGCCATGGTCTGCTATGTGTGACAGGGGCTTTAATTAGATACTAAGTACCTCCAGTGTGATGCTGATGTAATTAGAACTCATTCTACCACCCATATAAATACTGCTGTATTGCATGAGTACGATGCCTGACCTCTGTGCGGTGCCAAGGCAGCCGCCACGTCATCCACGTCTCGGAGAGCCAGGTCAGATCCACTCAGGTTGATGACGAAGTCCCAGCTGCCCATGCGCAGTAGTTCCTCTGTCGCCTATGGTTATCATATGATGTAGGTGTGTGTATGTTATCGGTAAGAGTAAACCATACCCACACCACGCCCATGTTTATGGATACAAAATCTGTTTTGCCCAGGACAAACGTTAGCGATATGGCATGGGAGTACGGTAGAAAATACCTCTAATTCTGCACGCAGGATGTTGTAGGAGCCCCAGGAAGATGTAAATGACCTGGGTGCAAGAAAAATATCTGGTTACAGCGTGAGGTCTGCCATGCCAACAAGTCTGACAATTGGAAGCAGGAAACTGAAAGCCACAGAAAACACAATCAGACCTACCTTTGGTCTGGAAGCACCCTGATGTTTTCAGCATCAGAGAATTTCCCCTTTAGGAGGTTCACAAGGCTCTGAAGTTGACAAACAGAAGAAACATCATTGTTATATCTGATAGATATCCAATGTCATACATAAATAATGATGATTTTGTTACTTTTGAACCAGGCATGTGATATTAAAAACCCTATGAGCGTAGTTTCAGCTGTTTAAGTTTGACAGCAGAAAAGATAGGCAGATCACCCTAATGCTGAGCTGAGATATGGAGATTACATCTATGAACGTGAAGAAAACCTCCCACACCACCAACATTCATTACTGTATTTCTACAGCAGGAGATTCATGTCTATCGATTGGGTTGTTGAACAATTGTTAATCAGCTCTAGGTGTTAACGAACCTGCCGCACGATTGGTTGACTCTTATCCACGTGGATGACGTAATGAAAGTATTCACGGTAAATGGAATCCAGTAACTGAACCTGGCGTTGGAACACATAAAAACATGTTACTGATATACACTATGATGTGATGACATTATTTTTACAGTCCCATCACGTAAATAGGAAGAAAGAGGTACTTACCCAACTCACGGTCTGGAGGTTCAATTAGCACTTATTGTACAAAACGTTCGGAAGATATTTTGTATGGTATATACACAATGCATACATTCCATTGTTATACAGTATTGTCATCTCTCCCGTCACCTGTACTACACAATACGTTATACTTGCCGTGGAATTATATTCTATTATCGAGTATTACGGAGACTTGGAACACTCGGGTGGTTACCTAGTAAATCAGTGAATGAAAATATTTTAAAAGTAGAAATAAGAACAGTGTTCATGAAAAGTTTTATTTAATCACCAGTGGAATTACTCACAACTGCCTCTGGATTGTTGTGCACCAGCAACGCGAACGCCATGCGGGCAGGGATCAAACTCACGTGCGGATGGGCCAACACTGTTAGTACATGGAACAAGCGGATGGGCCAACATTGTTACACGGTATTAAACCTTAATAACACTGTTTTACAACATGGAACAATACAACAGGAGATCAGAAAGGGTCTAAACATGTAACTATCAGTTTGTTGAGTCTCCATCGGAAACAAAAGATGTGCAAAGTTCAGGTGTCACGGGGTAGGTGTCACGGGGCAGGTGTCACAGGGCAGGTGTCACAGGGCAGGTGTCACAGGGCAGGTGTCACAGGGCGTTCAATGTGATATAACTTGCTGCATGGCTGCAAAGCTATCAGCTATACAGTCAGTACAAATCTAGAAACTCAAGCTTGCTACATATGTTACCTTCTCTGTGTTTCCTTTCATCAGGACGGTGCCCTTTCCTTGGTAGAACAGCGTCACTGTATAACATCACTCCGTCCTGATACACCTGAAAGGAAAAAGCACACATATATAAGATAAAATCAAGAACTAAGGAAATGTGACTGGTTACAAACTTTACTGGATTAACGATTTCAACTGTCGTTGCACAATGCCACACGGAATCGTAATATTGATGTCCATCTGATACGTGGAGGTGCGTCAAACTAGAGCTAAGGTTCTTTGCAAAGAAACGAGCTTGTCGGTTACGTCAGAGCCGTGACGTCAGCAGTAAGGATGAGCGTGTCTGACCTGTGACGTAAGGTGAGACGGCACACAGCCGCCATATTTGTTGTAATGGAAGGCACAGTACACCTGCAGCACCTCGTCCCGGCATGCTTCACTCGGCACCCTGGCGGGAACACACGGTCACATCGTCAGTACGTCATGCGGCTAAAACAACTACATGTAGTTGCTGACTGGAGTCGTTTACTTAAAATCCGCCTAGGTTATTGGTAACGACTGGAAATGTACGGCCAGTCGCAAAGCAGTCCATATCGAGTTTGCTGGGTATCAACTGTCAACAACTTTTGCTTGGTATGTTCTATTCAAACACAGTTTGTAATGCATGTTTAAATACGTTACTATTTCTATAGAGGAATCTTTAACCGGTGACACACAGAAACGTCACATATCACATCGTTCATACCTGCCGAGAACTTTCCACAAGTCACTGGTGGCCTTCTCTGGGGGCGGGGGCTCACCATCGCACGCGCCATGATACCTGGGTAATGTGCGTATATGATTGGTATATGAATAATGAATGAAGGTTATATTAGTGTCGTCTCCGTAGATATTCACAAGGTTTTATTCTGCCATACACATGCAGAATTTTCAGGTGGTTGAAACTGCAACTCTTTGGGTATGTAAAATGGTGCCTTGTGTCTGACTTTAATGAGCTTCGAAACAACATGATAATCATGATCAACCGCACAGTGCAACGGAGTGCAACAAGTCAATGCCATTCCATCGTTGTACACGGGTGACAGGCTTGCAAACATATAGTGTATAGGATACCTAATTTTCTGCACCATCTTTAACCTTTTTTTTCAGACATATCAACAAAACATTGTGAGCACCCCCTCCACCATACACCAGTATGCCGTTACAAGAAACCCGTGCAAAAACCACACTAACCGTTCAAACCCGCTTTGTTTGGGTCCGGGACACATAAGGGAAAATATGTCATTTTCAGCCCGAGTGTTCCATTGAATGACATCTGGCCCATGGACCATCTCAGTCACAGAAATGTATAAAACCTCTGCGGTGCGTTTTCTCTGATGTCTCTCATATGCCAGTCTGTCTATGGCTGCATCTGCCGTGCAGACGTATCTAACTTCCAGCTGTTTTCTGACGTCCGGCTGTGGGTCTAATCCACACAGTTTCAGGGAGGGTTTGAGTATACAGGCTTGGTGTCCTAGACAACGCAGAACCGGGTCGCAGCCCGTCCCGACGGGGTGGTACCGGGGACTGGAGGAGTTCTGGATGCGGTACATGTCGTCCTTGTCCCGCATGATCCCAGCGGGACTGGGGGAGTCCTGGGCCCGGTACATGCCATCCTTGTCCCGCATGATCCCAGCGGGACTGGGGGAGACCTGGGCGCGGTACATGCCGTCCTTGTCCCACATGATCCCAGCGGGACTGGGGGAGACCTGGGCGCGGTACATGCCGTCCTTGTCCCGCAGGATTCCCGTGGAGTCCCCGGTGATGTATATGGGAAGGTGGCTCAGGTCATACAAACGGACCGATGTGCTGTCAGACTGGAGCTGTGCACTACTGCCAAACCGGACAGACAGGTTGGAAATAAAGTATCCACGAGAGCATAACAAAAACGCCGACTTGTTCTCTGTAACGTCTGTTTGAACGCCGAAGGACGTGTTCCGTGTCGGTGGTTTGAAGTAGGTTACGTCCCTCAGTCGGTGCGCGTGTCCTGTCCACCCGCCTGCAGCTGGAACTGTTGACACGAACAAAACAAGAAGAGAAAAGCGCTGCAATGTGTACGGCATGTCGCCTATAAGAGTGTATGTACTTAAGTTTCAGGTTGCCATTGTCACACCAAGACCTAATACGCACATAATATTTTTATCTCCAATTATCTCCGTGTGTCATTAAATATGAATGTAACTAAAGAGGCGACATTGGCGATCAAACGGAAAATGGTTCTCTCACGATCGTTTTCTATGGCGGACAACGCTCTAAATTAAAGGCACAAAGGCAAAAAATATACACTCTCTATAAACAACATAAACAATAATGGACTGTTTTTGGACAAGGTTGCATGGACTTTACTAAATTCCGTGTCTACCAATTAGCTACCTACTGGTTGCTTTCAATATGCTCAGAAGCCCAAAGAATACATCTGGGTGAAAATAGGCAAATACTTCCAAAAACTGCTGTAAAGGCCAAGCCACACAAATATTACAAGTCAATTGGCCTATGCATGAATGCTGTCTTGAATGGTCTTTGCCAGAACAAAAAGGAGTTGGCTAGGCGAAACATCAGTGAAAACATTATATATCCCTTTTTGAGGGGAGAAATATCACCTGATGACAGAGTGACGATTGGTGACGTCGCCATCAGAAGTGGCAGCAGCCATGACGTCAGGACCATGTTTATCCTTCCGGCAAATAAAAACATAAGAGGTTGTTACGTTGAGCAGTACCGTGATGAAAGCTCCTTGGCAGTACCGGGTCCTCAGCTGTCATAAAGAACTAACCAAAGAACCGATCGAACATTTGGTGAGTCCCAACTTGTGTGCTGGAGAAAAGTTAAATCAGCAAAAATAAATTTTCTGACAAAAATACGTCACGGTCATTCCTCCCGAAATCCGCCCTAAGATAACTACAAACCTGTTTTGTCATATATAGTCTGCCTCACGACAGAGACGTGGCAACGATGGTAACAGTTTTGAGTTAAATTGCGCATAGAGACTAGAGTAATGAAAGACAAAATCCAGAGGTATTTTTTCATTATTAACGAGATACAACATTATGCAATTACGTAAGGACCAAGTCGCAGCCGGAATGATAGAAGATTGTGGGAGGGATGAGAGCTGTATTGTGCGGGGGATTTGGCTTCAACACAGGAGTCTAGATCTTTAACTGTAGACTTGGAACGCGTCAATGGCTGCTGTTCCACATTCCTCGGGCGTGATTTCATCCTTCTACGAAACGTGTCGTTCTACATTTTCTAGTCTTGAATAGGTTACTGCATAAATGTTTTCTTATTCTTGAGGCAATGTCGCAGTTTCCTGTGAAGCAGTACTCATTCCAGAGCGCCGGGAGGCCTGACGACATTTAAAACGTACCTTTGACCAAGGGGGGCTCAGTTTGGATAGGGGACTAACCTAGGGCAATAACCAAGCCGTAAAATCTGGTCGATATTATTTGTATTATTTGATCTGCTAGAGTGGCGGCACTTCAGACAAACGTAACCAGCATTACACAAAAAACTCAGCCATGTTGCACTCAACAAAAATTAAAATTCCTTCCATCAGTTTTATTGGTGCAAACGCTTTATATGAAGATTCGTTTCGTGATTTGCGCAAAGTCAGTTCGATTTTATATTTTACTAAAAGATCAAAGATAAACGTGGTTAGCTATCGCTCGTAACATCATTATATAGTGCGTATGTCACGTGTCACTTCAGGCACCTTAACCGACTGGTAGCACAGAGATTAATGTCCTAACACGTACTGTTGTATAGTGTGTGTGAATTGACACGAGTACAGCAATAAATTTACCTTTTGCAAGCAGTTGTGGGTAGTACGTATGGAGAACAAGTTACGGAGCTCCCGCGGTACAGGTGACTTCGGTACGGGCTCGCCACTGTCCGGACTCTAACGATGTGACATCTGTGTGGCAAACTCTTCGCCACGAAACTCTTTTGGGGTTCCACGTGTCCCGTTCCCGGCGATAATTGAGGCTCCCCACGCGAGGGTAAGCCGTGACACGTCAATATCTCCTGATCCCCCTAGGACCCCCCCCCCCCCGTCTGTCTGGGGCAGGGCACCGACATTCACTTCCCACTTAGGTGGGTCAACAGCCACTCATTATGTGGACGTCGGGAAAATGGAAAAACTTCACGTCAAACAGCAAGACCATGACATGTATACTGAGCCTATCTTTTCCTTTCGCAAAGGCCAATGTGATGGGATTGTGAAGGGAATTATATTCTAATACACGCCTTTCGTCGCCAATCATCAGTTTGAAGCATTAAGCCATTTCAGTTGTGTCAATGACACCATGTGACATCTACTGTTCTCCTGGCCGGACGGGGTGCACGGGAGGTGGGGTAATTTCGTGAGACGAATAAACGACAGTTTCTAGCATCGTTATACCACTGTCCTGTTATGTAATGTGGTGTTCCTTATCCCGAGGCCATATAATCAATATTGTGGATGACACACTGGCTACGGAGACACAGACTATTGCCGTTCCCAGCAGTCTTTGCGTTGATGAGGTCCCACCTATTGTGTTGATTGGTCCCTTCAGTCCACTGCCACTTATGTACTTACGTGGCTGACGTCACGATGAGTCCCCGGAGATTTCCGTCAGCCCGACCCGACATGGATACCCTAGCCTCCTTTGCAGGCGTTTTCCACGGGGGGAGGAGGGGAGGGATTTTTTTTCCCGGTGTGGTCGGCATTTTTTGGGGGGTGGGAGGGGTGCTCATTTGCAAGTTCTACGATTTTCTGATCACAAGATCGCACGTGTTAGAGCTTTTGCCGCCAACCCTGTATTCCCTCCCGTGGAACGTCGCCAATCCCGTGGAACGGGAGGGAATACAGGGTTGGCGGCAAAAGCTTGTCATCAGAAAATCGTAGAACTTGCAAATGAGCACCCCTCCCACCCCCCAAAAAATGCCGACCACACCGGGAAAAAAATCCCTCCCCTCCTCCCCCCGTGGAAAACGCCTGCAAAGGAGGCTATGGATACCCCATCAACACAGGGGTGAATGTGGGCGGCGTGGTTTAACACCCACATGGGAACTTATGTTCCTTCATAGCAGACACGTCCACACAGTTGTGAGAGTAAACGGAACGACAGAGGAAGCAGATCGGATCTACAGGGACATTTGCACCGAGGAATTGAGTCTGTCTTCATTGCTTTTTTGTTAAAAAACAGCGGCGTCGGAACCAATTGGCGTTTTCACTACAATTAAAACCTTCCTTGTCGTCTGTATGAAATGTTGAGTAAGACAGAAACGGCACAGTTAAATACACAATAACTTTAATACTTCCAAGCTTTAATGTGTCTGGAGAACCGGAATAAATCAGGACAGAACTTTAGCCAACAATACATCAATAGTCTCCTTATTTACGCCTACATACTGAACACGCTGGGTCACTTATTGGGGAAGCTGCAGAACACACAGGGCTACGCTAACACAAGTAACAACCTGTACTGATTAAACAAATCATGAAGTGCTTTTAGAATCCACACAACTGACACATTGTTATTAACAGTACATGCAGAAGTTGTTAACCATACATGGAGAACCAGCACATTGCTGTTGTTAACCACACATTGTTGTTGTTAACGTCGATGAAGGTTAGACATCCAGGTAATGAGATACACAAGGAAATTGTTACTCAAGCAACTGGATAGATACGTTGTTGTTATCCGTACATATATTTGTTATCCGTACCTGTATTTGTTAACCGTATATGGAGAAGTCGTTAACCGTACATAGAGAACCAGTACATTGTTGTTGTTATCCGTACATGTATTTGTTATCCGTACATAGAGAACTGGTACATTGTTGTTGTTAAACATACACGGAGAAGTTGTTATCCGTACACGCAGAAGTTGTTAACCGTACATGGAGAACCAGCAACCCAGGCCCAGCTTGTTCATGACGGACAGGACGGCTTCTCCCACCGCTGCCGTCAGGTCGGGTCGGAACTGCGCGCGCACGTCCTCACCACACTCCATGATGGACCGGATCAGCTCATAGGTGGGTCTGTGGAAAACAACGGTAGGCGACGGTAAGTAACCTACAGTTCCAGGCGAGGCAGCTGAACCCCGTTTGTTCTAGATCCTACCCGTGACACACTCCAACTTGTAAAACAACCACAATCTAATAGAGCCCAGTTAACAAACTGACTCGATTGAATGTGAAATGAAGACGTAAAATGACATGTGTACACCACGGAAGCGGAAGCTTCTCGTAGCACCTTTAAACTCATATTTTGTTGATATGACCAAATCGACTTGTGAGCGAGAGTAGAACGACTATGGTGTAGATGGGGCGTTCTTTATGCTGTGTTGGTGCATGAAAAGTGGATGTCATCAGGACGCAGGGACAGTACCTGTTCCGGAGCAGCTCCTCTACTGGCATTATGGCCTTGATGGCTTGAGTGTTGTTGGCAGCCACGTCACAGAGGCCGTGCTCCTCCAGGCAGTGCGACTCCGCCATGATGACCAGCTCCTGCAGCTCCACACACGACCCGGACAGCAAGGCCACGTCACTCGTCAAGGTTCGCGCCATGCACGGTAACGCCGCTTTCAGGAACACTTTGCCCTACGGAACAACACACTCATCATCATCATCATCGGAACAACACACTCATCATCATCATCATCGAAACAACACACTTATCATCATCACCGGAACAACACACTCATCATCATCACCGGAACAACACACTCATCATCATCACCGGAACAACACACTCATCATCATCACCGGAACAACACACTCATCATCATCATCGAAACAACACACTCATCATCATCATGGGAACAACACACTCATCATCATCATCGGAACAACACACTCATCACCGGAACAACACACTCATCATCATCATCGAAACAACACACTCATCATCATCATGGGAACAACACACTCATCATCATCATCGGAACAACACACTCATCATCATCATCATGGGAACAACACACTCATCATCATCATCACCGGAACAACACACTCATCATCATCGTCATCATCACCGGAACAACACACTCATCATCATCGTCATCATCACCGGAACAACACACTCATCATCATCACCGGAACAACACGCTCATCATCATCATCGGAACAACACAGTCATCATCATCATTGGAACAACACACTCATCATCATCACCGGAACAACACACTCATCATCATCATCGAAACAACACACTCATCATCATCACCGGAACAACACCCTCATCATCATCATCGGAACAACACAGTCAGTCATCATCATCATTGGAACAACACACTCATCATCATTATTGTCGAAACATCATTTTTATTCAATACCCCTGACATTACTAATCGTTGCTGATCTGGCTTTGATTTTTTTCAGGAGTATTGCGTCAGTTGGAGATTGTGATAAGGTATTGCATAAGTTGGAGATTTTAAAATTATTGCATGAGTTGCAGGTTCTTGAACAGAAGTGAACTTATACTTGAAAGCACGATTATATGTACTACGTGCAGATGTAGTCGCGGCACGCAGTCCTTTTGTCTTCTAACTTGACAAATCTGTCTGCTAACTTGACAAATCTGCTTTTCTCCACCAGATCCTGTATGATTAGCCTCCCTTTTATTCAAAGAGCCCTCGCAGAGAGAGTTTTAAACTAAGTCTAGCGAATGAAATGAAGCGTCGGAATTCACTCTCTCCGCTGTTTTTTTCTGGCAACGTTTTCTGGTCTGGTGTGGTACTAAAACCGCATCGGATATGCTTGTCGTGTTGGAGTTTTGCTTAGTCCATATTTATGGTTGCCGATGATATGAACTGATGAAGTTGCCAGATGCAGACAGTAGGAAGACATTCTGTTACTGCTACACTTAGATCAGAATCTGAAAACTACTAACGGTTACAGGCTAGGATTTCAACGATAGGTAAGATACATAGTTAGATAGATAGATAGTAAAATACAATAGTGAACTTTCTTGTGCAGTTTCTTCCGACAAATTAAAACAACTCCCTGCAGACATTAAACCCACACGTTTTACCAGATAACTATGATGCATAATGCAAGGCTTAGTTCTGAATACGTACTACCAGGTTTGCCGGCGGGTTTATCCATTCAACAGGACACAGGAAGAACACGGAGAGCTGAGTTGATCCCAGCCGAATCCCCGGGAAAGATGATGGGCTTAGATGAAATATCATGGAGTAAAGACAACGTTTCTGAGAATTATGTCCATTTTACTACCGGACAATTTTGTTTTATCAACGATCATCGGATGAATTGTTTTGCGTCATGATGCTGTACGGTTATCCGCGTCAAAAGCACCGCTGATGCCGGTAAAGCGACCGTGCTTTCGGTGACTTCTTGTGAAGTGATCGCGACAGCTTTTTTACAAGGGAACAGTCTGAAGTTACAGGAAGAATAACGCAAAGAACCATTCACTGGTCCTTATACAAGATTACGTGCACGGCTACTATGGCCGACTCTTTGAAGTTACAAAAAAGACTCCCACAGTACTAATGGACAAACGTCTGTAGTGTAAGCTTGTCATGGCTTTGTAGAACCTCTGACATTTGCTATAATCTTAGAAAGAGCGATGGACGAAGTGGTGCAACATGACCTCATGCCGTTATGAAATATAATAAACAAAGGCTAAAACAAACCAACCTGGGTGTAGAAGAGGTGTGAATAAAGTGGGGAAAACGTATCTGTGTGTTGAAGCGGTGTGGCTGAAGTGCTTGGTTGTGGAAACGTACCTGTGTGTTGAAGCGGTGTCCGTTGTCCAGAAGGCGCTTACAGAGTTTGTACATGCCCCCTGCTTCGCATGTGTCTTCAAGGCAGGCGAAGACGTCGCACCCGATGACGGAGGATCCCTTCAGACAATGCAGCAGCCCACCTACACGGAGAAGGCTATCTGTAAAATCTCTCGTGAGAAGTATGTGTGGGCGACACTGGCTGTGCCTGTAAATCTTAGATACGCTAAGAGGATGAATGTGGGTTGTACGGTTGAGAGCTATCTCTCAGACAACCTCTCAGATAGCACTATCCTTTGTTATATCTTTGCTGCCCACTAACCCGGTCCAGGTGACTTTCAGGGCTTGTAAAGCATCTGATGACCTGTACCTTTGTTCCCTTTTCAAAACGTTGTCCTCTCGTGTCGACGTGCAGTAGTTCGTCCACGCATAGCTTTGTATGAATCCTACATGTCTTCAACTGTCTATTGTCAATTAATGTATAACACGACGAAAAGCAAGCTCTGACATAAAATATGGCAAGGAGATTTTTGTGGCGTTTTCGGGTTTTATAGCCGCGAAAAAATGTAGACACTACACCACGGTGCCTATCAATCACCCACATTTTTTCTGCATGACCATTTATCTAGTATAGCAATGGCAGACAAGCCTGCAATTAACTTGTACAGTGTATTGTGAAAAGTCAGCACCAAGGCCAGGGTAGATCCTATCCGTGTGGACAGCACGGCCTGAAACCACCACCGGTATAGATAAAGGGGTCGAATCACCGCTGGAAAACGAAAATTATTGATAGATCTATCGGTTGCTTCTTTGGTATATGGGTTGATTAGCTGCTTTATTGATTGATTAATTAATTAATTAATTAATTAATTGATTGCTTCCTCCCTTGATTGGTCGATTGATTGAATGTATACGTAGCCGTGCGAAACCGTTCGGCCCTGCTGGATGACACATCAACACATTCACACCGTTAGTTCATATTTCATCTAGCTATGGCTATAACTACTTTTGCACCCGTTTTTTCCTGTCATGTTAATGTCTCCTTAGGCAAAACCATGTATATGTAAAGGTAGTAGACTGATTATAAAGGTTCAATGATCCCTGTAACTTATCACAGGTTGAAAATACCTGACGTGTTTCTGCTAACCCCGAGCTACTTCAAGTGTCCTTGTTTTATCGGCTCAGCAGCTATCATTGAAAGGTCACAGCGCAAACACATCCTTGAGAATCTTGTTTCGCCGGGAAACAAAAAGAACTGTTGATATGTTTGAAGGACGAAAGTCTTTTGATATGGTGTTCTCTCTTAGGGTGACGGTCCCTTCTCGCACGAACTTGATATATAAGACCAAGAGTTTCGTTTGCTTATGTTTCAATCAGATCGGTCGACGCCTCACACCGGGGCACCATAACCATACTTAGTGCTGTTGTTAGTCTCCATGATTTTCAATCGGAAAGAAAGACTTTGGTCCATATCTACAAAAAAAGGGGACACTACTCACGTAAGCGCCAGGGCGGGAGGGTGCTCGGTGAGTGCACGGTCTCTGCGAAGAGAAAGCCCACCGTGCAGACCGGCAGAACCAACAACACTGCCAGGAGAGATGGTCGCGCCACGGTTGTCATCTTCAGACTGTACCTGTCGGTGTTCGGAACTTGGTCCGTGCCGCAGACTGTTCACGTCAGGGAGTGAGCAAGGCTGCTCTGCGCCCCGATTTTTATAGCGATAGCTGTCCGTCATTTGTGTGCGTGGGCTGTCGCGTTTGCGGTAACGAGGAGGCGGACTTAGGATCTAGTCGGTGTTGTAAACCCATATGGCAATTTGCCTGTTAAGTTGCCGAGTAACAAGGGGCCATAGAACAGTGCAGGCAAGTCAGCCATCGGGGGGTACCCAAAACCAACTCTGCAAACACGTGGTCGCCCAGGAAAGTTTGTCCGTGTATCTTGTTGGCCTGGAGTTGTGGAAAACAACGGTATGACGAATTCGGGGTAGATCTAAAAATGGTGCTCATGTGTTTAACAATTTTACACCTCTCCGTGGCTCCGTTGAAGGTATTTTGAGGTTCAAGGAAAGGCTAGTTGATAAGACGGTGCTCCATGCAATGGCAAACAAACCTGCCCTATCTCACACATCTCATACAGGACATGTACAAATAACAAGGGAACACGCTAAAGAAAAGCAACTCATGATAAAAAGAAACGGACAGCTAGTCTTATTCAACCTACGTAATAGTCGTTTGATGTTGCACTACGTAAGGACTATAACTTACAAGTTCCACGTGTTCTTGGATGTTCCCCGGACGTTGACGTAACGTCCGACCGGAGAGGTCGCAGGTGCGACTAGATCAGAACCAAGAAGACGTGAAAGAACCAACATTACAGCAAAGTGTAAGAAGCTTAGTAATCAATCTGCCATCCTTGGAGGCTCCTTAAAGGCTTGCTGTGCAAAGTGTTGCCGTTTCTGTGATATCTTTATACAACTTACATCTAATGCCAACAGCAGGCGGCTGTCGGCGTGATAGGAACACCCGATACATACAGGATTCATGATAATTCAAGAATCGTGAAGAAAAGATCCAGGATGGATATCGGTGTAAAGGAATCCTTTGGTCCTTAGAGGGATTCCTCTCACAGACTTTTATCGCGAATCCGGGTGTCCCGACAATTATATCACCGAGACGTACTTACGTGCAAACAAGTCTGTAGCCGGTCCAAATTATTCCGCAAAGATGTACTACGTTTACAGAACCCAGTACACTGCGATCCACGACATAATTACTTCTAAAGTGAGCGAGAGCAGGATTAAAATAATTTGACTTGACGGCATCCCAGTAGCCTTTCAGGCAGCCTGTGCGTTAGGGATTCCCGATAAAAGTCTGTGAGAGGAATCATTCAAATGACTCCTTTACACTGATATCTATCCTGAATCTTTTTGTCACGATTCGTGCATTATTATCATGAATCCTGTATGTATCACCAGGCACCCGACAGAGAGTCAGTTTGTGGGTTGACGTGGATGGGTCTGAAGTTAGTGGTCCTACTCAGAGCACCATGGCTCTGCTGTGGTGGCAACGTGTCTGTCCTTCAGCTACCGGGTATCTTATAGTATATACTTGGGTATTTTCGCATTCATACAATTCTCGCATGATCGGCAACTTTCGTTTGCTTTTCTATTGTTCTTGACCATCTTAACAGAAAAGAGATAACTTTACTGTATCAACTTTCATGCTAGACAACGGCATGTTTGAGCTTACTTGGAGAATGAATGTAATTTGGAAGTTTTTTATGCTTGGAAGCAATTTGACGGCATTTAAGAGGGTACTTTGGAAGGTTGTCAAAACATCACGTGGCGCCCGTCTGTTAGTCGGCTTGGTGATTCCAACTCTCAATGTCATCTCAGCTTTTTGAAGGGTCTAACCTGACCAAGAAAAGTAGTCCCTAATTGCAGGCTTTTCCAGATCATCGGGCTGAAATGTGGCAACCGTTCCTGTGACAAAGTCGATGCATCCTGTCTACGTCAGTCCATGTACTGTTGCCATGGAGAGCAGACATGCGGCAAATCCGGCAGTCTACACCTGTAGCTTACACGGCTTTTTTACTCCTACTACACCATCAAAAACCACGGATTGACAAAGGACTGTCTCGTCGGAAATCCACCTCCAGGTGCGTATATACGAGGCAGAGCCTGCTTTCCATATATAAACGCTTTTATTGCCCACACTGAGGATAAGGACATTTAATGCTGTTAAGCTTGCAGATTCTTACAGGCGAAAACTGGGCCAACACGTAACGGAACAGTCGTCTCTGCAGACTGAAGAATATGGTTTCAAAATGAGCCACAGATGTGTACACATATGGCAGTTCTGTTTTCACATTTCCAAAACCCTTTCCTGTATTTCTTACTGATACTATCACGGCAAACTGATCACTAACTGCTTTTGATAATGTGAAGTCCAAAGTGACAATCAATTATTCCAGGATTGTCTCATGATACCTGGCCATTACTGATGAAATCATCCACTGTTCAAAGAAAACACCGGTTACTTTCATTAAGAGGTTGACTCACTAGAGAAGTGCCCAGTGGTGAACTGGGCACCAGGCAAATCTGCTCTGTCCTTGGTGCTGAATGTTCTACACAGTTTTAACTCATTATGGAAAGCCGTCAATATGCATTCAACTAAAAGGAAATCCAACATAATTTTCATGGGAATCATTGAGGATGTGAAAGAGGCTGCACATTTTTAATCTGTGCCTTATCATTGCATTTCTAACTCTGCATTTTTCAACACTGGCATTGATATCTTATACAAGTAGCCAGCAGAGGAGGAGAGAAGCAAGGATTTTTAGAAATACAACATATGTAATTATCTAAGGAGACTAACTTGTCCTAAACAGACACACATCAACTAGTACACATGTTGAGGTCCCCATTAGTCTAATGTCCCACCATACCTTGCTGCTTAACATGGCTGCCGTTCTGGCTGCTTATCATGGCTGCTGGTAACCTGCCTGAGGTCGCACAGTGCAACATCGTACCAGTAGTGGGCTTCAACAAGACAGCTTTCATAACCAAAGTAGAGGCCTATTGTGTTGAGCTGTTCATGTTTATCTGATGAACTGATGTTAGGTTAACCTTTACCTTCTCATCCGTCCATTAAATCACCAGGACACGACAGAAATTTCCACATTTACTTCACTTACTTTCAAGTGTGACACATATTCAGCATCTTGAGAGATCTATACATATAGACATATTTGCTGCTGAAGTATTTGTATTTTACAATGAGAATTACAGTTGAAGTTTTTACAAGACGTGCCTAACTTCCCATCCAGGTTCTTGTTCGACATTCCCTCTGATATGTGGTTTGAGAACATCAAAGACTTTCTGCCTCGTCCTGTGCTGAATAAAGCTCTTCTGCATAGTCATTGCACACAGAAGCTGAGGTTCACAAAGCCTGCAAGGAATTAGCAGCAAACTAGTGCAGCAAATGTCAACTCTAGCTCAAGTCAAGAGACACAAGACCTGTAGTTCACAGCTGCAGTACCTGATATATAGGATCCTTCCAAAATCTCAGTGCTTCAACAACAGGATAATATGGAAGGTTTCTGACACCAGTCGAATGTAGTGTGCCCACATCTTAGCAACTGTTGCCAGGCTTTACTACTTGCTTTTACAGACACCACTTATGCTAATTCCTCTCCATCTTCTGCTGTGTGGTAGGGATGATGTAGCATTAGAACTGGATGGCTCTTAGCACACTTATCAAACAATTTGCAGTCACACTTTTTTTAGTTACTTTGAAGAAGAAATATGTCCATTGTCTTTAACAATAGAAATGAAAAGATATCAGTTCTGCTTCTGCTTTTCTTGGAGTTTTGTACAACTTTGTCATATTTGTGGAGTCTAGAGTATGGAAGAAGATTGTGTGGCTAAGTTAGAGCTGTTAGAGGTGTGTTATTACATTTGTGGCCAGTTAGTTTGGAAGACATGAAGTCATAACCATGATGAACAATGACCATCTCAGAACTTGTTTACTCCATGTTGACATTATGCAATTTGTTTACCAGCATTTTAATCATAACAGCAACAGCAACAGTGCATAGTGTTAGTCCAAGTCTATGTGTATTTACATTAATATATGGAGATAGGTTACAGATTGGTGCTATTTACAATGGAACCTATTATGTGCTTATAACATCTAGAATGTTTGGTCCTGTTTTCTACCTAGATCTGTGAAAAGCTGTGTTATTTTTGGGTGCTGAAAAGGACAGAGATGTAAGAAGAACCTGTGGCATCTAAAGCAAGAAGAGTTAACTTAATGGTCAGTTGTGAATGTAGCTGCTGTGTGGTGAGTGTTAGTATAACTGACTCAAACCTCGAATCAGCAAGTCATCCCTACTATAGGGTACAGGGGGAGGAGATGTTAGCAATAAACGACAGAAGGCATTTGGGTTTTACAGACAAAAGGAAGTTAGAATAAATTGTTGTAAAGATTTGCAAATCAAAGAAAGTCAGAGGTGAAAATCAAGGCATTGTGGAGGAATGGGCGGGGATGGTAAGACAGAAAGATTCCCTGTACAAGTGGCAGACTTCCTTCTGCATGTGGAGGCTCTACAGCTAATCCCTGAATACTCTCTTTACTAGCCTCACAATGAACACATCTGAAGTGTGTGGAAGTCTGGAGACGACTGATGAGGACCTGAGGACAGAACTGCAGACTGTATGGAAACAGACGTTTTAACACTGAGAAGTCTTAGTGCCATCTTAAAGCTTGCCAAATCTAAGGGATGGCATTGGCAGCATCTTTTACCACTCAAACATGGACATGGGGTATATTTTCCTCTGCAGTACCAATTACGATGCTCTCTTTGAGCTTTTTCCCAATCACAGTTCAAACAAGGACAGCAGCCAACATGGCTGGACCTGACATGCAGAGGTTCACAGTTCAGCAGCTCACAGGACAATTCAGATTGTGCTGACACTCTTCTCACACAAAAACTGCTTTGTTTCCATGACAGGAAGCTGTAATGTGTTTAGAACAACCTAACTCTTAGTTTATATAGGACAGTACAATGTTTCTGTGATAGAGTTGTCACGACGCTGCCTATCTAGTGTCCTTTACTTTACCACTGTCACAACGACTGTTTCTATGGCAACCCATGTTATTCTGTATGTCTCCATGACTACCCAGAAGTCCACAGTATTCCATGACAACCCTACTTGCATGTTCCCATGATGCACCGGCGTGTCAGTGTTTCTCGGTGACGACCCTGCTCCAGTCTGGCCAGAACAGCTCCCTCATCCTGATGCAATAGTTTGCCAGGTTTATATACTCACCTAAACAAACAAGAAACAAACAAAACCAGGTTTGTATACACACCCTCAGTTTTTGCTGTTAATACACATCACTTCTGAGTGTCCTGGAGGAAACCTCCATTACAGCAGCTACCACTATGGATATGGGCACATAATATGACTACTATGGATATGGACACATAAGGAACCAAGGACATTGTCTTTGATATAACCACTCTAGGTCCTCACCCTTAACCAGAGCTTCTGCCTGGGTGCCAAGACGGGTAACCCTGGAGGAAACCCCCATTAAAGAAGTTTTAACCACTATAGATTTGAATACATATACAACAACTATGACTATGGACACATATATAATCACTGTAGTTCCTCACCCTTAACCAGAGCCTCTGCCCGGGTGCCTGGAAGGGTCCACATGATTTGAGCAAGCACTCCAAACAACGAGCAGTCTGCCTCGCATGGTCGCTCCCCCAGGATAAAGGACTGGTCACCTGGAAAACAGGCAGCAGTCAGGAGACTGTCAGGCCAACTATCTTCATGATAAACAGCATAGGGTAGCAAGCAACAAAATACTACAGGTTTCTGACACTACTAACATTACAACAATATCTGGGTCATGGGAGGTGATGTAAAACTGTTACCTTAATGGTAATCATGTGAGAATGGTGACCATCTTCCCCAGTAATACAGTTAACCGTGACTAACTTGTACCTAGTAAGTCTGACAGAGCCTTGAGATCCTCCTCCATGATCCTGTACAACTCCTCCCTGCTGTTCTTGCCAATGCCATGAGCGTACATCTCCCGTAATATGATCCCTGCCATCATCCACGGCACCACAAACTTCAGGACGCCGTCGTAAGGCAGCTCTGCTCGAGTCTGGTCCACATGGTCAACCCACCTGCAGTATGCCACTGTCCTGAAAGGGGGCATACATGTATGTGGACCATGTCAGCAGGGCTGCCAATAAGACTGCTGTTCCTCTGTTAATTAAGAAGGACACAGCTTTTTCTTTAACCCAGTAAGCAAAAGGACATCAGCAGGCATATACATAGTCATGCTGCAGCTGCCCAATGATGATAATGATAAGTACATAATATATAATACAAGACTTAAAGTACATAACGTGTTAAACATAAGAAATTCACGTCCAAAGAAGAGCATAAACAAGCAGCAAACAAAGCACATCAAATAGCAAGCACAAAGAGGGACAATTGAAACTGCATAGAAAATTTTCCTCACGTCCATAAACAAATTTGGCACATAAATGAGCCCAAATCTAGGAGACAGATAATTTATCATGATCATAGTACTCCATTGATTACTGTTCTGTGATTACAGATTTTCAGTATGGACCCTTTCCCTACACAGGAAAGTGTACTTTGTACTGTAACGTTACATGATATTTCATACCAATTCCAGCATGTTGTAAGGTCATTGTGCCCACACCATGTTTGTCTACCTTTGGCAGCAGACAGGGTAGACAATACAGCCTGCAGTGAAGACGTGCACCAAAACATGTCAAGTAAAATAAACAGAAAGAAATCTTGTAAGCAAACACATAAAAAAACAGCAACAAAGGAAGTCAGAGTCTCCTATTTTTGGTTTTGGGACAACACATATTATTTCTGACTCTGCACCTCTTGGCTTTAATATTTAAACCCAATTTTGAGGAAAACAAAATGAAATAATGCTGTAAGAATACAACAGTGCACATATATTGATACTAAGTTATTATGGTAGTGGTAGAAATGAGTTTGTTTGTTTCTTTGTTAAGACTGAGATGACCAGACCAACATAGACTCTATTTTGATAATAAGTTTGTTTGTTGAGACTAAGATGACCAGACCAGTATAGGCTCTCCTCCACCAGTGACACGACGGCGCGAGACATGGCCTTCTGCTGGCTGGTCACATGACCACTCATGCCGTTCACCTCGATGTGGAACGTCTCGGAGAGGAACATGATGGAGAAGGTCGCGTCCTCCACGCGCCGCTGGTTAAACTGGATCCACGGCATCTTCCCCTTGCTAGACAAGGGACTGTCCAGTATTGTCTGGGGGAGGAAAGGGAAGGAATGGAAATCTATTAGGACACTGTTGAAATAAAAATTTCCTTACACATGTATTATTCTGAAGGTAATGTAATTATAGGATGAACAAGACTAAAACACACTTTTGAATAATGACCAAGTAAGAAGGACACTTGACTTTCCTGACAATGAGATTTACTCTTCCATGCTAAGTTCTGCTGAAACCATCAATGTCAAAGGGAGGGACCAGGCACATGAGGGAGAAACAGCACCTGTCTGGGTAAATCCCTTTCTGACTCCCATGTATGGAATGTTGTGAGAGGCCTTACCATGTATGGAATGTTGTGCATGTGGAGACAGGCCTTACCATGTATGGAATGTTGTGCATGCGCAGATAGGTCTCTAGTTTGAGGCAGAAGGGTGACAGACTGGGGATGTGCTTGGCTCTCTGGAACTGATGTAGAACTACGGTGTCTTCTGGATACACTGTGTTTTTCTGTCTGCAGGGGAAAATGTAAGGCATATAAAAATATGAGCATGAAAGTTCATCTGTTTTGGCAGTTGACATAGTACTGTTACAGACTTAGTTCCAACAAAAAAGGAATTCCTACTGCATTCTTTAGAATTCAAATAGAAGTCAGACCTAGGTCAGAAGACCTTGTCCTTCAACACAAGAAGTTTAAAAATCTATACATGTATTTTCAATCTCCTTGTTCAACATATTGAGCAACTGATATTGAGCCTACTGATATTTCAACATTATAGGGTTGTTTTGGACTTTGGTGTGGACCAGCACGTCGGCAGAACGTACTGCGCCTGCGCGAAACTTGTAATGTACTCTGCATAGCAGTTCGGCAGAACGTCTCATATAAGGTCGAATTCGCATATATAAGGGTGACATTCCGTCTGTAGTTTTCAAATGTTGTGTAGAAAAAGATATGGTCTGCAACAGGCAAAATTCTGATGCAACGTTGACCAAAAATCCAGCGAAAATCCAGGTTTTGCGCAGGCGCAGTACGTTCTGCCGGCGTGCTGTGTGGACCTACCGGTAGTCTGTATCATGAGACGGTTATATCATACAAGCTGGGAGTAGAGACGGAAATTCCAACATGGTCTTGGAAAACACAAAATCGTCATTATTTTGTTTCCAGAAATAATTTCAAGGAATGTTATCATTTCATGACTTGATTTTTTCTCATTTTAGTAAGGTCCCGGTGCCTCTGCTAAGAAAATATCAACTAAAAATTTACAATGGAAATTTTGAAGATAAAATATTTTATTTGACTACAAGACTGACTACACTACTGAAATTACATTTGCATGAAATATCTCTGAATGGAATATTTATTTAGGTTTATCAGTATGTTTATGAAAACCTTGTTATACTTTGATTCACTGATTGATTGATTGATTGTTTGTTTGTTTGTTTGTTTGTTTGTTTGTTTGTTTGTTTGTTTGTTGATTTAAGGTCTGATCGAATGATTGACTGACAGTCCCATGCAACTGTGAGTGTTGCCAGCCTGGACGTGACGTTTATCGTTTGCCCATATTTATCAGCCCTACCATAAACTACTCACATGTCTACGGAGACATAAGCCGATCAATGAGGCGTGCTAAAGCTGCGTTTGTGTAGCAAATCTAATCACTTTATTCTATTTCATAGCCCTTGGGTTACACATTCTATTTACTGTAGTCCTAATCATGAAGGCTTCGTGTTATATCGTATTATGTCACTTCCATAACAATAACAATGTTTTGTAACCTCCTATAAACCTGAGATAATATTCCAACAGCACCCGGGTACGTGTCGGAGCTGACCTGAATTTTTCCCAGATTCTGCTGACGAACACAATGGAAGCCGACGCCAGGGCAGCCCCTCCCAGCAAACACAGGGCCGTGCTTTTCCAGGAGTTCCCCTCGGAAGGGGGCGGCAGGCAGAAAAAACAGTTGCAGTTCGCCATGTTGGAGCGCGGGGCATGACGGGTGACTTTCCCTTTCACCACCTGCGCCCCCTGATTCCCGGAAGGCCACGCCCATTTCTGATATCGTTGCTGTTTGTTATGAAGTCGATGGGGGTCGTTCTTTCTGTCAGTAATCAACCTGTGCCATGGTCACGCCTTGAAATTTCCGACAGGTTCAAGCAAATTTATGTACGCAAGTAAGCTGATCCTGTGCCTGTCATTCAGCACCAAGGACAGTGACCTTCCCGCACCCCTACCCCACTGAAATGTCTATTTCATGGTGCTATGTGTTAAAACGCCCATAGAGGGCGTTCTTTTTCTCAGAAGTCATCTCGTGCCATGGCCATGCTTTGACCTGTCCGTAAAGTCAGATTAATTCAGCAGATTTGTCCCCATATGTGAGCCGGCCCTGTGGTGCGTGGCGGTTCAGCACCAAGGACGGCGACCTTCCCGCACCCCTTTCCCACTGAAACGTCCATTTTACGTTGCTATGTGTTAAAACGCCCATAGAGGGCGTTCTTTTTCTCAGAAGTCACCTCGTGCCATGGTCACGCTTTGACATGTCCGTAAAGTCAGATTAATTCAGCAGATTTGTCCCCATATGTGAGCCGGCCCTGTGGTGCGTGGCGGTTCAGCACCAAGGACGGCGACCTTCCCGCACCCCTTTCCCACTGAAACGTCTATTTCACGTTGCTATGTGTTAAAACGCCCATAGAGGGCGTTCTTTTTCTCAGAAGTCACATCATGCCATGGTCACGCTTTGACATGTCCGTAAAGTCAGATTCAGCAAATTTGTCCCCATATGTGAGCCGGCCCTGTGGTGCGTGGCAGTTCAGCACCAAGGACGGCGACCTTCCCGCACCCCACCGTACGGACGTTGCTTGCGTCAGCTTGCGTCATCCCCGCTGCCGATCAAACGTCACGTCACATTATCCACAGAAACACACGACTTCCTCACCAGAGCTCACCGCCGTCTTGTTTCCGACTTGACACGGCACATACAACAATACACACCGGCTGGCGAGGAAACAATATGTTCCAGAAAATAAGGCTTGGAAATAATCTTTTACTGCATCATAAAAAAGTCCCTAATTTCACGGGTTTTTATCATCTCACTAACAAGTATGTAGTCTTGTTATTATAACAGACTTCATGACATCATGCAGTTTTCAGTAAATGAATGAGTAGTAGTAAAGCTACTAAACGTCAGTCTTATCCGCAGAATCCACGGAGGGCTGACTGACAGGCACAACAGGTGCGAGCTGTAGTAAGTAGCCGAACATGGCCCTGTAGACCTCAGCCTGCCGTCACACAAGCAGGACTTGAACTTTGTTGATCTCAGACTTTGCCATCCCAGTTCGGATAGCGTGACTACAATAATGGGGTTATCCTTGGCGCTTTATGCATTGATAAGAATAGAGACATTCTCCGCCCTAAAATGATTTCTATTCGTGAGGCGGTCCTAACCGACAGCTTTGAAACTCGGTGTTATTTTATTCATGTCCAGTATTTTAATCGTTAGATTAGCGCTCACGTTTCACTGCAATGTGCTGAAGTCACGCACTAATTTTGCCTGCAGTTAGTTGTCCTTGCCAACGTCATTACAATAAATTAGACAGACAAGCTACACAGAAATATCCAATTCAATCCAGAACGCTATTACATTCTGCGCCACTACTGTATTGGATATACACAGGAAATTGAGGAAATGAGAGAGGACAGAAATATCAAACGAATATTGGCTGCAGAATAAAGATATTGTCCAATTACAATGCCATATTCTAGTCCAATTACAAGGCCATATTCTAGGCGCCTCAGTAGTCAAGCCTTGTGGCCAAGGTTGTTATTTTCCTCCATACAGGTTTAAGTTCTGCCTCCCCTGTAGCAGCAGTGCAACACGCTCCATGATGTGCTCCAAGAGAAGGTCTGTTTCCCAGCACACAAACTCACTATTTCGCCATTACGTAAACCGTTTGGGTGTTTATGTACGCTTTGACCTATCGTCTATTATTATTTTTTATTTGTCAGGTATGCGTACAAAAGACAAACAACTACAGCTAAACAAATAACGTTATCCAGTTGTCTCTCATATAAGGAAGAAAATTATATGACATGACTGCCTTGTTGGCACTGCTTTTGGGTCGATGGCAAACAAAACATAAAATGTTGCGACCGTCACTTGCCTTTGTGGCAGCTGGTGCGACAGTTATACCATAAATTTTATTGCACGACAATTGTACACGGTACAAAGTATGGCAACAACTAAATATTGGACGAAGTATAGAAAAGTATATAATAAAACCTAATAAAGTGTAACAATCGAGTGTGGCTAATCATGTGTTTCGGTATTTTTTCTAATAACAAAGCAATCTTTTATATATTTGCCTATTTTTACATTGTAGGCGTTATTGCATGTAAAGATATATTCAAATCTGTCTCTAACATCGAGTCTTTTGAAATCTGTTGTACTTGATTCTAGAAATGTGAATAGCTTATTACGTAAAACATTATATCTAGTGCATTCTATAACAAAGTGAAATTCATCTTCAATTTGTCTGGACAGAATGGACAAAACCTTTGATCAGGGGCTACATTGTAATATCTACCTGTTTCAATATTTAGTTTGTGACTGCTGATTCTTAATTGAGTTATTGCTTTACGAATTTCAAAGTTATCTATATTATGAAGGCATGTTTCTTGTTTTCTTGTTAGAATTATTTCTAATACAAGTAAACCACTCTTGTATATGTGTGTCTTGTAGCCGGTAGCGAAGCTGGTGGGAAATATAATCTGCTTTATAAGATTCAGGTTTTATCCATATATGTCCAAAGCCCTGGTAATTGAGAATCGTGCTGGTGTTTGAAGCGGTGCGTGCGTTTGTACAATTATGTACAGCCCCTTCACTACTGCGCAACGGGCGGAGAGATATCATATCACAACTGACGGCCCAAACCGGGCCCAATCACCATGATCACAATCACATAAAGCACTGAATAACCGTTTCTCCAGATCATCTTTAGTTACTTTTGTAAGCCGCAAGCCAAGCGACTACTGACCAACAAGCGCTGCATTATCTGCTTCAGCTGAGCAACGTATACTGTACAAAATAGATGCAGAACCAGGGCGTGGAAGGAATATCTACCTCAAGAAGAAACATCAGAAGAATTATTTTCTCTTGTCCAACGGACGGTTTCTCCGCATATCGCACCGCTGCTGACGTAAGCCGCCATTCTGCTGTCGGCTCTTTACGTATAAACTGCGTACCAGCTGGAATGTCATCCCGTCTGCCCGAGCATTATGATTATCCATACACTAACGTGAGATGAGACGAAACAACAAACATACGAAGGGACGGAACACTGACTCTGTCATTGATCAATAGAGACAGCGCGTGGTTGTTAGAATACATCAGTCGAAGTGCTCCCGCTGCCACCAGCTGACAAGATGTGGTACTGGAGAGACAACCCGATCCGCGGAGAGGAAGACCGTCAGTTGCCCACCTTGGTGCGTGAAGTGGTTCTGTTCTGTTTCCTGCGTGCGATCTTTCCCAAACTCAAACACTACAGGATGATCGGTGGACAGACGTTTTGAACTTCTTTTAGAGACTTTCCCTAGTCGTCAATATCTTAAACAAACATGCAAATAATAAAAAAAATGCAGGAGATACCATAGAAACCCCGTGACGACTGTGTTGTTGCTTTGTTTTGTAGTCTCTCATTAATCTCCATAATCATCCCGGTTAAAGAAAATCCATGTTTTTATCGAGACTGTGAAGGTTAATGCGTGTTGCCCTTTTGTGGTTGACATTATGATTATCCATACACTAACGTGAGATGAGACAAGACAACAAACATACGACACACTAATGTTAGGACGGAACACTGACTCTGTCATTAATAGAGATAGCGCGTAGTTGTTAGACTGCATCAGTCAAAGTGCTCCCGCTGTCACCAGCTGACGAGATGTGGTACTGGAGAGACAACCCGCTCATTAGGGTCATTACAGGGCGGGAGTCGGCAGCTATTTCTGCTCTAGGAAATGTGCTGATCTTCGGTCGGGGTTGTTTTGTTGGTCTTTTGTGGCCTTTTCTGCGTTTCTATATCTATCTCTAATGGTGTGCGCTTTCTGGTGACAGCGGGAAGGGAGGGGGGTATTCCAATGAATAGTTGCCTCTGCCAAGGAGGTGGTGCGTTCGGTCCCGCTGGTTTGTGAATCGGTTTGTTTGGAGGTCATCTAAGTCAAGAAGATGTGAACCATTCGATATGTTGGTAGGTGTTGATAAAGTGTAGGGCAACTTCGATCAATGAAGACTAGTACATTTGCGAGTGGGCAGATTAAGTGGTTAGAAACAAAGCTGCAGCTCCGTGCGTTTTTAATAACAGATACAACCAGCCGCCTACGTGGGTAATGCGTCAAAATGACGTCGACACGCATTGTCGCGGGGCTTTTCAAAAAGGTTAATTAGCACTGACCAAAGCTGACAGAATAACAGGGTAGGCGGAAGGTCATCTTATGTAAGATGGACGCGGGATGAGACGGTTCGCCTCCTTCTGGTGACATGTCGTGAGGAACAGATAGACAACAGCGGGAAATCTGGGATCACGTCTGGTGTGTGACCTTTGAACAGAATCCTGCTTCCTGCAAAGAGATTTCTACATTTCTGTTTGTATAAGTCCGGGTTGTCATCAAGGATGAATCATTGTCTAATGCCAATGGACTGCAGTGAACTACATGCTTGGCCGCTTCTGAAAAACTACATTTTGTACCAATAATTTCACTGCATGGTTTTCATTCACGTCATTTTTTCTTATTCTTTCACAAACCCCTGTAAGAGATGGAATTATCGAGGTGCCTAGTATGCGTACTTAGGTCAATACTTCATGTGGAGAGCCGTAATAGTAAAATTTAAAAACCCACCTTCCTCCTCCTCATCATCAGGTGGCTGCAAGCGTAACCGTTGTTAGATAGTGTTTCACATTGGCAGACAGGACAGGTATGAATGCGAATTGCGGTCTTCTGCTTTACAGCCGATGCGCCCATGTTGTTCTCTGAAGCTCGTGATTAGAATCACACAGGCAATGATTTTTACCACTTCATAGACGGAAATCATTGGAAATCCCGCACCTCTCAGAGACAGTCACAGCTTTAGAGCCGCTTGAAGAAGGCCTACATTTCTAAGACCCCGTTTACATTCATTTTTCCTATCCGAATAAATGAGCTATCCGAATAGAAAATAGTCTATTCGAATAATTTTTGGAGTGTGAACGCTCCAAATCACTTAGATTTTGCCCGAATCGATTCCAAAATAATCCACCTCGCGAGGTGGTTTGAGACACTTGCGGCGGATTCGAATCGGACGAAACCGCGAATGTGAACGCGAAGTGAATAGGATTTGCTGGCGTGACGTCATACATCCCACGCTAGATTGTTACTTCATCCCACGCTAGATTTTTGCTTTGATTTTAACCACCGCGAATCGTCAAATGTCCGGAAAAAAGAAGGGGTCCGCCTCCACATGGACCCATGACGAGACGAAGCTACTGCTTTCCTTGTGGGGCCGGGAGGAAACGCAAAACAAGCTGGGGAAAGCTCACAAGAATAAGGATATCTACGATGACATTGCACGCGGCATGGCCGAGCGTTGCCTCCTCTCAGCCAAAGCCCGACGGCCGCGCTCCCCTCCTCGATTACAGATCAGTTTCCACAGAAATAGCAGCACCAAAAGCTGGGGCATACTTATTCCCGCCATCTTGTGGTTGACCTCAACCTCTGACCTCTAGCTCTGACCTTTGACGAGCGCCGCGTAGCGATATTCCCTGAAACGCCAAGCGAATCGCTTCAATCCCCTCGCGTGCGGACGCAATTCGGATCGGCGAAAAGCAGTGCGAACGCTCTGTGGATTCGTTGTCGATTCGGATAGACTATTTTCTATTCGGATAGCCCATTTATTCGGATAGGAAGAATGAATGTAAACGGGGTCTAAATGAGTGTGGTAGTTACTGAAACGTCACCACATCTGTGTACGTACTGGTCACGGAATTAACCCAAGCAACAGGACAATTCCAAGGAGATACGGGAATGAGTAGTTCGGCGTCGAATGTCTCATTAAGAAGCTGGTAAAACAGACCGGTTTGCCGTAGCAACCAGCAGAACCTCACTTCCTTGGTAACCAGGAAGTGAGGTAACAGCGGCTGCCAAGTCTATCCAACATTAAACACAGCATGAAACACAGAGGAAGCCCTGAGGCGATCCGCTGATGTTACGTTAATGCACGCCCGGGGATGGATTCAGTATGTTTCAGTATGCTTCCATCAAGGTACATTATTCCCGAGTATTTTTCCAACAGAATATTCATGCCACACCCCTTCAAAACCTGATGTTATACCATGTTTGTCAAAATGTTTTATAAGAGCAAAACATAAGACATTTTTGATGGCGGAAGAACAATCCCCAAAGGGGCAATGAGACATGTACATTGTACTTTCCTACTCTACTATAGAATGTCTTTATATTGTTGACATGAGACTTCTATCCAAACCGGACACAAAAGTGTACGACTGTGCATGTATGCTCTAAATCGTGTTAGATAATTGCTAGCATAAGAAGACCGTCATTAGTTGCCTTTTGTCGAATTTAGAATGAATTTTGGGCTGCTTATAACAAATGCATACAAAGAAAGGATAGGTTAGAAAACTAGTAGTACCTCCCATGGCGGTGGGATCTCCCGTCAGACCGTACCTGCCCGGCTGAGACCACGGAGATGAAAACCGTCAGTTGCCCACCTTGGTGCGTGAAGTGGTTCTGTTCTGTTTGCAACCTGTCTTAAATTTTTTTATATGGTGATCGCGAGCAGACGTTTTGGACTTCTTTTAGAGATTTACCCTAATTGTCAATATCTTGAACAAACAAACAATTAAATAATGGTGGAAACGCCATAGAAACCCGGTGACGACTGTGTTGTTGCTGTGTTTTGTAGTCTCTCATTAATCTCCATAATCATCCAGATTAAGAAAATCCATGTTTTTATCGAGATGCGTGTTGACCTTTTGTGGGTCTGACATATTTATCAGTTTCCATGGCAACGGTACAATGTTGTTTTTCGTCGAGACAACATTTCTTCACGACTAAGATCAAGTTCTATACTGTTTGCGTCATCAAAAGAACTAGCGAAAAGCAACATCCTCCCGTACCACCTCTGACTTGTGCTGGTGAGTCACGAAGCCTCTAGGCAATCGCGAGATCTTACGTCGAGCCTAAACGTCATAAAAGTCAACGCCGTGAAAAGTCATCAGGAGCTTGGCGTTCAGCCTTACGCAGGATTTATGGAGCTTCCACATGACAGGGAAATAACAGGGAACGGGCAGGGATAGGGTCAGCAGGAGAGGTCAGGGCGCGTGTTGTTTCAGGTTTGAATTATTTTTATTTCAATAGACGTTCATACGCTCTCTCATCTGAAGACCACACGGAGATACCGGTCCTTGTGAGATATCGCAGGTTTGTGTTGATTTCCTTGCGTGTGTTTCAGAAAT
Organism: Branchiostoma floridae x Branchiostoma japonicum; assembly: GCA_013266295.2. Taxonomy (NCBI): domain Eukaryota; kingdom Metazoa; phylum Chordata; class Leptocardii; order Amphioxiformes; family Branchiostomatidae; genus Branchiostoma; species Branchiostoma floridae x Branchiostoma japonicum. The sequence goes on from CM023824.1 coordinate 14,625,575, forward strand.
GCGGAAGTCGAGCGACAGGTTAGGACGAGGCTCAGGTGTTCTACCTGATTGGTTACCACGTCAGGAGGGCTCATTTGCATAGTCAACAGACACCTTTGGCCCGAGCGCAGGTTGGAATATTTATCGCCGCCATTTCTCCAGTGTTTGTGACAGGTTTCTTGGGTGGCACGTTTGTAGATAACACATCCACGTTCCGAACCAGAGATGAGTTGAGATGTTCCCCGGCTAGCGAGCAGCTGACGACTGGTGGGACGGGCAGACACGCTGGGAGCGCCGCCCGTGCGTCAGGTACTCCTGCCCTGCGCGTTCACCTGGCGTATCGAGGTCGACATGGCGAACATTACATTCAGCACGGCGTTCACGGAGGCTCTCAGCACCTCGGTCCCGACGCTGACCCCCGCCACCGCTAACCTGGTGGGGACCAACAGCTCGCCCTCCCCTGTACAGGACATGAACACCACCGACAGGGCGGCCGTGGACGGGGCGGTGGCGGCACGGGGTCTCTTCCTAGCCCTCTTCCTCCTGCTCGGCCTGCTGGGGAACAGTCTGCTGGTCGCGACCATCGCCAGTACCGAGAGGCTCCGGAATGTCGTCTTCAACATCTTCCTCATCAACCTGGCCGCGGCGAACTTAGCGGACTGTCTGCTGAACATCCCGTTCGTGCTGGCGTCCACCACGGCAGGGGACGGCCTGCCGCTCAACAGCACCGCCACAACCCTCCCCTGCCAGTTCAACTCCTTCTTCGTGCAGTTTATAAACATTGAACTGGTCCTGCTGATCTGTACCATGTGTTTGGACAGAGTGATGGCCGTGCGGGAACCCCTGCAGTACAGCGTCCTGGCGTCTCCGCCCCGTGCAGGTGCCGTGCTCGGCTACACCTGGGCGCACAGCCTCGCCTTCTCGCTCTGCATCCTAGTCGGCACGCCGGCCTCCGTCTACTACAATGCCCGGTTCCTGTGTTCGCTGTCACCCCATGACTCGCTGGCGTACGTCGTGGTGGTGTCCATCTTCTGTTTCCTCCTGCCCCTGCTACTCATCATCACGGCTTTCTGTGTGATCCTGAAGTACATCGTGGCTGAGCGGAGCCGCGTCAAGGCGATGAACCAGTTCCAGTACACGGACGCGGTGCTGCCGCACGATCAGGCCTTCTGGGCCGAGGTGGACATAGCGAAGCTAACGGGGATGCTGGTGGTGTCGTTCATCGTCTTCAGAGCGCCCTACATCATGACTGCGCTCATCCACGTGTACACAGCCTCCCAGGCAGACCTGGACTACGCCAACCAAGTAGACACCACACTAGTGTGGCTCATGTTCAGTCATGCTGTTTTCTTGCCAATCGTAGCTTTCAGTAAGAAAAAGGAGCTGGGACAAGCCTTTAAAGACATGGTTCTGTGCAGGAAAAGCAATTCTATCATAGATTCTGCCAAAGACAACACACTCACCACACAGGTGGCCTTTGACCAGGAGCTGAGACATTCCAAAGCGAAACTGCCGACCAGCCCGACCTTTAACGTGCCCGTGTTGTTCTCTACAAGTGAGGGTCTGCACTATCACGTCTCCAGCCAGGAGAGACTGTCCATCCAGGCAGCCGACTTCAGCTCGCTGGAGTCCGGCATGAAGTCCCCCGACCTGCTGCTGAGCGGCAGTAAGAAGTGCGACGTGGACGAGGGTGGTGGGAACGACAGCGGGACGGAGATGTCTCAGGAGGAGGAGTCGGACGGAGAGCGGGAGTCGGAGGGACAGGAGCTGGCTATGTCGGGACAGGAGCTGACCATGCCGCGCTTGGAGAAGGGGGGAAGTTTCCCCAAGTTGCGGCCGCTGTCACAGACGGACATCTCCCTGAACCGAGTGGTCCGTACGAGCTCAGCTTCAGCGCCATAAACACAGGTAAGCCCGACATAGATAACGAACCATGGATGAACCACATCAAACATCAAAGATTCACACAAGTAGAGGTCTTTAATTCGGCAAACTATGTCCCAAGGTTCAAACTGAGTAGAATCCTGAGACAAATAACATTATTTGTAATTGTTTTATTGCAAACAACCCAAAATTACCAGCTGCATGGTCCAGACAACATCATCAATTGTTCTCAAAAATGAATAGTTGGTTCAGATAAGATCACTCATTGTCATGCAGTGCTTCTCTGGACTGAAGGCAGACTGATCATGAGATGACTTAAATTTAGATATACCACAGAAACTCTCCTGCTAATGGCAAACATTTTATTACAAATTCTATCATATCATAATCCAGGCTCACAGCCTCTTACAGACTTCAGCCTGCCTTCAACAGACCTTCATTTACAACCATGGCAATTCTGACAGGAAGATCACTCTTGTTGCTGTGTTTTAATCACATTTAGCATTCCTTTGGTGGTGCATTACGATATTGATGTCAGCAAACCGTCTGGAGGTACATGATGGTCAGATGTCTTAGTTTACTAGTAATTTGTTGTTCACATGTGTGGTAGGCAGTGTTGCTCTGAGCAGTGACAGGTGCAAACCCAACAGGTGGTTCAATCTTACAAAGTAGACATATCGTTATGTATCCATTCAGTCTGCATGGTGTTTGTTCCCATGCTCACTTTGAAAATTGTCTCTGACAAAAGTTAAAGACATGAACTAGCTATCTTTGACCTAGATAGAACTACTAGTATCTATAATCCTTGACTACAGTTCATTGATTGATTGGTGTGCTAGTGAAATACAATACAGGGGATGCATAAAGTCCTGCTTGTTGCAGATAGTTGTTGGATACATTTGTGCATTTTCCACATAAAGACCAAAACAGGTCCTTTTCCCGGCCTACATTGTTCCCGTCCAGCCTAGCGTGTAATCTGGGGAAGATCTTGTGTCCAGGAAACGCAATCAAGGACAGTTTTCAACACACCTCATGTTGAGTCAACATTGCTCTGGTCCACTGAACCTGACTGTCATGGTGCTGGTCCTTTAGGTGAAATCTGTGACATTTCTCGTACATGATAAGTAAGGAAGAGAAGAGGTGCCCAATTACACTGTAAATACTAGTAGTATGTTCGACATGCTCACAGGTCAAATCCCTTTCCAATGATATTTTTATATTGTCAGTCCATTAAAGCTTTCACTGAGCAACAATGACATTTCCACATGTTGCTCTTAGTTCAGCTGAAGCTTGCCTGTGACCTTCTGTACATGATCACAATGACAGAGTTATTCTTCGCTGTCAGCTGTTCTAAAACTTACCTCTGACTTTTATGAAACAAATCACTTGTCATGACCACCTGCTTGTTTTTAAACAAGTCATACGTATGTACTTGTATACAAATGAGTGCCTTAGTCTCACAATACTGAAGTACCCAAGCCAGACTGAAGAGTGCTATGCTATTGTCGTAAGTACACTGTATATAGAAGTGGTAATATTATATATAGCATTATGCAAGATAGAATGCAGCCCTTGAATGTTGAGGAGAAGGAAATAACAAATAGCCCTCGCCTGTTTGCAGTCTGTCAGCTGCTGACTGGGTTAGAAGACAGATTGTACCTGTTGGATTTTATGAAGGTGTTTATGGGCATCAGAGAGTACTGATTGGGGCCTCCTGTTGTGCCACACCAGGCAGGGAAAGTCTAACATCTTATGTGTTGTTTTGCAAAAAAAATATCATGTTACTGTTTACTAGAACTGATTATTGTTCAAAGTAAAACATTTCTTTCACGTCTTATTAATGTAATGACATCACCACTCAGCCCACCTGTAAGGCTGTTTTCCTGTACAAACCACTCAGGTAACGCTTCAGACTCCTGAGGCGTTAGTTGATGAGAAAGCTGAACAAACTTTCACTTCACAAACTAGACATAACATAGACCAACTCTTGGGCAAAACAGCATGATGGGACCTTTACACACTCAGGTTTCCCAATATATGGTTGATAGAGACTGATAGGTAGAGCATAAGAAGGAGAAAGACTCAACTGGTCATAATCTGGTTCACCTAACACAATTCTTCACTCCAGAACTTGGTTAGAGGAACATGCTTGAATGGAATTACATAGCCTTTGAGAAAGTAACAGACCAAACACTTTCAGTTTACTGAGTAAATGGCATTGTCAATAATTCGTACATATGCTGTGAACCAAGTTAGATCTCTATCTACATGGCACACTCTGACAGTTGCTAACCTTGACAGGAGACCTAGTTACCTGTTGCTAAGGTCGACGGATTATCGAGTTCCAACCGGGCTGCAATACACAATGGTGTTTCAAAGATATGCTACACACCATTGCTCAGGTATTGAACCTCTGTTTCTCACAGACATGCAATCCCCTGTGGGACTACAATTGTGACCTTTAAGTTTTATAGACGCACATAAAATCCATATACTGATGGTTTGATTGTTGTGAGGAGTGAGGCATTACCTGGTAAGATACAGAGTTACAACTGGCTTATGCACCAAGGAAAACCCATGTCACCTGGAGTACTACAATGGGTTTAAAATGTAGCTGTAGTACATATAAGATTTCTAGGACAGTGACACTGAGAATGTTACCAGCAGCAAAGTGTGAAGTGGTCATTCAATGTACAAATGTACATGCATGTCTGGGCTTAAAGCCTTTAAAAACTGATTAGGAAAGCAACCACAAAAAGCCCTGCACCAGTAGGCCAACATTGTTTAGTGAGTAAGGCATGACAGGCACACTGGGGTACCGGACCATGGTTGTTTGCTCTCTATGCCACATATCATTAGTCTACCTTGAAGGCCCCTATTGTAGGATTTTAGTGCCAAAACTGGAAATATCCTCCAGAACAAAATTTGGCCAACTGTTTGCATAGGTAACAAATTATCAAAAGATATTCTAGTCATTCTAGTTCTTAGCTATGTCCAAGACTGATACTCCAGACCAAAACAAAGCTAGGTCCGTAGGTGTAAAGAATCCTTGAGTCCTCTCCCTGATCTCAAGTGGCACCAGTACTACCAGTACTCAACCACATTTGTAGTGCAAAAATAGCAGGGTCACACTGCTTTTTCAGTCACCTGAATTACTGGCTAATTATACCATTGTTGGAGCATTTTTCATCCTTGTTTTGTGAGCCCTAATGCCTTCCTGGAAATCCCTGGGGGTCTGGTAATGTCATTGTTTTGTAGAGAAAGCTCATCTATTCTCATAGCTTTGCTCTATCCTCAGGTCTATTCAACAAATTTCCTGACCCAGAAAAGCATGTTTGTGGACAACAACCTATGACATGTTTGGTACTCCTGACCAGACTACACCATGCCTCCTGATCACTGCTGAATAGCTGTGCTGGTATCAGTTCTCCTGACCCACAGGCCAGCTTGGTTTGTCAACAATGACATGCAGTTTTGCAGCATGCGTGACAAGCGTGCTGCTTGTAAGGATGCAATCATATGGCCTGGTCTTTACAAAATAGGTCTGCAGCCATTCATGAATAAAAATGTTTGGATGTCTTCTGAATCAAAAAATGATGTTAAATAGGCCAGGTGCACATGATTGGCACTAGATACAGGTGGTTCCACAGGTGACATACAGGTGTTCCACAGGTGACATACAGTTGTTCCACAAATGACATGCATGTGGTCCTACAGGTGACGTACAGGTGTCCCACATGTGACAACCTTTTGTTACCATTATCTGTCAGTAAAACTCAGTATGCAAGCTCTCATGTGTTCATAACATAAGTTTGCGTCACTCCGATGTACCTCTTCCATGTTCCATCTTACCTCTGCAGTGTTCTCGCCAGGCCTTTTGAGCATAGCGGGCCGCTATGCTGTGAATTTGATCCGCTATGCTGTAATTGTGCCGCTATGCTGTGTTTTCAACCAGCATAGCGGGATTTCCAGTTGATTTTTACCCTTTTGAACTTGGCTACCGTCGTAATAATGCTTGATTTAAGTTTGGTAAAGATAATGTCTTTGCTCTTGGCACAATAAACATCTCCGAGAATGCAGTTACAAGTAACAAAGAAGTGATTCACAACCTGGTGTGAGTTGATTAATGGAACCCCACAAATTGACGGCGATAGACGGGGCGTGACATTCAAGCAGTCGGGAGCGGGTCGCTAAGTTCTGCCTGTACGTACAAGCTTAACACTCGAACACAAACATTATCACTTACATCAGTACCTAGTCTCTTTGATTTCCTATCAATTACACCTAGGTCTCTGGCAGAAACACCCAAATTTTGCGAGATAAACAAGGACAGATCTTGGAACTAACGCCCTCCCACCCACGCACGTGGGCCATGAAAGACGGGTAAAAAACCCTGTAATTCTTGAGACCAGTGCCAATTATACACGCCAATCAGCCAGCTGGGTAAAAGATACATCCTTTATTGTCCAAAGATGTCCAAACTCTGTCACAGGTCTTGTTGCATGGAGGAATTTACCGGAAAATTAAAACAGACGGCATGCAGGAGGGCGGCATGCAGGAGGGCGGCATGCTGGAACAGTTCATTGCAAGGGACCACTTTGTCTGAAATGTTATGTTGTCTATCTTTCAACATCTGTCGATACGATGTTAAGTTCAAAATCTAAGCATAAAGGGATAAGTATGCCATGTTGTTCCTGCACAATATCGTATCTTTTATGATTTGACACAGGTTTGAATATTTCCGAGACACTTTCCCCCTACTTACAAAATGGACTCTCCCAAGCGGCCGGCACCTCGCCCGTACGTGCCACAGAATTTTTACGGTGTTTTTCCTCAGAATTTTCCTGATTTCGTCGGTTATATAGGCAATATAGCTTATTATCATGTAATTCTACCGTTTTACCAATATAATTTACCAATGCCACGGGGAAGCACAAACCAAAGAACCTCTTGTTGGCTGCCGCTGTTGACAGCGTTGTTGACAGATGAAAGAAACCCTTTGAACTGTACCGAGGCTTTGATGTCAAAGTTTATTAGAACAAATTCTAAAACATGATACACTTGCACTCCTGTATTTTCCCTTTTTAAATATGCATAACAGATTTATAATCATTTGTAAATGATTCCTAAATATTTAATAGACTACAACAATAAATAAAAAAACTTGCAGTAGCATGAAATATACTGAGTGTCTCTCCAAGCATGAGTAACTATTTATTATGACCCTTGAGGAATTTTGAAATAAATTTTTGCTTTAAACTTTATAGTAAAGCTGTAACAAAGATGAAAACTTGGCCCTCAAAATGCAGGAAATGGTGTTTCAGAGGGTTATAAATTTCAAAATTTTCCGGGGGAGGATACCCCCGGACCCCCCTACAACACTCGCGCCTGCGGCGCTCGCCCTCGCGCCTACGGCGCTCGCTGTCCGGCTTGGCCAAACTCTGGGCCCCTATGCTGTGAAAAAATCCTGGTGAGAACACTGCTCTGCATTTGCCATCTTTTGTTTTTAACATAGTTTCAAGTAGAAGAAGAAGGTCCCGTGCTTCTGTTTCAAGTAACAGAAGTCAAACCTGTTAGTCAAGCTGTCGGCATAATAGCATGTCGTCATGGTTTGCGTCATCATTAATGACCACCTATTGTTACTGTTGGTCTCATCTGTATGGTTAGACTTAGATCATGTTTCTGTTGTATGCAGCTGTGTCTATGGCATTTGTGCCTGCAGACCAAGCACTTTTGATGTAGAATGATATATCTAGTAAACTAATTTTTGCAGGGCATTATTCCTTGAGAATTGATTCAGTGTAGAAGACATTGGTTTGGATGTTATTTTTTTTGTAAAAAAAAAAAAAGAAGGAGTCTGTGCAAATTGTGAAAAAGACATGACCTCAGAATCAGGGAGGGAGAAAATTCCTGCCCCCCTCCCCACATGGCAATCAACAGTTCAGGACATTGGGTGGAAACATGATCTGCCGCTCTTTCACCAGAAGAAGTTACTTGACACCCTGCGGCGTCCCTGCCCCATTTTTTTCTGTTTTCTTCCTTTCTTCAATAAGATAATGAGAATAGAAGCAGCTAACAAGAGGAGCATCTTCAGATTTTTCTCTTTTGTCCATTCTAGTTGAAGAATGCTAATGTTTGAATATGTGTTTTAGGATGTTACAAACATCAAATTGTGGAAAATTGTTTCAAAAGTCAACTGGCACCAAAAAGATGAAAGGCAAGGCCAGCCATTTTGAATTTACAAAATGTGTCATGTAGGATGATATCAGTGTAGTACATGTATCAAGGGTGTCTAGCATTTGTGCCAAGTCTGTACAAATTTTATGAAATTGGTGGAAATTTTATTAAGGTTTGGAGTAGAAGCAACAATCATCAGTTTTTCATAAAATTTGTCAGTTTTCTCATGAGTACATCTTACATGAATGATGTCCATATGAATTTGCCAGTTCTAGGTAAAATTTGTTTGTATTTCATAATAAAAGATACATGAATCTGACAGAATTCATATGAATGCTTAGCACACCTGAGTATGCCGAGCTTGGATGTTAGGGACACATCTGTGCCCAGACCGCTGCTTCAGCCTCATCTCCTTTGTTTGATTTCCATTACAGAGGTAATCATGATGGAGAGTGCATTATGGTAGGATTCCCAGTAAAGCCCAGTGGGCGGGCTAACAGTCACAGAGGGATTCACATTTAAATGACTGCAGTACCAGCCAGTGGGCGGGACAGGCCAGTCAGAATAACTAACATTAACACCTTTATCCTAATGACTATTGTACAGACCTCAGTACAGTCCTGTGGGCATGGCAGTTCAGTCAGAAGAAGTTTGGCAGAAAACATATTAGGCACTTAAAAGTTTTAACACTGCTAGAGTAGCCCATTGTGAACTGTAGCAAGAAGTAGTAGGAAGCATATCAGATTCTCTACTTAAATTGCAGAACCAATGAAAACTTGTCCTGTAGCATAACTGACCTGGGTTCTGTACATACATGATTGGGGGACTGTACTGTAGCTCCTGGTCCTTTTCAAGGGGCATGTGAAGGCCTAAATTTCCTTTAACACGGGCCCAATGGCTAATATATGTCCTTTCTAGGGGATTACAAGCCCTGCATGACACAAGTAAGCCTGGCCAGAAATAAAAGTTTTTACCAAAAATAAAAGTCCAGATTTATCCATTGCTAAAGGTACGAGGTTGTTGAACTCTACTTACATGTATGCACAAGTCTTTATGCTGTTTGTTATCAATCAAAATCAAGACAGGTAGAGACCATTAATGATTTTCTGGGGATAAATCATAGCCTCATTGTTAGTATTTCTGTTGGTCCAATTTGCTTGCTTGCTTGACTTCAGACCAGGTTCTGAAGTGTCCATATTTCCCCTGTAACCAGAGAGTGTGTTCATTAAAAAGTGACAAACGAGATGGACATTGTACACTCACAATACTCATGGAAACTGAGTCATCATGTTGGTAAGTTCATGTTGTCTTTTTGTGCAAACTTTTAGTTTTATGTTGTGATTGCTGTCCATCCATACGAAGGCAAGTAGAGACCATGTTAGACACTTTGAGTGAAGCACATGCCACACTGCCTACTGTACACGTGTGGTGATCAGCACTGCCTGCTGTTCAACCAATCAAAGCAACAACATTCTAGACAGGAGAAATTTGTAACGCAGGCAACCAACCCTTCAACGTGACAGAATATTCCTAATCAGCTTAACTCTGACCTCAGGGTAGCGACGGTGATTATGTCCACAGCAGGTCTATTTTATACGGAGATTTCATTCTCCCATAATTTGTACTTGTCACGTACAAATCAAAATCCTTTGATTATGTTCATAATCTGAGGTAATCCGAGGTGTTTTTTGAAAAGAAATAACCAGTAGGTCAGTGACCTAGATTGGGAGTATTTGTAAGGTGCAGCTATTCAACACAAATTGTCAGAAATAAGAGGACGCTATGTTCCCCCCCCCCCTATTGACTGTTCGACACACAAAAGACAGCAAAAGACAACGCAAATCCTCTGTTCCCACCCAATTTCACAAACCTGCCTCAGAGATCTGAATCCTTTATGTGCACAGTCTGCCCAGTCAACCTGCCACATGGAATTCTCCAAATTTTCAGCTACATTGCTTCTGCATTAGTGACTGCCTTTGTGTTCTCTCAGTCTAGTTGCAGCTTTACAAACCTTTGCGTGACACAGACAATGTAAGAGAAGCATTTTCTATCCTTTTTATGGCATAACGAGATCAATGTAGCAAAATTACTTCTACTATCTGAATATTTGCTGTTGTTGGTCTGCAGACATTGTGTCTCTCTTCAAGGCTACTGCAGGTTTTTACATGCACCTGTTTTGTCTTTCTGTCACACCATGAGAGGGCTGGTTGTCAAGTCGTAAAGAGAACATCTCAAGCTTTGTGCTGGTTTCATGGCCAAACCTTAGTAGTAGTAAAAACACTTTCAGTAATGAAGTATTCTGTAGAGTGTGGTAGTCCCACCCCTACTCACAAGGCTGACAGCTACACAGAATGAAGTATTATGTGCAAGATTTTTTGAATCCATCTCAATAACAAAGTTTGTGGCTTACTTGGAATTCGTTTGGCTTATAAAGTGGTTACAGTTGCCTCATCAGGAAGGCTAAATGTCTGAAGACCTGCTGGTTTCAGGAGTTTAGCTGACATTCAAGTCCTCAGGCATCTCCCACACAATTCAGGAAGCAGGTGGCTTTTCCCCTGTGTGAAATGCTTCCTGTCTTTGATATGTCCAACCTTTCATGTTCACATTTGTAAACCCTGCTCTCTTGATAAAGGGGAAATACAACTCATGCCTACCCTTTCATGTCATGAATTTGAAATGTTAGCCCTGGAGGGCTGAAATGTAACAATGTTCGAGGATGTAAGGGTAGATAGGTTGAACTTTGAGTTTCACTGGTTACTCTAAACCACAAAAGTGTAAGGTTTGTTTATTCAGCTTTTATCCTGCTACAGTTGACATTTGTTCATTGTGTGACCATGAAAATATATGTTAAACAGAAGCAAGAGGCTGTTGGGGCTTACTTTTCAACTTGCTGGTGGAATATATTTGAGTGGTGAAATCATTACCACTGCCTAGACTTACCACCAAGTCAGCAGCATGAAATCTACTCTGCACTTGTAAACCAAGAATGCAGAAATCTGGGCTGGTAAAAACTATAGATGCTGAAGTACACAGCTAATATACAAAACATAGCTGCAACACAAGTAATACTAGTAAGCTAATTGGAAGAGCAGTAATTCACAGCATAGATTGAGTAAGTTTCCAGATGAACATGGGAGACAGGGGTGCTGGGAAAAGTAGAGCGAGCTCAGTCTGGGCTAGATGCACATAATGATGATGATGATAAGAAGGTCCTAAAAGAATCTCTGAATATTCCATCTCTCCCATTGCATGCCATGGACTTGGGGTATTCCTTTTACAATTGTACACAAAGGACAAAGTAGGGGGAAACTTCACGATGAAAGGGCCAATAAGAATTCAACACATGGGGAGACTGTGATTAAAATGACTGTGGACAGGTGGGTGTTTGACTACCACAAGCAATCATAACGTCTACAAAATCACTTTCTTTCCTTTTGATGCGGATTTTGTGAACAGACTTTAGAGTAATACCAGTATTACCACTTCAAAAACCTCCATACAACTTCCAACACCTTTAATGCAAGTATTGACCATCAAACATGTCTCAGAAGGAGTAATTTCTAGCTTAAAAAGCCTGTAACATTAAGAGTGATATCCCCATCCAATCTTACTCTGGGCACACATATGATTGGGGTGCCTGGTTCAAGTGAACTTATATGTATGTACAGGGGAAATAGTCAGTGGCCACTGTGAGTGCTGTGTCAGTCCATCCCAAGCCCTGCCAGTATGTAGTATGAAGTATCCAGATGAAAGAGATGTGACTTCTAAAGGCGTAAGCTGAGGGGATGAGGGGTTGGCTTTGAAATGCAGCACTTGCCTGAAGCCTGTCTGATTAAATTACTCTCCAACTACAGGAACTGACATCAAAAGGCCAAACATGTAATGCTGCTTGACAAGCCTTTTCGCTTCAAGCATCTGTCAGATACGTACACTGTAGTCAAGGCACTGTTGACGTATGCCGGGCTAGATTAGCCAATGTATTATACAGGTTTCACTCCTGTAGACTATGAGTCAGTCATGTATTCAAGTTACATGTATTATTAAAAAAACAAATAATTTCATACAAAATCATTATCACTCTGGTAATATATACAACAGAGCATCAAACTATTGAAATGAGGGAGTCACTGTTTTGTTTTTCCCATATTAACAAACTGTCGAAAGGCTAGATTTGCAATATTAATACTAGTCATGTATTCTCACATTTGCATCTAACAGCAGAGCATTGAATGTGAAACTTAAAACAGTTTTCACACGAATATCTGAGCTGCTGGTAGTTCAGCACCAGGGACAGGACTAGCTGTCACAAGGGAAGTGGTGGCATTGTAAAGATGGCAGGGTAGTTAGGTGCAAGTATGATGTGGCTTGTTTCTGATACCTGCTCAGTTTTCACATGGAAAATGTTGGTAGTTCAGCACTAAGGACAGGACCAGCTGTCAGCAGTGATGTGTACTGTTGTTAGAGTGCAACTTGTTGTTGTATTTGAACTTACAATAAATGTTAAATCAATTTTTGATCATTTTTTAAAATTCTTTTGAAATCATTGGAATTTCCTTGCCTGAACTACATGTGATTATGTACCCATTGTAGCAGCAGACTTAAATTTTTTAGGATAGATGAACTGAGGAAGAGAAGGAACAATTTTTGCATTATTATGTTTTATCAACAAAGATGTAAGTCACAAAACTATCACATAATTTACAACATGTAACATCTGTTGTGTGACTATATAAAGTCCATTCTGTGTATGAGTACAACAGTTGAACTGATGTTTTATGGTTTGATCTGTGCATTTCTGCAGGTTTTGGAAGGACGACAGTCAGATCCCAGTGTAGCACAGATGGCAGCCATGACAGACAGAACACTACATGTACTCCTCTCTGCTGGGACTTACTGTACACCTCTGGCAGGAGGGCGAGGCTTCAGCCTCCTGCAGCATAATGCGTGCAAAACTGCACAAAGCACTAAGTCATATCATACATGTATTTAATAGAACATCAGAAGTGACCTATGTGGAGTAGGAAAGATGTTTTGAAATGTCGTGTTTAGTGCCTAAAAATCAACTGCAACAATCTGATGCTAAGCTCATAGATGAGTTAAAGACAGGACGCAGTGAACACGTTACATGTAGATGTCTCAGTGTCCAATACACATTTTCAGATGTTTGTAAGGAAAAATCTTGTTAAAAGTTGTGGTCCCACAAAAGGAAATATACCGGCTGTCTTTTTCCAGATGTCTTGATTTCATCTCCCTTTCATCCTTAAAATAAAATCATGACCACTGATTAACTGGACACGAAATGACTCCTTATATGGTCACAGCAGAAAGTTCCGAGGAACAAAAATAGCAACCTGCACAGGAAATACTCTACAGCGAAGGAGCTGACACTTACAGGAACATTGTTTGTAAATGTATCAAAATACATCTGTAGCTCATGGATTCTGCATTAGTGTTTTAAATGGTACTAACATTGATAGACAGCAAATTTGAGCAAGTATTTCCATCACTATGGCAGGGATTGTTCCTGATACTATGGGTATGAATGACAAGGATTTTGTCAGGCCTTATTAGAATTCCCCATCCTTGCAATATCATTATCATTGTAGATACTGGTAGGAACGAATGCAACATTAAACTTCAAATGCATTCAGTACAGACGACTCAAGGCAACTTGCCAAGTCCTTGTTTTGCAATGGAAGATAATGATGAAGGGACTTAGACATTGTGGATGAAGCATTTAAACATCAGGAAATGTCAGCTGTAATATTTTAGTGTCACCACATGAAATCATAGCCACCAGCATCTGCCCTGAACTATCCTGAGGGCATTATGTATGAAATGTCAGAATCTACTTCACACTGCAAAGTACACCAGAAAGTACAAAACCACATGAATGCATTAACTGCAGTTCTAAAATTTTCTTTTGGCCATTTGTCGTTTTTATCCCATGCAGGGAAGCTTAGGACCATTGTCTTCAACTTGTCCTAATGTCTAAGATGTGTAAGGACAAATCCGAGTAAACCATGCTGCTACAGCCTACGGCCTTCCCAATATACTGTCAATACACGACTGGGTAGGCACATTTCTGCATATCAAAGGTTATGAAGTATATGAACTGTTATTTACTTGTTGATTTAGATGATCCTTTATGGAATGATATCATGTACACAGCTGCTGCATGTATATTCAGTTTGAGATGTCCTTACATGTGCATGTAAGTGGGACATTGTGATGTTAACCTAGTGTACTGTTATTGGAGTTGGGTTCACAGTTACTACATCTAAAATCCCTTCTGCCAGATGTACATGGGACTGTACATGTAGATGACAGACACAGGGTCATAGTTGATAGTGTTGTATTCTGTTAAAAAGTACCTGGAGTAACACTGAGCCATGGGGGTGTGCAGTAACTGAAGTGACTCTGATACTTATCACAGTACTATGGGCAAGTGCAGTGTGGTATTCCACAGATTTTCGAAGTGTGAATGTATATGTGAATACACATCTGAAATCTTCATCAAGTTCAAGTTGTCTGGTACATTGTAGCTCTATGATGGTCAGGTTAGATCATCTTTAAGTACCCTCAGCATGAGAAGACATGATGACCTGACTGTATCTTTCATGTCAAGACAAGGCTGTGCATTAACTATTAAGCTGAGAGCTGTGTGAACCCTGCATGATGTATATATTGTGTGAACCATTTCTCCAGCCATAATCTCATATCATGTATGAAGCAACTTCATATAGTTTGTGTGTTGCTGATGTTCCATTCTTTGTACACTATGTAGAATTTTGTATCAGTGTTTGACAAATCTGTACTTATTTATAAGTCATGGTGGGTCTTGCATATTGCAAAATCATGGTTTTGTAGAAAAACATGGTAAAATTCTCAGATATTAAAAAGTAACTGTCCAGGTGACAACCAAATGATTACAAAAAGATTTTCTCTGTGTTAACTGTATGGTAGTATTGTCAAATGTTCCCATGAAAGTTGAGCCAAATGGGAAACAACATAAACCACTAGAAACCTCTTGTCCTTAAGTGAAAAGCCTAAAACATAATGCACACCATTGTCAGTAGTCCTGGAGTGCCAAAGACCAAATCAGCTGATAAGAAAGCCTACTCAATGTTTTCCACAGTTGACCAGACTGCTTTGCTGGAATACTGGCAAATTACATTTGAGGACCTCTCAGAAGTAGCAACTGAATATGCATAAATTGAATTACATAAAAGTCTTGTAGTAATTCAGTGCCATTTGGGTAGCATTAGTATTGAGAATTCAATTCAGTCATTGATGCATTAGGCCACAGCAAGTAAATTTTATGGATGACATCCTCGCGCGCATTGATTTTCGCCTGATTTCAGAAAAAAAAACAAGAAATTTTGTTGCCCTGCGACGGTGGTCAACATGCCAAAAAAGGGCAAATATGTCATGAACGTCCATCTGCAAGACAAGGCTCTGATTTATTCTTTTATTTTTACTTTGATACAATGTGTATTTTATTCATTTTATATGTGATGTTGCCACTGAATCAAAACCATTTGTACAATAATTGAAAATTTTATTTAGTCACTTCTTTTTTCAAAGTTGTTTCAGAGACAAATCGGTGTTGTAACAGTTGGCACAATATAGGTAGAGTATGGCTTCCAGACAGATCGGTTTATGAGTCACTCTGTCAGTGATTGAGCCCTGTGTTCTGCATGGTAGCCAGTCTCTAAACTCAGAGACCACCAGGGATCCAGCAAACTTGAGGCGCAATTCCTTGTGTTTGATGGCAAGTGTTGACAGTCCAGGGTGTTCCATTACAAATGAATACCCAGTGTAGTATCTACCTTGAAGATGGTACAGCAAGCTCTTTTTTTGTTCTATTTAATAAAGACACATCTGCAAGGACAGGTAATACTGTTGAATACAGCGATAGAAGACCTGTTGGGTATGATATCATGTTTTACTGCCTAAATTCTTGTTCAACGAGGTTTACGATCTTAAAATCTGAAAATGTAGGAATCTTGTTTTTTTTGGCCTGCCTTGTTTTTTTTTCGCCCTCTCGCATTAATTTTGGAGTCTCCGGAGGATGTCATCCATAAAATTTACTTGCTATGGCCTTACACAATATGGTACCAACAGGACAACACCCAATCTCATCTTAGTGTTAAAAGGAACCTTTATGGATTAGCACGTATGTAACACTGGCAGTGATTCTACCTTTGTACATCACTCAAGCCTTTGTGGAACAGAGAATGATTTTGAACGATGCCAGCTCTTACACAACATGGTACAGCAACTGTCAGACCATTTCACATGTATGATATCACACGCGTGGTATCACACACATTTACAGACAGGTTTTAGACAGTCACAGTCCTGTGTATGTGTTTCTGTGTGACTTCAACACAATGAGAGCTGAGCTATAAAAGCATGTTTATCTGATAGCTTTAGGTACAATGCAACTGTGCCACAGTTTATTACCTTGTTTTTATGTAAAGAAATATGGTTAAGCTTACTTAGATATGTTAACTATGGAGAAGTTTGTTGTGTAGTGGAAAATATTCACTTTGGGTGCAATGTTTGTGTTCAGTTAGTTCTAAGTAAAACTTGTTGTTCTGTTTTTGTGCTGATATTGTCAATGTCTTGTATATCAATAAATGTCTCCAACTGTACTTGAGGTTTTGTTTTTCTTGTATTTTATGACAAGTTCACCCTTATCGGACCATACAAATGTGCCAGGATTAACCATCTCCTTGCTGACTTAAACTAACCTAAAAGGTTTAGTGAGTGAAACAGCCTACGGCAGGGAGAAGGTTAATGATAAATGCAGTACTGTAGACGTTGATGGGGCTAGCTAGCCTGGGTGCCATTCTCCGCAGTTACCGCCGGCTCCCTATTGTTGCTAACTCCGTGGTAGCCAGTGATAATTGGGAGCTGGTGGTAACTACAGCGGATGGCACCCAGGCTAGGGGCCAGCCTGATATGTGGCTAATACCACTGGCTATGAGTTCTGGCAGCACAACCTCACAGTGAACTAGACACCAGTACAGGTTTGATGGCAGTTTGAAGCTTTGATACTTAGCTATAAAACCAATACACAGAATAGAACACTATAGAACCAATACACAGAATAGAACACTTTATATCAGTGTGATTAGACATTGTATATTGATTTCTGTACTAGCCAACACAACACACAAATCCCAGCAATGATGTTCCAACAAAAGTGTTCATATAAATTTTACATTAGGTTCATGATAGTGGATGCAGAAAATAATATCTACCTGGCTGCATCATTCAATAATATAGAAGCACTTGTAAGTTTGATGTCCAGTTTGATACAAAGTCACACAACAAAGAAGTGGCAGAGTAGCCCACCCCAGAGTGTAGTCCGGTCTTTCATACAAACATACTCCTTACTTTTACAGATGGTAATATTCCTCTAGTTTGTTAATGCTAGCAACGGTGTATGTATACTGTTAGTCACAAGTGTAGGTATTTTTCATGAGCTGTCCCTTTAATAACAACTTTATTAACTACATGTTTGGAGGTGAGATGACTGTTTTTCATCTACCTTCTGACTCTGATCCTTGACTGTTCATAGCGGCCATCTAGCTTGCCTTGTCAAAATACTTCTTCGAACCCTTTGGATCCGGTTTGATCTATGGGGAAGAATGAGAAAACATGTTTTAGCACTTTGAATTGGTTGTGATATATGCAAATTGTCATTATACGTATACAGGTCCACAAAAAAGATTCCAAAAGCTATGACATTCCATAATCAGCGTCATTCTTGCTCAGTGCAGCTTAGTAAATGAGTGTGTGCATGTGTGTGAATGTTAGTGTTAGTTCTTACCGTGTCGGCGCCCGGCTGCCAGCCTGCAGGGCACACTTCCCCGTGCTTCTCCACAAACTGGAAGGCCTGGATCAGCCGGATGGTTTCCTCCACAGAGCGCCCGACGGGGAGGTCGTTCACACTCATGTGCCTGATGATCCCACGAGGATCAATAATGAACAAGCCTCTGTGGAGAGGAGGGAAACTTCTTCAGGATACAATTCAAACTTGGCAAATAAATGCTGATGCAGATTGCAAATGAATATTGTTGTTATTGTATTCCTAGTCTAACATTCATCATTACATTAGACACAGTCACATGGTGCTGGACGTAATCATGTAATACATAGAGACATGTAACATTCTTTAAAGCTTACTCTCAAATTTCATATCATTTTATAACAAGCTTGGAATTTCACCTGAGAGCAATCCCAGCATCCTCCAGCAGCACCCCGTAGTCTCGTGCGATCTTCTTGTTGAAGTCTGACAGCAGCGCGATCTTCATCTCCCCCAGGCCGCCTTGCTACAGGGAAGAAACAGAACACGTGGCTTCATAAAAGTAAGGTTTACAAACCAAAGAAATCATGACTCCACCGTTGTGAGAAAAGCTAATCCTCTAAAGGTCTTCCTCTTTGGCAGTCTCATAAAAATATGGTTGAATACCTACACACTTACATTATCACAACATATTGGAAAGTAGGGTGAGCGACAAGTAGATTTAGAGGTACAAATGTAGGATCAGTAATTACTGCACTACAGACTATGTGTAATGCAGAGTCAACACCATGTACCTTCCTGGGTGTGTTGATCCATGCCAGGTGACTGAAGTGTGAGTCGGTGGACACGCCCACCACCTCTGCCTTCAGCTTCTGGAACTCCTCAGCCTTCTCACTGAACGCAATGAGCTCAGTCGGACATACAAAGGTGCTGCCAGGGAGCAAACAGAAACAGTCATTATCAAACTTTCATCACACTTCAAGTCTAGTTAAACCTTATTACAACTACAGTCCAATTTCCTAACTAATCAGGTATGGTGGCAGATATTCCCACCAGCAGTATAGTTGTAACGTCTACATCTACAAACACCACGATAACAAGACATTTAAAATACCTAGAAATGTTGTCTTAAATCTAGTCTTAGGAGAACATAGATGCAACTTGAGAATGAAAAGGAAGAAGAAAGAAAGATGGTTTATAGAGCATATTAAGAACACACAGAAAAACACAGGAATAGACAATACACAAGCATGAGAACTTATCATCCACATGTCACCTTTAATCACCACAAAAAGGAAAATTTGTTAGTCAATCCACTTGTGACTTACAAATCCAGTGGATAGAATAAGAGGACCACATATTTTCCCTTGAAGTCATGAAGACTGATATCTTGAAACCCATTCCCAACTACAGCAGTCCCCTTGAAGTCTGGGGCCCTGCAGGTCACAGCAGCTGCTACAGGCACAGGTGGCACTGGACACACACACACACAACATGGCTGATCAGCACACATTGAACACAGATTAGTAGTGCTTATCAAACACAGAACACACATGTTTGTACCATTCTGGTTTGATTCCATCCAGCCACTGCAACCAGGTGAACAAGATCACTTCTTTCTACCTACATGTGTATCTACAGAAACTTACAAGTCCAGGGGGTAGAAGAGCAGCACCAGGTATCTATCCCTGAAGTCGACCAGGCTGATATCCTTGAAGTCCCCGTTTACTACTGCTGTGCCTGTAAAGTCTGGTGCAGGCTGGGTAACTGCTGGGGCCTGTAAGGGGGAGGCTGTGCGCCAAGGAGAAGGAACAGAAAGCCATGCAGGTGAAACGCAGGTGCAGAAGATTTTCTCACCTGCAGTTAGTTTCTATTAAAAATCATCTTCTTAACAAAATTGGTACATGGCCAGAGAAAGTTAGCCATTATCAAAATGATGAGATGCAATGAGTGGGGTGGGGTATGGTTTCTTCCCAAGGAGCAATAGAATCAGAAAAAGGTGTAAGTTTTATTCTTATTTTTTACTGATTGCCTACAAACTTTGATAATAAAGATCAAACAGGTTACTGAAGTATGTAACCTGTGCAGTACCAGCAGGTGTTAAGCTTCAAGCACAGCTAACAAAGCAAACTTCCCCCTGCCAACATCCAAGAAGAACACAAGCTTGGTTGTTGAAGGACAGGCCACAGCAAGTTTAGTGGATAAAAATGCACAAATTGGTGTTAGACAGGATTGTTTACTTGTAACTTTTTTTGGCATTGATTGCAGTTGCAGTAATAATTGGGTACTTCCAGTGACACAGACTGATACAGGCACAGATCTGGTCTCTATCGGACCATCTTGCAAGGACATAGTCAATATCTACAAGCATATGTTAGGCTATCGCAACGTTTTCTGAATACCATATACATTAAAAGCTAATCTGACCATATAATAGAAGCTCCTTGCTCTGACAGATACCCACCAACCAATCTCCAAGCAGATGTCTGAGGACAAAATGGTAACATTTTTCTAGCTCCTGTCACTGTCACCTTCCAAAGGTGAGCTAAAAAAAAGTCGTGGTTTTGTCTTCAAACCTGCTTGGAGAATAACATTCCCATCTCTGTGAAGGGCCTCAGTGAGGCAGTTACCATCTCTCACCCAACATCTGCTTGGAAATACTTGTACTAGGTGCAGTAGCCTACTGATATAACTTGGGGAACTCAGCTCTGGTCTTGACCTCCATGTATTTACAGGATGCTTAACTGTGTTGCTTTATTTTCGTATAATGTCTGTACAATATGAAAACGTTACGTGAATTATGTGATTAAGACGATCACCTGAGCTGAAGGCGTGTTGGTGTGACCCCTGTGTGGCACAGGTCAGCCGACTCACAGCCCCGACCTGCACAAATACAACCATGTCAGTCTGCAACTTCGGCATCGCGTCAATAACCTGGGAATACACTTCATGCAGGATAAAAATGTCAGACCTGATCTAGCTGAATGAAACAGAGAAATCGTTTGACTTTCTCACCCCTCGCCGAAACCCTAACCGCAAGAGAGTCGCCATGATGGAGATGTCTAGAACAATCTGGAACAATGCACTACGTTTGGGGGGGATTTGGAATTTCGATTTAGGTTTATAAAAACGTATTAAGGAGTTTAAATGGTTAACTCATACATTAATACTATACGTATACTATATTATAAAGGAAATAAAATTTTCAAAGACGTATATTATCATTTTTGTTGTTCCATATGGAATTACCAATAATTCCCTCCCTATCAATACAATGGTATGTTCATAAGGTCAAAAAGCATGGCCCAGGACAAGGGATAGTTAGGAGGCGAGCAAATCATTTCTTGTGTGTGCCCAGAAGTACACGTATTAGTAACCATGACGATGAACTACATGCCTGGGACAGCTAGCCTCATAGAAGAAATCGATAGTAAGTCTAAAGCTGCATTATTGTTCATTAGAGAGGAACACGGGGTTGGGGAGTAATGCCCCCCTCCCCAAGTCTCCCTCAGTGGCTTCCTGACTGAGTTATGTCGAGCCCCAGTGCTCCTCTTCCACTTCTGTGGCTTTATAGTGATGAAATTATATTTCTGACATATTAACTGTGTGGTGCTGAAATCTGACATTGAGTTGTTGTCATGAAAAGTAGACTCGAGTTATGACCATGGTAATATTTTAGCTGAAATAGTTCATGATTGTGATGCAAATCACTGATGCTTTAACGGAACATGAGTAACTGATACAATGTATCTTTTTCCAACATAATTTCACAAGTGATTTTCTTGCAGAGAAACTGTTGGTTGTGCTCAGGGATGGACGAACCCTCATCGGCTATCTACGCAGTATAGACCAGTTTGGTAAGCATATGACCTGTGTTCTTTGCCTTACATTGTGAGCCTTTATGATGAACACACCAGTAAATTATAAAACCAAACTGATAGGTTTGATCCCACTGGGAGGGACCCCTACTCTTATTGAGTAGGGATCCATTTACTCTCCTCAAACGTGAGACCTAACCTCCCTGTCTTGTTCGGAACACAGCAAACCTGGTGCTGCACAAGACAATAGAACGTATCCATGTAGGGAAGCAGTACGGAGACATTCCACGGGGAATCTTTGTGGTGCGAGGAGAGAATGTCGTCTTGCTGGGGGAGATAGTAAGTACACAAACTATGTTAGTCTGACCTGCAATTGGACCTTTGAGAAAAACAGTTTGGGTTGGTATGGCTGCCTGTTATTTGAAGAATGGAATAACACATTGAAAACAAAACTGATCCCTAGCTGATATTTCATCATCACCAAGTCTAACTCTAACTTTTAGTACATGTAACGTTATAATGTTAATAGTATTTTTTGAGCTTTTGAAATGCAAAGAACACCCCCAGCATTGGTCCTTTGTTATGCTGATGTGTCCTCAGTGGATCCATGTTCTGTTTTTCCTCTCCAGGATGTGGACAACGAGAACAAACTGCCGCTTCAGCAGGTTTCTATTGATGAGATTCTGGAGGCTCAGCGCACAGAGCAGCTGGCCAAGCAGGAGGAGGAGAAGGCCAAGGTCAAGGCCATGAGGGAGCGAGGGCTCCAGCCTCAACCCTCAGGCATGCAGGAGGAGTTCTAGACATCACCATAGCCTCAACCTTCAGGCAGGCTGGACTCTAGACAACACCATAGCTGCTGTAGCCTGGGGGTTCAAGCTTATATAGCTTAGATCTGAACTTTCCAAGGCTGGATACTAGGCTATAGATGCTGATGAGACAAATTTATCCTTATTTTTGTATTCACTTGTGTTAGCTTTGGTTTGGAATACTTTGGACAAAAATAACCAGGACAGATTGATAGAGGACATTACATGTATTACTGAGTACCACCACAGATGTAGGGTACAGTATATCCAAGGAGGTCCTTGGTATAACATATTCTTAGGATGGACTCCACAGGCATACGGCATACAGGAGGTGCAGAAATCACCATGGGTTATGATGGAGAACAAAACATCCTTTTTTGTTTGTATAAACTTACAGATGGTTTGTTTGGGATTTGTTAACTGAAGACCACAATATATTTAGTACACTTGAGCTGCTGGTAAGTTGTCAATATCAAGAGGCAATGTATTGTAAGATATACTTGTTATTTTGAGTAGACATTATGTAGTTTATTGGCTATTACCGGGTACGTATTTGTTCAAAGTATTTTTGAAAATTGATAATTCTGTATTCTGTAATATACTTAATTGCTACTTTGAAAAAAGCATTTGCTACAGGAGCTTTCCACTATAGAAAAGCAAGCTTGTAATGACATCTTTCCACATTATATTCATTTCCTATTTTATTTCCATTCAAAATAAGAAAGTTGCTCATGTATCACAGACTTTTTGTTGTTGTTAACGAAAGTGTTAATTGTATATCAGTGGCGCTTTTATTGGTTACTATCATGATCATCATCATCACCACATGTCATTGTAGAACAGCAAGGGGAGGTGGTTACTATCAGCTGCACTACCAGCAGTCTTCCTGGAGTGCAAGAATAAAACTGCAAACCTTTTCTACCATCAAGTCTTTATTGCAAGCAAATGATTACACTGTGTTTTCCTGCCTTAGTCACATTAGATTCTGGAATACACAATGTGCAAGACCTAGCTGTAAGAAAGAATACCCATTATGCATACATGTGTTTTTTTATCTTGCCACTTGCCAATTTCGCAGTAAAATAGAAACTACAGGCTAACTAGCATTAGGGTGAATCTAGAAAGTTTCAGAAAATTGTGGTTGAAAGTATGTATTACTAAGTACTTAAGTCTTCAAATATACAGCATCACACCATCAGTCAACTGGGAGAAAGTACCAGAAGGGGCTACAGCTAAATATATTACAAGAGTTACTGTTTCAAAATAGAGGCTAACTTCCGAGAAAGCCTTCTTGTAAGCCTCAATCAAAAGAATATTGTATTGCAGGAAAGACTGCACAGCCAAAGCCAAACACTCTCTCCCAGTAGCACTTCAGGTTGTCGTTATGTGAACTGTCCAACCACACCCATGTCTCTGACTCAGGATCATACCACTCCGAGGGCAGGTCATACAGTTTGGTCTCGTCATTGTTAGCGACATCCTTCCCACCAAACACATACACCCTGCCACTCAGGACTGCCACACCGTGGAAGGCCCGAGGATAGCGCAGCCCTGGCAGGGTGCTGATCTGTCCGCTGTGTGGTGAATATTCCAACACACCAGACCACAGCTCACCGCCCACCACTAATATCTTGTCTCCCAGCGTGGCAGCAGCTGATCCCTTATTGGCCACCATGAGAGACTCCGTCTTTGTCCACGTGTTGCTCTGTGGGTTGTAACACTGGATCCACGGCAGGGGCTCCTCTCTCCAATAATCTTCCCCTCCAAACACATAAATCTTACCCTGACACACACACGAGGCTGCCAGGCAGAAGCTCTGTGGGACTCGTGGTGTCCTCAGGGGCTCCATGGTCACCAGGTCCCAGGCCTCCATTCCGTCCGTGGTCGTGCCAGACATGAAGGATCGCCCACCAAATATGTAGAGGATGTTGCTGATGACAGCTGAGCCGTGATAGGAGCGCTGTTCATACATTGTGTCCTGGAACTCCCATGTCTGTGAGGTCAGATTAAAGCACCAGAGGATGCCACGAACACCCATGTCTCCCACACCACCAGACACAAACAACTTGTCTTCCCAGACAGCAACGCTGCAACCAGTTAGACATGGAGTGATAAACAGTAATCAATGTTAGCGAACCTGGTTCAACATGTAATAAAAAAATCAATTAGATATACCTAGTTTGTACTGCTCTGTGCTCATACATTATTTAATACACTGGAGTGATACATTACGAATTTCACAAAATTCTCAGCCTGAGTTGTGACAAAGTCCTTGTTACCTGTATCAGGCAGATCAACTGCAGGGGAGCCCAGAAAGTCAACCCCCAACTTGGGACAGAACAATCCAATGTCAGTTACAAAGTATCTTCTATCGCTTCCGAAATCTGTGGCCCAGCGACTGTTTGGCTTCATCTGTTTCTCTCCTGCCACAAGAACAGCACATTCTTCTGCAATACATGGAGATGGTTCATCCTCCTTGGTAGTACATGGAGAAGGTGCATACAAGGACATCCCATATAATAATGTCCATGGTTCATACTGGTCTGTAGTACATGGAGATGGTTCATCCTGCTCTGTAGTACATGGAGATGGTTCAGCTTTAGGGTGGGAACTTGGTCTGGACAGACTTTCCTTGATAACCGACACCTCCTCCTCAGAAAGGCCATGTAAGGTCGCCAACTGTTCTATGTGTTTGTCAATGTTTTCTTGCCAGTCCTGCTGCTGTCCCAGAGGCTGTGGCATCTCAGTTGAGGTGAGATCCAGTTGTGAGAGCAAGTTAGCCAGCACATCTCTCCCCCTGTCTCTGTCATAAGTGTACCATCTCACCACCATGTTCAGCACTTCCACAGGGGTGGCATGGAGAAGCCTGGACGACATGTACCGAACCATGTATGCATCACTAAGGGACAGGATAGCGTTTCCTGCAGACAGCTCCCTAAAGCTGCGGACTGCCACAGCTTCTGCCTTCCTCGATAGTTCCCCACACCCCAGCATGTCTGCTACACCCCACATCTCCAGACAGTTGGTGACACAGATGTGATGGCCGAGGTACTCGCAGCAGATCTCCTGCACACGCTCAAACTGCAGCATGCAGGCAGCTTCCAGCAGACTGCTAGCATTCTGCAAGGTCAAGATCATCTCTCCTGTATACAGAAACGACATGAGCTCTGCCATGACATCCACCTCGATGTCTTTGAATGTGACTTTATTCTCTTTGCTTTCTCTCATATCAGTGGAGAACATGGCTTGGAAATAAGGATTGGTGGCCAGCACGACTTTATGGCATGCTAACGTCCTTCCTTCTGCACAGATGAGAGTGATGTCGGTGAACTCGGCAGCTTTCCGCAGGCGGTTCAGCCCTGTAAGCAGCTGCTGGTCCCGTGTCCAGTCTTTTACCATGTAGGTGGTGGCTGTGCCATGGTCTAGCTGATCTCCTGGGGGCCTTCTGAATCGGAAGGAAGCCTTGCTGCAGAACTCGCACGCTTTCTGTTGTTCCTTACAGTCTCGGGCACAAAAGGTGCATCTCCTCGAGCTCGGACCAGACATGACTGGGTCTGTGGCAAAAAAAAAAAGAGATATACTTTGCATAAAGAAAAGTTGTGTTGCATCCAAAGCTTATAAAGTTAAGGCAGGAGAAACAGGCCAGGGTTGCAGAAGTAACGTCATGATACACAGAAAAGCTCCTAATGTTGATCATTCCGACCTACAAGTTATAAATCCCCCGATGGACGTGTGGAAAGTTTAGGTACAGAAACTTTGTACAGCCTCGTGCTGTGTCTTTCTTCCAGTCAACGTCAGGCTATACCACTTGTTTTACAATGTAGGGGGTAGTTTAAAATATTACAATTGAATTCTCAACAATTGCAAACCACTCTACAGGGATAGATACAAAGTATGCATTAATTTTATATGCTTATGAATGAAATTGGAGTTTTATTGGCTTTGATGCAATGATATGTAGTACTCTTGTCCAATATTCCAGCTTATTCACCCTTGACGCCATTGGACTATTCCTAAAGGTCAAAAGTAACAAAGATGGTTGACA
This sequence comes from Branchiostoma floridae x Branchiostoma japonicum, assembly GCA_013266295.2. Lineage (NCBI taxonomy): Eukaryota > Metazoa > Chordata > Leptocardii > Amphioxiformes > Branchiostomatidae > Branchiostoma > Branchiostoma floridae x Branchiostoma japonicum. Next base: position 14,652,104 of record CM023824.1, read on the forward strand.
GCGGACAAACGTGAAATTTGAAGTCTGCTATTTTGTTGCTAGAGGCTACAGCGTCAGTTTATGTTACGGGTAAGTCTCTGTGTGGCTATCTCAGTATCTGTCACTATTCCACTTCTAGCAGTCTGGAAATCCCTGTGTTTTGGCTCCGGGAAACTCCTGACATGTGTGTATTAAAGGGGGAGGGGGGCGAAATTCTTGGTTCTCTCGTAGCTTCAAAAATGTTATAAAAATTTTATAATATACCCCAGAGGGTACCTATTGTATGTTCGGGGGAAGGTTCTGAACGTGTGTTGCTGATGTTTTCCAGGATGAGTGACCGCTTGACCAGTGTAGGCTGTGGTGTGGAGGTTTGTCTGACCAGCGAGGCTCCAGCTCCACACTGCCCTCATGGTACGTCCGGGGAAATATCACGGCTAGTCACCGGCAGAATCTAGCCAGAAAGCACAACATATTTGTTTTCGCCGTGGCTATATACACACCGGGTGTGTATATAAAAGACAAATAGATTTTATATACACACCGAAATACTAGCCTCCTTGGTAGGCCCAAAACCTGGGTTTTTGTGAGTGTTTGAGGATTCAGGGGCACCAAGTTTAAACCTCGGTCTTCAAGTTTATCTTAGTGGATGATGAAAATCAGAAAACAACACGGAAATCCAATTCGCCGCGGCGGACAATAAGACCCAAGCAAGCTACCATGTTTTCGATCACGTCCGCACCATCGCTACTTCACGCCGCCCTCACAAGATGTCGGGTTCATAATTTTGCACGTCTAACGCAGACAAGGCAAGCCGGTATGTCCGCCCCAGCATCGTCCCCCAAGAAGGCTAGCAAGCCCAAGGCGGCGCCCAAGGCCCCCGCGGCTCACCCGCCAACTACCGCCATGATTACGGCGGCTATGGAAGCACTCAAGGACCGCACAGGTTCTTCCGTGCCGGCCATCAAGAAGTACATCGCCGCCAACTACAAGTTCGACGTGGAGAAGAAGGCGCACTTCATGAAGCGTGCCCTGAAAGCCTTGGTGGAGAAGGGTACCGGCCTTCAGGTAAAAGGTACTGGGGCGTCGGGATCCTTCAAAATCAACGTGGCAGCCAAGAAAGCCGCAGTGAGAAGGCCGCCAAGAAAGCCACCAAGAAGCCGGTCAAGAAACCCGCGGCTAAAAAGGCCAAAAAACCCAAGGCCACCAAGCCGTCGAATTTCCTCCAAACCCCGGCCCTTTTCAGGGCCACCTCCATCCTTACGAAAGAACTATGTCTGACACCTCCAAGTTACCCATGCTCCACACGAATACGCACTATCCCCTGAAAGAAAAATGATACACGAACTAAGAAGAGAATGAATAAAAATGAATTAAAGAGGGAAGCCAAAGCGGGTGTGTATATAAAAGACAAATAGATTTTATATACACACCGGGTGTGTATATAAAAGACAGATAGATTTTATATACACACCGGGTGTGTATATAAAAGACAGATAGATTTTATATACACACCGGGTGTGTATATAAAAGACAAATAGATTTTATATACACACCTGGTGTGTATATAAAAGACAAATAGATTTTATATACACACCGGGTGTGTATATAGCCACGTTCATTTGTTTTCCTTACCTAAGATTGTCATGGATCATGTTGTTGTTGTCCTTGTCCTTGCTTAATGTCTATTATCTCGCTAGATGTGGTCTCTAGGTGGTGGGTTTTGCTTGGATCAGCTAAACTTCTCAACAGAGTTCAACTATGTATAAGACAAAGTTTGTGTTTGTTGAATGTAGGGAATGTTAGTAGGACTTGGTTTAGAAATATGGTAAAAGATTACTTGTCTAGAAACTGCGATCAAGAAGCCCATAATCCCAGCTCTGTATGTAGACATAATGCCAGCTTTCAGGGCACCTGCTTAGCAAATCATCTATAAATGTAGACCTTTAAGTTGACTTGCACAATTCCAGGACCTACCCTATTGTTTGAGAGGTACATCAGAGGAGCGCCCTCTGGAGAGAAGTTTTATGCCTGCAGTGCTTGTCGGGACCGCAAAGAATGCAGCTTCTACCTGAAGTATGGAGAGAAGATGTCAGAGGCTCGTCAGGATGCCTGGGCAAACATCACTGCAGCATCTCGGCCAACTTATACTCATAAACAGTTCTGCAAAAGGTAGATATGACTTTGTAACTTCATGATTTTCAGAATTTGTTGTCAAGATGAAATACACATTTTTGCATATTTTACTATGTATTACAAACAGTATCAATTGATTGTGTTGAGCCCTTGTGAAATGGGAACAATAGACAATATTCACCATGTAGGGGGTGTGAGCTAGTGACGGTTCTGTTGTTTTCTATAGTCTATAGGTGTTTTTTTCATTGTCCATATTGTCAAGTACATGTTCATTATGGTAGATTTGTTCATTACCCCTGCAAGTTTCATAAGGTAAATTTGCATATAACTACAGCTGGTGTGTATTGGAACCTGGGTTTGAAACACCTCAAGAACTGAATTGTCTTGCAGCTGAAGGTTTGTCATTCGTTGCAGAGCTAAGATCTGTTAGAGAAGGAAAAGAAGGTTTTAGTTTTGCAAACAGTGACAGGCTAACATTTTTCTGCACATTAAAAGGAGATGAAAGAGAAAGGAGCTTATCAGTTAGTTAGAAACAAAGAAGTGTATTTTTGTACATGTAGTTTTTTTTATAAATCATCTGTTTCTCAGTAGTTATTTGTCTCCAAACTGTTCTTAGGTTGGCAGAATTTCGAGCCCTCCCCATGTTGAAGAGGCGGTTCTGTGAATCCTGCAGTCTCCTGTTGTTACCTGCTGAGTGGGGGGAACACCAGCAGCACCGTGTGCTGCAGACTGTAGCCCTGGACCAGCTGGCCAGACCGACCCATCTCCTCCATCCCAGGGAAAATAAGAAAACTAACGCTGTAAGTCTTACTGAAACCTCCAGCTAAGGGAGTGACGTATTACAGATTACAGAGTTTCTTCAACATAAAAATGTCCTGTTTCATTTGTACATGTAATATACATTTTCAGATGCATTTGTCATAACTGCATCTCCTATGTCTTGTCAGGAACTTAATAATAGCAGATTGTTACACCACACCATATTGTTGAAAGATGAACACAGAATCAATTGAACCTTGTATTTTTCTCTACAGCAATATCTGTTCTCAGAGAAGACAGTGCAGTTTTTCCTAAGCCAGGTCCAGCAGCTTGGCTACAACAGAGTGCTCTGTGTTGGAGTTCCTAGGTAACCAGAATGATTTCTTGGCTCTCAGATGTTGCTAAAAAATGATTGAGTGGGAAGGCAAAAGGAAAATAGAAATAAAAACTGTGGTTGCCAAAATTTTTAACATAGCAGCTTACAATTAATGATACAATAGTCGTCTGTTTTTTTCTAATCCAAGGATTAAGAAATTAGACACGTGTCCTTAGGCTTGATTGTACCATGCAACCTTGAGCTAAATAATGGTTTCGATGTGAAACTTGTTAGAATTAAGTGTTACAGGCATGTACACTGTTATTTCTTATCAGTGATCACATTTGTACTGAATGGTTTGATGTAGCTTTGTTGGTTTCCCCTCCATTTTCAGGTTACATGAAACCATTCAGTCCCAGCGAGCAGCCGGACTTTCCCAGTTGGACAGCCTGTTACTGGACATTGATCACAGACATGTGAGAACCCCACTTTCAACAGTTGTAGGATTGCTAGCACTTAAAACTTGTTAAGGCCTCAATTACAATTTTTGATCACAGATGCTTTTTGTGCCAGATTGTTTTTTAGACCAGAATTTTGTAATGTTTGTTTTATCAGGCCCAGTTCTATAGTGAGGAACACTTCTGCCACTATAACATGTTCAACCACCACTTCTTTGATGGGGACTCAGCCAGTGAATCCTGCTTACAGTTTTTGCACCGTAACCATGGTGATGGGATCGTCATGGTAACAGACCCACCCTTTGGAGGCTTGGTGGAGGTGTTGTGCCACTGTATGAAGAAGTTATTCAGACTCTGGAGAGAAGGTTTACCTGGTGTGTTTTACAAGTTTATCTGCTGTTGTGACGTAAATTTTATATAAGACAAGTTTGAGCTATCCTATCTCTGTTGTTACTTTATTACTTGTAGATATTGTATTGTATTAAATATCATTGATAAGCATGTTCATTACCGTTTACACTGATACTACGTTTGTTATGATGCTGATCATGAATATGTGATGGGTCATGTATGACTAATCAAAGCTTAAGATTCCAAACATCTTTTTGAAAGTTTGTATTTTCTGAGTTGTTCCTCTGTTTTTTAGACAGCTGTGGTGAGACAGAGATCCCCACACTGTGGATTTTCCCTTACTTCATGGAGCAGAGAATAGTGGACTGTCTTCCTTCCTTCAGGATGTTAGACTATAAGGTGTGTTATCAACAAAGTGTGTATCCTTGTCAACATGAGTATAAACTCAATTAGATCAATAGATCTCTACCTGTTCCATATTCACTTCATATTTCACAATTTCACAGTTGCCATATTTTTGTACTGGGGGTAATGCCCCAAGTTATACTAGTGTTTGAGGCTACCAAATCTGACCACTGTTCCTCTTCTAATATTTGAGGTGAAGAGCTAATTCTGCCATGGGTTTTGATAGTTGCACATAGAATAGTAAGTAACGTAATAGTGTTACTACCTAAGTATGAACCTTTGCTGCATTAGGTGGAGTATGAGAACCACCCTCTGTACCAGGAAGGACCCAAGTCTAAGAAGAGGGGTTCTCCTGTACGCATCTTTACCAACCTCCCCGCTGATAGAGTGGTTTTGCCCCAGGAGGAAGGGTACAGGTGAGCTATTTTTGTCTACATGAATATACGCTTATCACAAAGTTCAGAAACTTGATTTTGGTCATTCATATCTCTGTTGTCAATTTTATCATATTGAATATCATCGGAAATCTTGATTATTACCCTTTACATGTGAGGTATCATTTTAAAGGAGAATATTACAGGCTTTTCAATGATATAAGACAATGATATAATACAGTGGACATGATTTATGATCAAGGGAAATCCCTATCCCCTCCCCAGAAATATCATCTGCAGATGGCAAATTCTCTTAAATCAGGTGCTGACCATTTCTGTAGTTATCATCATTTTAATATCAATGAATCCAACATTCCACAATATTTACATATGGAGATTACAAACAGAATCAGATATAAAGAGATACAGGTTCATGCTTGCTGTAAAAGTCATGCATGCCCAGTTCATTTTTACAGAAACATCTCTAAGCTCTTGCACTCCTTTCTGCTGTTGATTACAAACCACAGAATATACATTCATAGTTGTTACTTGTTTTAACTCACCAGTATGCTGGTGTATAATGTCTGGATCATGCCTTTTTTGTCTACAATTGCCACTATTGCTACTACATTGTACTTCTAATAATAATACTGCCTTACATATTACCTTACCTGAAAGTTGCAGGTCTCTAATATGTATCATTTTACAATTTCTTCACAGTTTAACAATGTTTGCTATCATTTGCTGATAACTTTAAATCTAATCATTATGGTGCAGTGAAGAATGCTTGAATCTAATTTTTTGTAACAAAGACTTTGTGGTCCAGCTGTGCAGTATTAATTTGTGTCTTCAACAGTTACAATAGAACTCAGGTTGCCAGTTTCAAGCAGTCTCTCAGAAGTGTCCAACCAACCATCCATGGGTACTACCGGTAGTTGTTACTTTGATGTGGTGGTTTCGTATCACTGGTACTTTGAATGGAGCTTTTTCACAGTGTTCAAATATACACATGTACTATGAACTTAATATCAGCTCACATGTTTCCATTTCAAAAGAAACCACTAATTTTGAATTATTCATATACATGTTTTGTATCCTACTCTCGGGTCCCACTTGAAGTGTTAGCCTTACAGGAGTAAATCTGTGGTGTAGACAAGAGCACCATGAAAAAAGACAAGTTATATCCTATCACACCGCCACACTGGCACTGGCCCTGAAGGAGACCTTCATTACACAGATAATGATGAACAGAACGATCAGCATGAAGATGAACATGCCAAAAATGCCCCCTAGCAGCTCCTCCAGGTTGTACTCGTGGTTGTAGTAGTCGTCATAGTCGTACTCGTCGTGCCACTTGATGTTGATGCTTCCTGGGTCGATGACAATGCCTCCTGTCCCCTCCCCCTTGGCTCCAGTTTTGCCGCCGGTGGCAGTCTTGGGTGGGGTTGGGGCAGGCTTGGCAGCAGGACGTTTGGTGGGGGCGGGGCGTTTGGGAGGTGGTGCTTTGGTGGCCGGCTTCTTGGTGGCTGGCTTCTTGGGTGGCACGACCACCACAGGAGGGGGGCGAGTTGTAGGCTTGGGGATGTCAGTCACCACGACCTTGAATGGTACAATATCGTACTGCCCTTTAACATTGTCGGCCCGGCATCGCCATGTCCCGTGGTGAGAGGCGTCGACCTTTGCGACAGTCAGTTTTCCCGTCCTGCTCACACTCACCCCCTTAATGGTCTGACCTGCAGTGACGATGACGTTGCTTGGAGTTGCCCACCTGACTATCGGCTGGGGCTTCCCTTCAGCGTTGATATCTATGATTAAACTTCCTCCAAACTGGACCACCTGGGATTGGTCTACTTCACTGGTGATGAAGACTCCACATTCCAGCTGGTTCTTGGGAATCTCCTCCAGGAACTTGCCTTTGAAGTGGCGAGGGGCATCACAGACTAGTGGGATGTAAGTTACAGGATCAAAGGCCCCGATACGATCAATCGAGTCCGACAGCCACTGCAAGTTACAGTCGCACAGCCATGGATTCTCCCATAATGCAATGTTCAGACCTTCATCGAGGGCGTGGGAGGGCTCAAATGGGAAAAACAGGTTCTCTGGGAGTGTGTCCAACTTGTTGTTGGTGAGATCGAGTTTCTCCAGGGCATAGTTGTCAGCAAAGGTTCCAATCTCAATGCTCCGGATGTTGCAGCTCCCCAACTTCAGCTCTGTCAGTTTGTTCAGGGTCTTGAAAGTTGTGTTCTTGATGGTTGTGAAGTTGTTCACTGAGAGGTCAAGAGTCACAATGTTAGGGATGTCTTGAAGGGTTGGAATCTTCTTCAGGTTGTTTTTCCTGATGGAGAGCAGGACGAGGTTGTTGAGCCCTTGAAAGGCGTTGTCGTGCAGCATGTTTAGGGTGGGGATGGAGGACAGGTACAGGTGGGTCAGACCGCTGAGGTCGCGGAATGCCCCGGCTGTGATGTTGACCAGGTGGTTGTTGTAGAGTTTGAGTTTAGCCAGTCGGGGTAGGAACATGGGTGGGATGGCGGTCAGGTTGTTAAACTGTAGGGACAGTTCCTGCAGGTTACCCAGGCCGAAAAACGCTCCAGCGTCGATGAAGTACAGCTGGTTATAACTCAGGTCTAGCACAGACATGGCCACCAGGTTGGCAAACTGGTTGCGCATGAGGTTGGTGATTTTGGTGCGGTTGAGGTACAGCTCGCGTGTGCCGATGGGGATCTGTGCGCTGGGAACCAGGGCCATCTGCTGGTCCCCGCTGCAGTCCACGATCTGGTTTGGGACATTACAGCGGCAGCCTGCTGGGCAGGGGGAGCGCGCCTGGCCTGAGACGACTGTGACCCAGGCTAGGACCACCACACCGAGACACAGCACAAGTCTGCCCATCCTGGACTGCTAGTGACAACCTGAGAAGGATGGAAAAGTAACAAGCTTTATAATTATAATAGGACAGCAATACTGAACAAGTTTTGCTTCAGATGATGTTTAGAAATGGAAATTCACGTCAGCTTGAAAAGTTATCAGCACAAAAATGAGAATCCCATCGCCATGTCATTGCTAAGAATGGCAACAATGATAGTAACTATCGTTCTGTGCTTCTTATGGTAATGAGCAGCAACATTCAAGTGTGAGGTGTGGCCTGCAGTTCCTTTTGTACATGTACGTGTCCAACACGTATCACACGCAGCCCTGTTCAACACAGTAGCACATACAGTATTCTTGGTTATAAAAGTCATCTGCCCTTACTGTTCAGTGTAATGATATGGTAGGCAAACAATGAGGGCAGCCTTCCAAAGCTTATGTGCGAGCTTAATATAGAATTTTTACGTGAATTACAGGGTTGTCTGTCAAAACTTAGAAGGCGAAATTTCAGCATGAAAATCTGTTATCTGAGACTGAACGGCAGCGGCCATCTTCTGGAATTTCAGTGTAAAGTCAAGCTAGAGGGTTACGCAGAAAACCTGACTTTTGCAATTTATGTACTCAGTTGAGTACTACATGAAGCATTCTTCATCAGTAAACTGATATAGCAGTTAAGGTAATTTTAAAAGTCTTTTATTGTTTGGTTGGAATGATTTCTTCACACGTTATCTTAAGCCTGCATTGACATGTTTGAAATAGCTACATGTACATGCGTGTATATACATATACATGCTCACACGTTGTCATCAAAAGTCACTGCTTCAAAGTTAGGAAAAGTTGGAAGACTGCTTACCTGCTGAGGCTCACAGCTATGAATGTGGACGGTAAGTCTGGAGGCTTACAGTCCCATATCTGCCCTGTCTCTTAGACACAGACAGGAGTTCTTTAGCAAGGAGGGGCTGTCTGGGACCGCCTGCTTGACTGGTTTATGACAGGCAGAATGAAGGATATGGCAAGTGGGTGGAACAGTCTATTCTCCAGCAATAGTGTATTCCCTTTACAAGCAACATAGGCTGGATATAACTTCAACAAACAGATCGCAGAGCTAGAGTGGTTGAATCCATCTATACTTAGGGCTGTAAAATGCAGAATTGGGATGTTTGGTTCTGTTTGGGAGAACTGGGTTCCATCCTGTTTTGTGTGAGGAATGGTTTGTGCCAGTATTCTGGATATGGGGGTGGATTGTGCTGGGTCCTCAGTTCTACAGACAGTGAGGTTCCTGTTTCTGAGGTGGTGGTTAACTATGTAAGGGCAGTCTGTTTATAACAGCCAGCACCTGTCAATCAGAGTAAAACTCGTACAATGGGACACATGTAGTAGCCTGGGTGCCATCCTCCGTAGTTTCTGCCGGCTCCCTAATGTCATCTGTGGTGGCCAGTGACATTAAGGAGCCATCGGAAACTACAGAAGATGGGACCTAGGCTACACATGCAGTAAGGATGGACATGGAGCTTACCTGCAGTATTAAGACTGGACATACAGTTCTCTTCTTCTTCTCGGGTCACCACTTCAGTTTACTACACTCTACTGCTCCAGTGCTCCACACACACCCTTCCTCTATGGAGGCCAGAGCTTTGAGATGTTCCTTTAAATACATAAATTAACCAAGGCTGGACTGGACTTCACCCACGTTTTACATCTGATGGCAAATTAATTATCATTCCAGAAGTTTCCTTCTGGTTAAGTAATCAACTCCCACTCTAACCATAGTGGATTCTTACAACAGAGATAACTACATAGACATACATTGGCAACAAAAAGCTCATTTTGTAATTTCCAAAGTCGTTCCAAACTTCCAAAGTAATTTTCAAACTTTTGTCCTTGCTTGAATCTAATATTGATAGTTATAATGATATGTAGAAATGGTTGTGTCTTTTTTTTCATTTAGTTAGATGCAACAATATAAAACAACTTTGTTTCTAGCAATAGTTACATGTACTGTACTTATTTCACAACTTTTTTCAGGGGCATGGTACGTGCATTTTTACACCTTAAGCCATCTACATTTTTGAAAGTCAGTTTTTTGTCTGAAAAGTGTATTGTAGCTCATACTTCAGCACATACAAATTTTAATTCCAAACCAAAGTGTGTATAATGTCATACTGTGTTCAAGGACAGTTATGTAAACAGGCCTGACAATGCAACCTCACAGCTGCAGTTAGGCTGGTTTTACTGTACACCACCACCACCACCACCACTACTACTACTACAGCACTACTACTACAGTCTCTATAGACAGAGTTACTGAAACAACATAATCATGCTACCTTTTGGGAATACACATGTTATCTATGTTAACATGTTGTCCCATGTGTTTCTGTGTCAACACTGTAATCCTTGTATGACACACTGACATACATGGTGACATTTCTGTGCCACATTTAGTACATGACTCTGCCTGGCCATAAGCAGGGACTGTATCTTGTTTCATGGGATAACATTTCATAACCTCTACATTCCCTGCCTAGCCCTGGTAATACCATCCCCTACCTCACCCAACTTACATCTGTTCTAGTTACATGTACAGTCACTGACCCTGAGTCAGATCCAGCTGCTGTAAGGCCGAGTTTAAGTGAGCAGCAGAAAATGTCCTAAACTGTGCATAGCTGAGAAATGTATCTAGAGATTAGGACCCTGGTTTCAGATGACAGGGATGATGTTTGGCTGTTACTATGTTTTACTCAGTCTGTTGGCATGTGTGTGTTACTGCATGAGTTATTGAACAGTTTGGTGAGGGGAGGGCCAAGAATCTGTACTCCCACTTTCAAGAGCTAGTTGCCAATATTATGTAGTCCAGTAGTTTTCCTTACTTAAAGTCTGGTCAAGTGGTTTATGACAAACTCATCAGTAGTTAGAGTAAGGCTGAAAGTGCTAGTTTTGTTGATAAACTGGAATTAGACTGAAATGGGGAACAGTATTTGACAATCATCTATACCGGTAACTTTGTGGAAAAATGTATTTTTTTAATGAGCATTCCCTTATTCCTAACAATGTTACATATCAGTAATGTTCTGTTCATCATGTTGACAAGTGGGTCAGTGAACTTTTCAAACATGGCTGTCAGCCATCATTGTGTAGTTAGGCAGAAACTAACAGCTGATTTAGGTACACACTTGTCACTTGTAATGAAAAGTTAGGGATTTACATACAGCAGCTGAAACAGTAAGACTTTGTGCATCTCCAGTCATTTTGATATGTCAAATCACATCAATGTACTTAAAAATTGGATTGAACAAGAAAGAGATACATGTAGTGTCAAACCATGTACATCTAACGTTACACTGTACCATGGTTCAAAGGCTGTATCTGAATTGTGCAAATGATTTTGAAATGTCCTTTTATTAATTTCTAGAAAATTAATATAATTAATAGAATAATGAGACGAAGACAATCAATTCTGTCAGTATTGACCTAAGGCATCTTGTTCATAGTTCTAATGAGATTCGGCCCCACTAATGAAATCTGCCTGAGTACAAAGAGTCCCTATGAGTGATGTCCTTGGGGTACCTAAAGTTCAGAAGTTCAGGCCTGACAAAAGGGAACTCCAGTTTTCCTGATGTGTGTTTGCTTTTCCCACAGATTCTGTGACCTCTGCCGAAGATATGTGGCTCCAGAGAATAGACACTGCCAAAAGTGCAACTGCTGTACCTCCAAGGTAAGCCTGCGTTGCTATGGCACAGGGCTCCTTCTCATTAACCATGGCTGGCCAGGCTCCTCAGTACTGTATCTGTGAGTCTGTCCTCTCACTACGTGATGGATGTGAGGAGGGAGGTAAACACCACAGTTGCTACTGACTGTGCTTCCCGGCATGATGATGTATGCTGAGGTCATCACTTAACTATGAGAAATATGTACTATAGCCATGGGTAATGAAATTCAATATACCTTCAGATTAGGTTCACACACATAAGGATTACAAGAAGCATCAATGACATTGAACTAACTTCACATTCCAGTTATGAATATTTCATCATGATGTATGAAGTAGATCCCATCAGCTTGTTGTCCTTCTGTTCCCCAGGATGGCAGAACGTATGTGCACTGTGACCTGTGCCAGAAGTGTGTGAAACCAGGTACAGTCCATCTCTCAAAAATCTGTGGTTTGTGAAAGTGATAAGTAAATTTATGTAGAAATGGCCCTACACATGGATATACAACTTACAAGGGCAGTACAGCCTTCAGCATGTTGATTGAACTAGCTTTGTAAGGTACGGCCTTGAAATTAGATTTAGGACACGTGCTCAAAACTGTTTGATTTCAAAGGTAAAATTCAACTTGACAATGTGCAAAGCAGAACATGTATAAATTGAGGATTTTTTTAATGGGGAGGAAGCCTAAAGTAGGTGGTAAACAAGTTGTAACAAAAGGGTAGGATCCTATCTGATCTACCTTTCCACTTATCATGAAACTTTCGTCTTTATCTCCACCCCCAGCGTGGTCCCACTGTGAGTCCTGCCATCGCTGCGAGCCCAGAGACCACGTCTGCAGCCAGACTCAAAACCTGGGTGGCTGCTACATCTGTGGGCACCCAGGGCACAAGAGGAGGGAATGTCCACAGAGATTTTCAGAGGAGAGGTATTCTGGGAAAGAGAGGTAGGCTGGCTACACCACAGACAGTAGAACTGTTACCAGGTTTACAATCACTGTTCCAAGTGGGAATCAAATCACCTGGGTTCACTTGCTTTTGTTCTCTTACATGGCTTCTTATATGAGTTTCCTTTGGCAGTCAGTATCCTATTCAAATAACCAGCATTTACCTAGACGAAGTCTGTTTTATACTTTCAATGAATTCTTCATTTTCATGCAAGTAACAGAATGTTTATCTCCTTTCAGGAAGTCCAGCAAGAGAAAAAGGAAAAGGGAAGGTAACAATGAAGCAGGTGGGCCAGTTCAGAAGAAGACTTTGCAACAGAAACAAAGTTCTAAAAAACAAAAAGTCAAGGGGAAATGGAAGCAGGGCAACAGACGACAAAAACTTTGACAAATCCTTTTGGAATAACTACCGTATGTGAAGGTCAAATTTATTCATTGATATCATAAGCAAGAAGTCAAGCCTTGGCATCAGGTTTTATAATTTATTGATTTATGTGGCATAATAGTGATAAATACAATAAAAATCTCCATTGCAAGTTAATGCTAAATTTTCAACGTTAAGACCTACAACCATTTGTACAACATGTCCACATCAGGACTTTGTTTCTGTCTGGCAGACGAACTTGTCCAGCATTGTAGCAGCCTAACATCATGCTAATTTGTCTTTACAATGCAGCACTTTACATGTAAATGTTTCCATTAAGATCAGATAATCTTTCCTACATAGTTAAGTGTATGTTACGTGTACTGGTGCCATGCCAAGACATGCTCACACTGAAGCCACGTCTGTTTGTGTTGTACGGCTAAACATACAAAGCTTGGATACTACACAATGATACACTGTGGCCACAGCAACTTTTTTGTGCCCCTCATCCACACACAAAGATTGGTTAACAAATGTACAAGAAATTCAATGGCATCCAACCTTAGTAAAGACATCCTATTATACACATGGAATATCAAATGAAGTTTGTGTTCCGTGTATATATATATATAATATGTATAACTTATATATCTAAAATTTTCCTACAGTTGACACTGTTACATACATAAGTGTTTTCACATTGTTGGCAGCAACATTCTACAGGGATGACAAACACTAAACCAACTGGTACAAAAATAATGACCACAGAATAAATAACAGGAATATAAAATAAGTTTGCCCTGTGGTTTGTTATACACAGATTAATCAATAATACTGACAACCTCTGATGCTGGGATTTCGACGACTCAATCACTAATTTGTTACATTTTAGAAGGATCACTCATAATCATCACCATTATTTTTCAAACGCTGAAAACCCATATATTACAATGAGACATCATATTTCTCAGCCCATGTCAGACTTATTGCACACAGAGGGTAGTGTTACAGTTTGGATGGAGCTTTTATAGCTAACATGCAGTTTTATTCCATTAAACACAGTTCTGTTCTAACAACATGTGACTAGTTTTAAAGTTGTCCCAGATGCAGTGGCTTAAGCAATCCATGTATCTACATGTATACTTGTTCCCTGTACAACCTGTGTTGAATAAGTCTGACAGAGCTGTCCCAACCACCCCCTCTGGAACTAGAAGCAACAAAGCATAATTGCCTTAAATACAGCCTGCTGCAACTACGGACATCCTAACCAGGACGTCCTGTCTAACACAGTCATCACAAGGAATATATGAAACATGATTTTCTCCACAATTCCCATGCATTCCATGATTAGCAGAACTTGTCTGTTGTCCACACATCCAAGTTGGTTTCACCAAACTTGCCAAAATGTAAATTATTGTAGCAGATACTAAATACACCAACTGACGTGCCAACTAGTACTATATACAGGCCCATGTCTTGGCTAATTTGTCTGCCCTTTTGTCCTTCTACTCTCCAGTCATGACTGAAATCTTGAAACCTCCCTAGACTTGGCAGGTTTTATGGCTGCTGCCAGGAATGCTCTAAACTTACATGTGAAAGAAAGCTAAGTAGAATCCAGCCCTCTTCTTGAGAATCTTTAGTTCCCACAATATTTACGAAGCAAATCATTATGAAATGAGGTAATGGCTTGGTTTCCTTGCCCAAACAGAAATCTCTTGCATATACATGAGGTCCTCTGGCTCACATTGTGGACCTCTCCACCTGGTCATCTTATAATTCCTCTTTTTACAGTTACAGACTCAACACATCTATTTTGTCCAGTCCTTGTCATTTGTTTTATACTTTAGGAAGAAAACATGTCTGGACTTTAGCATTCCTGGCATCCACACTCCAGAACTCTCGTCCATCCTTGCTTGAAACTTGTTCCATCCGGGCAGTAGACTCTGGTCCGTCGGGATTTGAACCTCGTTGGTTTACAGCAGAGTCCGTTGGAGCAGAGCCCGCTGCAGCGGACGTTCCCCACTCTTTTTCGGCTGCGGCAGACAGACAGACCTTGGACGACCTCAATGTACTCTCGGAACCGCTCACTGGCACAGCGAAGGTCAGCTGAGGAAGGGGACAAAGGAACAGTCAGTTGTACAGATTTGAGAAAAGTTCCAATTGAGCCTGGTGCTCTGTTTATTGTGTATGACAGTCTGTTTCATTCTTTCTTCAGCCAGTTAAACATTTGTAGGGTGAAAAGGAAGCCCTTCTTTTTCTTTCTTTCATCCTTACAAATACTCTGGGTTTGTGTAAAATATAAACAGCATGTATGATTTAACCCACCAGCCTGTATAAGAAAAGGGAGGCCATAAGGCTTCTGTCAGGAAGGAAACAGTCAAACGTGTACATGCAGAATGATTACTGGAGCATTTTACCAACAGAACCTACATGTAGACTGGGTTTCGACCTTAGCATGCTAACATGTTTGTTTTCAGTCTGGTACTGAGTTCATATCTGTGACAGATTTCAATCTTTGCAGCAAAAACAGTTAAAAATGAATGGTTAAGGTAGCATTGAAACCTAAAATTTTAAAAGGTCCATAATCATTCATGTTGCATCATCAACTCAAGTCACAGTTGGCATGCTAAAGGTTAACATAACATATTTCTGCAGTAGTTTGTTAGCTGTACCTCTGCTATATGAGTTTTACTAGTGTTCCCTACGTGAGGTTAGTAGTAAACTTTGTTGTTGGCCTGTATGGATGGAGGTCAGGCTGATTAGCATGAGAGATGGGAAGTCAGCCATGTATGAGAACCATGTCCTTTACACTCTACATACATAGAAAAACTACTGGGAAGGAACCAAGTTAAATTATTGTGGTGTTGTGATACATGTATGTGCTGTGTTTTAAATTTCCTGCCTGTAGCACCGGTCTGTATACAGTGACTACTGTTCTAGTTATCAGGAAATTCTGTGGGTCCTACAGTTCCTGTCACCAACTGGTCACACATATAGACTCTCCTGTCACATTCTGGGAAGACAGTACAAGGCTAGCCTGTTGAATTCCCCAAACTGCTGGTAGGGAGATGCATATGTCAGAGATATTTACTCAGTCATAGTGGTATGCATGTATGTAACTGTTCGTTCACTAATGCAGTTCAGTGTGATTGAGACACTTCATACGTAATGTGGTTGGTTAAATGAGTGGGAACCCTGGGGCTGTCCCTACCTGTGTCTTCTATAACATACGCAAGTTGTACTGTGAACTAAAACACCCATGGAATTAACCTGTACTGGCTTGGACACTGTTCAGACCACTGAAACTGCCTACTATTGTCTGAACAAAGCTGAGACTATTGTGTACTGTCCTTATAATGGCATGGTCCTCACACATGAGCCGACATGTCAGTATGGCCAATGTTTTTTTTCTCTTACCATTTGCGGGCTCGTCAAGACCAACTCCCTCCTTTGCAACAACTACAGATGTGGAGGGGGGAGGGGGGAGAGTCAAAGAGCACCCATTAGTAAAGTGCACCCAACCCAACACAACATGACATTTGTTTATCAAGTCCATGCACAGTTTTTAGCACCTTAGCCTTCCCAACAGTCAAACATGCATTCCCTGGTGCTGAACACTAGGACAGCTATTCCTTTACTAGTACATGTAAGTAAGACATAAACCATCCATAGGCTAGCAGAGCTTCCAGCTCATTCCTTCTCATGCTTAGCAGGTTATTTTTCTTCAATCTTTAGTTCATAATCAGCCTTCGCCTCAAAGGTTTTGGTTACAGATGTTAACATCATTGAAATTCATTTTTACATGTCCTTTTGTAGAATGCCAGTTCCCACTGATTGGTCAATCTAAGCTGAAATGGTATCATCCTTTCAGTGGGAAACATTCTGTGATAATGAAAACCTTGAATATTCTATCTGTGCTTTTTCTATCTAGCCAGATGTTTTCAAATCTGGTGTTGAAAGTTACACATGGTAAGAAAAGGTGGCATGTCCACCATGGTTTGAACAATAAGTTCTGCAGTAGTTCTACTTACTTTGATCACAGAGTGGGCCTGAGTAGCCAGGTTTGCACTGGCAGGTGTACTCAAAGTTGTCCACAGCTTGGCACTCCCCATGCACACATCTGTGGGACTCACATGGGTCAGCCTTGTGCTCACAGGTCAGGCCTGGAAGGGGAGGAAATGCAGCAGGGTTTACCAATAATTTTTCAAGTACAGCTTGATATTGTTGGAGGAGATGCACTGTAAAGTTATCCATCCAGGCATTGCATTACAATCCAACAGGTCCATGCACCTGTCATGCATGTAGTACAGTACAACTGTAAAGTTTCCATGCCTTCTTACATTCCCAACACAAAAAATCACTCTGTCCAGTTCCAGTCATGTTAACTTTATGTTAAGTTTGAGGGCAACCAAGGATTGTAAGAATACATGTAAGTACTAATTTCAAATTGGTATAGATTAGGGGTGTTTGGCTGTGTATGAGTGGTTAATGTTACAGCTTGTGCCTGCATACCTGTGTACCCTCGCTCACAGTCACACATGTAGCTGCTCTCATCCACCACCTTGCATGTGCCATGCAAGCACCTGTGACCCTCACAGGGGTTGGGCTCCTTCTCCTCACATAGCGCTCCTAGCGGTGGAGCACAGAACTGCAGGTTAGCCAGCAACTTACTGTAAGGTGTTACTTTCACTACAAGCATAAATGTGGCTGCTGTTTTAAGCTATAAGTTGGTAATTTAAAAGGGATTCAAGTTGGAAATAAATAAAAATGAGGCTGGTGAGCTGGGGTCGGGGAAACATCTGTCTGGTGCAGATCACAGTACGATAACAATGAATCTGTTATGTTGAGTAAACCAACCTCATAGTCAACCATAATGCTGTAAGAAGTGCCTACATGCATCATCATCTGTATACATTGTCGAGTTTGCAAGGGAGGGCCCAAACCTAGGCAGCAGTTTCCTCAAGTTTTGACCACTGTAAATATGAAAGTCTTATCTCCATATGATTTTTTTCTATCCGTACCTACGTGTAAGGATTAAT
Source organism: Branchiostoma floridae x Branchiostoma japonicum (assembly GCA_013266295.2). Classification (NCBI taxonomy): domain Eukaryota; kingdom Metazoa; phylum Chordata; class Leptocardii; order Amphioxiformes; family Branchiostomatidae; genus Branchiostoma; species Branchiostoma floridae x Branchiostoma japonicum. Next base: position 14,669,797 of record CM023824.1, read on the forward strand.
TCCATGGACAGCCCAAAGAAAACGTGCCATCCATCCCACAGACCCTCCCAGTCTTACCTGTAAATCCCTTGTCACAGTCGCAGGAGTAGCTCACGTCGCTCAGGGCTCGGCAGGTGCCATGTTTACACAGGTTGGACTGGCAGGGGTCGGGCTTGTCCTCCCCACACCCTGGGACGACCCCCTCCACCACCAGGCCCCCGTCAAAGTTCACCTCCATATCGTTGATGGTGAGACTCTGGATACAGCCTGGGGAGGGGCAGGGTGGCATGTCAGACCTTAAGGCCACAGTCAGTCAGCACAACAGAATAGTTTGCCACCAATAAGTCAGTGATGTTGATGTGTTAAACTTTGAACACAACAACAACAACAAATTAAAGTAAAGTGTATGCTACGAGATTTTCCTAAGAGAGGACAATTTAGTAGAACTGCCTACCATGGAAACTGGTTCCATTCCTGACGTGCCAGTCCTTGACAGCCTGTGCGTTGACGTCCTGAGGCATCCCACCGATGTACAGGGGAGTGATCAGGTTCAGCTGCTCGTTCAGGCCTGTGTTCACCATGCTCTTGGCTTCTTCATGGTCAACACTCAAGTTCACCATTTGGTTTGCTGCGATGAGCTCGATGGTGTGGTATCTCCCGTCGTTCACAGTCTGGTAGCTGTAGATGGTGGAGCCAGGGTAGTTCCCCACATCGTAGCTCACCCGCACGCGACCTCGGAACAGCTCCACCGCGATGTGGTCGATGATCCCGTTGTAGAGAAGAATGCCGTTGTCCTGATCTGTGGCCACTACCATTGTGATGTTGGCATGGGGGTGGTTTTTCAGGGTAGGGAACTGCGTGTATGTGTTCTTGGTCATGTAGGACACGCTGGTTAGATTCTCACAGCGTGACCCCTTGTATCCAGGCTTGCACTGACAGCCAAACGTGCCGTCCTGGTCGATGCACTGCGCACCGTTCCGACAGTCATGGTACTGACAGGGGCTGGTGCGGGGGATGATGACTGGCGTGACCTCGCAGTAAACTCCGCTGAACCCCTCCGGACACAGGCAGGTGTACTCATCCACCCCGTCCATACACTTCCCTCCATTCTCACACTTGTGCTCAACGCAGTCATTGATGTTCTCAGTACAGTTCTCACCAGTCCAGCCCTGGACACATTCACACCTGAAACCAAAGGGTGTTTCTTTGGTTAATTAAGAATTTGCATCTGAGAGTGCAAGTCTGTGGGCCACAACACCAGCCCCCGCTGCCTGTGGCCCACGAGTATTGTATTGTCTTGCAATTCCAATAAATCAAATCAAATCAAATCAAAGTTTTCCTTCATAAGAACAGAATCTGATACAAAATACACTACAGTAACTAGACATTCGTATGCAAATTAACAGGACAAAGGATGGTTGAAAAATCAGTAATGGGTGTTGGGTCTAGAGAAATGTATCCTTAACAACAAATGTAGATAAATGTAATCTTAACAACAGAGTTGACTACCTAAAGGTTTACTCACCTGTACATCTCTTCCTCGCTGATACATTTCCCATCATTCTCACACGGATTCTTCCCGGGGTCACAGAAGTCTACTTCTCGTTCACAGTAGTGTCCGGCGTAGCCAGGCACACACTTGCACAGGTAGCCGTCCACTCCATCTACACAGGAGCCGTTGTTCATACACATGTGTTCGACACAGTCGTCCACGTTAACCTCACAAACTTCGCCCTCAAAACCCTCCACACAGTCACATCTGCGATGGAACAGAACAAAAACCCAGATTGGAGACAGCAGTACACAAAGACACCTACCTGAACCCTAAGTTGTTTTAGTACAGTGTAACTCTCTACCTGAAGCCCCTCGTTTGTAATGCTACAGTGTAAAGTCCTACCCGAAGCCATTAGTGCTTAGTAGTGTTTACCCTACCTGAATCCCTCCTCCATCTTGTGGCAGGTTCCCCCGTTCTTACATGGGAAGGTGAAGCACTCGTTCAGGATAGTTTCACAGTTCCTGCCGGTGAAGCCCTCCTGACACGTGCAGCTATAGGACAGACTTGGATCCTCCACACATGTGCCGTTGTGCTGGCAGGGGCCAGACAGACACGGCTCACACTTTGCCAGGATCTCCACGTCTGGGCCTTCCTCTGGGGAGGGAGGGGGGCAAGGTTAGAGACATGACTGGACCGTAGCAGTTCTGTATGCGTAAAATTACCTCTGGTCTCTGCCATCAATATACATGTAAATAACAGCTGACTTGAAGAAGTATGTAGTAAACCTCAATCTGACCTGGCCCGGGTATTGGGAGGACAAGGACATGGAGATATAGTATCTCACAGTACATGTATCTCTAATACATTGAAGGAAATACAGTAGATTTATACATACTTTTCCCTTTGTTATCCATGGTAGCATGAGAAAGGAACAGCGATTATTAGATTTTAAAAGTCATAATGATTGTCATTCCAGATTAAGAAAGGTTCATGATATAGTTTGTGATTAAGTTCTTATACAAAGTCATATAACACATGCAGTGTACATGTACATGTATGTACTGCACATGTATGTACTGTACTTTAAAGTAGTGTACATGTACATGTATGTAGTCCCATACCAGAGCACACAAAGTTGCGTGAGGGTGCAGTTAGCAGGAGTTTGTCTGCCATGGTTTGCTTTGGTCCTGCACACTTGGCAATCCCTGGCTCGATGAAGTCTTTCTTCACCCAGTCTGACAGCCAGACCAGGTGACAGTCACAGTACAGGGGGTTTGCTCCAAGGGCACTGTAGGAAATGGCAATGTAGAGTGAGATTAAAACTTTAAATTCCAAATGATGAATCCTGAGGCTGTCATACAGGGAGTGGCTCCAGGGGCACTGGGAAATGGTTAGATGTTCATGTAAGAGTAAGATAAAAACTTTAAATTGACAAGTAAAATTTGAGTACATTTAATGCCAACAAAAACATACTACAGGCTTCCGAAATCAAATTATTTTAATCTACATGTAGATGTAATACTCAATTACACATTCTTTTGGAAGAGTCCTGTAGATTTCTCTGTGAGTCATGCTCACTTCCTTCCGCTCCTGTTTTGTCATTCTTGTGAACGTGAACAAATACTGGCCCACAACAAATAATCTAAAACAACTGACATCTTGATAGCACTAAGACAACATTCTGCCCATCCCAGAGACTGTTGACTTTGGCAGCAGTGCTCCTTCCCCCAGTTTTCTAGGAAGAGTTGTTACTCACATGTGTGACAGGGACTGCAGGTCCTTGAATGCCTCCTGTGGGATGGTGGACAGCTGGTTACCATGGAGAGACCTACAGTAGTGGAAGACAGGCAGAGGTCAAACATAGCCAGGCACAGTTCATACATTTTGCAAGTAGCACAAGATGTATCAGGACTGCTTGCTTGCAACAAAGCAGATCGAGGCAGCTGATAGTTTGATCACAGGGGAAAAGTACCAGTATTATCTGTTTGGGCAGACAGAGATCTTTGTACAACTCAGTTTGATTATTATTATATCCTTGAGAAAAAAAGATAATAACTCTAGCTGATTGTGATAAGTCATAACTGATGGGTTTTATCTATAAAACAACATTCAGCTGAATGTATCTGGGAAGAGGGGCATAGGGGTCGGATGAGAAACTATGTAAAGAATGTGGCTTTCTCAAAAGGAAGGCTAAGTCCTTTATCTCTACCTGTCTACCAAGTGCTTAAATCTTCACACTACAAATCCTCGGCAATCCCACCATTTTCCTGTTTCCTATGCGGTTCCACAGTTTGTTGTCATGACCTTTCCTGATAAACCTGATTCAGCCTGAGTCTCTATAAACATTACCACCTGTGAGATATTCTACTTTAAGTCTTCTGTAACAGCAGCTCAAGTCATGCCATTCAAACTGTCCAACAGTCTTTGTTTTGTAAAACCATTACCTGATTCTGCAGGCAAAGTTAAACATCTTATAGCCATAACATATATTCAACATTGATCTTCCATTGTGTCTCACCATGTACCAGACATAAGTAAGCAGATTTAGAACCCACCCACTTTGTCCATTATACAGGGTCAAAGGATATCTCGATTTTAAGAAGGAAACAGGAAGTCGGACCTTCTTTGAGGATACATCTCATGGATTACACAAGACAACTTGCACTGATAAGATTCTTTCTTTACTTACAAGATCCGCAGAGCCTTCAGTCCTGCGAAGGCCTTGGGTGAGATGCAGCGCAGGTTGTTGTAGCTCAAAATCCTGCAGGAAAAGGATTGATCTCCATTAAGAGTCGTCAGCTTTAACACACACAAGGAAAGGGTCTGAATATCCATTTATTCTCTTCTCACTGTAACAACTGTGCACTGCGCAGCATTGTTACATATTCAGCCAAGGCACACACTGTTAATACTGGCTGCAGTTATCAGTATTCATTATCAGTACATTTTGTACATGTAAGCATTTTGTTCGTCTTTTGAGTGAAACAAAAATCAGAACTACAGTAACTTGTATATATATATGACACGGAAGGTATTTCCCTTCCCAGACAGTTCTTTGTCCCATACTACACTTGAATTAGGCTTGTGCTCTTACAGACAAAATTCTCACTACAGGTACTCTTGTGGACTCCTATTGAAAGTGTGAACTATAATACCGGTACCTATCTCTGACAGTGAACTTCAAGTGACCATCCTTGTTCTGCGGTAGAAGCTTAGGCAGGATTCTGACCAATCACAGCACAGAGTACACCAGAACAAACCAGCCAATCAGAAGCAAGCAAGTAAAACCACCCAAAGCCACAGCATCAACACAGAGGTCTGTGATTGGTTAACACCAGTTATCCTAACAAGACCTGCTGGGACAGTTAAGTGGTGCCCACAAGGCTTGTGAACTGTGATGGTCGTTTGAAGTTCGCTGTACAGGTCTTACTGTGGCGGATACTTACAGAGTGGAGAGTTGTGTCAGGTTCGCAATGGCGATGTTGGAAATTTTGCTAATCATGTTGTTACTCAGATCTCTAAAATAAACGGGGGAGGAAGAAATGGGAGAGAGGTGTGTCAGGCTACAGGTTGTAGTGCACGTTGGGAAATAGAAGCTGGCAGACAAACACCACAATCATTAGTACTGCAGTTTTCACCATTTCTCAAGTTTCGGTGCCATGCAACCCACATAAAGACTCCATGTTTAATCACCAGCATCACACCATGCATTGCCACCCTCCCTGCCATGTATTAGCTTCACACTGCAGGCATAACAAGGCCACCCTCCCTGCCATGTATTAGCTTCACACTGCAGGCATAGCAGGGCTGCAGGGTTGACATGTCAACAGGGAATCAGACTTGGGATGTAGTCTCTGTTGGAGACAGTTTGGATCTGGCTAATTCGGGTAGCTGATGAGTCAAGTGTATATGGCAACTTGATTTGCTCAACTTTTATAAGTTGATCATTTTTGGTGTATACAGATACCAACTGTTACAGTATATAATCATCTATTTTTTCAATAACATCAATAGTAACATCAACTATAAACATTAATTAAGTACTGAGGAAGTTTCAAGTAAATATTAGGTCAAAATGTTGTTACATTCAGTATTACTGTGCTATTTATACAAGCAAAACATTTTAACACTACAGTAACAATACACAATACTCACAGCCTGGTCAGGTGCTTCAGGTGGGACAGGTTGGGGATGATGTTGATCTGGTTCATGTCCAGGTACCTGCAAGGGACAGGTGTGGTTCTGAACAACTTCTCCATACATGTACATGTACATGCTACAACTGTGCAGACTGTAGTCCAGTTTCAAGACTTGTAGACTTGTGATTGATGCAAACATACACTGTAGAATTAGTTTCTCTCAACTGGAAGCAGTTGGAAATCCTATTCTTGTACGGGTAAAGGCAGTTGGAGACGTGGTTTTTGCAGTGACCTCTCCACTGCAAAATCATGACACCACAAATCTGCATTTCCAATTGTATCACGACTGTATTATTGACTATAATGTTCTAACCGCAAACATTAAATATCGCAAAAACTTCTTTCCCCTATTACCTTGAAATCAAGTCCCCAGAAAAATTTAAAAATTTACAGTACTCACAGCTCGGTCACAGCACGAGGGATGTCCTTGGGGAACTGGGTGAGGTTCTGCCGGCTGCAGCGTACCACGGTCCCCGTGCACGTGCACATCTCCGGGCAATGGCTGATGGGAACGCAGCTGTTTTCATCATCCACTGGGGAACATTGTAATGAAGTCAATCTTGATGCTATCAATTTAAGTTAATGAATAGTTTCATGCTGATAGAGTCTATCACAAATACATAGATAAGTAGATAAACTTAACCCTCAAACTATTGGGTAAATTTCCATGTGGACTTCTTCTAGACTAAAGACTGAATAAACTGATTTAAGGCAAACTTTACCCAAAAACAGGTAAATTTACATTTATATTGGAAGACAGATGAGGAAACTGCCAGGCACTTACTGTCACACTTGAAGTCCTGGACAGCAATGTCTTGGATGGGAATTTCCCGCAGATACGAGGGTTTGTAACAGCGGGGGTTTCCGGTCACCACCCGTTTGGTCCGCAGCCACTCGGACAGCCAGGCAAGGTGACAGTTACAGTTGAACGGGTTGGACAAAAGGTTCCTGTGGGATGGAGGGCAAAGGATGAGGAGAATTTTGGAAGAGGACAATTTTCTATTGAATCAATGTCTGAAATCTTCTCCCTGCTACCTAGCCCTGTAAGCAATATAAATCTGGTGCCAACAGGCTTTCAGCAAGGATAAGGTTAAAAGAGGCACTGTACATGTACACAGCATAGCAAGCATAGGATGAGGAGACTTTGATGTAGATGAAAGGGACAATTTTCTATTGAACCCATGTCTTTAAAACTGGCAGAGTAAAAGTACATAGCATTCCAGACTGTGACCCTGTTTGTATTACACATACAAGTACATGTACTTACAGCGTAGCCAGACTTCTAAGGGAGTCAAAGGCGCCGGGTTGGACGGTAGAAATGCGGTTGTCATACAAGGAGCTGTAGTAAGAAAATACACAGGAGATCAGTGTATGCCAGCATTGGGTCAGCTATGATAACTGCTTTTCCTTTCAAATAGAAGGATGCATTTGTCTTCTAGATACTATTGTCATTATCTCTTCTCTTCCCACCTTTTAGCTACTTTTTGACATTGACTTCCTAATAAAACCTTTCAAAACTACTGACTCAAAGATAAAAGGGCTCTGCTGATTGGATAATGTTGGCCTCATTTGAACTAAAAGGCTCTGTAATCAGCTGGGGTAATGAAGGCTACAGAGTACAAAGAGCGTGGAGAAGACTTCAGCCAGATTTATGATCCAGGGGTTAAACAGGTCACAGGGGTTAATTGGAGGCATCCTGTGATGTTCCAAGCAGTTGGTGTTTCGAACTTGAAAATATCAACTTGAAAGTTGTTAATTGGGTAGAATGTCTTTGCTGTGACTTGTGACCTTTTTCCCCAAATACAATCTCTCAAGGTCAATAACTGACTGAAAAGGATATTTGTGATCTTATCATTCAAAATGGGATAATAGAAACTTGTTGTTTCCTCCAAGAGACTTGAGTTTCACCAAGTTTTTTGGCTTCATATCATATTTATGACTTGCCCGCTTTCAAGAACATCAAGAATGGGACTTATGAGAACATTCTTGAATGTAGAGGCAACAACATGACTATTTAGCAAAAAATGTTTGGACCCAATGGATAACATGTTTGTGATAAGACCAGCCAGTCTGTCTATCCTCTCTATCAGGTAATCTTAGTGCAAGGCTGTGTTAATTAGCTTAATTTTCCCTGGTGGCTTTTCTTGACCCTGGCTTTGAACCTGCAGATTAACGCTGTACCACCAACAGCCATGACATTTTCTCAGTTACTGCCGCTGATTAAGAACTTCCAAGGCCTCTTTACATCACTGATGATTTACTATGGTGGCTCAGAGGACATAATGGAACATGATAAAACTGCTGCTACAAGTGTAGAATTTCAAATAACATTAATAAGTGTGGAGGCTGGTAATGAGCTGTCCTTCATTTCTACTTCATAAGTACAGATGCAGGTCAATACCTAGAGCTTCATCAGTACAAACATTTCATTCTGTAAGAACTAAGCCAAGAAATACAATCATCAAAAGTAGTTAGATTGTATATAAACATGTGGGGGGGGGGGGGAGGGGTGGTGTTAACCACAATCAGGATGGTGGCAGAAAAAACAATTCATGTTGATTGGCTTACAAAATGTCTTGCATAGAAGTCAGTGATGTTATTTGTACAAACACCAAATCTCCCTGGATGCCAAATATTAGAAAATATACAGTGTAATATCATAGACAGTATACAGTATTAAAGAGAATAACACCTACAGTAGTCTGACCGAGGCCAGGCCAGCGAAGGTCTTGTTGTTCACACAGCTGATCTGGTTACTCCGCAGCATCCTGGTAACAAGAGCAGATAAAAAATGAGCCAATCTCACCCTACCCTTGAATTGAGACGCAGAGGTAAACTGCTGTGAGAGACCACAACTTTACGGAAGTCCTTTGCGTATGTTTGTAGATGATGTTGATGGAGACTGTTTTGGTGTGATGATTATGCACTTCTAAACTAAAACAAACGTTGAGATGTTAGATAGTGGGGTGAGTAATCTAGAGTCTGACTCAAATCACATTGAGTCTCTTCCTAGTAAATCTGGGAAAAGAGCTACAACCTAAGTTAATTACAACTACCTGCAAGTGACATTAAGAATGGATACAGCTGACAACAAAATTGGAATTAGTAAATTAAGGGTCAAAAAACACTTAAAGGATGCCTATCTGTCATAGGAGAACCGTCTAATAGCATTAAAGAACTCTCCAAACTTCAAGGAAGACATAAGCTAGATTACATGCAGATGTACATGGTTTAAAAGTTGCTATAATGTCAACAAAACATCCGTAAAGTTTCAGCTCTCCCATGGAACATCAACCACTCCATGAAAGAACTCAAACTTCTCAAGAGGAGAGACAGGCAGAAAAATCAAAGATCTCAAGGATAAACCCATTCTTACCCGATCACCACTATAGCAGGATTTGTACCACACAAAACTGCAGACTTACAAATCAGCGGTACTGGGCACAGTGCACAACTATCACTCTAGCAATGATCAGGTAAGAATGGGTAAAAAACAAATAGAGAAAACTGGTTGTTAGAAGCAGCAACAACATAATTATAAGTCTTTAACCTTCAAGTGACCAAATTGGTTTGATTTTCTGCACAGCCACAACAGTAAAATCTGCCAGGAACTTTTTATATTTTTGTGAGTTTGGCTCATGAGCCCATGTACAACATGTTGGTCACTTAGCAGTTAAGAACACATTTATTGCTGCATCATTACAAGGGGAAAGCTTGGCTGTGGAGAGGAATCGGACCAGGGGAATCAATGGTTAGAAACACAATAAATCGACAGTTACATGTTCAATTAAAGCTTTAATCAACTGTGAATAAGAAAAGACATCTACACATTGAAACAGGTGCAGCAACTTCAACCAGTAGAGAAGATGCTGTGCCTGTCTTGAAACATGGATTAATCCAGTCAGAAGAAATGTCTGTGAAGAAAGGACTGGATTCCAATACTGAAATCTCAGGTCCCTTATATTATGCTGTATTGCAGAATGCATGGTGTGGCACTGAGATAAGACTTACTACCTACATGTACATGTAGTACTAGGAATGAGTAGCAGGGACAGTGAGGGGTAGAAAAGCTTCACAGCAAAGATATGTAAAAGAGGTTGAATGTGAGGAATATGAAAAAAGTAGAACAATTTTATGGGACAATTAGATGGTGATGGTGATGTGATATATAACATGCAAGCAATTGTCATTTTGCTACATTGCACATTGTCAAGTTGTAGTAAAGCAATGCTGTGTGCTTTTGTGGGCGATTGGGCAAAATGAAATAAGATAATGTGCTTTCTTCGTTAGAGTTGGTGCATCAAATTCAGCTTTATGTCCATGCATTTGGAATTGCTGTGACATATTTGCGTGACACTTAAGTTCAATGTGCAATTTTGTTATCAGTACATTCAGTGTGTTTCCATTGTCTCAGTGATAATCAGATGATCCAATATTAATCTTTCGTGTATTTCAAAAGCAAGGCATTAGAAAGAACTTCAACTAGAATGTTCTTAGTAAGTATAAGGAATGCAGCAAGACAAAACTAACGTTGTAACAACAAACACTAAGACAAATCAAAACAGGAAAAAACTTATGGAAAAAAACTAAAACTAGGAAAAGTGCGAGCACAGTGCAGGCTTACAGTGATTTCAAGCCAGTCAGTCCATTAAACATGGACCCATTCACGGCCGCCAGCTTGTTATCTGTCAGCAGCCTTGGAACGATAAAACAGAGGCACGAATGAGCTGAGGCTGAGAAAACAGGTACTTCCACCCAAACATCTCCGGTTAATACTGAAGAGTTTCCTCAGAGTTCCTCATTCTTTTGTCACCATAACTTCACAGCCTGCTGTAAGATGTTGGAAATGTCAATTTTAAGGCTTTTACAGAAGGTGAACTTTCCCCTTACAACAAACAGTCAGAAACATTTTCGTAAGCTTTTAAAAGCATGGATTTGGTCCACATATGTTTGTATACACCAATCTCCAGACTTTTCATGCTGTTTTTTTCTGTTCCCAGTTTTAAGCTGTAGATGATGGTGGCAAAAGACGGTAGGAAACTCTAGTGTCAGATAAAACAGTGCAAGCAATTGATGAGTTGGCAAATGTCAGCACAAACATTAGGACTTTAATTTGGTAGCATAAAACACACACTTGGAAAGCTTTGGTGAGTTGTTTGTGTATCATCTTATCATGTCATAGGTGCTTTTTAATCATGAAGGTTCAAGCCAGGCTTAAAAAATATGAGATGGTCTCAGAATTCACATTTCTTTCTTTTTTGACTTGTCTGCTCAGCCTCGTAAGTTACAGTGATCACAAAGAGATGTTTTAATGCCAACCCCAGGAGAAAAAGTACCTTATCAATTAAGTTCAAAAACCTTCTTTCTGGCAATAAGTGACAATAACATGTCACTGACTGCTAAGTCATATACAAACTGCAGGGACAGTACAAATGTACAACATCATCATAGATGACTTAATGATTACTTCAAATTCAATTTTAAACATTGTTATACATGAATAATGTTGATACACAGGATATGAATGACTGAAGTGTTCTCAATAATCTTTTACAATTTAAAATTTACTCCCACACACGACTAAAACCAACCATGCACTGGTAGTAGAAACATTTTATCCACAGTGCATCTTTATCCTAGTATTTTGTAGATAATATCTAACATTATTATCAATTGTACTGCAGGATAGATTGCAGAGCTTAGTCTGTACTCAAGTAGTTGTGACAACTCACAGCTCTGTGACACCGTCAGCTCCAATAAAAGCGTCGTCCTCGATTTCCACAATCTTGTTGTTTCGCAGATCTCTGAAAAAAAACATTATACAGAAGTCAGGGAGATCACATATTGTGTCACTCCATGAATAGTCATTTTTGCAGGCAATACCAGCCCAAAATACAGGTACAAATGTATCATTGACTGGATACAATATTTCATGTTGTTGCCATGTCTGTTGCACATCTGACTTGACCTGTTTGTGATCAAGACTGTATTTACTTACATCTTCCTCAGGTTGGGCAGTTTCTTGAAGATGCCTGAAGCGTGCACCTTCACGATCTCATTCTCTCCCAACAGCCTGTGGGGAAAGATGGTTGGTTGTACATGGTTTATAAAAGATATAGCTCTAGAACTGGGAACTGGGATGAAGATTTTACAGCAGCATTTGTATTATCAGTAGACAGTGTGCAATACTGCTACTGTTTGAAGTTAAACTGTTACCCTGTAAACAGGTAAAGCAGCCAAGTTTAGATGTGCGTACACTTCAATCAGATGTCTGTACACTTCCATCTGCAAACAGCCTTGTGAAAACAAAACTGTACTGAAAGACTGGTTCCACTCACAATTCGGTGGCGTATGAAGGTATAACGTTGGGTACGCTGTCCAGTTTGCGGTTGGTGCAGTCCACCACAGTTCCCTCACAGATGCAGCGGTCAGGACAGTCATCGTCCACCTTGCACTGCCCTGAACCTTTCCGCACTCCAACATTCTCTCTGGCTGTGGGAGGAACGAGACCTACAATTGGCCCGAGTTTGAGATGGGGAGTGAAAACTGTGACCATATCCTGTTATCCTATCCTGATATCCTCAATCAAAGGAAGTTATCATCAGCATACAATGTGTCAAGTGGGCAAAAGCAAAAAGTTAAAACTCTCCTTAACACCAGATCTCAAATAAGTAATCACAAGTCTAACTTCTTTTACTTCAAATTAACTGACACAACAACAAGTTGTCGTCTGAATCTTTATTAATTATGATATCATATTGTCAACTTTCAGTGATGAACAGCTCAATTTGCTCTACCATCTCTCTGGGTACATGACTCATGTGATGCTGTAATCTGACTTCATCCAGCAGGTATGTACAGTGAGTGTAAGAAGAGGAGCCTGTGTCTAACCACAATCATTACTCACTCATATCACCTGGCCTGTAATGTCTGTTGTACCATGTAATAATGGTTTTATCACCCCAGGGTCATGGAGGGGATTACGTCCACCTTTTCTTCATAGGCTTTAAATGGATTGTTGGGAGAGAAGACATGAGCCTGTAATAGCCAAAAAAATTTGACCAAGCACACTGGGTCATCCTAACTCTTCTCGATGAGTGTGTTGGGTTCTTGCTTCCCCAGACACAGCTTAGTATTCCCTCCAAAGGATCATCTGATCACTGAATTGCAGTTTCCAGAAGTGTCTGGCTCTTGGTTTGATCTGGATCTTGGTTTGAAACCTGTGACCTCTGGGTTTCAAACCATGTGGGCGAAAGTGCGATCACATCACAGGGACACTTCCTAAGTTGTAATGACTATAATTTCATATCTGCACTGTAAGAAAAAGAGACTTACCCTCTCGCATGCTGCAGCGGAACTTGTGCACCTTGATCTGGCTGATGCGTTTCCGAGAGAGTCTGCGGGGCATGACACAGCGGGCACCGCTGGTCTCGATGGGGTTGTCCTGCAGGTACTGGGCCAGCCAGCGCAGGTTGCAGTCACACATGAAGGGGTTCTGGGCAAGATGGCTGCACAAACACAACAACACACAAGTTATACTGAGTTCAGAAAACTGGTACCAGTCAGAATGATGACGTACATGTTATTGTGTCATCAGTAAACAGCACATATTAAGCCCCCCCAAAAAAGTCCTGCCCTGAAGCCTGCTATAAATGCTCACGTGTATTAATTACTGCTTCATGTACCAAACTTGTCTTGTTTACTGCACATGTCAGCAGGTTAGAATATGATCCTGAAGAACAGTTCCTTACAAGGGTCAAGGATATACAACCTCAGTTCCTCAGTCCTATAACAAACAGTTTGATGGAAGAGGAAGGATCACCAGTATTCACACAGGCTTGCCACATGACAGCTTACATGGCCACAAATATTTATTTTTGTTGGGGCTGAATCTATCATCCCTCCTGCTCCCTCAGTAATCCTTACATTTCCACACTCTCCACTTTTACAGCCATGTAATGAGTCTCTGCTGAGAGACATGTGGGGTAAGAGTTGGCCTGGTGGGGTGAGTTGTTTCTGTAGCCACTACAGGGTACTGTTTCATTCACTTGTCAGGGAAGAGCACCAGAACTCCAGCAACATGACTCCTGTTGATGGACTGTAACTGTAAGAGCTGTCTCAGAAGGTATAAAATGGTTTCGTATCGAACTGCCGATTGATAAAACTGTCTTATCCTGGACCAGTTTTATCTGTCTGTCCTTTTAACATTTGAGTGGTGAAAAAATAAAGAATAATACAAAAGAAAGTTGATAGATCTTCATAATCACATATACTAGTATACCGAACAACTGTGAACTTGGATGCAGTGTTTGTAGAAAATTTCAGAATTTTGGACCCCCATGGCCGAAGTTGGGCAGGCCACTATAAGCATGATTCAATCAGGCTGTTAAATAGCTAGCTCTGTCCACCATCCTATAGAACTACTCCCCTGGGGAAGGCTTCACATGTCTACAGTTGGAGTGTCTCACTAGACCCGCCTGTCCTCTGTCAGCACTCCAGTCCTGTATGTTTAGTCATGGGAGCCTCAACTGGTCCAACCTGGGAGGACCCTCCTCACCTCCCAGGTTAACTAGGCTGGGCTACAAAAACAAGCTCGGCAGGGCGCAGGATAGAGGGACTTTGTATGACTGCCAAAGGGGGATTTTTCCAGCTTGTGGCATTTACAGACAAGACTTGTTTCCCTATTCACCTATCCATCATCCACCACACACAAAGCCCACCTACCAGGACAAGGGAGATACTGACTGTTACATGTGAAATAAAAAACACTTGAACCTTTTACAAAGAATGTGCATGTAAGACCGAGTCTTCCTAGAACACATAAACACAGACAGGCTCTTATAGAGAAGCAGAGGAAAAACTTAAGCATCAAAATACTCTAAACCTTTTAGCTATAAACAATCTTGCTGAGTGCCCAAGTTGTGCCCACTGTTGATGCCCTGTAATACCCAGGATGTGAAACCCTTTCACAGCAGTTCCCTTCGTATGGTGCAGGCAGATATCACGGCCTGTTGAGCACCAATAGCTCATTAGCACCTCCTCAGTGTTTGTTTGTACATCCAGCGGGGCGCGTAATCACCCCAGCAGGAAAAAACAAACACAGGAAATGGCCACACACTTCTGGGGCAAAGAACTGTTAATTTCTTCCCTGTTTGCTGTTAATTAAATGACAAAGGGATGGGAGAGAGAGACAATGGACAGACTGATTGTATTGACAAATGTGATAAGTCCTTTCTTCTGAATCAATTGAATTGAATTGAATTGAATTCAAAGCACAATTGTTTTGGGCCAATGTTACTTTCCTTACATCATCTGGTTTATGGTTTACTTTTTCCAGGACTAACAACACAGAAACAAACACAGTGCACAAGCAAATATCTTGATGACTGTCAAATTGAGTAGTAACAACAACAGGCTTCTGCTATATACATTTTGTAACTGACATTCTATACTTGACACAGTTTTACACAATCCTGCTTGTGTGCTGCAAGCATGCATATTCAAATGAGGAAAGTTAAGTGTCTAGAACTAACAGCAATCATTATAATTCAGACAGCCCTTATTTTCATCTACAGTATGTAGTTAATTCTCATTGCTTATAGCAGTACCATGTGTAACAGATAGGTGGCACTTCTTTGTCATGCTTGTCTTTCCAACAGAGCAAGGGAAATCTTGTTAATGACTTGATGTTTCTTAGTATAGGATATATGATAACAATGTGGACTTTGATTTATAAATAAAAGCCAACAGTTCTACATGAGATGTTAACTTCATATTTTAAGAAGTTTTGAATTTACAACTGACTCGTAATATTTTGAAAACACTTAGAAACATTTTCTTCTGACAGCAAACAATCAGCATGAGTGAATTCTCCATCAGGTTCACAGCAAATTATACAGAACAGATGCAGGCTTGTGACAAACTGGAGACATGTAGAAAGTCTGGGGGAGGACTGGGGAGTCCCAGGAGGTCCGACTTCCTCTGAGGTGATGAGTTTAATCCATAACGGAAAATGACAAGAAGGCAAGCCGACAAGCAGGTTGAGCCCACAGGCAGAGAAGTGTGCTGGATTTACTACTGGCACGTAGTCTGTCATTTTTACACCAACACAGTCTGGGGAACACATGGGGGAGGGCTGACATCTCTCTTCTGACTTTTCCCTGCTGAACTTTTTACACTATATGCATTTCAGTCCTACTCGTCCCTATATTTGATTAACAGGACAAAACATTCACAGGTACTAAATGTTTGACCTTCTCTCTTACATGGCTGAAAGTCAAAGGAAATTTTTCAGTTCCACCTAAAGTGATGTCTCTGCTGTTATAGTGTTTGGTTTTGCAGTTCCTCTATCTAGGAAGATAATCTAAAATTCTTTGATAGTGACTACTAATGTTTACAAACTGCACCATCATCCTAAACGGCAAGGTTATTTCCAGCCTGAACAGGTTCAAGATGTTTTCACCTCTGAAACTTTCTGTATTTCTTATTGACACAATGTCTTTACAGATGGATCTTGGCAGGTTACCTTACTGATGTCCTTGACCATTGACCTCATGTGGCTTGTCTCTATAGAAGCTCCTTATTGACTTATGGGGTGGCATCAGGAGTGATTAAAGACATACTTGCTACCGGCCTGCATGTATCCACTTGTGAGTGATACTTGGATACTTGGATACTTTATTCAGTCCATTAGCTGTCGTACACATATACATGAGTACGCAGCTAATCTTCCTGGACCATAAAAACATAAAACAAGGACATACAAACTACATAAGGGCTAACATCTAGTATTTACAACATGGATAATCAATCAATCAATCAATTACATTCGTTTACATACATAACAAGTTCCTGCCGAAACTTACACTTACTAGCGCATTTAACACTATCAGGCAAAGAGTTCCATGTAAAGACAGACCTGTACATAAAAGTCTTTTTCATGGCGTTAGTTTTGGGTTTTGATGTGAGGGAGGGTGAAACAGTAACACTCCAAAGGTTTCTATATTTAGAACCGTTCCAGGTACAGATGCTGCTGCTTTTGTTGTGCCCATTGCTTTGATATTCAGAACATGTATTGATGATGAGATTTATATCACCGCCTCAATTAAATAACAAGATTGGAGAATACTACAATGTACTGTACATATTTTGTGTAGTGAATTTGTAACTTACTGATGTTGTTTTAGATGTGAGAAATTCTGAGTTTGTCATCGACATTTGCACTGGCAAGTCTAGGAAATTCTTGTCTTTCCCATGACCATCTGCAGTGATGAGGTCCACTGGTAGGAAACCTGAGTGTTTTTATCACCTTGTGTCCCTGGAGGAAAGCCAGGCCTGCCCACACAGTTGTTTCTCCTTGCTCCAGACTTGGTCAACTGTGTCCAAGTTTTCTCACCCATTCACCTTCCCCACACTCCTGCATCTTGTGAAAATATTTGGCTTCCTGTTGGAGAAGGTAGTTAATCTCCCAGGTATGCCTCCAGCTCAGGACTGTCCACCTTTCTATGGTTCCAATTAGGACCTGAACCACAGGGAGTGAGAAGAATAGGGACACATGCCAACACTGCATTTTAGAATTTTTTTCTTCTCAGGTCTGTGATAAGCATTTAGTTTTTTGTTTTTTTTCATTACAAAAAGTACATACATTTCTTTCTTATACTAGTTAGAGGGTTCATCATGACATCATGGTTTTCTGTTCGGACAGGTGGCACCTGTATACTCAATTATTTTTATTGACAAATCGCTCAACGAATTTCATAGATAAAGAACAATTGTGTGTTTTGTTGTATTTTAAATCATACTTTAACATTGTGCATGATCATAAAACCAAGGATCACACAAATCCAAATTTGGTCGCTCAGGGATCACTCTCTAGTGGACAGGGGTCTGACAAACATGCATCTGGTGAAAACAGCAGTAGCTCCTCCTCATCTCCTGACAAGCACGGAGGCACCATAAAGAGGACGGCCGTTCCATCCATGCCTTTGAAGTCGTTTGAGATGAAAGCTGGGCCATGAGTAAACACGGCGTGAACTGCAGTGGTGCAGCGGACTGTTGACTGTAGGGGACCAGCAAACACTTCTACAGCCTTGTCACAAGCTGAGGTCCTTAAATAACGCCAGACCACAAGCAGGAGGGGAGAGGGGGGTGTTCAGTCATGTGGTGTTGTTATAAAGATATAAAGGTTGTGCACTCCTACAGCCTCTGTCACAAGCTGAGGTCGTCAAATAACTGCAGACCACAAGCTGGGGGGGGGGGTCATTATAAAGATGTAAAGATGTTGTACAGCCTCTGTCACAAGCTGAGGTCATCAAATAACTGAAGACCGCCAGCCAGAGGGGGGAATTGTCAATCATGTGGTGTCATTATATTAAGATGTAAAGGTTGTGCATGGGGGCAGATTATCTTTCATGGCCTCCCACTGATTACAAACGTATGGTCACTATCACAACACTGCACTGACTAACCCTATTACATTTACTGCAGTGCAAACAAAAATAACATCCTGACATGAGTCATCCTCTCAGATTTTCTTAAATAAACACCTTAACGAGCAGGTCAATCAGGCAGTAATTAGGGAAGACTCCTAGTGCAGAGGTTTGGGATGATGTCTTGTTTATCCAGCCCTCTAACTGCTAATTTTAGGGCTACCTGAAGCTGTAAGGGATCCATGAGTGCCCTGAAGCACCCTGGGTAAACAGCTTCTATAAATACCTGTCTACAACACACCTGCAGCTGGCTACTGTAAACCTTTATTGCAACAGCAAATTGCACCAAAAACATGTCTGGCTGTCTAGTAAATCCTCAGTATTGGTTGTTTGTATAATTATGTATTCTTACATGTTAGGAAATGATGGTACATTGTATTATCTTCTCTTTGCTGCCTATAATAACCAACACAAATTTGGTGCCAAAGCCTGTGGACTGAAATCCACACCTATCATAAGCTGCCTTCACCTGCCCAGAAATCAGCTTCTTATTATCACAGATCAACCCACCAATCCATCAAACCATGGTTTTTACATCACCTCTGAATGAGTGCAAGAACTTAATGGGGAGTATGTTCGTTGCAAGGTTTTTAGGCTGAGATTATACAAAATGTTTTAATCTTAGATCAATTTTCCAAAAATTGTCCTGACACAGAAACATCTGGTTGAGTCAACTCTGAATGAAGGGATTAGGAGCTTAACTCCTTTAATCTCTATTTAAGTGGAGGATAGACTGTTGTCTATTTAGGTACACCATCCTATAGTAGTGGATTCCTAATGGATATGTAAGGTGATAATCTGTAGACTGATGTATTACTTTGGCCCCTATAGGCCACACCAATTTAATTTATTGGTTTTTGGAATTTTAAAAAAATACATGTAATGCTGAACTGGAAGATCAACAAGGAAACAGAGTCTGAGAGGAAAGTCTCATTTACAGGCAGTTTCGAGAACCAAGAAAATGAATTGGTGTGGCCTTACTTGGTTTCTTTGGCCAACACATCGTTACTTTGTCTATGCCTGTTGTAATGTTCTAGGTAATAAGTCATGTGTGTCTTGTAAAGACTGCAGCTGCTATGCCACCAGTAGGAAGTATGTTATAGCTCAACAAAACTGGCCACACTGTCAGGCTAGTATCAGCAGACTGGCAGGAAATACTTACGTGCCCAAACACAAGTTTCAAAGGTCTTAGTATTTCATGGAAAATAAACAATGTATTGGCAACATCCATAAAACACAAGGTAAGAAAAGCAATTCAAACAACTTGGCCATTGTTGAACTGTTACGAATACGACACGGGTAATGTACACGTAGTTTAACCAAGCTGTTACTCTCCTGACTATTACATCCATCCCAACAGATGGTCCTCTGTTATGTCAACAACCTTCACTCAGCCTGTAACAAAGCAAAAGTACTTCATATTTAAAATTTGGTAAAAGTCTACTGTTTTAAAAAAAACAACATGACATCAAGTTGAAGTTGACTCTTCACTAGTTGATCACCATTGCAACTCCTGTCAAGGGCAAATAGGTCCCCTTCATTTGCTGTGACATTTTCCAAAGCAATCTGTACCATCCCCAGACAATATATCCAGGGAAAATTATGTCAACCTATGACATTAAATAGGTTCTACCCTGTTCCAATCAGTTTTAGCCTTGGTCGATATCACAGTAATACACTTGACACAAATAAGAAGTAACATAGACCGATAGCACCTTCACCTTTTATCATCTCAAAGTCGGGCAGGATTTGATTTGTGCAGATTAAAACCTCCCCAGTTTCTCACTGTCAGCCGTAAAATGGAAAAGCATGACCACCTTGGGTTACATCATGGCAGAACATGTGGGTATGGAGACATCTCAGGTGCTCCAACTCAAAACCCATTGGCATCTTGCACTTGTCTGAAGAAGGATAGCTTTTGTCTGGGGTCTAGACTTCATATTTGACAAGAAGTCTTCTGGGATCCCATCTCTGTAACCTTTGACATGACTAGGCTGGCCTGTCCATCAGCTTCTTACAGTAGGATTATGGGTAATCTCATTAAGGGGTCCTGATAATGAAGGTGGCCATGAAACACCTCTCCTGAGATCCTTCAGCAAACTTGGACCAGAATTGAACAGGACAGCAGAGGGATGAGGAGAAAATAGAGGTCAGACCAAGGTTATGACCTTCAAATCTGTATTGATTTTGAATTGAGCTTCACATCTAAGTCTTGGGATCACCATTTGTGGGGCTATCTTGGGGCTCAATGCACCTTTAATATATCATTTGATATAATGTCGACTAGTCCCACATTGTTTGCATTTTATGAAAATTCTGGCAGCCAAAAGGAAGTCATCTGTCATCACGATCAAAATGAAAAGACAACAGGGGTGACTTCATCCTGTATTGTGTATTAATCCTTATCCTTGGTGTGACAGCTGTAATGAGGACCTGCTCCCCCTGTTGTCCCCCAGGCATGATTCACTCCACATGCTCCCCTGTACTTTAAGGTGAGGACCTGCCTACCAGTCATATGGAACTGATCTAAGCACACGTGCTTGCTTGGGTCCCAGTGGGCTTAGACAGCCCTACAACTAGCTTTTCTAGAAAAACTCACCTGTCAATACATACAGGTAGAACACAAGGAATATTGTATGATTGAGGTAGATATTCCGTATCTCTTCGGAATCCTCTTTCCAATGGGAAAGCTCACCTTCTAACATCTAACAAAGCAAACATATCATTACTTGGCTAACTGTTCAGGTTAAGTTCAGTTAGTGTCATTCCCAGGTGTTCCACTTCAGTAATGCGGGAGGCCTACACACACATACAGGTATGTCACCTGACATAGGATGAAGTAAGTTTGTACTGACTACAGACTACAAACAAAATATTCTGAGGGGCCGTCCCAAGGAAGGTGTAGTCCCACCTATGTCCAACCTACATTTCCTGCACCTGGACCAAAGGTATCAACAGCCAGTATATGGCCAGAGTGCATCAATTGACATTGAGTAAAAGTTGAATGAAAGGAGGAATTTTTAAGGTATTTTAAAAACTGTTAACGTTATATAAACTGATATGTACAGGGGTTATGATCTATGTATCTGCTGATGTACATGTATGGTCTACAACTAGACCAACTGTGAAAGCAAAAAACTGTGGATGTCAAGGAAGGATTAGACAAAGGCAGTACCGACTGAAATAACCAAAATGTTAGCACAATTCCAGGACTTCACCAGGAGTACATGGATATTACCGGTAGTACAACAAACTCCATGTGCTAGCAGTATTTAAGCTGAACCATGTGCCACCTCCCTCATTCCCTCAGTCATTTCCACATCAATGTCTAACACATATTTTGGCTAGAAACGACTAAGGAGACATCATCATTCATGATCATTCATCACGAAGGAGGTATACCTCCTGCAGGAGTATTGAGGTCAGCCAGTTTTTCGTGTTCGCAGCTAAAACCCACGGTTTCCTTTGTTTAATCGGCATGTAATTTTATACGTCGTCTGCAGGCATGCCCGTGATGATGCACGTATTTTAATATTTACTGTAGCTGTTTTCGCGGTCAATGTAATATTTCAGAAGTACCCCTACATTTAGAGGCATATGAGACTGGCCGCAAAAAAAACGTTGTTTTGAATAGCGGGGGGGGGGGGAGAGAAAACTTCAGGCAGATGTGGGGTATGCTCGTTAATGAGGACCAGATGCGCATCGCCATAGTTAAAGTATTGGCTGGAATTGTCCAATGTGTTTGCACCTAAAAGTCATGGTTCTGTACGTTGTATTTCTATGTAATTGGGCATGTGGTGTGCCGTTATGTCCATGATGATGCACATGTTTTTGTTTTTACCGTAGCGGTTTTTATATTGAGGTAAATGCAATATTTGAGACAGACGGTACCTCCCCGGCAGCAGCGATGTCGCCTGTTGTGGGTTGCTTTTAGTAAGCAGTTGACATTATACCGAAAGTGGTGATATTACTGATGGGGGGCTTAGGCTGGCAATTCAATCGTAGCTGTTGTTGTCATTTGTGCGTGTGTGAGCTAATTTTGCATTTACCATGCAGTTGCAACAGGAGGCTCGGGTCTTTTGTTGTTGTGTCAGGTCGTTTTAATTGTCTGGGCAAGATGTTTATTTTACAGTTGTTTAGGCAGTGCTCATACACTGTTTACTTCGCTATACTGTTCCCAATCTGCAAAATTAAAACTTCACAGAAAGTTGTCGCCTATGACTACTTGTTACTTTTTGTAATGAACTGCAAAAGTAGTGGTTTCGCTTACACACAAAGTAACTGGAAGATTGAGGAAAAAACAAGAAGATACAGTTCATTACTGTTACCCTCCTACCCTCGGGCTAGACAGGTCCTTAAGTATCAACCAGTCACAACCAATCACAGCAACCGAAAGTGGAGAAAAAACAGGAAAACCAACAAAAAAGCCAATCATAGGAAAATTTGGGTGGCAAACAGCTTAGTTGAAGGTTATTCTATCAAGTTGGCTGCCCCAGAGTGAAGTTCTGCATTTTACCAGTGTATTCTGAACATGTCAAAGCAAAAAGAACAGCTCTTGTCAACTGTATCTGTCTGCTTTGAGCCCTGCTTAACATTCCTGGTGTCTCCTGGTGGGATCTTAGAGCAGAGATAACTCTATCACCTGTCCAGGACTGATGAATGCTTCCTGTGCAGAACCACCTCAGGTATAACCTAGTCCCACGGGGATAGGTGGAAAGGCTTTATATGGCTGTAGGACTACCTTGAGACAAAACGAAAGTGACCCATGGTGTCAAAGTTGTCCTCCTCTGTGCAGCCTGCTATCCCACCAGCCTCTCCTATCAGAAGAGACAGGCTTGTAAAGTCCCAAGACATCCCAGTACTTAGCCTCTGAATACCTCAGGTCAGGAGCCACTGGCATCTCCACACACCAGGCACAGTAGAACCACAATAGCCTTTAACTAGTGCTGACAACATCACCTGTTCCCTAACCTTCACAGCTAATTGATTTCTACACAGTTAAAACAGTGTTGCTCATACATGATGAGTTGAGATGGAGGGGTACACATGAAATGTCCTCCTTGTGGACAGAAATCGCTCCTGGTCGTCCTGTTTACTTCCTGCCATTCCTTCCTGTTACACACACACTTCAGGAACACTCTGTCAGGGACAAGAATTTACCTCGGGGATGTTTTCATCCAAGTATTTTGTATCATGAGGGGACATGTCAACTCCACTTACGAAAGTGATCTTGTTCTGTGTCAGATTCTTGTCCCAACAAACAGGATTTAGGGTCCATATTTCCATTTCTTGGTAAGCACTGTAAACAATGATGTTCACAACACTTAACAGATGATGGTATTTCTAAAAGCTATAAAACTACAAATGCATGACTAAATCTCAGAACAGTGCCTGGCAGAGTCAGTGAAGTTGTTGAGACTCTAACTACATATCTCAGTGCATCTTTACAGCTCTTTTCATTTAGAAGATGAGAAAATACTTAAATACTGAAAACAGCACTCTTGACTAAGACCCCAGTTACAACTGTTATAAAACTTGCCTTTACTTGTTAGAATACAGCACTAGATATACATGTAAATATGGACACATGGTGAGCAAAATATATGATTTTTTCTCTCTTTTTTTCCATTTAAAGCATATGGTTGGCATAAAGATTTGCTTTGGCAGTAATTTTGATTATTAGCGTTACTGTTTTGCTGCCGTGTACTGTGCAGTGTACTGTGGACCCACCCTATTTGTTGAAGACCTGTTGCCAGTGTTTTGATATTTTGGCTTTGCACTTGACCTAGCCCATGCTGAGAGCCCTATTTGGGAATGCTTTACAAACTCTCTTAAGCCCTGAGCACTCCGGGCCTGATTGATAGCAAACGGCTGTTGTCTGTGGCAAAACTATTCCTGCAGCCGATCAGATCTCTATAAACTGGTCTGTCCCTTTCATGTGGACATATCTGTTTTCATAATACAATACCTGCATGTGTACATTACTTTATCAAAGCCAGAAAGGAAGAGGCTGTATTGAATGTAAACTCTGGTACATTTAACAGGACAGGAGAGATTTAACCCCTGAAAATGTTTCTGAACACAGAATGGCACCCATCCATCAATAGCAATATACAATATTCTAACTCATTCATTCCTTCATTCATTCCTTCATTCAGTCATTCATTCATCCATCCATCCATCCATGCACTCACTCACTCACTAAGTCCTATTAGGTAGTAGACACTTGGAGAACTTACAGAGTCTGGATGTTCCTGAGTGGATCAAAAGTTCCCTTGCTGATCATTTCAATCCTGTTGTCATACAGGGACCTGCAAAACAAAAAACAAAAAATTATACTAATCGTCTGTCCTCAAGTCATGTTATCTTTTCTTCAATCCTTGTGCTGACTACTTCGGTATTTTGTCTCCTGTACAACTCTCTTTGTTCACAACACTAAGGTATGGCCCAGTAAGTCATGTAAAAGCTGTAAATAAGACTATAATTGAGACAGTGCAGAGGAGAGAGTTATCCCTGGTCTCCATTTGCGAGACAACTTGAGACTGGAGCAGGAAATACTGCATCAATAAGGTAACAGATTTATGAGCCCCCATTGCCGCCTGTCAGGGAGAAGTCAGGGCTTCCTGCAGTTGTTTCCACATGTAGGAGGGAGACGGACAGGGGCCGATAAGATAACTTGAACCTAAAACATGGCTGACAACTTATCAAAGCAACACATGGGGAAAAGGCATCGCCTGGTGTCGCCTGGACCAGAGGTACACAGTACAGATGGCCAGGAGAGCACTCTGCAGGGAAAAACTGTGCAGCTAATGTAGCAGCTGTGGTCCATGCTGAGTCACTATGAGATTCTTTGATCAGAATTGTTGTCAAGTAGCCTTGCAACAATCCAGGATTTGAACCCCACAGGTCAGCCAGAGGTCAAACTGTTTAACCTCACCTGGGTACTAGTACTCAACTGATGCATGCAAGTTCAGGTTGAGTGCTGAGGGCTACTGGGATTCCTAGTGGTAGAATATGTGTTCATCACATTTTCACACCCACATGCAGGTATACTTAACGTGTAGAAAAGGATGACATTAAAGTCTACCCCTATCTACTTCTGCCATGTTTTAACATCTTGAAGGAAAGGACTCATGACTTACAGCAGGTTCAAGGAATGGAGGTCCTTGAAGGCATCAGTCTGTATGCAGGAAATTCTGTTCGCATTCAGCAACCTGAAACAGTAGAACTAGTCAGTGCATCACACCAAGCATACATTATAACTGTCAAGCCAGGATAACTCCAGGCCCTGTCTACTAGAAACGTTTCTACTTTGTATGGCAAAATTATTTTTCTGTTGCCATGTTGATTGCATTTCACCTTTCTTCTGTGAAACTTGTTAACACATTAACTAACTGTACTGTACATCACTTCTTATGAGACTATTAAATCAGGTCCTGCATTATAAGTACATATCAACATTAAATGTAACATAGCACTTTTCTATCCCATTGGAACTGGAGTAAGGTTATCTTAAGTTGTTTCTTTGGATGGCATCTTTCAACTTGGTGTTCAACTTTCAAATAGAATTGTAAATTACAACAGAAATCTGTATTTTACACTTCTAGTCATCATTGCAATCTTGAAGACTTAGTGTTTACGAAATTTTCTAAACTGAAGAAGAGTAGGTACTAGGTGGAAAGAATGTCTTCCATGGAAACAACTTGGAAAGGACCAAAACCTGAGAACTCACAGCAACTGGAGAGAGAAGAGCCCATGGAACACTTTGGGAGGCAATGTAGAAATCTTGTTCCCATACAAGACCCTTTAGGTAAAGAGCATGGTCACATTAGAGGTATGGAAGGTACCATATACATGTATAAAACTGTACAGCATTTGAATTGAAGGAACATCAAAAGATCAAATTTCTAAAAATAATATGAAAATCATTGTTTTTAAACATTATTTACAATTATTTACATTTTGACATGTAGAGGAAAATGTGCAAAAAAGCAGAGAATATTCCAGGTAGGTCTACATGTATCTTGAATAACAAATTCTAAAAGCAGTTAACACTGAGGTATCTCTTTATGACGCTAAGCCTTAAGGTTTACAAACCACCAAAGTGCAACTATCATTACAGCCATCTGTGCACAGGATAGGAAACAGAATTGAGAGGATTTACTGTCTGGCCTCAGAAGCATTGGCAGGGCAGAGTTTGGCACTGGAGGGAAACATGCACCTTGGGGTACAGATCTCACATCTTAACCAGTACAGGTCATGTGACTGACAGCCTGGATGCCAGTTTCCTGGGCCAACATGTACCTAAAAAGCTAAGGAAATTGTACCACAGCCCTCTCTGATTTAGACCTTGAGGGGAGACCTTATGGTAAAATTTCCTTGGGTGCATGTTGGCCCCAGATCTGAGGAGCTGGCCTGTGTAGGCCCTGGAAACAGTCTGGCATCCAGGCTACATTACTGACTTTCATGTCTACCTGCCAAGTACCTGCCCCCGATGCATCTATCAGCAGACACTATAATTATATTATATAGTACTATGAGCATTTTACCCAGAAAAGTCTGCAGCTCAGAGAAGAGCAAAATGCCCAAGCACTACTTACAACGAGTTGAGATATCCCAACCCATAAAATGCATCCTCGTGGATGTCTGAAATCTCATTGTTGCTTAGGTCTCTACAGGAAATAAATGGGTGGAAAAAAAACAATGACATTCATTAAGAACATGTTGTATATCATGCAGGAATGCAATGCATGGAAATATTTACTTACAAGGAGTTAAGAGTGTCGAGACCTTCGAAAGCGTCAGGAGCGATCTCAGAGATCTGATTGTTGCTCAAATCTCTGGAAAGGGAGAGAGGAAGACGAACAGGGAAAACAGTGGAATAACAGTCAGAACTGGAGGTAGATCATAGCACAGCTGGTATGTACATGTACATGGACACATACAGTATAGGCAAACTTAAACTTTGGGCATTAGAAAAGTAGCCAACAGCTTTGAAGCCTGCTACACTTTAGAATCTGATTTCGACATGAAAGCAATTTTAGGTGTCACCTATGTGCACTGTAAAGTAGGCAGTTTGATTTCATATAATTGCCTATAATGAACCACTTGGCACAGTTCTGTAGCAGTGGCAGAGATGTCACTGGTGATGCCCAGGAGACCACTGGGTGATATTTTACAAACTACTTTCCAGATTATTGATAGAATGTAAAAAAAAAACACTCTTAAAGCACCCAGGATGCATTACCTACTTTGATTATAGCCAACACAACACATAAGCTCCAGATTTAAAATGAGTTGTTCAAACACCATCAAATGAGTGGCTACAAAATACTTGCGGTTTCAAGCAGTATTCTGATACTTTTGCCTGCGCTACACAAATAAGTCAAAGAATGTGTAACTTAGACCACGGTTCCGATGCACATGCATTGTTCTCTGGTGGGAGCTATTGAAACCATGCCTTCCTGTGTGTACACTTCCTGTGGTTACCCAGCACACTTGGAGGGAGACTCAGGTTAGTGTACACATGGGAAGACATTTCTTTTTCTTTAGTCTAGGAGACTAACTTCAACAGAGAAATCATCTCAAGAACAATGCACATGCAGCACTGTTCCACACAGTTCAAAAATCAAGTGTCAAGATTAGAGAACGAGTTGCAGGCAAATAAACATCGGTGACAACTACAGTTCAGTAGAAACAGTTGTATACATGTAAAGCAGCAGGAGTAAAAGGGAAACAAAAGAAAACAAAGTGAGTAGATCAGCTGTGATCAAGCATGCATTCAACATACCAACAACACCAACAAAATAAACAGTAAGTTTACAAAACTCTCCCGTCATCGAAACAGGCAAAAACATACTTTTAAGAAGTGATGAATATGATACACCCCTATCAAATCATTGCTATAAAAGCAAACAAAAACATCAAAACATGCAAGTAAAAGAGACAAAGTGAGATATTGGGTCTTACATTCTCCTGAGCTTCTTGTACTGTGCAAAAGCCTTGCTGGGGATGCTTCTGATCTGGTTCTGTTCCAGTCTCCTGCAAACATGGGCAACAGGCAGACAAGTTAGTCTTCACATGGCTCATCGGACAGGCTCACTATCTAAAAAGTAACCATGTACTGTTGATAAGTTCAGTGCCATTTGTTGTCATTTTAACTAACTAATTCCCTAATAAACCTGTAAACTGTTTGTCAGGGGTACAGAATGATGGTGTATAATACCTAAGGCACATACATTACCTTTACCACCACTTGAAAGCGTCCACTTGAAAATGTAAGGTAAAGGTACAGGTCCTATAGCCTTTTTGAGGCCATAGGGGCAGTACGTTGTTAATCCACAGTGTCTAGGGCATGTAATGCAGAGCCCATCCCTTCCACCACCTTTTACCTCCCCAACCAAAGCCAAGTACCTTTTTACACCTGGGTAAAGCGAGGAAAGTCAATGTAAAGTGCCTTTAACAAGGACACAATGTTTGTATAGCCATGAATCGAACCCATGACATGATCTCTCTATTTCGTGTCTGCCTAGCCTAGCCACTTGACATCACAAGTATTGGAGATTGTGTGTATGATAAGTTATAGTGGTAAGCATCCCTTACAGTTCTGTAGCAGTGGCAGGGATGTCGCTGGGGATGCCCAGGAGACCCTTGTCTCTACAGTCCACAATCCCTCCAGCACAGCTGCACAGCTCAGGACACATCTCGTTAACAACACACTCCTTAGGTAGGTGGTCCTCCACACCTGGAACAAAAGGTAATCTGTAAGGTAGGCAGTTTCACAACATGACAGGATAAGATGTTAACACATAAACTTTTTACACTGGTAGGTCAATGCAGCAATGTCTGAAAATGCATCAAAGTGAGGGGATAATGGCAACCACTTCAGTCTGGAGGTTTGGTCAAACTATCTTCTACAGAGGATCTTTTTAAGGTCTTCAACAAACATGTCACAATGTCATAGAGCTTGTTGACTAGCTGCTCTTATATGCAAATGCTGATATTCAGTTATATCTATTCATAACAATCATATTAAGTTGTTGACGTGAATGCATCAAAATCGCATCTCACAGATTTTTAAAAATTTGTTTGTTTGTTTGTTTTGCCCCAGAGGCATGGGTGAGGCTGACAGGTTATATTAGTGCCAGTGGTTGGCTGATCCAGCCCATGCTTAATTAACTAATTGGACAGTATTATTACTCCAGTATGGAGACGCATGTGCAGTTTGCATAAATACAAAATACACAAGACAGAAAGCAGCATGCCACAGACAGAAATGTTTACAAGGACACAAAGGGTCATCCCACTCTGATGGGAAGGGGGGGGCAGGATGACCAGTTGTATCACTTACAAACGGCGCCTTTGTGGAGACCAGCACAGCCATGTACTGCAGTCAGGAGGAAACAACAGGAAGCAAACAGCTTTTACAGCACATCATGTTTCAATAGTTCAGTCATCTATAATGTGAAATTATATCAGACTGATCTGTACCTATTTATAGATGTCTTTTGGGATGTAAGCTCCCATGACACCCACATAAAGCACCAGGATTTCACAGAAAACAAACATATCATATTGTATTGTCTAAACACCTGAGTCATGGGCTCGGAAAGGTAAACAGCAGTACAAAAAGTGTATCACTGTCCAACAGACATTCCATCCGGTTTACCTTAGATGTCATTACTAACCAACCATTTGCATAACAGCATAAATGTTTGTAGTTCTGGAAACACCTGTAAGACCCCCCCATACACACCCCACCCCACCTGGCAGGAAATGGACAAGGTGAGACCTGTGGGAGAGTTATCTTGATGACATTCACTTTCCCACTTTTTTTTCACTTATGCACGCCACTTGCACATTGTTGAGGAAAAAGAACCAAAACATGTGCTTTCACATGGCATCAACTACGCACCCCCCCAGGGTGCCTGAATGACGTCAATGAGAAAATCATCTAAGCAAATTGGAGAGAAAAAAGGAGGATGGGAAAGTAAACAATTACTAACCAAGCATCTCCCATACACGCGAGGTTACGTGGTTCAAGAGTTGGAGAGTTCTCACACCTGTGCGATTATTGTACAGGTAAATTAAAGACAAATATGCCCAGGTGTGTTATATGCAACCCATGTTTTTCTGCGCATTGGCCATGGGTTATAAATGGAGTCTGAACACCTCCTCTATGTAATACCAACACACCTGTGCCACTGACTTACCCACAAAATAAAACAAACAAACCAAGTCAACATGCAACACAAAATGAGCCTATTGACAAAGGGTCGTCACAACTATGCAAATTTACAAGTTACACATGTTTTCGGATAAATTTAGTATGTTTGCAGTCTGCTTGGACAGAGTCTTACACACCTGTGCAGGTATTATGTAAAGTGTCAGGTGTTCAAGTACAAACAATCAACTGTGCTGATGTGCAAAAACAACCAACTCATACGTGACCCCTGCTGTATAAAGTTTACATTTTATGACCAAGTCAAAGTACCTTATCTTTCAGGGCAAACAAGACAAAATCCATGTGTACACCTGTTAAGGTGTCTGCAAACAGCCCTCGTTTTGTTCAAGGAAGATTTTCACCTTCAAAAGCTGCAGTCAAGTTGTTTTTAGTTCAATGTCAGCAACATTGCTATATTTGTTATGTTGTTAACCATTTTCTGGGCCTACCATGTCATTTCTATGTAATTTTATCAAACATTTAAAGCAAAAAGTTTTTTGGCCCTTCCTTTGATATTTTGTTCTTGCCTTTCCCCAGACAGATGTGCACAGTATTGAACAGAGAAATGCAACAACATTACTGTCTTCTTGTAGATCTGAACTGTCCAGTATTGGGAACAACCTGACCAGAAATCCAGAAATCACCTGTATAATTACCAGGTGTGTCCAGCCCACCTGGCGGAAAGGTGAAGGGCAAATATGTACTTAAGGCACACTTCTGTAAATATCCGTTCAAACCATCTGGAGCATGACTTGTCCTTGAGCTTCAGTGTGGGACAACTAACAACACTTCTGGTCTCGAACGGCCAAGAGCAAGGAATACAATGTCATGTAACCTCAGACAATGTCTACCCAGCTACTAAAGTTGTTTTTTTTTCTAAAAAAGAAAGGAAACAGGGATAGAGGTTACATGAGGGGCAAAGTGGACAAAGCTAAAGAAGTGACTTCCAGCTGTAAAAACTGTTCAGTTTCGCATCATTTTGTGGCCTGTTGATTTCAGGTAGATTTATTGTGTGAGGGCATTAACCTCTTTTCATCCTATTCTGACCTGTACCCTCCAGCCTGTCCTACAGTCAGAGAGAATCATCCAGAGATTTAGTCCCCCACTGGCTTGGTCTGACCTAAATAGAATTGCCCACTGTGATTTACATGTCAAGAATTCTCACAGAAAGTCACCAAGCTAACTTTGTCTCCCAGCAGGTCCAACCTTTAAAAAAACTGTGGGTGTTTCTATTCAAATTTTCTGCTATTACCAAAATTATTCTACTCAAAACCAGACTATTGTTTGATGTCACCTGAGCAGATTATACAAGGCTTCGTGCTTTTACTGACAAGTAGGACTGTAGTACTACATGTAGTGCTGAACTACTGCTGGGAGCTAATTCAGGGCAAAACCCATGTTTGTGCCAGTAATATAAGGGTAAATGTTATGAATGCTTTCCCAAGGATGAAGTTCCTTCTGTCTGACCTTGACCATTGGCTGAAGCATGTTATATCCTATTACAGTATGTCACCAAGGACATGGTACATTGTACATGTAATTTGATATCATTCACTGTTTATTCTCATATTCACTGGACATCATCATAATATATCAAACAGCAATAGTTGTGGATGAAGTTCAAGACAACAACATCACAAATGTTAAAAGCCAAAATACATGTATATGCATGCAGAACAACAGTTACTACTAATGTATGTCTAGATAGCATGCCAAGCATTGAAAGCATACTGAACATATACAGCTGACTTTTGACTACTTCACCTACATGTAAGGATAAATGTAACAATGTCATTTTTCCAGCCATGCAAAGAACCTCAGTGCATCACCTAATTTTGGACCTCACTATAAGAGTGATAACTCAAGGACATCACATCACTGTCAGACCAGAGAATTATGGAGCAATTTGTGACATGGAGATGACCTTTATGGAGTGACAGGGAAATATGACCTCACAGCTGGATGAGGAGGAAAATTGGGGTCAACGTTATGAAGCGACTACTGCAGTAGCACATATGACTACAGCTGTGATTCTGACTCTGATATATTGGACACAGGATCAAAACATAGGATAAGAACCAACCCATCTTTACAATGAAAGAACATCAATAACCTTAAAACAATCCTAATTAAAGGCACTTGGGAGTAAAAGGTCAACGAGATTTGTAGGACATTTGAATGTTCCATACCCTTGCACTAGTAGCCTTGAAATATCACTTTTGCCATCATCTTACATATCAACGATTTATTTTCAGAAATTCCAGTTTGGTTATGGTTATACCACCCACTTTGCCCACCGCGCTAATTATCAGTGTTTCCGATCCCATCATCAAGTTATAAGCGATAACTTTTGTCTGTGGTTTTGGCAACCTTGGACGGAGGCACAGACATGACCTCACTGCTCCAGTCTGGCTAAACCTGCATTCCCTGAGGGTCTGCATGCCTTCTTCCTTGAGGTGTAGCGAGCTAGTTTAATCCATCATTACCAAACCTTTCACAAGAACAAGTCAATTTACCATTAAGCAGTGCTGTTCCGCCTGAATTTACCGTTCAGTATTGCTGGCACTCCTAAATTTACCATAAAGCATTGCCTGGATCCCCCATGCAGACCCTTTTCCCTGCACACCTGCTGCACCCATCATGTGAGTACCACAGCTGGGCCGTGCACCCCTCCCACTCCCAATCACCTCTGCTCAAACAACCATCCCTCCCGCCCTCATAACCCCAAAGAATCATCTCCAATCAGGGTTCCCATCATTTTCTGTTATGTCAATGTCCAAAACTTATTATATATAATAACCTTTCCTGTATGGGATAGTTCAAGTTGACATCTCAACTCTACATCTGAAACCCTTCAAAACTTACAGCAACTTGGCAGAGAAAGAATAGGGAATATCATTATGGCCTCCACACTTCAGCTGATTGTGTACACAAAATTTTGTTGTGGATGTGAACTTATACAATCATGTATTTTCAGAGACTTTTCTTCAAGGGACTGAAAATGGCAATGAAGTTAGAGCAAGTGCGTGAGGGTGGGTCCTTAAATCACTGCTCAATAGCATTAGGAGCCTGTTTTATTCACAAAAAAAGATGAACACCTGACGATCTTTAAAAGCTCCCAAGTTTCTGATGAACTGAAAAGGCAATCTTGTCAGCCATTCCCCTGAGTGCACTACCACTGAAGTGGCTTTCCAATCAGGCAGCCCCAAGTTGAAGATCCATCATTCCTTAGTAAAGTAATTGGGCACCTCCTGACCCCAGTGCTTCCAACATAAATCAGCTGACACAAGGCTGAGTGATAAACACCTCCCCTTCAGCGCCTTCTCTCCCAACCTGCCCCAGGGCTGGCACAACTTACCAGAGACAAATGGTTTATGTAATTGGATTTACACCAGCAGTTTTAATAAGGGATGCCCGCCATTGTTCCTTGAAGAACCTTACAGTTGGATTAAGAGGACATGCAAATTCTGATCGTCTTACTTTTGTATGTAGTTCCTGTTAACTATAAATAGAATAGTGTAGATATTAGTACTGTTTACCAACTTGCCATAAATTGTACACCTTACAATTTTTGCACAATAAAGTTGATTGATTGTAAGCCCACACAGGACAGTACATCAGATACCCAGTCCTGTCAATCATCATGAGAAAGGTTCAGCTCACAGGACATCCTCAGGTAGTTCAGGCAGGTGCAGACACATAGAAATGCCAAAGCTTAACCAGCTCAACTTCAATTTACACACAGAATAGATAACTTTACTGTGAAGCTCTGCTTCCTACACAGAGCAGACAGACATGTAAAAGCTGCCATAGTTGAGCCGACAACATGGGTCTGTAGATGCTGTCATAGCCATCAGGTCCATGCCACGTTTGTTGTGCAGAGATCATGCTATGAGCTCAGGAAATCTTAAGGTTAGGTGTTGCCCTGATAAAGAGACCCCCAAAGATTAGTTTAAATCATCCCCTTCTTCTTGGAAATCTGAATGTTTATCTTAACAACTTTATAGCTATATAGGTCATCCCATGAAGATGTTGAATTTGAGTTATGAAAGGAAGCGTGCTGAGAAGAGCCTCCCAGCTGTTACTCCCACCATGATCCAGCTGGTCTGGCTGACAGTCAAAAACTAACTTAAGGCTTTCATGGTTGAGAAATTTACACAACTGTGCTATAAGAGCAAAACCTGCTTTCCACACCAATGCAGTGGACAAGAAGGTTGTTGCCTGGTTTACATGTAATGTTATACTGTATTCCCAAAATGAAGCATTAGAGGGGGTGGGACACATTTGTCTTATTTGTCACACTTGATTATAATTTCCAATCCTTCCCACACCTTCAGGTGGTTCTTGTAGCACAGGCTGAGGCCGGTGGGAATTCTTCTTTACCAAACCCTGTCAATTCTGGGCAGACCACACTGTAGGAAAAGCCCATGAGGGGAACAAATTCCCTTGTCAGGACTACTGTTTCAGTGTAATACAGTTATTTTGGAATACTTCAATTCCTGAGGGTCCAACAGGTCAATATGATGTTGTTTATGCAGAACACTGCAGTCCATGTTATGTCTCTACATGCAGGGTGTAATTCACTTTCACTTTTTACAGCGTACTGGGGTGTAATTCACTTTCACTTACACTTACAGGGTGTAATTCAAGGACATCACGTTTGAAGTCAGGCCGTAGGTCAGACTGGAGCTTGTAACTCAGTGGTCATACCAGCTCAGTCCTCTAACATATCACTGATAACAACAGTTTTAATACCTGCCAAACACATGCAAGGAAATGGGAAGGCCAGTCAACCAGAACAAGAAAGCACAGGGTGGTTAGAGCTGGGAGATTCCATATTTACCAGATTACAACAAGTCTCAAGCACTCAAGTTTCAACAACTGTGTGTTGCTTGGTGTAGAATTTTCTGTAGAATTCTGAAATTTTGAAGGGGTTTTCCACACTATCTTTCATCTGAGGACTGTTCCATTCCATGCATTAGTTAGGGACTCTATGATGTTTAGTGGAGGAGGGCCAGTCATCAGAGGGTGGGATTAAATTTTTTTTTTCTATGGCCCTCCTCCAGGCAAAATATTTCATTCAATCCATTAGTAATGGGGTCTATCAAGAAAAGTATGGAGCTTCAAGAAAATTATCAATAGACCAGAAACTTTTTCTGAAGTAGATATTTTAAGCCTCACACAGAGAACAAAGTCATTACTAACCATTGCAGAGGAACTCGTTTCTTTGGAGCTCTGCGACGTGCACGTTGGACAGCAGTGCCGGGGCGGCACAGCGCGTGAACAGCCCCAGCCTCGGTCTCATGCGCAGCCACTCCGCCAGCCACGACAGGTGACAGTCACAGATCAGCTCATTATTCGCGATCCGGCTGCAAGGGCATACATTCTCATTAGCCTGACTACATCACAAGCAACCCTTTCATTGGTTAGGTACCTAGATCTAGAGGGGGAGGGCCCAATCAGCCCCTGACAGGTGGCACTCACAGATCAGCTCGTTGTTTCCCAGCTGCAGGAAATGCACACAGTCTCATGCATTAACCAAAAAATCAAGAGTTTTTGTGAATTTCTTGCTTTATTCATAATTGTTTTTATGTCTATGTCTCTATGCATTTTACCACGCAAACTGTGAAAGTATAATGTGACAATCCAACACACTGGACAAGAGTTACAACATGTCAATGCTGCCAAACAAAATACGAAAATGTAGTGGAAAAAAATTGTAAATTGGATAATTTTGACAAGCTAAAGAAAGATGACAAGCTTAAGAAAGATTACAAGTTTAATGAGATACAAAGTAACCTAATGACTGAAACCATAACAACAGTCCCAGAACTCACAAGGTCCTGAGTTTCGGCATCTGGCCAATGGTTCCGGGGGACAGGGTTGTCAGGTTGTTGCTGTTTAATGTCCTGTTGGGAAAAAAGACAAACACACATGTCAAAGACTCAAAGTTAAATGTTTGTTGCTTACTGAACAGTTGCTTAATTCATTAAAGTTTTGAAAATCATACCATGAATATGAAATAAAAGTGTGGCAAGGCTCCAAAGTTTCCAGTAACATATCTTTTTCAATCAAAGCTCTTACATGGTAATATACATTTCCATCTTCAAGAATTGGCACCAGCATATTCTGCAGATGATGCAGCTCACAGTGTCTTAATGCATGGTAAGATTAGACATTAGAATTATTTATCCTGATTTAAAGTCGAATGGGTTTGTACACGTATATTATAGAAGTTAATGATTACTTACAGAACTTGCATTTCCTTCATTCCCCTCAGAGCTCCATCCTCGATGCATGAGAGTCTGTTGTTGTCAAGTTGCCTACAAAACAGGGAAAGTTACTTTTACAGGTGGCCATTAAGAAAAATGTTGTTTAAAAATCTCAAACTCATGTGTTACACAAAGGACTTCACCATTTTAAGCAAGTTCTAATTTTATCTAAACAAGGATAGTATAACATTAAACATTTGTACATACATACATACATATACATTGATTTCTCATGTTAAATGTACAAGTCAAAGTCTCTGCTGGAATGTAAGCACATTCTTCAGAGTTTTTGACTGTATAGTAAAACCAAAATGATAAAAGATACTTACAAGTTCTTCATTTTGTTTGCCCCCTTGAATGTTTTCTTTGTCACAACTTGTATGTGGTTATGGCTCAGGTCACTGCAGAGGGAAGATAGAAGGAAAATTAAACTTTAAAAAGATTCTGATAATTTTTCATGTCAACATTATTTATTTCACATTGTATCAATTATTCAATCAAGATAATAAATGAAATTAATGAAATTCTGAGAAAGAAAATTAGTGGTACATTTAGTACTTACAAAGGCAATAAATCCAAACACAGAAGCATGACAAAGCAAAGCTAGCTGGTCCATCAGAAATAGTATCCAAGACAGTCTTTCTAATTTACCATATTCAACCCTAGTTGGATGTACCCAATGGCATGTTATAGTAAGATTTCTCTAATACATCTTTAATGCATTTTGAAACTGAAGTTAAAACAAGAGTGCCTGCCTCATGAAAAGATGACAGTAAAATAAGATGCCTCTTGTGGCCCAAACCCAAGGCTAACATTTCTGCTGTGATGACTTCATACCAGGTAACACAAAGCAGGAATGAGGTCAGCACAGAACTCCTGGGATCCACCTGTTCAAACTTCAACTCCAGCCTAACTGGAGCGCATCCAGCAAAGTCCTGCTGCACACAGACCACAGACTCAGCAGGTAAACCCTTCAATTAGTGCTGTTATAAACTCAGTCAGGAGTGACACAAACATTGGAGCTGACCTAGTTTCCTGCACTATTCAGGTCTGTAGCTAATGTTAGATCTGGTCTAGCTTTTTGCACAAAATGTCTGGTATAAAATCAAACTTAAAAGGCTAATTGTCAGCTGATCTCTCTTATAACTTTAGCTGCTAAGAGAGGCATTACAAGACTTTTGCTACTTTTTGGGAGGCCATTAGGTGAAGCAATTATACCCCTTTATTTCACTGCTAATCTACCATGAAGGGGGATAATGTTGCAAGACGTTTTATCCTTGAGCTCCGTTTCAGTCATACAAAGGAAATTATGCTGAAATGTAGATAGATTCTATCCTTTCATGTTCCGCCATTCAAGGGTAGATGAAGCTGTGGCGAATACAGCATTCCTGGCATTGTTGGGCAAAACGATAACCTTGTGAGAAAGCTAGCTTGGTCATGTGCACAGATCTTTGGATTATGCTGACTCCCCATCCCTTGTGCTTCCTACCTGATAACATCATGTAAAGCTTACAAGTAGGAGTCTTCACAAAGAACACTAACTTGAAGTTCTGACAGGTAAGGAGCAGAGTCATGTCCAGCATGTTGACAGTTGTGCCGTCAGCGACACCTGCCAACTATTGTCTTTGCCAACACCTGTAGAAAACAACCTGAGCTGCCTGTACACGCCTGATTAAATCTCAAAGTACTTCTTCACCGAGCATGACAGGAGACCCACGGTCAAGACTATCATCACCTCTTCACAGGAAGCTTCCCAGGGTGGCTGGAGGCACTTCAAAGAGGACTTGTGGGATTTCAGTCCATTGAAAAATGTTTTCTCTCCTTAGCTGCTAACTATCAAAGTACTGTCAAACTGGCATTGTTTTCTATATACTATATGAGACAAGAACTTGGCAGAGTTTATATATTAGAACATCTTGCTTTGCTAAGTTGACATATTGGACAGGTAGGTACACAGCAAGTGGCACTTTGTTGGATTTACCTGGCAATTGTTTGCCTTTACAATTGTCCCAATGTAAGCAAAGCGGGGGCTCGCCTTAAAAGGGGTCATCTTGTCGTTCCTTTGACTCCCAACCTTACCACACACAGAGGTGCCGGGCTGTTTGTTGTGCCGGACAGGTTAAGTTTCAGGTGGGATCTAAAGGTGAGGACCACCTCACCTGTGCTAACAATGGTCACTGAATAGCTGTCATAGAAATGGGCTTGCTAATGATACATGGGAGCTGGAGAGTGGGAGGGACGAAGCAGTGGTTATTTTGTCAAACGTGTGATCTTGGTGACTGGGACATTGATTTACAGACATGTAACAGGCTCCTGTTAGGTTTACAGCACGTCTTTGCAGCGTTACCGCCCATAAACATTATGGAAAAGCAAACACAAATATGAGGCACTTGCTGCCTGTGTGGCCTTCAGGACAGGTCACTGTTTTTGCACGTGTTTGCCAATACTCCATTTTAGAGAGGCTAGCATACCGCGCCGGTAACATTAGGCCGAGCTGTGTGTGGCACTTGTAGACTTAGCGGTAGCATTTCCTCCCCGCTGCCTGGCGTAAAGAAACGCCGTGTCTGCGCGAAAGGTGTTGAGTGATGGCTTCTCACTCCAGAACAGTTATATGCCAGCATTTTACTCTGAGCAGCACTAATTCTGCATCATCTTCCAAACAAGACAGGTGTGATACCTGTAACTGTGCACTACCATTCACTCATT
Organism: Branchiostoma floridae x Branchiostoma japonicum; assembly: GCA_013266295.2. NCBI lineage: Eukaryota > Metazoa > Chordata > Leptocardii > Amphioxiformes > Branchiostomatidae > Branchiostoma > Branchiostoma floridae x Branchiostoma japonicum. The sequence continues at coordinate 14,709,159 of CM023824.1, forward strand.
AAAACAATTAGTTAATATCCTTTAAAATTAACTTTTGATTTACAGATACACCACCAATCTATCAAAATTAAGGGTGGCTACAGCGCACTTATCTATTCCAGAATGCAACAAAGTACAGCATATATATATATAACGTAATATATATATATACACGTTGGCAGCAGAGCTGATCAAGCTCAGGCAATGTGACATGAAATATTCAGGAGGCATTTTGGGAGACGCAGAAGAAATCTGACCAGTTTCCTTTATTGATGGCTGCTCGCCTGATGAGTGATCAGAACTGGCCGGCAGAAAGGGCCACAAATTGGCTGGATTTCTACAAGGCTGTCTATGTCTGACTTTAAACTTGGTTACTTTACAGGAAAGTTATGACCCAACCAGGAGGCAACATTTGGAAGCCTTCCAAATGGACTGGAAAACTTCTGATGAGTCTTTGGAGTCTTCTCACAAGTCATTAGCTACTCACTATGGGAGGGAGGACCAATTTTTATTTTCTGTTTGATGGCCTGGGACAAATCTATATTCCAGTTGACGCTAGCTGTGAGAACTTGCGGCAATAAAGACTGCAGTTTAAAACATGTCTTGCTTTGCAGGCAAAGGCTCTAAGAGTGTTTTTGGTTTCAGACAAGGCGCGAGGGACTTGCTGAAATTAATGGTGGGAATTTGTCATGGAGCAGATTTCAAAGAGAATGACTGTGTTGATGAGAATGGAACTTGGCAGGTGCAGGCTGTGGAGAGATCTGCCCCAGGGGTGAGGAGGTCTTCCCCCAGGTGCCTGGGGTACAACCACTCCATAACTTCACCTAGAATGTCATAACTAATAAAGGAGACACAGCGTTTATGAAGTTATAGGGTGTCATTTTTCTATGGATGTTTAGATGACCTCTGTTGTGTAGGTGGTGGTCTACTCCCTGATATGTGTATGGAAATGCTAACGTGTACCAAGGAGGTTCTATCTTTGCCTGTACAGTCTTATCTTTCTTTTTCTCTTGTCCACTGCTGGTCACTGGTGACTTCAAAGAGCTGGGGGATCAGACCACAGCTATCAAAATTTTACAGGCAACTCTTAAGCACCTTTGAATCCACCCACATAGGTGTCCACACTGCAACTCAGTCCAGCAATGAGCATGAAATTGCACCAGGTCCACTTGCCCCTCCATGGTGGCTGGCTCTCAGGTCCAACCTCCAACACCAAAGACTTGACTGGCCCACCCTGGGTGGCAAACTGCTGCCCTCCCCCACAGAGACATTTGGTTCCAATACACCATGTATGGATCTCTGCACTTGCAAGTTGGCAGCAAAGTAGTGGCAGTAGGCAGGAGCAACCCCATTTAAAACAGATGTCTGACAAATGGTTCTGTTTCTTCTTATCATAACCTTGCATATTCTTATCACAGTGTAAGGCCAAAATCACAAGTAGTTTAGTGGTACACATACACGTACATTGTCTGTACCATCATTTTTTTTCTGTTCTTAATTGAGTCTTGCTAAGTAATGGTCTTTTTGGTGGCAAATTGGAAAATTTATTTGTCTCAGACTTACCTCTCATACTGGTCCAACTACCTTTGTGTCAGGGAGCTAGCAAACTAACTCAATTCATTACCCACATAACTTGATTTTCATTCCAAAACCCCTTGGAAGGCATTTGTGACCCCCTGAGGTCCTTAAGTCATATATAACACCCTCTCTCTCAATCTACTGCTAAAACCATTGAAAGGATATGACCCTTATAATACACACACTTACTCCATCCATATAACCAGGTGGTGTGGAAAATTGCAGTATTGATCCAATATTCAGCAAAAATAGCTTGTCAGACTCAGACTGAGGAAGGAGCGGAAGTAAATGAGATGAGTGCTTAAGGATGCAAGTCAGCCAAAATTTCAAATGTAAAACATAACCTGCTATTAAACCTTGCAAAGGCCCATATTATGTTGGTACAAAAGTCCATGGATGAACACATACAGAAGTCAAGACACAGGGCATTATATATATACTTGTACAACTTAATCATTCAGTAAAACCCTGATACATACATGTATAACACTGACATAATGGCAACTAAGAGAATGTAGCAGGCAATTGTATGGCACGCATCTTTAATACACTGGTACCGAGTAATGCTACCCTCCACAGTTTAGTTACTGCAGGCCAAATCTATGCATCTCCCCATAAAACTGGTTAGTTTTTCAGGTCTGATTGCTTGATCTGCAGCCTGCTGCCGGTGTTTGTAGGCCAAACAGTGGGAGAAGGATCATCCCTTCATACCGGGACCCTGTCAGGCTGAGGAGGAAGTAATTGGAAAGATGAAACTCACAAACTGTCCAAACTGTGACAGGGGAAAGGTAAATATTGACAGCACAGGGGTAGGCTTCCTGTGTTCCACATTAGCACCACTGGGTGATCCCAGATCTGTTTTATCTCAAGCCTGGATCTATCTGAAATATGATCATAGTTGAGCACACCTCACTAATCATTACAGCCACTTACAAGGTAACACTAGCAGAGGTGTAGCAAGATTATGTTTGGGGGAAATTGGGTTGAAAGAAGGGGGTCAGAGTTCATCTGATCTGGAACGTACTGGGCACATCGTCTCTAAGATTCAGCCTTTCACTTTCCTCTGGAACATTTTCTGACAGCTATTTTCTCACATCCACTAAAAGTATGAACACTCCACAGTGCACCATTCAACCTATAAATTAGATTTGGTCTAAGGTAAGAACTGCATAGATGTTGGAACTGCATTCTTCCAATATACAGGTATCTCCAATGTGTTTGATTACCTGTATCCATGCTGACTAAGTGTCAAATGTCACTGTTAGCAAGGAGGTTAAAAATCCAGATTTTAGCAAGCTAAAGTTAAAGCAGTGATAAATGTCACTGTAGCAAGGTAAAGTTTAAGTAGTGATAAATGTGACTGTTAGTAAGCTAAAGGTTAAGCAGTTACAGTGAAATAAACCAGGTCCAGAGGACCAGACTAATCAGGGTTCAGTTTAGAGGGGTCGTGACCTTGCACTCTTTACACTTCTTGTGATAAGTAAATAGTCCCAAAGTACCGTTCCAATAGTCCCCAACATTTCTCAAGTTTAGAAACTTCCCCACATGCCCAGGCTACTTCGTCATACATCCCACTCAGGTCTTAGAAAAGAAGATTTGTCTATAAAAGTCTGCTCTTTCTATTTAAGTCTATTAAAGTTATATTTGTCTCATAAGGAAAATCTCATAGGACTTGCATCACTATAAAAGGTTTCATAAAAATCTGTTTTCATTCCTGCCAAGACATTTAGAGCCTTTAGTGACTCCTGTTGTCTGACATTCCAGTTTCGTTTCGACCAACTGGTTCTGGAGGAACTCCACTCCAGGGATGCAAGACTCAGCTTGTCTGAATTCTTGGAGGTTTAGCCCCAACCTTGGGTCTGTTTTGTAAGATAATATAGCTAATGTTACAGGAAAAGTCAAGTTGACAAAGTGCTAACTGACCTTGACTGGGAAACATTTTAAGCACCCCATGCCTGACAAAAGGTGCTAGCTCTGGTATTCTGCAGCAGCACGTACCGGCAGGCAATTTTGCCTGGGAGTGACAAGCGGAAGCTATGTTAACCTTTGAAAAATGTCCTCCTTTTCTCAGCCCTGCCTGCCGCCATTATTAATGTTCTGGTGTCCTGAGCAGCTATCATCAACTTCAGAAAGTATGAGGTGGGCAGCCAATATTGCTTGTGGTATTTCAGTGTGCCAGGAGCAGTTATCACGCAATCACCATGGCAGGCATACCACACGGACCCTGCCACCTCTCACAATAAGGACAGCTTTTGCTGACAGGTTTATGTAAAGTCCACGCTGCTCCTATTGTCTTGAAGTTCTGACCTCTCGTTGCCTGTCAGGAGCCCTTGCTTATGTTTGAGGTGTGTGATGTTTGTTGTTCTAGGGATCACATAATGTACAAGTGTTCTCCTTACCTGTTTCCACACCTAGGAGGGTGGTCAGGTGCCGGAGGAAACAGTGTCTGGCTGCGGGCCAGGTTGCTTTCAGACCCTTACCACACCACTTAAGTCACATCCCTGAAACCTCATCCTGAGCTCAGCAGGCCACAATGGCAGAATGCTTTCACACTGTTTGTAGGGCTGTATCAGAGGCAGAGTTGATACAACAGATGGGACCACCAAGCACGGGCTCGGCAGAGATGGCAGGTCTCACCAGTGTTCACCTGAGCTGTGTCTTCAGGTACATGTCTATTAAGGAAGCCTCATCTACCTGGTAACCATGACAACCTCCATCAACATCCAAATCTCCTTGTTGTGCCCAAGGTTTACCTTTTATGTGTCTTTCAGCAGATACAGTATGACTTTGGAAGCGGACCTTGAGCTCTTAGGCAAATGTCATGTGATACTTCCTAACCCCTTCCTGAACCTTCTTAGAGAACCACAAACATTTTCAACACTGAACAATTGATAGGTGGCTCACAATCACAATGACACCAAGTTCATACAACAGTGAAGCCTTCTTTCTGAGAAGCCACCTGAGCAACTTACCCTCAGTACCTTGCCAGAGCTGAGACTATCAAATAAAGCATCTTGTAAGAGTAATAGCAGAGCAAGTTGCAGTTTGTGGTGCTCTTGTCTGCTGAGGCGTATTTTATATGATCTGACTGTACATTCATTTTGTGTCATAGGAACCCACTGGTCTATTTCTCCTTCTCACTAGCAGTAGGAAGGACTGTGTCATTCAAGAAGGTGTAAAAGTTACCTGATGCCAACAAACAACACCTGTGGTTCAGCCCAAACCCTTTAAATCGGCTTATGGGCACTTGACCTTGCATTAAACTGGTATCAGAGCTGGGTGCAGTCACCTCTCGATCCTCTTTCACACATCTCAGCTATGTTTGCCATGGAACTTGGCCTTCACAGAGCGGGGTAGAATGTCAGAAAACCTTCACGGTGGGTTCGGACACCACAAATGGTCAAGTATGACCTAGGGAGTGTAAGTGTAGGAATCAGTCAGATTACGAGGAACCATTCCTGAGCTAAATTAGCTAGCATCAAACGCCTTCATCATATGTCCCCCATTCTCTATTCTTTTTATGGTTGAACATTTAAGTACAAAATTAAAGCTTCCCTGTCCAACAGCCTTGACCCATGTAAGGGATGGTAGCACTATCTACAACTACATGTAGAACTGATGATGACAGCTCTCTGACATTACAAATCACTGCTTGAAGGTAGTCGCTTCAGTTCACTTAGCCCACCTGCACTTCTTGACAGTTTGTGTCTACACTAGATAGTGATATAAATCAATAATTAGACAATGAAGCACCTTTTGTACGACCTTGATGAACTCTGCACCCCACAAACAACTGTTAAGTTTCCCTCCACAGTGGGGGATTTATAATGTTTTCAAAAGGCGATTACATTAACATTGCTTCATCCCAGGAGGCCCTTTTCAGCTGTCTCGCTATTTTCATTACCTTTTGTCCGGCAGTCAGCACTGTTCCATTTCCATAGTAACGGTTCAGGTCCCACCTGACCTGCACACCAGGCCAGACATTCCACACCGCAGGCCTCTTGTTCACAACTATGCTAAATTCTCTACACCACATTCCGAACATGTTTTCATACCTGCAGTTTCAGCAGTTAACTCTAATTCTTCGGTGTGAAGTTTCTACTTTCTCTCAATGCCACTGTGTCCCCTCCATGGGTCAGGTGGTTTGTGATAATGTGCCTATAGCTTTCTAATAGGGCATGAGAAGGGAACTGGCTGGTATCGGACTGTTAATGTACCTGGACCAGAGCAGTATGCCAGAGAGAGCACATCTCCTGCTGCTTGTTTTTCAGTCCCATTACAAAAGAACAAAACTACAAACATCTAAAACAAAAATGTTAACACTGCCTTTGGAACTCGACTTTGCAATACTTTATAACAAACTTCTGCATTGTAATCCACATACCATCATCTTCCTGACTTGAAGGGTTAACCATCAGAGTGAAGGCAGAATCTACAAGAAGAATTCTTATTCAAGATGCCAACTGTAATGACAAGCCAAGGGCAGCCTGATTTGATGATCATAATTGTGTCTTTTGGTGCATTTTGTGTAACCAAACATGACTCCTCCTATACTTTTTTGTGTCTTTATGCTAGTCCACAGAAGTAGGACACTGTTCCCACTTTAATGACCTTGGGGTAGGTCTTGCTCTGTGTTAACTCTTGGAGAAACACGTTAAGTTTGGATAGGTGCTGCACCGACCACAAACCCCACCAGGAATTGTTGGTTTGTCTGATCCTGAGATTTTCACAAAGCTTCAGGAGTTGATGTGTCTGGTTCATGTCAATGCCACTGAAAGTTTCTACATCAAAGCACTCATTCTGGAAATATAATGATTGTAGTTCAAAAGTTGCAGAGAGAGAATCAGTGAAATGACCATAAGTTAAAGAATATGTTTCAATCCTCCTGAGATATGAAGAATGTTTCAAAAGTCAAGTGGCTGCAACATGTCACCTTGTATCACTGGTGAACTAAACTGGCTTTGGTTATCTCAGCTATATGACATCACCTAATACTTACATGTAGTCGTATACAATGTACAGTACCTGCATGGTAAAATTTGAACAATGACTACTGGTAGCAGACATTTTACTTTCCAAGTAGCTAAAGGTCATTTTCATACACAGTAAGGTGTTTCTGTTGCTGTGCCAATGCTCATCCCTGTGGCAGAGGCTCATTGAAAAGCTGCACTTGTTTCTATTGTGTGCCTGACACACAACTCTTGACCACAAGGTCCACACATGCTATACATACAATGATATCACACAACACGCCTTCAACTTTATTTTTAAAAAAGTTTCATTTTGGTATTGTAGCTGAAGGGCTCAGTATGAATACATTGGTGATCTTGGATCTCCATCACTATGGTAACTCATTGTTCTGTGAAGTTCTTGCCTAATCAAATAGACCTGTAGAGTAGTATGGCCTCGTATGTTTGCATAACTCCGTTTTTCTGTCATCGGCGGCACTTAGAATGGGCTGTTCAATCTGTAAGAACAAATTCTGGTGCACTTGTCAGTATATAAATGTTTGCGTTACACATACCCAGTATGTTGCCCGTGTTGTTTTAAATAGTGGTTCACTAACAGTATGGCCCCTCCAAGTATTCCAATCATTTAGCCACACAGTCCACAATGTGAACATTATGCAAGATGCTTTGGACCAATTTTATTGAAACTAATTAGACGAACAAGACCAGCACAGAATCACAGCACCAGCAAGACAGATATTAAAAGAAGGCTTATGAATTTCAAGCGCTTTTATTTTCCTCAGAGTATAATTTTCCTATGAGTGACCTTTAGAGGTCGGGGGGATGTTTTCATAACCGTATATAACCAAGCAAAATATTTGAGGTCAGCCAGGAGACCCCAAGCCATAGCAAAGGAATGGGGGCCTATAGGGAGATGTGAAATTAAAATTGAAATGGCATTATCCAGCATTCAAGGACTGTCAACTACAAGCTAAATGTACAAAGCTGACAGAAAAGGAAGCCTCAGAGAAGGGTTTGAAAAAAATGAAAATGAACATTGCACAGAAAAGAGGCCAGCAGGTTTTCCATGAAGACATCACGGCGGCACAGAGATAGACAGCTTAGACTGGTGTTCCAGACCCGGAGACTTCTCCAAGAATTTGAGGATTTTGGCGTGTCAATAAGAAAGACCTAATTACACTTTCAGACCACAGGACCTCAATCGTCATGCAGGAACAACGATGAAAAGAAGACTGATAAGTAGTGACAAAAGGTAACGGCTATGACTGAACATGTTTGTCAGCAGGACGGGGCATGAAGTAAGAAGTGGTGCATGTGTTCTCTCTCTGTCATCATCATCGCACAGCAAATAGGTCCATGTGAGAGACAGATGCCACCGTTGACATTGCCTGGTGTTAAATATTTGGTTCTGACATGAGCTAATGAATTGTTTCTGGCCTTCCAGGGTATTTGTAGGCTGCCTCAAAGGACCAGTCAGCTCATCCAGCCATGGATCTTTTCATACTTGATGTTCACTGACAACTTGTAGAACACTCTTTAGTACCAGTGCCATAATAATCTTGAAGGAGCTTGCCTGATGTATAAACAGAATGTTTTGAAATCAACTGACTCAGCTAAGCGATCTACACCAACTCTTCTCCCCTCCCATCCTTTGATGTGATCACACAGACAAGGCCAGATCGCATTATAACTTTGTCTACATGATGACCTTCAGTGACTGACAGGGTGATAGTTGGACTTGCGAGCACCCCTTACCAGAGATTGGCCTCCTGTCAAGGCCACAGGAAAGGACAGAAATAATGTCACACCCTGATGCAAGTGTGGAGGATAAGGATGGCACAACCACCCTAATCTCGTCTCTTGGCAATGGTCCAAGTTCATGTTTATAGTGGTGCTTTTGGTCCACAGGTTTAAAAGCATAGAGAGGGTTTGGCTGTTTGGGATCAGGGCCTAACTGGTATGACCAATTGCTTACAAAACAGCTTTTGGAACTTTACCAAAGGAGCAGACAAATGGAGATTGAACCCTGGACCTGTGGCATTGGTTTGTCTATAGCTGGTTCTTACAGTCAGCAGGGAGGGCTCCTTGATCAACCATTAGAACAATTTATATGTTTGGGTGTGCTGATTAAGCAAAGGGTTGGCATGTTTAGTGCCCAACCGGCACTGAATAGGAATTTAAATACAGAAACAGTGATGGAGAGTACAGGTCAAACTGAAGGGCGTAGGTCCACAGTTGGCAAACTTCTCTGAACACTGGGAGGCTTCAGACCAAATCAAACACTCTGACTCAACCTGAGACTCCAGTCTGTCCCCTCGCACTGTTCCTACAAATGTCTCGATCAATAGCCACACCATGGAGACTCTGAGAGTGGCGCTGGTCGTGAGCGACTGGGTTTACAAAGTTTGCCAACACTGGCGACTTTCAGACCAAATCAAACACAAAACCTATCAACAGGTCTCTGTATCTACAGCACAAGTCTCAACCCAGACTCCAGCCTACCTCATGCTGACGTCCTGACAATATTTCCCATCAACAGTCAGTGGAACTGCACCATTGACTCAGATGTTTAGCGCTTGTTTGTGTCTACTTAGCAGTGGAAAAGTATTGTTTGTTTCCATGGCTGGTGGCTGAATTCCCCAAAAGTGCTGACCTTACCCCTTAACAAAAGGAAACTTTCCCCTTCTTCTATGACACAGACCCGTTTGTTTGCTGCCTTCATTTCAAGATCCTCTTCGGAGAGATAAGTGGGTGTACTGTGAGGACAATACTTACACCCAATTAGTAATCAATGACATTAAGGCACATTTGTGTTCTAATCACTGTCAAATTCGTCCAGACATTAGACCTGTCTGGACACAGACCTCGTCTCCGATCTGATGCCGAAATGATAAGGAAGAGAATGCAGGTGTACTGACTGGCTCGCACCTAGCGGGAATACCTAAGGAGAACAAAGTAGCAGTTAGGGTAGTTACGTAGACACATCTTCTTCAGGTCCTTAATAGTCATTGTTAGGGACTGTTATGAGCAGGGCAAATGTTTGCCGGCCACTTCACGTGGCGCCATAAATACATAATCCTGCCTGCCATGCAAATAACCCAGGAGGCAACTGTGGTTCTTTCTGCCGTTTTCGGCTGTGCTTCGTGGCAGTAAGGAGGCCAGGGTGGAGGCCAGGTTGACACGAGCAAAAAGCTTTCGTCTGGACCGAAAGATAAGGATGTCTTTGAGAAGGAAAGTCAAACAAATCCAGTGCCTGAGAAGAAAAGGAAGGGCATCCTGACAGGGATTTGGAGAGCTGCTGCCAAAGCACACATCCCATTAGACCTGCACAAGCACCAGATCAATAGCCTGAGGGTGCTTGGGACTCCAGGTCTGTGAGTTTTGTGCCTGTCCAAGACATGGTAATATCTGGATGAACCTGTGCTCAAGAGGTATAATCACCTGTAGCCTGTCTGTAGAGGTTTGCAATGGGGCCACCTCTGCCTTCCTGAAACATTACGCTAACAAACCTGAGTGAACACTGGGAAAACCTTTGCAGTAAACGATATCAGCAATGAGTCTGTGGAGTTTCGATGCTGAAGATGTCACAATGTGCCTTCCACTTTGTCTTAGAGTACATCCATATTCCAGGATTAAGTGTTGGAAGGGAGTATAAAATAATAATTTGAGAGTATTTAAAGTCTGTATATACCATGGATATTTCTCTTCGTTTAATGCTTCTTATGCAAAACCTGGGGTAAATCACAAGCTGGCTTTGGCTAGATGAGTGGCTGCTGAGGCATTTCAGTCTTAGATGTTTCAAAACTCCAGTGTATACCAGGGTAATATAAATGTGATCATAGGCTGCACGTGCATGCAGCTTTTTCAGACTCTATTAGTCTATATAATGAGACCAGGAGAGCCCTGTGACTGGATAATCCTACTGTAGACAGGATATCAGGAGGGTGCCAAACTTCCAATTAAAGTCAAGGATTCCATGCTACTCCTAGTTTTGCACACTACTTTCATCTGTAGCTCAGTATGACAAAGACTACATTTTTCATCGCTGAACACACATGTAAAACCACATCCAAACATTTCAGTACAAACACAGACTTCTAGTATACCATGGCTGGCACCACTGGCTCCAAACAGAGCTAATCCTCCCACACTGAGCAAAGACATAACTTTACTCCTGATAGTTGCCTGCCTGTGATGATTGGCAGTTTATGGACTTCTACAGCACTCATTTTCCCAGTGGTTAATGGGTGTAATGTGGTAAATTGACTTCTATATTGACTTCCGATGCACAGGTGGTCTATTGTGCACAAGATCCCATGGTGGGAGGAAGTGTAGTGCAATCACTGAAAGTTATTACTAGAACTACTCAAGCAGTTAGAGGAGTTTATGTATCCCTTCATCAGCCAAAGAAAAGATGTAATAATACTATGTTTTCCAGACAGCTTGAAACCCGAGGTGTGAGGGAGACCTGCAGCCTTGCAGCATTAGCAGACTATAAAGAGAGGCTTCTTTCCTTCATTGCTTCTACCACCTAATCAGATACTGTGGAAGAAACTTACTGCAAAATTTCACAAAGATTTGTAATTCATAACAATCTACCTTCAAGTTGATACAATATAAAGAAACAACAAAGAAGAACTGAAAGAAATAGCCCAAGATTGCCAGGAATGGTGCAGGATGCTCAGGAGATGAAGAACCATTGGCGCAGGCCACTCAAATGACTGAGGAGACCTAAAGTACAAGTATCTTGATGCACAATAAAGTCCAAGTGCTCGGCTGTCAGCCAAATGGCTTCACAACTTTAGATTAGAAACTAAACTGGACAGACTTGTGACTCATTATCCAGTACTGTATGTCAGTTGGATTAGTCCCGACTATTCCCTCTCCCCAGAGGAGATTTGTTGAAGTTCCTAGAAAGCCCCTGGCAGACAATCAAGTGTAATTGGCTGCACCAGCCGACCACTTCCTCGCCCTGCCCTGACCCCACGGCGTGCCAATCATCACACCCCTCTCCAGCGCTGATCTGCACCCAAGATGAACCCACAGCTTGTCTGCAAATATTTGCCACCCTTCCCTGCAGCAGTCAGGAATCCCCCAAACAAGTGATTACAAACTGGACCAGGTTTGCCAAACAGCGCTCTGCTTTTATCCACCCTTCCTATTCTTTTAATCCACCCCTGGTCCTCTTCTCTTGCTCACAGGTTTCCTCCCTTCAGCATTTCCTCTGTAAGCACAACTGGAGGAACACTTGTGGTTTCTCCAGCTTGTATCAGGAAATACGACATGATGTGAATAAAGGTTGACTGCACGTACACTACACATACAGCAGCACGATCAGAATCCGCTGACTGCACAACATCAATACATATATAAATGATTATTCTTCTCTAGTGCACTCTTCTGTGTATAATACTCCTCAAGTTCAAATTCAATCCATGCTTTTTTTGGTAAGCCTTTGATTCATGATGTCTAGAACAACCTTAGGCAGAGTAATGTTCTTAACTGGCGCACTCCAGTTTTCCTTGATGAATCTTAAGCCCGAAACCATCTGTCGGTGAAGACCAAAAGTAAGCAACACATTTTGTAGGGATATCTGTATATTAAAAAAGACAAAACTAAGGTGTGGCAGCAGTTGCAGAATAGCACTTTATCTAAATTGTTCACTCAGTGTACCTAAATTACAGTGATGTAAACAGATGTTACTTTAGAAGTACCTTTCCCTCCAATTCATTAATAGCCCTTAGCTAAATGAACACTAACCCAGTAAGCCTCTGAGGCATGGACAAAGTTGTTCCCTCTAACATGCTTTTCTCCCAGAAATTACACCACCACTGTTTTCTCTTTCTCTGAGTGCTTGAAAGTAATTTTCTCCAATGCGATTTTCCACTGAAGTCCCTTTGAGAGGATATGAAGTTCTCCATTCCAGTAATGGAAAAATTGAGCTGCCATCTGTCGCCCAGGCTTTAAACATGAATCTGCTCTCTGCTATATTGATGTCTTAATAGAAGTCCTTCTAATCCGATAAATGGGAGGTAGGAGACCTACTTTCAAGACGAAAGCATTCCAGATTCTGCTCTGGTATTTCTACTGAATTGGCTAAAATAACAACATGGCCAAACCTGTGTTTCTGTAACAGCGTTTCCCAAGTTTCACATAATCGCTCATGTTTGAGTTTGTTTGAGTTCTATCATATGTTAATGTGATGCTATGAAATGATCTGGTTAAAAACGTTTAAAACCTTTTTTTGGTGTGGACAGGATTGTCAGATAACTACACATTGCTAGACAGAATCACAATAATATGGATGAACAGTTCAGAGACTGACAATAGTCTACAACCCTTTTTTTCCAGTTCACTTCATCCATTGAAAGACTGTTCCATCAATGGATCCTATCTAAGCATTGCTGTTGACTCTGCCTTTGGGAGGCACCCAGGCTGACAGCAGTGTTTATCACCTCAGTACAGTCAACAGTGCAACAACAAGTCCAGCTAGCAGCTCTGTCAAATGGAGTGCACATTTCATCTTCATCTCTGAGTATAATCTGATTAAAAAACTGTTTGTCTGGAAATTGACATTCTGAAATGTGGCTTATTCAATACTCTACCCATTAAGCCAGTATCTGTTAACAACATGTAAGAGAAAGATGGCATTAGGAAAATCAGGCAATCAACAAATAGTAATAAGGGTGTACCAAGCTGCTTGTACTTTGATGAGTTGGGTTCTCCAAGCTTTAAAACCTCTGAACAAATTGTAGATGGAAAAACACATAATGGAAATGGCAGACTGAAGATGCCAATACTGCCCAGTAGCTAGTCATCTGCACTGCACTGGTGCTGCCAACAATCTAATCCTCTACTAATTAACCTGGGGGGAAGACTCCCAGCTCTCCTTGCTTGGTTCATTATATTGATCTGGTGAAAATTACGACCAGGCCGGCACCACTTCATCCTTCAGTGAGAAAGTAACAAGCTTGGGGAGAACCAATATCTGGAGATCGCACCTGCCAACAAAGGGAGGTCGCTGACCCCAAATTAAGTTACTTAAGTCTTTTTCTGCCTCCTGGTGCTGGTGTTCCAGGACTGGACAACCTTCCCGCTCCCCTTTTCACTGTCCATGGGAACATGTCACATGTTATCATGTGTAATCCCCTGCTGTAGTGGAGAGGTACTATCTCTGCAGTCAGCTCAGTGTGCAGGAATGTTCCAGGGTAATTTTGGTCAGCAAAGGTTCTGGCCATGCTGCGATAATCAAGGTAATAAGGAGTAGCACTTCACTTTCTCACGGGGTGGAAGAGATATCATGTGGGGAAAACAACAAAATGTCTTCTTCCGGCTTCAACAGAACTGACAACTTGAAATCCAACCATGAATGCTACATGTACACCTGCTCCAATATAGCTCTGCTCTGCTTTCCGTGTGGATACAGCATTCATGTCTGGAAATCGGGCTACAAAACTGAGATACATGTACATGTATTCCTGTTTGGTGTTTATTAGTGTTATCTTCTGAGATATATCCCAGTTTTTGCACCCTGACATGCAGTATGCAGCTGACATCACCAATGCTTGCCTAAGATGGTGCAAATGAAAGCCCTGGACTTGATGATAACACATTTCCTTACTCCTAGGTTTTTGGTAAAAATTTGCTTTCTCCTTTCTTCTGACATGAAAAGCTTTCATTCAGTTCCACCATTGCATGGGCAGTTCATTTAGATAGTTATTACATGGATGGCCTTTTAAGTTTTATGGTCTAAAGACTTATTGATTACATGTAGATTACCATAATGATTATTCTCTTCTATCCCAATTATTGTTCTTCTCTCCCCTTGTCATTATCTGTAAACAAGGCATTTAAGTTAGTCAGATCTTAATTAATTAAAAGACGAGCAGCCAATACTGATCAAACACAGAACATTACCATGTGCCTCCAAATTTGTTTTCTTTTTCTTTTGTCATTCAAAGATTGGCATTCAATCTTTATTTTGACCATTTTTACTGTGTTATTGTCTTGTTAATGTTTTAAGCGAGTTAAATTATGTTACGTCAGTGTACAGTCATTGTTGTAAGTGATCTATTTTGTAATAAGGACGTAATTCGGGTCATCCCGCGAGTTCCTTTATACTGAATAAAGATTTGATTTGATTTGATTTGATTGTGACACAAGTACATAAACAAAACAATTAAGCTGATTAAAATCAATTATACATGTAACATGATAATGTTATTGGTGTCTAGCTTCTGATGGGCCTTTCTGCCTGCTCAGATACAGGCAGTCAAAAGCTTGTACAACCAAGAAGCAATTTGGTCAGGAGAAAAGTGTTTCATGTCCAAAGTATGACCTAAATGCACACAAGACCGATGATGTCAAACATATTAGTCTGCTGTAATCCATTAATTGGCAGCCTTGAGGACTTCCAGGGTTGGTAACTTTCAGCTTTTGGCAAGTAAATCTTACAACATGTTCCTGTAATCTTCCGATCTGGAAACCTTCCATATTTTAAGCTGAGGTATTGTTTATGTTTTAGTGATGTTGTGTACTTATCACAATAAGCTTTCATTAGTAAACCAATTATGCTGCCTACAGACTAATCAGTTCAAGATAAAATGCTTTTTGTTTAACAGTAAACTTAAAGGGTAAAGAAAGCAAAGCCAGCCAGCCTTGATTCAGAAGACATCACATGGGAGTTGAAAAGTTTGCCAAGGTTATTGAAAGTCCATTGGAGAAAGAAAAGCTGCAATGTTTCCAGGACAGTTTAATCAGACCTGAAGCCAAATCCTGCCCTAAATCTGATAACCACAGGTTCACATTCCCGATTAACACCCGCCTACCCACCTGCACAGTTTCAACCTACACGGCAAAAGGACTGGTCCATTCACAATCTCCAGGGGGGAGAACCTTGCCCCTGACTTTCGAGGAACAGATTTTGTTCAAACAGAATTACTGTGAAGAAGTCTTGTAAAAAATGATCACAATGAATGATGAAAAAAAAACATAAATTGGAGATTTCAGACTTCCAGGAAGTCTGAAATTCTCAGCTTCCTGAATTCCCCCATGGTCATCACTAATTCATGCTGGCTCCTACCCAGATTTAGCCTGGGTACCATCCTCCATCATAGTTTTTGCCACTCCTAAGGTCGCTATCTGGACAGCGACCTTAGGAGCGGAAAAAACTTCGGCGGATGGTACCCAGGCTAACTTAGATTCTGAGACCTCCTGTCATTCTGCCTGTTAAACTTCCCCCACCCGTGTGCTGTCAACCTACTCTGTCTTGACAAACAGATACACAAACCTACAGCGCAGCCACCTTAAACAATACTTCCGTACCTAGAAGTAAAACTGATCAGTTGAAAAAAATATCACTAAGATTCTAAATTGATGAAACCCTATGAACAATTCCTCCCTTACAACCAAACTGTATGAGCTGTATGTACATGTACTTGGTACATGTAATCCTTCCTCCTAGTGAAACTGGCAGAGAGCTGTCGCTGCTGACAACTTGTTTCAACATAAGCTGGTATCAGATGGTGGGTCCAAATTGATGCCTTCACCTGCAAATAGGATCTGTGGAGGTAGTCTGGATCAGGATGGAGCATAGATAGGATTTCAGGTAAGCATGGTGATTGGGAAGTTTGGGCAGCTAAAATAAGAAGAGGAATTTGGAGTTTATTTATAAATAAGACCTACAACTTGTCATCTAGATGTCAGAGTGTTGGACCCCACATGAGGGTGATGTGTTGAAATGATGGATGTCAAGTGTGTTCCTGTGGTCTGCTCACAAACAGGACTTCCTGTACTGTATGTACATTAAATCTTATCTCCAAGGAGATCTCTTGTGGCAAAGTCATAACCAACCAGGAAGACAATATCCAATTGGCCACCATTTATTGGGCCTGCTTTCAGAAAATAGTACATGGAAGAAGGTCTTCCCGATCAACCAGGAGACAGCACCAGGTTTTACTGGAAGTAAACTGCAAGCATGTCTTAATGAACTGCTGCCTGTGGGATAAGAAGTTGTCACCGACATGCCCCGAGATTGTCTCACCAAAAGCACTACAACACTAAAACAAGAACTATGAATTATACAGAACTGCTGCAAAAGATTCAAAACTTCATTCCTGAAGAGAGGAGTGTTCTTGAAAAGCTCCAGTAGAGAATCCCCCAGGACAAGTGTATAAAGGTGGTTAAGATTTAAGTAGTCCCAGTTGGGTCATCCTCCTCACAAACAGACACCTCCTACTTCCTCCTCTGAGACTTCAGAGGAATGGATATAATTATCTTCTGTCTGTGATAGACAAGACCAGATATCCTATAGGGAAACTTTATAGATAAGGGAAGAGGCAGGGATAGGCTCCCATGTGCAAACTGTTTGCCTGGATTTGTTCAGGCTTCCCCAGGCCTGGGCTTCCCCCAACTTGTGGACTGTTTTGATGCGATTCCCCACTCCAGTTTTCCTGGGTTGGAATTTGGCCACTTCTGGCTGGCAGGAAATAATAACTGTGACCAGATAAGACATGGTGACACTTGTATGGATGAGACGAGAAGCTGATGCCTGTGGCCACAACACACATGCCTGGGTGCCAACCACCAGAACAGGCGCATCTGTGCCCCCATCTAACCCTACAGTACACCAGCCAAACATCGGTGTCAAACTCAATCATGCACCAACACACCTTCTCAGTTATATCCATGAGTCATGTCCAGGTTAACGCTGCAGCTGAGAGAAGGCAGAAATCTAGGAAACCGTCCTGATTGTTGGTATGTGTAGTGGGATGTCAGCAGCATGTTTGTATGGTTAGGTTCACAGGTGGAGTGTTAGGAATGCATCCATGGTTCAGACTTGTGTGGTAAAACATGCCTATCTCCTCCTCACTTCCTGAAGTCTCCTCAGGTATGAGGGTAATGTATTGATGATCAAAACAGTCTCCACTTGTCTAAGATAACTGATTCTTCAAGACTGTTTTGATTCTAGTAATTAGTTGTTACAGCAACATAATCACTACCAGCTAGCTAGGTTAGTTAGTGTTGTAGCAGGTCACACTCTCACTGCTGAATTCCCTTCTACTGACCATCTACTCCTGCCAAGGAGGTTTAAACCTCCTTGCTCATGCTACATGTACATGCCTGACACAAAATGTTAGGACAACTGGCCCTTCAGCATGTTTATTATGTCTCCTCCCTTGTGTCATATTGCTGTGTAATAGCCACTTCCGAAACCTCTTCACATAGTTCATGCTACGTGGTGCAAAAGCACATCAGGACTCGTCTGGGCCTCTTTTTTTTTCTTTCAAAAAGCACACAAGCCTTCCTGATACAAAAATAGCTGACCCTGTTTGAAGATCCCTGTGATATTTACTTTTACGCCATTCCATGAGATATATGGAGAGAAAATAAAAGACGCATATAACTAGTGTATCTCAGGAATACTGTGTGACATTACAGAACACATACATAAGTTGTTTCCTTTCTTTGTCATCTTTTGTATGTATCAGATACGTCAATGTCTACATTGTGAATTTGTACATAATAAGGACATATTGAGCTTGTCATTGTGACAGTTGTAGTTGTATATAATGTTGGGGGCTAGAGCTTTCAAATCCCAGAACCTAGACCAAAGCACATGGGTTATGATTCATCTTTTGGGGCTCAAAGTCCCAGACAAATTGGTATTTTTCGGCAGATGATACAAACCTGTCAAATTTGACTCCTGAATGAACATCAGACAACTCCATTGCCTACATGTTATCCTCTAGCTTTTGAAATCATCATGTTTCTGTCATTAAGGCTTTTCATCCTTTGTATATTCCTGTGGCCAAAGACACCCTTCTCACAGCCAACCATTATGGACTTTGTCTCAATACACAGTGATCTTACAGAAACAAGATACTGTCGCCAGGTTGGACAAGCTTATAATTCCCTCTATTGTGTGTGTGCTGCAGTGATGATTCTCCTCTATTGTTTGTGTGCTGTGCTGCCTTGGCTGGGTCGTGACGATGCAACTGTTTTACACGCTGGCTACTGTAAACTTTCCGTCACAACCCACTTTCTCCGGGGCAACAACCCTCCCTCTACAATCACTGGCTGCCACACAACTCCTGTATGTAGAGCCTTGCTTTTATAGGTAATGAACATAATTAATTCCTTATTGCCTCATTACAGTGATTATAGTCATCATGGCCCCAGGTGGGGCTAAATGACAGGTGAGTGATTTGAGCTGTAAGGTATGCACCATCCAAGCTTCTGATAAACCCACATGCTTTAGATGCCTTTATTATACATCATCTCCCCTGGCCTGAGAGTGATCCTGGGCAGAGGGAAGGGTGGAGTTTCATTGGGCAGACCTTTTAGTGGTAAAAGGGTGGGCAGATAGGAGTCTGTACATGTGAGACCAGTAGCAGGGGCTCAGGAGCTGACATATGATATTAGGGACAACACAGCTGCCCCTGTCAGTCTGGTTTATGTGTCCTACACCACAGCAGGGCTAGGCTGTTAGAGTGTTCTGTGCTACATGTGTATCAAACACTCTTACCCAACAGGTTTGAGTCGACTTCAGATCAGAAGAAATGAAGGAAAGAGAAAGTAGGGGATGGAAGAGTTGCTGTGGCTAGAGTGACAAACATGATACTTGGTCATGGGGTGAAACAGATCTACTACCCTATTATTAAACTGGGCATGCCTAATTCAATAGCTTTTCCATTGCACATTTATGAGGGACCTAATCAACATTTGTTATCTTGATTGGAATACTTGATTTCTCTGACATGTGGCAGTTGGTACAAGACCTGAATCCTTCAGCAGTACTCAGGCATTGCAGGTGTCTCTTCTCTTCACATCTGCAGAAGGCATTACAGGTTATCCTTGGCCTGGTTGCTCCTGTCACCAACACCACCCCCACACACATTGGTGAACTCCACACTATCACTATGTACCTTCAGCTACACTTTGATTTACCAAAACCAAGACGTTAATTACAAATTTTACTGCTGACTCTGGAATGTCCTCGTCAGCTTTAACATTTAAAACCACTAATTAAATCCCAAGGCAAGGAACCACATCATCGCTTTAATTACCAGTTATAATTTTAACGAGCGGCAGGATGAATGAAAACTGATGATGATCAAAGCTCTTTGTAGCCAACCCTGTCATAATGTCTCTGGTTTGCTGGACGAAAGTCGCTGGCTGTTGTTTACAAAACATTCTATTTACGTCCTATCAGGTAACATTTCTGTTTGAGTCACAGCAGAACTATCCATGCACAGAATTCCTCGTCAACTTCAAAGGCCTCTCAGGTCAGGTAAATTCCATTTCAGTTCTGGGCCCCTTGAAAAACAAGAGTTGAATGGGGCTTCCCAGTTGTCTGAAAATTCAATAGATAAAATAAAAAGTTCCTATAAATGTGGAGGTAGCAGGGTAAGAGGCCAGTTTGGATGCGTGTGATGCTACTTGGTGATGATCAAGTGGTTTGATGACTGCTTTTAATTCAGAGCTGTTTATTTCCTTACCACAGGGGCTAATGTTTAGCATAATCATGTACTGACTGTTGTTGCCAGTTATTGTACTCTGTATATACAATCCACCCTATAAAAAAAGGTCACATAACAACACAAATCACTCTGCTAAGGTTCCAAAGTCTAGAACGTGCTCACTGTGCTGCTGCCAGCACAATAGGTTCCCTGTACTGAAGTTTTACCATAAAACTTACAAATATATGGCCCCCAAATATCCTGCTATTGTACAATATACAAAAAACACCAATAAATCTTGGAATAGGTCAGTTCCTCATGCATATTGCACCAGGAATGGGCCTTGTGTGTTACGTGATAGTCATAGATGTTCCTGAAATGATTAGCTATTACTACATTAGCTAGACTGTCTCAAAACCAAGACCCGATTCACACGCTGACAAAATTCTTGCGTACGCAATTTTCGTACGCAATTTTCGTACGCAATTTTCGTACGCAAGAATTTTACCAGCGTGTGAATCGGTCATTTTTTTCGTACGCAACTTTCGTACGCAATTTGCGTACGCGACCTCGAGGGCAGGCGTACGATCGCCCGGATCGCCCAGCGGGGTGTCTGCGTGCCTCCCCGCCTCCGTGTAAACGCGACTGATCGTACGCAACCCCTTTCTTGTCACAAATTCCATTATTTTCCGGCGTTTGTGCCAGCCACGCCGTGTTTACTTGTTCATTTCTCCGCGTTTCATTTCGCTTTGCTTTCCCTGTTGTGTTTTGATTCTTTGCTTTGAGTTTAATGAGCTTGTTTGCTGTTGCCTGGGCATGTCGGAAGGGCGCAATAGCGCGAATTGGAGTATGGATTAACGACAGGATCAAAAGCAAAATGGAGACTGTTTAGAAAGAAGCATGTCTACGAGGACATTGCAAGAGGTATGAGAAATGGAGGCTAGATCCGAACTACAAAACTGGTCATCAAGAAGATGAGCGATCTCAAGTACGCTCATCGCGGCAGGTCAATATGGGGTCACGGTAGTGTTCCCGGCGCACCGGGAGTCCCCGGGCTCTCCCTGTCAGCGTGTAAAAAGAAACGATCGTACGCTCACGTGCGTACGCAATTTTCGTAGGCAAGAATTTTGCCAGCGTGTGAATCGGGTCCAAGTCATGTACCTATAACACTCTATTGACAGAATACCCACAGCTGCACAAACCATAAAACTTTGTGGTATACTTTGTTGAACTAATGGCAAAACATTAAACACTCAAGGTATACAATTCTTTCCATGGAGGTTGAAAGGCTAAAATCCGTTTATTTGAAAGCCCTTTATGAGCATTCATTTCAATTATTTTTATGGTAAAAATTGATATGGAATCAACCAACAATTTTTTTGTGGGACATCAGCAGCAGCTTAGTTCTCTGTCTTAACCTTGTAAAGTGGCATGCAGTTTCTGCCTGGAGTACAGAAAGCTAACATATAGCCTGATTAGAGAGCTTTACGGTGTACTTAATGTATCGCACCTGTGTCTACCTGTCACCAAGTCTATTTACTCAAAGGCACCTGGTCTGTTACAGTGTTAGCCAGCAGGGCTCAAGTCATACTACACCTCATCTCTACTACTGGGGCACCTGAAGTAGTGGAAGGAGATGTGCCTTTCCATGGACCAAGTCAAGAAGCAAGAGCTGGGATATGCTAGCCTGGTGCGCTCTGATGTTGTTCTTCCTGCATGTTTTTTAACTATGCCGACATGGATCTGAAAATATCTCTGATGCTTTTATGGGTGCTGCTAATCCTCCACATCTCTAATCCACTGGGATAAGAAGATTATCTGCTTACTGAGCCTGAATTAATCCTCTTCAAGTTGTGATGCACTAAAGGGATTGTAACTTGATGCTTACCTGTCTCATGTGTACCTATTGTGCCTTTGTTTGTTGAGTGAGAAGTAATTGTCTTGGATGTGGGGATGCAGGATTAACTATTGATGTAAACAAGGAAATCTCAAAAGTCTGTGGCACTAATAAAGTCAAAAGTCTAGACAACTGGGACAGTTGCATGTTATGCTGGTGAAGTTTACAATCAATGATGATCACAAATAAATGACACAACTTCACATAAACTATGTAACTCATAAAACGTGATATTGAAGATTTTTAGATACTGTATGACTGTTGCAAGCTATGACATGGTATGATTGGTGATTATTGGATGTAAGTTGGATTACCGTATGTGGTGTTGACTGACATTTTTCCTATCCAATATTTATGCACTATTATCATCACTGTCTTGTGTTCGATATCTTTTTATCAGGCCCGTTGGCACAATAACATTAACATTAGAATAACACTTCAGGAGAAATCCAAAGAGATAAAAGGACCTGAATAACTAGCCAGATTTTAATTCCTTGGATTTCTCTTAATTTTGTATTTGCACTCTGAAAGGTGGAAGGGAGTTATAATATAACAAGTCAGAAATGGAAACACTTCCAGGGCAGATGTGGTCACCTCAGCCTGATGTTCTGTGAAATTTGTCTCCCCCTTCCTGAAAGCACCAGGAGCAGATCAATTTACACAATTCTATGTGTAGAACGAATGAATAAGACATGGTTTTTCATCAGAGCAGGGTTTCAAGAAGGCTAGGTAGAAGTGTGGTGCATCTGCCATGACTAATCGATGTCACGCCCAGGACTCTGCACATGTAAGTACAATGCCACATCAGTGTGTAATCACAAAGCCCCTTGTACAGAACTTTCCTCTGCCTGCTTGTGAACTGTGCTGGGATGCCACCCACCTAGTCAGACCTGCTTTCCAGGTCAAACAGTTACAGAAGATGCTGTTCAACAAAAACAAAAGTCCTGATCAGACATATCCTTCTGCTCTCCCAGTATGGTAACATCCTCATCACATGAACAGCCTACCTAGCAGGCTCCATGGTGGTGCTTTCATGTTGCTGTTTCTATTTTTTGTTGGTTTGGCACCTTAGTTTTCTGATTACATCCATACTGCGTATGGACCCTAAGGTCAGAGGTTCAACCCCCTGACTCCTACTGGCATGTTACTGATAGGGGATGGATATTGTCCTTTTGGATGGGATCTGAAACCAGAGGTGCCTCCTCTGGGTCTCAAGCACCTCAGAGAACCCATCACACTTGTTAGTACCCTTGGGGTCTGCCTATGTACTCTGCCCAATAGTGAGCAGTGGCGAGCTGTATTCCTCTATCAGCCATAGAAAAGTGTTATGCTTCCCCCTTTCAAATGCCTTTTTTTCTCAACATTATACAATTTCAACTTCAAATTCAAGAAATATCCACGATTGATATCCACCCATTGATCCTGATGGAAGGTTTTCCCTTTGTGTTTTTCCGGCACAGTGACCTGGCGACCGTTAGCACGTTGTTGTCTCAGTGTCCGCGAGACGTGACGATGTCACGGTGCAGCCAGGGACACGTGCAGGTACGGGGACTTCGCACATCCGTGCCAATCGGTATGAAGTACTTTTTAATGACCCTTTCAACTCGCCGAAGGTGCACAGGCTACCACTTCCCAGCAATATCGGGGAAATGGCAGCCCTCAAAGCAAGGTGGCTATGCGCTATTACAACAGTCCGTGATCAGCAAATAAAGAAGAACGGCAATTCTAAAATGCCACCTGCAGAGTCTGCTATGGAAGTAGTCATTCTTTGGAAAAAGGCATTCAAATTTTCAGCATTGGGTTTATCTTTGTAGTACATTATGTAGGAGAGAAGATGACATGGGATGCCCAAGGCCAATGAAGAATATTATAAAGGTGAATTTTTTCAGGCTATTGATTCAAAATTCAAATTTTGTTGAAAAAGATATGACCATTGCTCAACTTGCAGCCTCCAATGTTCCTTGCCTAATAACTACAGATGCTTAGCACAACACAGTTTAACCAGTGATACCAGCTACACATAAATACAACTGTTCCATCCAGTAACTTTCATTGTCATTTTGTGATAAACAACCCTTTAAAAGAGAAGTCTGGTCCCCTGTGTGGATCAAAGCTGCTGTCACAATGGTGAACTTTTGCCTTTTTTGTCCATACAGTTGGGCTTTATCTCCCTTACCATATTTGGCATTCAGTAGCCATGGCAACCATGCCACAGAGACAATTCCCCAGTGTCCAACCAAAATGTGACTTCATTATGATTCCACAATATTCATGTCAGACTTGTAAATGAGTATTTTCAACATCCACCCCACATATAACCACAGACAAACCATTTATCATGCCCGCTACAAAAGAACAGAGATGGCCGTTTCGCCTGATATTTTATGATGACTTCATTGTGATTCACACGAGTGCTCTCATCTTTCATATCTCAGTGGACTCATTATATGGCCGGATTTACACGGGGCAAAAAATCAATGTCGTACGACATTCGACGCGCGGCGCGACGCGCGGCGCGACGCAGAATGTCGTACGACATTGATTTTCATGCGTGTAAAACCGCGCGCCACCGACGCGCGTCGCCGCGCGTCGTTTTTTCTGTGGCGCATCGAGGAGGTGCCACAAGTGCGTCGCGACACTCAGCGGGGAGTCTGCGTCGCGGCCCAGTAGCGTGTGAACAGCCCTGCGTCGCGCGCAGCCCGTTTCGAATTCTGCCTTGCAATAGGTCAGGGGTCATATCCAAACTTCTCTTTTTCCCGCGCTAGCCCGAACCCACGCCACGCTCGTCTGTTTGTTTCTGTTCTTACTTCTAGAATTCTGAGTATCATATCACGTTCTCCTTGTTGTTTCGTCGGATTTTTGTTGCTGATTGTTTCGTAAGCATGGCGGAAGTAAACAGCAGTAACTGGAGCAGCGCGGAAACCCGATGCTTGATCGGCGTGTGGAACTGTGACAGAATTCCGCAGCAAAAATTATGGAGACTCACGAAAAGAAGGAGGCATTCGGGCAGATTGCCGAAGCTATGCTGCAAGAAGGATACAACAGGAACGCAAAACAAGTACAGAAGAAGATCAGGGATCTTAGGTACTCCTCGCGGCGGTCAGGGTTCACCACATGTGACGCAGCGCGCCGCAGCCCGCCGCAACCATTTTGCAGTGCGCCGCAGCTGCGGCGCGCAGCGGGAGTTACAGTCAATACGTGTAAAAGCAAAAGTGTCCTAGGCGAGTGACAAACGCCGCGCGTCGAATGTCGTACGACATAGATATTTTGCCCCGTGTAAATCCGGCCTATACCTGTCTGCACTATGGCTCAGTCAATTCCCTTCATTACTTAATATGCGAAATACATCAAGCAACGGGATAAATTCTCTGAAGAGTCAGACATTTCATGTAGTATCTGAGTGTCCACTATCAGTGACTGAGAAGGCATTTGATATGCCTTCATGTTCACATCTTTTATCATAAGACTGACAACTTTTGACCTCTTTGTACAGAAAGGTGAAATATGTCTAATTTAGAAAATCTCCTGACTATCTTGAGTTCCTATATTGAGTGTGTGCAGTTTTCTTTGACATTTTGGAGTCATTAATCTGGAGTTGATGGACTTTTCTTCCATATTCTTACACAGCAGGAACAGTTAACCTAACAGTTAACGCCTCGGAATCCTCGTGTCAGACCACACCCATCAGCCATCCAGACAGTGCCAAGTCGATTATTGATGAGGACTATATGTGCACTGAGATATGTAATAAGCTCCAGTTATGAAAATTCTATATCAATTTAATGCCACCTGCTAATGACATTGTAATGAAGGTTGGAACTTGTCTCCTGTGTCCCATGAATAAAGATGGCAACACCTGGTGTGGTGTTTACAGTAGGAAGGTGGAGATGTCTGTATATGCCATGTGCTTCTTTAAATGTATACACACATGCCCTTACTGGGTCAGGTCAGTAACTTTGCACAAAAGCTATCATCTATCAGCTGCTGCCATTAGTATTTTATTGTTTGCTTCAGGCACATGCAAGGTTCCATGTCAGCACGTCATTGAAAAACAACATATAAAACCATCTACAAATGCATCTAACATCATACAGTAGTAGCCAGATTATGTTAAGCTATTTGTAAGTCAGGCTGATATAGTGCTGCCAGAGGTTATCATTGCTCCAACTGTAACTGTAATTCAGAATTACAGAAATCTGGCTATGGCAGAATGCAGCTACAATGAAAATCAAGTCTGTATTTCAACCTTGTAGTAGAAGTCAGCTGAGCAATTTCCCTGGTGCTTAGACTATAGATTTTGAATGACTAGAATGTTAACCACCTGAGCTTTGATTGGGGTAGAACTAAGTGGACCGGAGCCGGGACTAATTATCAGGATTGGGGTTGCAGCAAATTAGATTCCTCATGCACGATGAACAGATAAATAATTTCCTTTTCCTGCATTCCAGGGAGTGCCAGTCTGTAATTATAGGCTTTCTTGTCAGGACGGAATCCTTCAAATGTTCCCGACGTTTTGAAGTGTAAAGCTGGCATAGCTCTGTAGAGGTGCTACATTTGGCAATTGCAGTTATGGGGCACAAATTTGACATTCGCTACTGCATGGCCATAACTTACATAAACACCTAAGTATCAATCCATTATATCCCTAGTGTGTTTTATTGCCTGTTCTAATGACTCTGACATTTGAGTGCTAATGCCCCATCTCAACTGTAATTTACTCTGTTCTTTTTATTGCCAGGAGCCAAGGAGGCAAATGTAAAAATCAAGAAGATAATGATAACTATAAGTTTCCAGACTGGTTGACAGAATTTGTCTGTATTAGAGCTGGAAATGAAACAGCTATGATATAGCTTTACAGCCGACTTAATTTCATGCCCTTACATCAAATGCACTGGCACCCTTATAGGAAAGGCACCAAGTGAATCAATGGTGCCAAGGGTTCAATAAGGAAGTATATGATAATGGGGAAAGTAATTTTCCCCTACAGTGATCACAGACAATACAAGCTGTACCCTGAACTGTTCAATACAAGGATCTAACCCACCATATAATGAGCTGCTAGAGGGAACACAGCAGCTGGGAGGATGGGAAGACTGACTTCCAATGGCTGCTTCTATGACCTTGAAGGAGACTGACTTGCAATGGTCGTTCCTATGACCTTGAAGCACCATGAATCAATGTTGTAGATCCCTTCTCTCTCCTTTATTGGCTGTCCCTCCCTAACTTCTAAAATGCAATAGCCCCTAAGGAGTTATTCATCCAATAAGGATAAAGACCCTAAGTCCCATCATACACAAGCTAACAACAACAACAACCAGCTAAGTTGTTCTTAATGAACAACGTTCCCTTTTTATGATGCTGACCAAGGAAGAGAAGACTTTGAAGCATATCTAAGACCCATGAAACTATGATGTGTAAAGTGGCCTGCCAATGTCCATAAATGTGAGGACATTTCAGAACTCTGATACCAACTGATTTATGTCGACCTCCAATTGGTAGGCGATCAATTACCTATAAACAGGTCGTGCCCTTCTATCAGAGAAGTACCCAATTCAGACGGCTTGGTAAGTAAGTTACTCAGACCAAGGAGCTAAGGGTGTATTTTGAAACTCCTTGCACGTTACTCAGACTGGATCTTAAAGGATGTTAAAGTAGTAACATTAAGAACAAGGAGTAACTGTGTTTTTCTCCTTGGGAGCATCTAACAATGTTGGAGAGGCTGAAGCGGCAGCCACTTTCCCAGCTCTCAGGTTTGCATGTTCCGATAACGTCTGGTTTAGAACAACATGCCACACAATAGGAGGCTGGCTCTATGGTGCAAACGATACTTGGCCTGACAAGCCTGGCCCGTGTTATGTGGCCAAGAGCCTTTACATGCACACTGAGTTTGTTCTAGATACTATCTTGTGGGGATCTGAGGTGATGAAATGACTTGTGTATGAGACAGGTACATTCCTCCTCTCCAGTGAATAGAGCCCAACTCCCCCATTGTTTCTGCCAGGAAGCTTTTTGCAATGGATACTTGCTTTAGAATGGCCACTTCTTTGTCTGAAACATCTGTCCACACTGTCTGCGTTCTCACTATCTGCTCCTCTCTACAGGCCAGCAGAACTAGTGGGGGGAGTGAAGGCCTCAGCAGTGGGTCTGTCCCACATAGAGTGCAGCCAGCCAACACTGGAATAACTTAATTACCAGAAGGGAGCCAGGAAAGATTTAGCAGGAGCCGAAGCCACACAATTCCAGCTTTCCTCCACTGTATTCATAGACTACATTTCAATAATCAAATACACCACCACAGACTGCCTTTTGTCAGGGGGTATTCAGTCCCCTCCGCGGGGCTGAATGGACGGGAGGCAAAGGGACAAAACTCCCAGGGAGCGGTCATATGGGAAATGAGAAGAGAGGGCAGAGGAGAGCACTGCTCCATGTTCTCTGAACAACAGTCACTCTGCAGTGTCTGACAGACTCACAGTTAGCAGGCAAAGTTGGTATCAGCTAAGAAGGTTGATGAAATAAGAAAGTCTGCCCCCTGAATCAATTATCTTGGGAAGGATGCCAACATGACAATATTGGAATGCTTGAAGGCACTGTTAGCTAATATACCTTGTATTCAGCAACTTTGTACACATTTGTTGTGACCTGTACTTAGCCCAGTGTGGCAAAAATGTGTAATAAAGGTCTTTATTCATTCATTGAAAGTTCTGATCTGAGATGCGCCCATCAAACAAGGCCGTGGCGCCACCTACGTTAAACTAAATAGTACGTGGAATTCAAACTTTTGTCAGACACAATTTGTGGCTTTGTTGGTCTATAAAGAGCACAATGTACTCAATAATAGTATCGTCTGGGCTGTATAAAATTACTTAGCAGTTACCATTTTAAACCATGGTAAACCGAACTGCACGAAGTGGAATTCAAACCTTTGTAAGATGTTATCTGTGGTTTTGTTGGTCTTACAGAAGGAGCACAATGTGCTCAATAACAGTAGCATCTAGGCTGTGTAAAACGACTAAAAGAAGACCTTGGCATTCAACAGTTTCAATACAGAAGAAAATGCCTTCGCTACATTACCAAATAAAAACCTGTAGTATTCCTTTATCCCCAAAAATGTCACTCACAGTCCCCTGAGCTACTGCATTTGTATGCACACTCTAGTGCCCTCCCTGTTTGAAATTGATTGGATTAATGGAAAACCCTTGTTACCCTAAATTGTGTTATCTGGTTTAGACACCTCTAAATTAAATACTCCAAATTAACTGCTGGATTGACACGGCCTGCCTCCTGTAGAGGAGACAAGCAGTTGTCCCTGACATGTTCCATTACTTCAGCTGATTTCTGGGTGCTGAATTCCCTCTTTCAGCAAGCGGCTGCCTTGCAGCACCTGTCTATTCTGCCTCCACAAAGGGAGGACCAAACAAAAGGCCCATGCATGTGTGACTGCACACCCCCCAAGAAAACACAGGCATCATTAGGTAAACATATGCACCATGTGTTTGAGTCTGACTGCTGCAGAAACATTCCCTAGACTTTGCAGTGGCTAACATGGGTCATGACTGTTCATTTAGTGTTGTATTATATGTTTTATAATGTGTGGAGCACAACATCAGCTATATTTGCTGCCTAGTGCTCCACCGTGTATTGCTGTTGCAGTTTGAATTAGTAAAGCAAGACTGTCCACACTAAAGAAGTTTTAAAAGGGGAGGCTAACATGGGCATGACTGTACACTGTCCACATGAATCCCAATGACATTCCCTCAGCAGTGGACTACCTCACCCGGCAGCCAACCCTTGCAAAGATAGGCCAGGCAAATATGTGCATTTATATGCATTGCACATTAATTGGGTAACTATGTACCGAGTGTGGAGGGTATGTACTCTCTCCGATTTGTGTGCTCAGGTGCAAGCGGGTTCCTCACACAGGGCACAAAGGCCACACAAGCGAACAACACATGTCCGCTGAGCCACCGCACATACCCAGCCCACATAGAGACAGCATTATACCCTTTCACTTTTGTGACACAAATTTCTGGGGGAGGGAATCAGTATCAGGATTGTATGTCTAGGGGCTGTTGCCAGGGCAACAAGGAAGCTATCCCTTGAAGCACCGGCTGACATCCAGATCACATGACATGCGGCTCGGTAAAGTCAGTGGCCGTCTTAAAGGAATGAATGAAGTAAACGTGCTATGCCTGAAGGATCTTATGAAACAGCAGTGCAAATCTGTAGGATTACCGTCCTATGCTTCTTTACCTGCCTTATAGTTCTGGCTTTCATGCTCACAGTGCCCAGAAAGCAGTGTTTAGCTTCCCCGCTATGGTCGCCTGGAAGCTAATCTGGCTCTCCCCAAGAAAAGGACACACATGTGCTGGCCTTTTGACTGGACCTGGGCGCACTGACGACATGCT
Source organism: Branchiostoma floridae x Branchiostoma japonicum (assembly GCA_013266295.2). NCBI lineage: Eukaryota > Metazoa > Chordata > Leptocardii > Amphioxiformes > Branchiostomatidae > Branchiostoma > Branchiostoma floridae x Branchiostoma japonicum. Next base: position 14,739,448 of record CM023824.1, read on the forward strand.
AAGCAAACATCGGGCAACACTGGACGCCTCACACAAGTACCACTGGCTGGTGGAATGGACAACATTGCATACAAATATACATCACCAGGAAAGGCTTTGTTGATACAGAATGGCTTTCCAAGGTCTGACACCCCTGCAAACAGAATGCTATCACCCAAATCCCACATCAGGAATGTACCATTGTCCTCCTTCGGGAGCCAAAGGTTATCACCTATAATTCTTTTACCCATCTCACTGTCATTAGACAGTAAAGCAAACTTGTTTGGGCTTTCTATGTGTTTTACCAGAGATAGAGACTGTGGTAAATACACTGGAGTATTAGTGGATTGGGTAATCCCAGCGCCGGGGGATTTGCATACCTGAAACCATCTGGCAATCCTAAGTAAGGTTAATGCCTTCAACTCCTCCCAGCCCTAAAAGGGGCACTTCTTGCACTTGAAGCGCTAATGAGACAGTCCTCCTCTCTGTGAATAGGCAACGACAAAACTTTCCTCGGGCAAAAGCATACTTAACGGAGTGGTCTCTGATGCAGGCCACTAAAAGGTCCATTTAGGACAAGTGCTTTACGATGGAAAAGCCTGTTCATCCACACTTTTCAGACTATCCACACGGCCCAGCAGTACTCTACAATACACTGCGCATTTAGGCCTAGTGAGCCACCATTTCACAAAGACAGACTGCCTTCTACTTACGTCATGATATCTCAGACAAAACGTGTAACTGTATGCCTTGGACGTCTATCGCAGGGCAATGATGATGTCAATGGCATCTTTATATAGGTAAGATCGCAACCCAAAAGCTGAGGCACAAGTAACACTGTATAGTGAATATTGCAATGTGTAGAATACAACCTTGAGCCCTCTAACAAGTTCATACCCCCCCTGCCCACAGTGCACACCCCCAGGAAGTCGTCAATGATGTTCGTGTAGTGAGAGAACAGTTGGTTAGTTCCTAGTGCAGAAGTTGGTACTCACAGTCGGTAGATCCTTGGCATGTTGGAGAACAGAAGGTCTGGAAGACTCTTCAGAACATTTCCGTTTAACCGTCTGTCAAAAAGAAGAAAAATAAAAAAGTTAGTTTTCCATGAAAGAAATAGAAATAGGATGGTGTGTTGGCTGAGTTTGTTTCATTGACTTTTGCCTTTCCAAGTGGCAGAGGTACAATGATTAATCTCGAAGCAGATCTTGCCGGGGCAAAATCTTAACTGCAAGCCAAGATTAGGTCCATTGGCAGCTATGATTTTGCCACGCAAAGGTCTGCTTGGAGATGAAAGAGTGACATCATGTACTTAACCTGGATACAGTCATGTCTGACACAAAGCTGTGTAAATTCCACACCCAATTCACAGGGGATCAGAATGGTGCAAAGTGTCATCATCACCTTTACCATGATGTCATGATGACATCACCGTATAAGCCAACAGTGAATAAGGTGCCTGGCATGTCAAGTAGCCAAGCACCGGGCACTTCTAGCACTCCGGCATCCCAGGACCTGGTGGGGATCGAACCCCGCTGTGACTTTGCGGTGTCTTTAATCGATAGTTGGTGAACAGGTTGGCTGGTTAGTTTACAAAGCTCTGAGTCAAGTCTGTTTGCCAAGGTGCAAGGAGGTCAACTGATATGAGTTGGATGATACCATTGTCAAGTTATAGGGGTGTACAGGACCACGACCATGAGTAGATGATTCTGTAAACTCTGCAATGGTGAAACACCCCAGTGGTAATGATAGATGGTCAGGCCTGAAATTTAGTGGAAAGTTTTGTTTCAGGACTCAGAAATCTGAAACATGACAAAGTGCTTACACCTCATCTTCAAGATCATGTGGAGATTATCTATGTCATAGTATGTGGGATCTTTCGTCTTGAACTGTTTCATAAAAGCATGGAGGAACTTGTGTTTGTACCTCCATGATAAAAGGAAGTTAAACCCATTGAGCATTTAGACTAGTCACATGTTACATTGTTCTTCATTGTTTGTTCGTCTTTTTCATGTTACTTGCAATTAGCATTTGGGCAAGAACTTCCAATAAACTTATCATTATTTATGGTGAGACTTTGTTGAAAGCGCTCCTGGCAGTAACCCTGACCCAGAGGGACCTGTCTTCCCTCCCCAGCCCTTACAAACTTCAGCCTGGGCGGAGAACGTGCCACTTCTACCTTTTCTCTTCCGCCTCCCCCATATTTCCAGAGCTTCTATTCTGGTTCGGCCCCCGGACGGAGGGAGAGCAAATAAAATGTGGGGAATGCTCGGAGAGGCTGGCGGGTTTGTTTGTACAATTTGGAGTGCGTCTGTGTGTGGTGGGCTAGCTCGTACTTACAGGCGCTCCAGCGACACCAGGTCCTGAAAGGCGCCCTTTTCGATCGTCGAGATCTGGTTATTCAGCAGTTGGCTGTGTAAGGAAGAAAACAAAGATTTATCAACTTGTGGTGAAGGTGCGATCGGGGAGAATAGGCGGGATTAGCACGTCATTTTCACTCAATACAGGCGCAGGCGGGCGGTCTGAGCATCACAAAGTAACAAGTTCGTGTAAAGTCAATATTGGAAAGAGCGTCATTTGCTAGACTCAAAGAGAATAGAAAAGAAAACCGTTCAAGACTAACAATCGTCAGCATTAAAATGAGGCTGAAGTGTTTTTCACTAAGTCCTTTGTTTACTCCTAGACAACGTTATTTTCACAGAAAAGGGACGAGACGCGAACCAGTCCGAGTTTTCGGGAGACAATAAAAACTCTTCTCTAGCGAGACGCACCAACAGTTACAGTGTCGTCTGCCGACTACCTAGGGACAATAGAAGGCCATAGAAGGAAGATAAGAAACGCCCTTACAGAATTCTCAGGTTTCTCAGCCCCGCAAAGTCGTTCTTGTCAATCCTGGTAATGTTGTTCCCTTCAAAGTCTCTGAAAAAGACACAAGAACGCCAAAACGCGTTTGCAGGATTACAATGACAAGCCATGCTAACTGTCCACATGCAATGACTTTCGTATTTGGTGCGCTTCGCTTCACGGTGACCTATTAAGTCAAGCGATGTAACATGTTCTAGCCGTCGGCAGAACCGCATTCATTCCGCCGGCTAACTCTTTTCAACGTTACGTTATCTCTATGTAGGGCCATCAGTGTAAGGGGCCTGGGTCCCCCGAGGCGTTTTAACTAAATCCAGAAAACACGAGGTTTGCTGCAGCCGACGGCTACAAAACAAGGCTTGTGATACCAAACAGATTTCAAAGGATTTTTTCTGTACACCTTCAGTTCAAAACGGAGCGTGTTCATCTGTAGCAACATGGTCCGATAGTGTAGAGAAGAGATCAACTTACATTCTCTCTGTGTTCCGCGGGATTCCTTTGGGCACCGCTCTCAGTCCTCTGTTTCCGCAGTCCAGACTGTTCCCTGGGCACGAACATTGCTTAGGGCAACTTCTGCCGAGTGTGGCCTGTCCCACAACTAGCAAGAACAACAGCAAGAAATCCATCATCGGTGTTGAGACCAGCCGGAGAATCATCGTGGTGAGATAGAGGGTAACGTTTCGTCCCGTCCGCCGGCCGCTCGGCCCCACAGGTCCGTAAGTCCCGGTGGTGTTCCTCGCCCTCACGGGTCGGCTGTTCGGCCACCCCGCCAACTACACACGCTCAGAAACAGACGCAAGCTATCCCGTATCTCCTCACCGCTCGGTAATCCACATACCACGCCAGCGAGCAAGTCCCGAACCAGCGCGCACGCTTGTATCTATCCCAGTGGTCGGTGCCTGTGCGTGTGCACGGTGTGCCGTTTGTCGCGCGACTCCAGCCTCTCTCTTCACACACACAGACTAGCCCGGCGGAGAAGTGCAAACAAGCGCCTCCTATTCAACCGGCAGTGTGAGGGACTCGCCCGCCTCCGGGATCACTCCACTCCGTCTGTCAAATCAATGAAGGTTGAATTATACTGCCTGTCACCCATCCATCAATCTGTCAACAAATTGCAAAATAAACCGCCCCTAAATTTGCCGATGTTATCGCCCTTGAGTACACAAATACACCGTATCACCGGCAAAGATCTGAGTTTACGTACGACAGAGGTGATCCCCCGTCCGAACGGTTTGCCTCAGACAAGCCCAAACACGGAGAAACCAGCGCGCCCGCCGTCTGAACAGCCCCAAAGCGGCTGCACCACAAAAAGTCGAAAGCCAATTTGGAAAAGTGGGAGCCAGTTAATTCCTGCTGGCGCTGTGCTGGCGTTTCACTCAAATTATCCGACTGCGTCCTGAAGTCAATACGTAGTGGTCCAATGGGCCTTGATGCCCTGCAAGCCGTTTTGATGAAGTATTCTCTACCAAAGCGTGACCGCGAATTACTTTGTCTAGGGGCGGACCAAAGCTCGTGCAGGTGGAACGCCTCTCCATAGAATAACGCTGAAATCTGGCACCTGTACCCTCTGACGTAGTGCGTATTTCAAGACAAGCTCAGCTCGTGTGTTCTACTAGTTTTGACATAAGCATAGAATTCTGATCAATACAGAAGATATGGATAATGGCAAAAGCACGGTTACATCAAAAACAATAAGTAATGCTCACACCCCTTTGGTGATAATGGATTGCCCCTTTACCGCTGTCCAATGATAACAGCGGGAGCGGATGGTGAAACCCCACGAGTTCTCCGCATCTTTAATTTGAAAAAAGAAAGCGAAAATTCGACCGCTGCGAAATCATTGTTCTTTTTTTGTCCACGAACGCACCTCAACAATAGCGGTGATTTGCTGCATTGTGGGGTTCTTTTCGCTGGGGAGAATCTGCCGCTGCGCTTTTCAACTCGCCTTGCCCTTTTCCTAGCTGTGACAGGCCCGAGGGCCACCGATCCTTGCCCCTTTCCCCTCCCTGTGAAAAAAAGAGGTTATACTTGCTGTGACAGGCCCAAGGGCCGCCGGATACAGATATAATGGTATTTAATGTATTTTGGACTTTGAAGGTTTACAAGTGCGGGGATGTGTACATGTGCAGATTCCGCCTGACTATGGTCTGACACTAACGACAATACACCGTGATTTAATATCCTAGAGTGGCTAATCTTTAGTGATCTCCTGTTCATCATGGCGTGTGTGTTTGTTTGTTTCTGTTTGTTTACGCGTGTGTTTGCGTTTGTGTGTGTGTGTGTGTGTGTGTGTGTGTGTGTGTGTGTGTGTGTGTGTGTGCGCGCGCGCACGCGTGCGCATGTGACTACTAAGTATTTTGTTTTCTGCTGCAGGATTATTTGTGTCCACAGCGGCGCTCTATGGACAGCCTGTCGCATTAATCATGATTAATTCTGGCACGTCGCTCACAGCAGGACGGCCCGGGGGTTAGAGGGTCTACTGGGGACAGTACAGTCCCCAACACATCCCAGGGGCCAGCATTGTTTCTACGCGGGAATTCCCTCAGCTTACAGACGACCTTTTCAAATATTTAATACCATTACGTCATGGTCTGACATTTCGGACGAAGCGAGCTGCATTTGAAGGGATAAAGTCAGAAAGTTTTTGGTCAAGGTTCTGCCGGGAGAAGGCACTGAACAAAGTTGACAATATTTACTACATTGACAGAAAGTAAAATTCTACATGGACACACACAATCCTTATCAATGTATAGTTTCTCCTCTCTGATATGTAAAGCTTGGAGCTCTAGGCTAGATTGGTCTTACCACGATTTCAGTCAATGGCGAACGACAGGTGCAAGCAGACTATCCACGGCTGCTCTAGCGAATAGCGCTATCTACCGTTTAAATTCAGTACTGCAGATAATGGTGTTGCGTTCACATCTTCCGGTTCTGTTACCCTCTAGCAACCAAACGTAAACAACGACGATTGCTTGTGATGGTTTTAACGATCAGAGTAAGGTTATTGTTAACTAGATGTATGAGAAATCAGTGTGTTTGCTTTTGTGTGTAACGCCGACCCGATCATTTTGCGGCTGCTACAGTGCGGGATTACCTTGATAACTGCCACACCTACCTATAGTGTAGTCACAGCCTAATAGGAAATAGTTAATTATAAAAATCTTGATTTGAACAACAAGCTTTTGTGGTTATTTTCTCGTATGACCATCCATTGTTTTTACATAGTAACATACGAATAAAAGCAACAACGAACATTAGCGTGTTTTCTCAAACTTCTCCGGAATCTCGGGCGAATGTTGAAGGAACTACACATTTGTACATTTGTATATTTCATGTGTGCGAGGGGGGGGGGGGGGGGGGGAGGGGGAGGTAGTAGTGTAATTAGACTTATTTAAACCCCGAGTACAAAAGCTGGACTGAAAATACTGATGCTAGTCCCTCCTTTCTTAAAGGTACATCATAACTTCTAATCGCGCCTGTTGTTAACGCGGCAGCCTCGGGAGCACGTTTGGTCTACCAGCAGGAAAATTTGATTCCGCGGCTTTACGCAGGGATTAGGGCACAGGAAACACGACTGTACAACGCGCGATCTCAGTCCAATCAGGGCCACAGAATCGCCCCGCAAAAATGGCGTAATCCTTGCCTGTGGGTACCTACAGATTTCTGGATCAAGAATCATTTTCCACTTCCTAATTTCATTTTCCCAGAGGCTTTCATCTCCGTAATGTCCGTCCTTCAGGCGGAACGGCGCCGGATGCCTTTCGTCAGGCCGTCTCTAGCGGAGGTAGAACAGTCGCTATACCTGACGGTCCAGTACACCTGCGACAACGTTACACCTGGATCACCTGCGACAACGTTACACCTGTATCCACGACGTTCACATGAAAACCGTACGCCGTACGTGGCTTGACAGAAATGTTCTGTCGGATGGACAACAAGACTCATATTCCCCAGGCGACGATGACATGGAAAGGCCCGTGATAAAAGATACCGTCGGTCCTTGATGAAGGGGAGATGCTAACTGATATGTAAAGTATCCGCCTAGCCCTGTCCTGTGACACCTGTTCCTTCCTCCGGGTTAGCACACGTCACACTGATCTTTATCTGGTATAGTGAAGTGTTATAGAGTTAGTATCAAAAATATGTTGCAACCACTATTCATTCCTGTTGTTTTGAGAAAGGTGTGACACGGTGAATAAGACTGTACCTCAAGACAGCAGGCTATATAAGGATAAACAAATATTGTTGTGCTATACAAAAGATGTTTTATGAGAAGTGTTATCCAACTCAAAAGAATTACTCGCCGAAATTTTCGACCGAATCACTCGCATGTTTAGTTCATATATTGGTAATGCTACCATTTTCTCTCGACACCTTAATGTCTGGTCGTGTTCTCAATGTAAGGAAACCGTTGCCAGCACCCATGGAGGACATGCACGTGTATATAACCATGTACCTGTCCTCCTTGGGTGCTCACCTGTCGAATTCTGTATTCTGTTCAGAATTCGAAATGTCCTTGTCCCTCCGCTGTCCGGCGTGTCCGTGCAGGTCTGTCCTGCCTGTCAGGTGGTTGTAGTGTTCCCTGCCGTGTCGGTGCAGGTGTGTCCGGCGTGACCAGCCCTTTGTGTACTGCCGAGCTCCGTGCACGCACCGCGCCGCTGTTTATCCGCTCAACATGACTAATGACACTGTGCAAGTCGGCATCAGGGACTAAAGTAAACTACACCCACATCCAGGCGATTGGGGAGGGGGAGCTTGTCATAACTTTTCTTTTTGTCTTTCTTTGTCTATTTCTTTCTTTATCTTTCTTTCTTTCTTTCATTTCTTACTTCCTTCTGAAGTAATCTCTTTCTGTCTCTTTCTTTTCTATCTTTTTGCTATAGTTACCTTCGCTGAGAAGGTTATGTTTTCAGGGCCGTGTGTCTGTATGTGTGTCTGTCTGTGTCCGGGTCTGTGAATGGGCCATATTTGGTACATTGTAGGTGTCGGCAAAATGAACAAAATTATTACATAGATCATGGACCTCTAGCGGTTCTCTAGGGTACTGCAGAACTTTTTGATATCTCGTGTTCTGGACATGATTGTTGGTTGACAGATAGTTCTTGGCCTCGTGAAGAAGTGGTATAGGTATGGGTATGGGCCCCCTAGCAGTCTTTATTGAACTACCGTGACGGCGGAGACTTTCCCGTGGTAAGAGTTAGTTCGTTCATGTGTGTATTATGGGTGGCTACGGATGAGGATTTGAGCATCAACAACAGACTGACGCTTACAGGCAACGTTTTAAAATTTCCTCTAAATATGAGTTGATGGATGATTCGAGATTAGCTTTCCAGTCACACTCAGTACTGTTTCTTCGTGGATTAACTTTGTCCAACTAGAGGGTAATTACAGTTTTCGTAACAAGATTAATGTCTCCCTCAAGTTAAGGGGACAACCGGCAGGTCAAAACGTCCGGTTTAAAACTTAAGAGATTATCCCCGCCACAAAAGGGACGGCGTGTTTAGACTCCAGGACTCGATGCCAAACGGAGACGTACTGGTTAATAATTCACGCGAGGGATCAGTATATTTCTGCCGAGTTTTATAACACACTTAAGGCCTAGAAAAAATGTTGTGATTCCGATTTCAGTCGGGAAAAAATAGTCAGCAGGTAGAGATTCTTTTTTTCTGATAGATATTTTTTTAGATTTCGGCTTAAGTGATCCAACAAATACAGTTTGTTACTGTAAAACTGAAATGACCAGGGCTGTCTCCAGGACCCGTCCCTCCGCCTGCTTGTGGGAAGGGACAAATATTTTATCCGATTTGCTCAATAAAGACTTGCTTCCGAAAATGCGCGAAAAAGCGTTAGGGAGGGTTTGAAATTCAGATGCCAGAAAATTGTATGGCCTTACCATAGCCTCCTTAGCAGGCTCTACGATTGGGCTTTTTGGGGAGGCATATCACTTCTATTTGTACCGGGGTTCTCTTACCGGCAAAAAGAACCCCGGCGCAAACAAAAAAACAAGTGCATTATAATGGCTCCCCAAAAAGCCCAGTCGTAGAGCCTGCCAGTAAGCAGGCTAGTCTTGCCAGCGGTCGACCAAAAAGGCCAAGTTCGGCGAGGTTTGGCTAGGGTCGGTCGGTAACATTTTCCTAAGCTTAGACTTTTATAGATCGGTATATAAATGTACTTAACTCTATTGTTGCCTTGAGTAGACGCCTTGTCCACTGCAATCGCTCAAACCAGCCACCGCCGCCGCTATCGTTCGATACTAACCATCTTATCTTCAAGCGGAACATTTACAAATCACGTAGTCTGCAAGTAATGGCGTTATCGTCATCTTCTGAAGGCACGAAGTGCTCATCTAAGGGAGTTAAGTACACAACTAATCGCGCACTAAAAGCCCTCTTATCGGAAGGCTATAATTTGTACTCTTGTCTTATCGGGTGTGTCTGTCAGGATCGACGCTACCATATTTATTGGGTTCCGTTATCAGTAGGAGACGCACGTACGGCTGGAGCCTTGTGCTCATGACAGCCACGCAGACTGGGCTGGGAAGAGGGCAGTATATGTAGTATGTTCTACCTCTCAATAGACCACTTGCCGCTATTGTATAACCAACCAACCAACCACTGGGCCAACCAACCAACCAACCAACCAACCAACCAACCAACCAACCAACCAACCATCAAACCAAGCAACCAACCAAGCAACCAACCAACCATCAAACCAACCAACAAACCAACAAACCAACCAACCAACCAACCAACAAACAAACAAACAAACAAACAACCCAACACGTGGGAGAGATATAACATAACATGACTAACATGGGACGTTATCTGGGCTCCGATAGGAAAGACAACTTTGTCAAGTCTGTCACCTGTATGTCCTTCACACAATGATATCACCTGTGTCATAAAAGACCACCTGGCGACCTCTAGCGACCGCTTTCAAAGCCTGCGATCTTTATACGGAGTTGTTAAGTAATCACTAAGAAATATGTAGACGTGTACGGAACAAAGCACACATTAAAATCCCCCCCCCCCCCAAAAAAAACCCCGACTCGTAGAGCTTTCTAAGGAGGCTAGTTGTTACTTGCTACCAGATCACTATCCCGTCCCGTCCGTACACCGCCCTGTCATTACCGCAGATCTGTCTGATGTCTGTGGCTCAGAGACTCAAACTCTGACAACTGTTCTGATGTGTCCTTATTCAGACATGGCGCCAAGCGGCCAATTGTTATTCTACTGACGTCACTTTTGTGATAGGTAAATACATTAGAGAACGTTTAGAAATTGTGCTGTAAAGGGTAGTTAAACCTCATATAGTAATTTACTCATATACCCTGTAATTACTATCATTACTATCATTGTATTAGTTGTTGTATTTACTTTTGTGTATGCAGAAGACCTTACGGAAGTTTCTGTTTTGTTGTCTCAATAAAGTTATCTCATAAATACGTTATGTACACAACACTGGGTGTTTTTAGACTGACGTATTCATACTTCGCTAAGGATGGTCTTCAGTTAGATACATCGCTCACCAACAATGGTCATACAAAGTTGTAACGTTAACGTTACTTCTGTAAAAAAAATCCACCGTTACAACATACCACCACAACAATTGTGTACGTGTATATGAATAATGAAGAGACACATAAGCTGGATCGAAGGGACGAGCGTTAAGTAGACCTTGTCGCAAATCCAGTAGTACTTATTATCTTTTCATAATTCTTGTTCGTCTCTTGTATCCGATCGAGATAGTTGAAAGGAACAAAACGTTGCAATTGTGGATGGGATTTTGTGTGCTTTTGTGGTGATGTTTACGGTCCTGTTGTGTCTGTAGCTATGAGAACCGCCCCATGTAAGGGAAACAACAGTCCTAGTCGTGACAACAAACGCAACAGACCATCCAGGGATTTGTCCCGTGCCACAGATTGTACTTCAATCGACCAATCCTTTGACCTTGGATTACAACACAAAGCCTCTCGGACAAGACGTCAGTCAGGAGTTCTACATCCAGGCGCCATTTTGCAGCTAAATTGGACAAGGGAACAAAAGGCGGGAAAACTGAAAACGCCGGAAAGTCTGGCCCCACTGACCCGGCCTTGGAAAGTTGTTGTCGGCACCTCTCTACAATCTAACGTTGTCTCGAGTCGAGAGAAACAGTGACGCGAATCGATGAAATTGAGTATTAAAGTATAAAGTACGGACAAGCAAGAGTTTAGTTCCGGCGATGTTGACAGTTGACTGTCAAACTTTTAACTGTATCAATCTAACAACGCTAAATACGGAATGGATGTCGTTTGAATAACAAGCTAACAAGCTTTGTGGAGGAGAGTGCCATGCATTCTCAAGGTCAATCACCGGACTTGAAGTTGATCGTTTATTCATGAACAAAGATGCAAATTGTACAACACTATTGAATCGCGTCTCTTTTTAGAATGATTTCTAGAGTGATTCCGGCATGATGGAAAATAGAAAAACAGAACATGTCGCACAGACACCTCCGAAGACGGATTGGGTGTTTTCTATATGTGAGAACTCTACCACGTGTTCCATTAGGGCCCGGCCACATACTAAGGAGGTTAAAAATGTAGATTTTTAACCTCCTTGGTCGTATACGATCGCAAACTGAGGGCATTCTTCGGATGGTCGTGTAAGTCTTGCACAAAATTTTAAAATCCAGTTGTCTTGTTATGGAATCGGCGGTCTTAGATCTTTGTCGGCGGTTGGTTCTGTTACAGCCTGCCCGAAAATCCTAAGACATCAAAAAGGCGTAAGACGACCTACGACGAATGTGATCACACCATTGTAGACACCTGTGGTGGAAATGACCGATACTTGGTGTGCTGTAAATATGACCATACATGGAAGTGAACTTCTAGGAAAGCGTAGTATTTTGTTGATGTTATCCGGTGGAAGGCCGGACAATACTCTGGACTCCGTCTCTCATTAATTAAGACCGTGGCCCGGTGAATGGCAGTCGCGTAAAACGTGTAATTTTTGGCGCCAGGCTGGAGGGTCGTGTGAGACGGAGGGGAACGCCAGCCTGTGATTACCCATGATTACCTGCGTCACCGAGGCGCCAGCTGAGTCACAAATCTTGGAATCGCACGGGACAAGACACCTGTGTCTTAGGAGGCCTAGCGTCAAGATTGAATGTCTTCGAATGATATTTCTGTACACACTCTTCCTACCTGCAAAGCGACCCCTAACATCAAGACAGACAGACAGACAGACAGACAGACAGACACATACACATACATACATACATACATACATACATACATACATACATACATACAGACAGACACACGCACGCACGCACGCACGCACGCACACACTAAAATGGTAATTTACCTTTGGGTGAAGTAAAAACGTCGCAAAATGTTAAACAGTGTTACACAAGGCACTAATTATCATTCCGATAGGGATATGTCTAGCCAATCCTCATACCCCAGTTACTCCACCAAAGACAGGGGGCAGTACTATTTGCTTGTTTATTCACCTGTGGATGATGTATACAAAATGCCCTCCGGTTTTTTTACGTATTCGAACACTGATGGACAGACAAAGCGATTTAATAGGCTGAAGTTAACGAATACTGAATGGCGTCCCGCGGCTTCCTTCTCAATACCGTGTAAACATAGACTTACGGCGCGGCACATACGTCGTAGGTCGTCCTACGATTTTGAAGTAATGCCCTAGAATTTTCAAGCAGGCTCTGACAGAACCAACCGCCGACAAGGATCTAAGACAGCTTTCCCCGTAGAAATACAGACAGTTTTTACAGGATTTTTACTATGAATGCATGATAATATCGCAAGAATGCCTTCAGTTTGCGATCGTACGACGTGTTTTACCGGGACCTGACTGGATAGTGATATCTCAAGATTTAGTCTTTATCAGACTCGTCAAGGCTGGTGGCTGGTAGTGTAAGGGGAAAACTATGTAATGTGTAGTGGAGTGTGCCACTGCGGGCTAACTAGTGAACAATATAGATCTGAGAAAGGTTATACAGACAATATAGCCCGAAGTGATGGGTTTGGCAAGAAAATTGGGGTCAGTTTTATTTGCTTGTGTATTCACCTGTGCATGATTTGTGGGGAAAACGCTCCCGGGCTTTTGCGTGCTTAGAATACCATCATCTCGCTAACTAGCAATACATGTATGTGCGTGCAGTACTGCTGCCGTGTATAAACCACAGACGTTAGGCGTAGCATGGCCGCTAGGTGGCGCAGATTCACGGTAAACGCGAGCCATCCTGTTATGTCCTGTCCATGGTACTGAAGTGTTACTCTCCAAGCAGGGATTAGGCCTGTTTAGTAAGGGAAACACTAGCTGTCAGAAGGTCATATTATATTAATTTCAAGTTGGATGGGAGGACGTAGCGCAAGCCGCCTTAGCGTCTTCCCCAGCGCGTTACTTCCGTTGTTGTTTATCCTTTTTATTTGTTTATTTCGCATTTGTACATAAATACAAACATAAATAAAACAAAAATAAAAACATAGTACATAACATTACCAAACCTTTACAGTCTGTCACAGCGACCGTTTCCACTGGCTAGGTTTGCTCACTGCACTGGGACTTTTTTGACAGGAGTGTTTCATCCCCCTGGATTTTCTGTGCTAGGGTTTACTTCCTAGGACTTCTGTGCAGTGTTGTTGTTTATCATTAGGCTTACTATGCAAATCAATTTAGTTCAAATGTGCAGGTGTGCTCCCGAGTATGCCACGCCACGCCATGGTGCCTAAAACCTCGGTCTTCGGCCTCGTGTCACTGCATCTTTCTACGAAAGTTTGTTCAAATAAAGAGGGCAAAGTTACTACTCACCGCCCAAAGCAGACGTGTCTCGTCTTCCCGGGACGGCGGTTTATCAGATGTTCCCCCGAATGATGTTCAGTCGCCATCTTGGAGTTGGCAGGTTCGCATGGCCCAGAAAGGAGAAAGTTAACTTGCCACCATAAGTTTGGTGTCTCGAGTTCGTGAGAGCCACAGTTTCCACGGCCTGTTGACACCACGGTGGCTCCGTGCTGGGACTGCCACTTTAAATTTTGGTCAGCAGATTTTCATTCAGAGTTAATTATATTATCTTCATTAACGACCGACAGGTGGGGATGAGTTGGCATGTTTGTAGTACGCAATGTTCTTGCTGGATGTCCAACCTTCATCGACAACACAAGCACAAGCACAACTGTTGAGTTGGAAGCATTGTTTATTGGCCTTACATTGAAATGGAGCGATACAAGGGGACAAGGTTCTTACTGGTCAGTTACGTTTCACTTATCCAGTCTTTTGATGGTAAATATATGAACCACTCTGATCTGCAACAAAGTCTTAAGACCACACACTGCTAGTAGGGCATCAACAATGCATCATCAATGTGCATCTCCAGTGTGCATGTACATCATCTTGCAATTAGTAAAACTACAATAATACATTTTTTAAATCATATAATTGAGATATCTTTTAAATATAAAACAACACATAATAATTGTCATTATCTCATCACGCTGTATTTTCCCATTTTACAGCACATTGCAGCAAGCAAAAGCAGATTTCTAAAGTTTAGGAAAAATACTGAAGAAGTCTATTGTCTCCATGCTAGGTACAACCAACACAACCCTGTAAGTGTACTGAGACCCATAAAGGTGTAAACAATCTTCTCATCTCCTCTACTGCCTGTATATGTGGTGTTCCATAAAGAAACCAGTCAAAGGTGACCTGTCATTGTTAGAACTTACTGAGGCCTGCATCAGTACAAATCACTGCAATACCGTACCTAACGTTACATGTATTCTACAGTGGTTTCTGTAAATGGCCCATTTCTCTTCACATTGCCACTGAACGGGTATGTACTGTATTTATAAATAAACATACCATAAGTTGCCTATTGTATTGAGTAGAGTGGCAGCTGCTATTTTTCAATGTCTTGATATAAGGATGCTAAGGATTCTTATTTCACCAGTTTTTCTGTAGAATTTCAACCAAGACCACTTTTTTCATTACTGAAATGGATTGCTTTTGATGCAGAAATAAACGTTCCGATGGGAAATGTAATTATTGGACCTGCAAATCTTTCAAATAACTTCCATCACTTGTTTTAATTGTAAAAACATATTTTCAAACACAACGTTCCAAGTTTTGATAAAAATGTAGCCTTCAGACACAGCCTGAAGACAAGTCCTGACCAGTCTCAACAGATTCCTTAACTTTCCACCTACATATACTGGGGATAAATTCACTCACTAGTATGTAGTGATAAGGATTACAGCATAAGTCAGCAATGGGAAGGTTAAAAAAGGGCTGACCTAATCTTTCTTACCTACTAGTTTGTGGTAACATAGGATGAGTTTTACAATGCCTTTCACGGTTTGATCATACAGTAATTGTCATGTTCATCTTTAGCCTACCAGGTCTCACATATTTGCTATAATTAGTTCACTGAAAACAGAGCAAAATAAACATTAAAAATGTATTGCAAATACCTCGCGGCCCTATGTTTGAACATCTGTGTTACTATATTATAGTAAACTCTAAAACCAACATTTCAACCAATGGAAAGCATCAAACAATGGTAAGAGCCTTAATGTTGTCAAGTGTTTCCTATTGGCAGAGGGTCCAGTGGTCTCAAGCAATGGAAAGCATTGAACAATGGTTAGTCAGAGCCTTAATGTTGTCACGTTTTCCTATTGGTTGAGGGTTCAGTGGTACCATAACTATTGTGGTTACATGTTGGAGCTCTTCAAAGAAAACTAGTATCTTTAAACAACAGAGGTAGCAATGCTTTTGACACTTAGGACTGGTTAAATTAACCAAGAGCAAATTTGAGCAGATTCTGCATTCACTACAATTGTATATACGTAATATACATATCAAATTACATCTGACACACTTCAAGTTTAATCAATAACATTATTGTAACAGCACCTGTTAGACAAATGCAAACGATCTTAATGATTACATATAATTTGATTACACATATTACACACATATATAATTATATATGACTATACTTTGCCATCATTGATAATAACAGAAATGCTACAAATGTAAAAAAAGTTTGACACAAGTTGTTGGCTAAAATATGCTTTATCTGTTTACTCTACATTTAATGTTCTTAGTTTGGCCCATACTGTTTCCTGTGAACTGCTCTCAGTTTCTTTGTTTTATCCAATATCAGGCCACACCAATTCAATTTGCTAGTTCTCAGTTTTTTAATAATATACATGTATGCTTAACTGGAGAAACATAATGAAAACAAAGCCTGAGTACCAGGTTTATGCCTTGATTCACTCCGACGAAGGAAATACAGAGTATGACATATTCCAGTTTTCCTGCCTGCCCTTTACTTTTATGATGCCTGCTTGCTATATTTTCCTGTTAAATGTCCGAGAACCGAGGAAATTAATTGGCATGGCCTTAAAGTGAATCATCTGACACCATCTTTGTTTTGAAGAATATCACAACAACAGAGGGCAGCATCAGCTATGTAACTTACATAACTGACAGTCTAGATGTAGCCACAATAGGGCTAGAAATCTTGAGCTATTTGTTTTTAAGCCTCACCGTTCCTCAGCTTTTTTGTTGCTTCCCTTCCGTCATTGTATTTTCTATCATATCAAACTCCTAACATCAATCTTTTCCTTTCATTTCAAATTACAGGAGAGCGCTTTTGAAAACAACAACACACTACTAATAAAAATCAACAATTCTACCGGTAAAATGATCTGTTCCAACATGTTGTAATACGATATAATTATATATAACACAACATGAGGCTGTCCCTTGCATTTGCTGCCTGTGCAGATCCACAGAGCTTAGCTTTAACGCACTACACTGATCTCACACTGCACTCTTCACTTAGCTCTTCTAATCAAAGCACTACCATCTAATGTCCACTTTTCCTTTAACTTTTCTTACAAATAGTGAGCATGAAACCACATCCAATTCCTAAATACTGGTGGTGGTGTTTTTTTTTGAGGCAGTTATGTAAGCTGAGATAAACACAAAGCTGGTGATAGTTTAAGTCTGTCAACATGTGAAACACACAAAGGAGTGAAAAGTGTCAAAAGAGATGTCATCTGTGTCAAAAGAGATGAGCTCGTTTCTTCAGCTCTGTTCTCCTCCAGGCTGCCAGACTGCTGAACTCATCTCTAGTCATGTGGAACACTGCCTCGAAGTCTGCATCTGACATGTGCTTCTGAAATACACACCATATGGGAATAGTCAGTACCTGGCTTCTAGACACTGTGGATATGACATGTGCCTCAAAGTCTCGTGCTTCTGAAATACAGACATCTGATATGTGATTACAAGAGGTATGTATGAATGAACGTCGATGAGGGTCTGCTTTTCTAGAGGAATGTATGTTTTCAAGAGGAATGTCCACTTTCCCTGAGGAATACATGTATCTCCTTTTCTAGAGAAATGTCCAAATGAGGAATATGCTTTTCTAGAGGAATGTCCACTTTCCTGGAGGAGTGTATGTTTTCAAGAGGAATGTTTGGATTTGACTGGACCTAGTTATTCACTATCCAACCAACTGCAGTCTCTGTCAAGGAAAGACCAATCTACTAATGTGTGATAGCTCATTCCTTAACAAAAAATTTTGGTAAGTCCTAATTTTTGTGTTGCAAATTACAGTTTAACTTTGCTTCCTATTGACTCAGCTAAGCTCACCTCTAGCTTGGATCTGTCCACATCTGGGGGAAGCTTATAGTTTGTTGTCAGCAGCTCCACCACTGGGTATATCTGAAAAGTACAGGAATAAACAAAGCATGAAACACAAGTTGGGTCTGATTCTTTCACTATCTGCATTTATCTCTTGTTTTTGTTGCCCGCTAACAGGGCAGTTCAGTACAAGCTTTTTTAAAATGTAAGTTCCAATGTAACACATACAAATATAGTATGTGTATGTCACATTGACACCCAAAGAGGGTGTAAGGACAAGGCTAACCATCTGTACGTAGTATCAGCTGCTTGATGATTTTTACAAGCTTTTTGTAAACTGTGTACACCAGTAAGCATCTTCACTTCAGTCATTATCTGTTTACTTGAATCCACCATTATGATATATACAAGATGGGCTGTTGTGTGAATAAATATCAATTTAAAAAAACACAGGATGGAATATGTAATGCTTTACAAAAAGACTCCTATGCACTGGTCAGTAGAAAATGTCAGATATGACTAAAACAAAATAATTTTGGATAGGATTATATTCTAAGTAGGTCCTCTTCAGTTTTATCATAATTATATCAAAGGCATCTACAGGGTATCTACAGAAGCATTTAGCCACAGACAATATCTTCAGGACATAAACTGTCACTACAGCAACTACTCTCTAGTTTTATTGTTTAACAGGCCCAAACTATTATAACATGCATTGTTGTACAGTATCTCAGTTCTGGTGTTTTCATATTAATGCACAGAAAATGTTAAAGGTGAAATACACTGTACTGCAGCATGATATGAACTGCTGTTTGGCAACATAATTTGAACTGGAATGCAAACCAAGATGGGTGACAGAAAAGTCTTATTTTGGCAAAGAGTATGCAGTGATGTTATTATGTGGTAAATGTATCTAAACATCTTTTATCTGAGAAAAGCCTGTTCATCATAGCTTGGGCCTGTGGAGGAGTTGTATCTTTATTCTTCATGTAGTTATATGATATGAGACATTGTATAGGCTAGAAGCTAGAACCGTGTGTTAAGATGTGAGATCACTACTGCTCACTACTAGCTTATTTTGCCTAGTGTGTAGGAATAGGATCAACAGCACAGCTGCCACCCGAGGTGTCTCTCTACTCTACTCTACTCTACATGTGTGCAAGCCACGCTCCTGCCATCCCCAACATGTGGTCTCAGGGTCCACAAATAAATCAACAAGTACAAAAAGACAGAACAAAGCCACCCTTCATTCTTCTTTTTTTTAGCTCTATGGTGGAAAAATTTGTTGCTGAAAGATTCTGAACCTGTACAGTTGCTTGTCTGCATGACTAAGCAGCAGCTGATGTGACCGTGAGACCTGGAATGGAGGATGTGAGGGGTGTGTGGAGGATGTGTGGAGGATATAAGGGGTGTTTGGCAGTGGACAGGGCTAGGTACAGGTATGGCCCGAGAACATGTGGATGGTACTAGGTACAGGTACAGGCTGGGGGCATGTGAATGGTACTAGGTACAGGTACAGGTACAGGTCGAGGACATGTGGATGGGACTAGGTGCAGGTACAGGCACAGGCTGGGGGCATGTGGATGGGACTAGGTACAGGTACAGACTGGGGACATGTGGATGGTACTAGGTACAGGTAATGGTACAGACTGAGGACATGTGGATGGGACTAGGTACAGGTACAGGCCAAGGACATGTGGATGGGACTAGGTGCAGGTACAGTCTGAGGACAGACGAGTGTTGGGCATGATGGTTCAGCTCACCTTGGGTGGGCCCATGTCTGGAAGTGACTGACCTTTACTTCTCTGCAGTGATCCCAAATCACTGCCCGTCACCTCCCGTGAGCGCACAGGGGAGCTGGAGTACTGAGCACACAACAAAGAAAGATGTTAACACTTTCACTGATGCAGAAACTTTTCTGAGACGTGTTTCATCAAACACCCGATTCACACGCTGACAAAATTCTTGCGTACGCAATTTTCGTACGCAATTTTCGTACGCAATTTTCGTACGCAAGTATTTTACCAGCGTGTGAATCGGTCATTTTTTTCGTACGCAACTTTCGTACGCAATTTGCGTACGCGACCTCGAGGGCAGGCGTACGATCGCCCGGATCGCCCAGCGGGGTGTCTGCGTGCCTCCCCGCCTCCGTGTAAACGCGACTGATCGTACGCAACCCCTTTCCTGTCACAAATTCCAGTATTTTCCGGCGTTTGTGCCAGCCACGCCGTGTTTACTTGTTCATTTCTCCGCGTTTCATTTCGCTTTGCTTTCCCTGTTGTGTTTTGATTCTTTGCTTTGAGTTTAATGAGCTTGTTTGCTGTTGCCTGGGCATGTCGGAAGGGCGCAATAGCGCGAATTGGAGTATGGATTAACGACAGGATCAAAAGCAAAATGGAGACTGTTTAGAAAGAAGGATGTCTACGAGGACATTGCAAGAGGTGTGAGAAATGGAGGCTAGATCCGAACTACAAAACTGGTCATCAAGAAGATGAGCGATCTCAAGTACGCTCATCGCGACAGGTCAATATGGGGTCCCCGGGCTCTCCCTGTCAGCGTGTAAAAAGAAACGATCGAACGCTCACGTGCGTACGCAATTTTCGTACGCAAGAATTTTGCCAGCGTGTGAATTGGGTCAAACTGGAAAGGATACAGAATGATCTGGTTGTCATGATCATCAATCAATCAAACAAACAAACAAGAAACTTGCAGCACAATCACAACACATGATTTAAAAATGAACTCAATCTCTCTAGCAATAATTCCTTTAAAACTGCATATGGCAAACATGGTCAGATTTAGGTATACTGCAGCCATCCCAGCAGTTACAACACATGCTTTAACCTTGGTTTGGCACCAAATTTGTATTGGTTATGGGCTAGGGCAGCAGGAAGAAGGTTCAATGCAACCTGGTTTTCTTCCTTCATCCTTGCTGAAATCCACAATTGACAAGGCTATGCACTGCTGACAGAAAATGAGGGAAAATTATCAAGAAAAGCACTTACTGCTGAGCTGTGGTCCAAGCTGGACTCTGTGGAAACAAAAGGCAGGTCAGGAATGACTAACTGCTAGAGGGTGCAGCTATAATACAACAATAGAACCATTATCTCTATGGTATGGCCATAGCACAACTGTTACAATAGAACTGATATACAGTGTATCTTGTACTGTCATGTGTGTAGATTTCTTGGTTTGCAAATCATTTTGTACCATTCAGGATAAGAATCATGAGGCATAAACGTGCAATGAAGATGCATACAGTACATACTTTGAAAACCAAACCGTTATGATTTAAATCCTGTACAGTGTACATGTAGATGAAGTGTTACCTGAGGATTTACTGTGCAGTGCTCCAGGAGCCTCATTGTCCCAGTATGGACCAGACAGGCCCTGCAAAACACAGGCAAAACCTATCAACACCTGTCCCACCACCTTAACTGGCATACCAGAGACCAAACCATGCAGTTAGTACATGTGGGTTAATCTCCAAGCAGACCTTTTGCTAGCCAAGACAGTATCCCAAAGGCTACTGAAGCCCTTTGGATACAATCTTACCTATTGGATACTGTCTTGCCCATTAGGTACTGTCTTGCCTCTTGGCTACTGAAAGATCTACTTGGAGATTACACCTATCTTCCTGTGGCTCTTGTGTTATTATGTATAGAAGTCCCTGGGTGTGTGAGAATGGATGAGATCACAGTCTTAACCAAGACTTTGGCAAATACAGCTTCAAGAATTATCTCTTATAAACAATTTTGGATTGTGACTCTGATTTGTTAATTTGGTTTTGCTCCTGTTTTAAATTAGTTATTTATATATGTTCTATATCTATATCTATCTATCTATATCTACATATCCCTATTATGATTTGGTTTGTGTTAATTTCTGAATATGTGTTCAATTTCTGTTATGTAGCTTATGTACCAATTTTTCCTATGTTTTATATTTTCTGGGCCCCCTTGGAAATCAACAAATTGTTCTAGGGGCTATCCAGATTTTAAAGATTAAATGAACAAATAAATAAACAATTTGAAGATTCCAAAAGTGTCTGAAGGACTGTTTTTAAATACTGGTACAGTGGTAACCACAGTGAGATGTATTACCCACCCACTGGAAATGTAGTATCCATACATGTACAATGCATTCAAACTGAACTGAACTATACACTAGACAAATGCATTGAGAAGGCAATGTGTTGTATTTGCACAGCCAGGTTAGTGTCAGCGATCTAGAACAGATTTCTGAGGATTTTCCTTAGCCAGGGGATCCCTTGTTGAAGCAGTGGTGGTGAGAGTTAGCGTCACACAGAATGCCCCGGTTAGTGTGCTGGGTTAGTGCTCATCCTATACAACCACGACAAACCAGGAGGATTAGGGGAAAATAAAGAGTAAAGGTTACATTTGTCAGGCCATTCTCCGTAGTGTGAGGCTTCTTTTGGAGGGAAATGTACGTGGTGGAGACGTAGGTAGCCTCAAAATCAGGCAAATCAGGGCCGCTATCATCACGAGCACCTCGCTGGAAAGGTCATACAAGAACTCAGAGCCATGCAGTCACTACAGTTACACTATAGTATACTGTAGCACACTATAGTCTCCCAGATGTACACAACAAGTCTGTTATCTACAGTCAACTATGGGTCGTTTTCTGTATGCTGTACATGTTTAAAACACAAACATAAAGTTAACTCATCCTACAAAACATAAAGAAACTTGGAAATGCAGGAGACATGCTTTCTACTCAGAACAGAACATAAAACAGGATAAATTTTGGTGGGACAAACACTAACTGATCTACTTTATTACAATATTTTAAGGATTGTATTCATTTCTAAATTCTAAAGATTATACTCCTAGCTATGATATCTAATATGAAGCTTTGTTAGCTCAGCTCTAGCTGTAATGTACTGCTCCAGCCTGATGTAAGTGGATGGTATTGTGTCAGTACATGAATCAGCAGTGGTTGAGTCGGACTTGTGGTCAGTAGCAGAATGAAGCCTATAACAGCTTTGGGGAAAACATTCCTTCACTTATCTGGCAAATGAGGTGATAGAAACCTTTTACCTGGCAATGGGGCTGAGCTGAAAAATATCTGCACTCAACGACATGTCTAACATGCCAACTGACATTCAAGAAGTAAATTTTTAAGCACTCAAAGCACATAAAATGTAGCCTGTGCCAGAAAATTACTTCACTACTCAACATACAGGCCAGGACTACAAAATCTCTTAGTAAATTCATGTGGAGACAGCCAGAATCAAATCCTTTCCTTTCTTTACTGTAATCTTTGGTCTTTTGTACCTATTCACTCTTTCTTCAGAGATCATAGAAATCACAGTAATTCTTACTCTAAGAACAATCATGCAATCCATGAGACAGGACAGTTTTGAGTGGTTGCACCACAGTTTATTGTCATTTCTTACATGATGCTATTGTCTAGCACTATCAAAAGCTGTGTTGTATTTCAAACTTAGACTTGTACTCTTGTGAGTGTGCAGTTTATGTGACATGTCATTACATTATGTGGGACATGATACATACATGAGATGCACAGACTTCAACCTTTTCTTGATATTTCTCCTTCCATCTAAATACTGAGCAACTGAGTTGCTACCGACAACCAGTGCTTTCCTCATAACGTTACTAGATCATGAGAATCGTAACACCACCATTGTCTGCCTTTTCAAAGTTATATCAGTCATGTACACAGAAACCAAATATACCCCTGTAATGTTGGACAATAATCCACCATGTAAAGACAACTTTGACTCCATTTCTCTTTGAATCCATAAATCATGCTCCAACTAGACCAACCATACTGGTGAAGTGTTTTGCTCAGTCCCTGCTCTGTTGACTCTTGGCATCATTTTCAACATCAGAACCGTCTCTCCTCTCTAGTTATCAACCATTGGTTTATAATCACTGCCAAGTTCACATGTATGACAATGATTGTTGTGAATACAGTGTGTGCATTCAACAAATCAGGTCATTGTTCGTTTTCAACATTTGCTTTCATGAAACCTACATTTTTTTTACTTTGCAGTCCTACAACATCTATCAGTAACAATTGTGCTATCTATGGCTGTGCTCTAACTAGGGATAACGCCATGATGATGAAGACTTGGCCCCCAGGCGACTCTGAGATGAAGTCTAGTCCAGTGATTTTGTTCGGAGGAGCAAGACAGATGTTCTTGCCTTAGATTCTGAAAATCTGGAAGGAATGGAAGAGGAAAATTTGTTTTGAATGATATGATACGAGTTATCACCATATACACTAAAAACGTGAAGCTGGTATGCAACATCAAGTCTAGCTATGTTAATACTGTATCTACCTATAGTTACACTAGGGTTTAAGAAATAACAGGGGGAAAGAAAGGTGGTAACAGTAACAGAAGATCTGGATGTCTTTAACCGTTAGCATATTATGGGTGCACCAAATGGTACCTGGATACACTGGTTGGTCAGATAACTCAAGTTTGATGACATTTTTGTCTGTCTTTCCTCACAACATAGGCATGTTTAAACTGATCAGCAAAAGTGAATGTCTTTTTTTCATCAAGCGACTGATTTTACACAAATGTAATTTCTCTCAGAAGAATATGCTTGCATTAGTACAATTTATCCCAATACCAGTAGCTACAGTCCAACTTTTCCAAACCTCAAATTTGTTAGGTTTCTGGGGGTGAAGTCTATCAGAGATGAACAAAACACAAGTATTAGAGCTGATATGATTTCAAATCAAACTAATATGACATGGCATGCCAGTTTCCACATATAGCTATCATGTGATTTCAAATCAATCAACCATTGGAAAAGTGTTCAGAAATCTGTGTTAGATATTAAGTAGACCAAGTTCTATATAGTTGCTTCATTATAGAAGTCTGTTGAGGTTGATAGCACTGGTTTTGATTGTTTTTCCCCATCACAGTACAGGGATCACACTGACATACAAGTAAAGATGATGACAGCATGACACTGGTGTTAACGGTTGTTAGCTGTCCAACAACGTGTCAGAAACACAACAACACAGCTGACAGTAACATCAACACAAGCCTTGCTTATTAACATGGATGGAGAAAAAAAAATGCAAAGAAATCAAAAAGGTCAAAATGCAAAATCAGTAGATGGGTAACCAAACAAAGGAGATGTGAATGAATGAAAAAAGCAGAGAATGGAAGAATGTTCCAGAGAGAAATGGTTTGTGTGTTATCTGACCTGTAGTCCTGTGAATGCATGGGACCAGTCATACTTCCAATAACATTGCACTACATCTAGAAATGATTTACGTTTTCTGCCAGCCTGCAGGAAACACACCAAAACCAGCAGTCAGCACCCTGGTCTGGGCAAGGCCTGTGGCTGACCATTACTGACAACTACTGATTAACTAATCTCCAAGCAGACCTTTTGTTGGCAAAGTCATAACCAACCAACAAGACAGTATCCAATAGGTAAGATACTTTGGTGACCAAGTGGATACTGTCTTGGTGGTTGGTTATGGCTCTGCCACCAAAGATCTGCTTGGAGATGACTGATTAACATCTCCACACAATCCATACGGTTTAGTTCTAGATGGGAGGGGAACGGAAACGTGTTGTAAGTCATCCTACCATGGGCTCAGGATCATTCTGACCCCCTGGCATTTCTCCCTGAAACAGTTTGACATTTGCCTGAGTCAGTTTTCAGTCCAGGAAAAATCAGAGTCATGACATTAACGGTCTTTGCAGGGAAAACAACCGAATGACTTTTTAAAGTGTTCTTGGATGGGTTGGAACCTACCATGACTTAATATCTAACATTTTGCTCAGTATAACAAATACATGACAGGGTACCCATACTGTAATAACATTTCTAATGACACAATCTGAAAACAGTAGAGTGTAAAATCTCTTATAAAGTGCATTATTGCCAAGCACTACTCTTATATGTTTATATTGGTGCATACAGATTGTTTACTTTGTTAATGAATATGATCTTTTAACTATAAGATATGTTTGCATTTTCCAATGATTGTAAATGATTGCTTCGTTTTTCGTGTGATAAATTCTATTTTATTTGAATGAAAGTGTTCATATATTCAATTCTACATACAGTCACAGTAATGGAAATAAATGTACTCTACATTATCCATAAGGCCTATGAAAATTTGAAGAAGCAGTTTACTAAGTTGTACGAAACTTGTATGTCAGTTGTCAGTTAGAGTCAACCACAAGTCATGATGATTAGAAATGTTCCTGATGTAACAAGGAGGAGGAAATAGGAGAAGCAGGGAGAGAGGATGGCACAGATGGAACTTACACAGAAAGCACAGGATATGGGGGAAAGCTGTTCAGTTCCTATGGTAAGGCATTATTATGTATTCCATGTTGCAGATTCTAAAAAATAAATTGCTAAATAAGACGGAATTATTGCAAACTAAGATATGACTAGGGTCATCATTATGTTAATGTTCGCCACCAGACTACAAAGAAGATGAAACAAATTTGTTTGGGAGACAAAATCTGATTGAAAATACCACATTTCATCTGGTAAGGCATGTATTATCATGCATTACTTGTGCATTGCTACTTTACACATGTTTCTCACATGTCCATGTTACAAAGTGTTGCAGTGCATGATGGGCCAGACATGTGTTAATAACAACAGACCATACAGTACTGACCTGTCAGCCGGGTCTACACAAAACACACGGTCTTCTGGGTAGGATGCATCCACAGCAGGCTGGTGCACGAAACATGCGACATGCCCACACCCACAAACATGTCTCCATATAATGTACATGCCATGGAGGTGGGATGACATGACCATGGCTTATTGTCCTCGCATGCAGACTTTCCCATCTGTCCCCAATGATGGGAATTATACTGCCCAATCTATATGGCACAGTGACATTCACCATAGGTCGTCGTACCATTTTGATGCTGTGAGATTTTCAAGCAGGCTGTGACAGAACCAAAAGCCAACAAGGATCTTTTCTGTAACAAAACAGCTGAATTTTGCAGGACAAATGCATGACTATCCAAAGAATGCCTTCAGTTTGCGATCGTACAATGATCAAATGACATATTTGACAGGGCCCATGGCTTGGCAGCTTTCTTAGGTGGTCAACATGACAAGATAGATACTACACCCATAATCACAACAATGTCAAAAGTCTTTGTGATTAACCAAACTCACAGGTGCAAAGACTGATTGTGAAATACATTATCCTACATGATGCAATGTCGGTTGAGTGCATGTCTAGTTTGATGAATGCAGAAACAGATTCCAGCATTCCTGGGCAAAAATGGAACCTGGATTAAAGACTCGCATGCAAACATGATGTACATTGCATGGATTCTGAAGTGTCATGCTTTGATTTGTGGTCACTGTTTCCTGGATATGGAAGTAAGAACTACACTTGCAAGCTAATGCAGTTCTCCACACATCCTGGCGATCTGGAGAATCTAACAGGCACAGGACGGCATCAGCAGTCTGGTGTGACCATGTCAGCAGGCAAGCTAAGGGGGATCTTTGTACAAGGGAAAGTTCCCATGTCGTATTTCTAAACTCAGCACAACAGGTTTGGAAACTGAACATTGGTTGATTTCCATTATTATCAGTTTCAAAGTACTATATATCCTTGCAAAGCTTGTGCAATTTCTTTTCCCACTATATCCAACTCATTATGACCGTAAATTCATGGAACAAGCACCAGGCCTGCTTTTGTGAGTTTTGTGAGTCACTGGTTACCAGTATATTGTTCTTCATTGTTTGTCTTTTTCATGTTACTTGCGATTAGCCTTTGGGCAAGATTTTAAATGAACTTATTAGGGCATTGGTTGCTATATAAAGGCATTGGTTGCTACATGTATATAATTAAGGGCAT
Source organism: Branchiostoma floridae x Branchiostoma japonicum (assembly GCA_013266295.2). Lineage (NCBI taxonomy): Eukaryota > Metazoa > Chordata > Leptocardii > Amphioxiformes > Branchiostomatidae > Branchiostoma > Branchiostoma floridae x Branchiostoma japonicum. The sequence continues at coordinate 14,766,807 of CM023824.1, forward strand.
TATTGATATGTAAGGGCATTGGTAGCTTGACAATATTACAGAACATTATTATGATGATGATATTGCTTTATAAGGGCATTGGTTGCTATATAAGGGCATTGGTTGCTATGTAAGGGCATTGGTTGCTATATAAGGGCATTGGTTGCTATGTAAGGGCATTGGTTGCTATGTAAGGGCATTGGTTGCTATGTAAGGGCATTGGTTGCTATGTAAGGGCATTGGTTGCTTGACAATATTACAGAACACATGATGATGATAAGAATGATGATGATGATGATGATAACTCACCATCCCTGGACGTGAAGCTGCGGGGAGAGTTGATGCCTTCTTCTGCGCCTCCAGGTACCCCCCGGGCGGGGCGTAGTTTGGTTGTCTTGGTGACACGTCGACTGTAAGAACAAGTGGGCGGGTTAGGTTCCAGGGTGCAGCTTGGCTGGTGAAAAGTGAAACATCACCCTTTTGATTGTAGTGGTTCTCCGACTTTCTCCAATAAACTGAAATGTTCTAGGAGTTCATCCCAGTGTGAGTGGTTCAAACCTTATTGTCTGCTCTTACACAGCTTATACCCAATGTACAAAACCGCTGTGTTATGCCTAAAGGCAAACAAATAAATAACATGGACAGACAGATAGTGAATTTTTATCTGCAAAAGTCTGAGAACCAGATAAAATTCTCTTACAAACCAAAAGTTCTGTGGGGTAGAAAAATGATGTGTCAAAGTTTTATAAACCACAAAGTTCAGTCAGTCAAGATGTCATATCCAGTTTTAGTGTTAAACATCGACACACAATCTTCTTCCCCCTTTTGTTGCAGTTGAGATAACAAAAGCTGAATATATCATTGATGCATCATAGCCATGCAGGGGCATGCAGTGTTTCTGATAGATACACAAAATCTGAAAGTACAAAACAAAAAGAGAGAGAAAATATTCTGTAATAGCAGAATGTAGGTAAGCAAGTAAATTATGATTGAACTTTAAAAAGTGGTGAATCTAGAACTGTGAGTTGACTATAGACAAGAGGAGATGGAAGATCGTTGTGGAGAGGATTCTGAAACATACAGCCTGAAAAAGCACAAATTTGGGGCCCATCACAGAAAATGCCCCTGGGGATGATACACTCCACCTAGTTGCAGAAATTCTTGACAAGAGAGTACAACATGTATGTCTATTACCCAGGGTTTAACATTATCTTATCTAGACACTCAAAAGCCATCTGATGCCCCAACGTTTTGTGCTACCTTGTAAATTCTAGACTTTTCTGGGTTTGAATAATATTTCCCATTGCCCACTACAGATATATAATCCTAACGTTTTGTCACTTCTCACGTAGACAGTTTAAGTTAACATAACTTCCCCTCAGACCCAGAAGACATTGCTACGGAAACTAGTTTGAGTTTGAAGTGCATTTCCACCTCCTCTTGCCAGTCATGTTACTGCTGGAAGGTTAGAGGCCACTGGGCTCAAGACATGTGTACAGACCTGCCTTCTCTAGCACAGGTCAATTGGTACAGTTGGTACCAATGCTGCAGGTACTTTAAATGGTTTCATCTTTAAATCTCATTGGTCGAATAACATCATCATTTGGCATATATGTCTTTTTAGTTCAGGTTCCATGTACACCAAACAAGGACTCATTCAAAGAATCTCAGGCACTGATGAAAGATAGCGGCTATTCTATCTGGATGTCTAACCTTCATCAATGTTTTATCAAAAACTCTTTGAATGAAATACAACATTGCCAAAGGAGGCGCAATGTCCACATTCCTTGAGCCTGTGTGCAAATAAAGACTTAGTGTACATGTATGTGTGCAGAGTGTGGTGTAGCCAGTAGGCTCCACATACCATTCTCCTCCATGTGGGACACATATGTCCTGGAGGGCGCTGGACCCAGCAGGGTAAAGAAGAAAGCACACACAGACAAGTTAGTAAGTTTGTAGTTTATCTCCAAGCAGATGCTTTGGTGGCAAAATTATGATAGCATTTAACAGACAACTGGATACTGTCTGGCCTAATGGATAAAGTCTATTAGATCACCATTTTGCCACTGAAACGTCTGCTTAGAGATTAAGTTGTAGCGGAGTCTACAGGGTGAGACAGATATATAAGGAACACGGGGGGCTACCAGCCTTTGGCTTTTATACAATAGATTTCAAGAGGCTCAATCCCAGTAGCAGATTTGAATCTAGATGTGACAACTCTCACAACAGGCAAAAATATCTACAAGACTGCTTTGTTACACTACAGTAGTACATGTCCAACAGAATAACTTGATTTTGTGCCCTTTTTACTCATGATGATTCCATGTCAAAACACAATGGCTGGCAGCTAAACCCCTGTAGGAATTGTATGTCATCAGAAAATAAGTGAAAATCCATTCTTGAGAGTTAAAACCTGAGGCCATGCAGTATTCAGTATAATTATTTTCCTAGTAAGGAATAAATTATGTGTACAAGAGCATTCTGTATAATGATAAATCTATATAGAATATGTACACACTCCTATGTCTGTCATTTGGGAATCTGAGCTCATGAACCCTTCAAACATGGACAAATCTGGGCTCATTAACCCTTCAATCATGGACAAATCTCGGCTCATTAACCCTTCAAACATGGACACCAACATTGTGCACAGTCCTCTGAGTGCTACTGATGACTTGGGTGCTCTAACTTGAGGAAACTACATCACATAGAAATATCACTAGCCTGGATGCCAGACCCATAGTGTTCCAGGTATACCAATCTCTTTGGCTATACCCTTGGGGTGAAGAAACATATGTTCCTACCCAGAGTTAGCCAGCATATGTGCGGGTCTAACTTGGGGGAGCTGTAGTTAAGTTTCCTTGAGGGCATATTGGCCCTGGAGACGAGGAGCTGGCTTGTGTTGGCCCTGGAATCAGTCTGGCATCCAGGCTATTACATCACTGGAGACAGCAACAAAATGCGACATGAAGGAGACCTTTGCCCCATTGTAATATTTCCTACTCACAAGCATCCACGGGGGAGTCGTATCTTGGTTTGAAAGGTGGTTCGTGGTCAGCGGCCGGGACACGAGAAGCGCTCCGAGGGTCAATGTCTCCGATGTCGGTTGGTTTCATGTCTTTCAGGATCATCTTGCCGAGCCCAGACTGACACTCTTCCACGACCTTCATGTGTTCCTGTTCCCGGCGCCGATCCAGGTCTTCCAGTGGGGAGGTGGAGCGCCTTAGCCGCCCTGCAGGTCAAGGTCAAGGTCACATCAGATAAGGACAATCAGAAGGCTTATAATAAATAGTTCTTTCTTCAGATGAAAGTTCATCTGTGATGGCAATTTACATTGCAAAGATTTTATATGCTATTTCTGTGCATGAAGTTGATGAGTGTCTACCAACAAGCTTACTGTTGCTGATGTCACACTTCTGTTCAATGTGACATAAGTCAAGGTCATTTCAACTTTGAGAAGGATCAGAGGACTGATCGAAAGCTTGTTGGTAAGCACTTAACTTTGTGTACAGATAAAGCATATAAATCTTTATCACACCTTTTGTTTTTAACATTTTTCTGATTCTCTCTTGAACTTGTAACTCTTTCTCTTCCTTTCCTCATTACTTGAGGCAAATTTGTCCATGACACAACCTCTATATGCCAAGGCCGGGTGCACGTATGCAAACGAGGTGATCAGCTGTTGCTGCAAAGTTAGAGGGTGAACTTGTTACTGAAGAATGATTCCAAGGAGTGCCTCATTTGCATGTTTGTGAGACTTAAATGGCACCCTGACCAGATGAAGTTGTTACTGTCAAGACTTGCAGGTTACTCTCTGTAAGCCGCATGCAGAGCCTGTTTCTATGGGAAAAAAAATCAACTGTCAGAACAAACAAACAACAAGTCCGTGTGCAGCAGTTCACTTAGTGACAAACCGTGAGCTCCTACTGCAAGTACAAGGCATTCTGGGAGTGAGACAAAGTAAGTCCCATGCATCACAGCTGTAAGCCTCTGGAGCTACATGTAGTGTAGCTGCCACTCCAAGGTGGGCCCTGTACTGGTCCTACCCTGGGTCTTACCGTAGTAGAAGTCGGCGTGAGGAGCAGGCCAGTCGTCCTTCTCCATCGGCAAGAGGTCATCTGGGGTCTTAGGCCGGGCAGCTGGTGTTCGCTGCATTTTTATTACATCTACACGCTCTACTGACTTGCCTGAAACCATGGCAACCATAGTTACTAAATTGGGTGTTTTGCCTGCTTTAGTTTCAACTCACTACCTTATACATCATGTTGATGATGTTGGATTGCAAACATGTAACTGCTACCATGCTGCTACCAACAATTCCACCAGGTCACATATATTTGCCACCCTTAAAAAAATGCATCTAAACAGATCTCCAATGCAACGTCCCCCAGTACAATGCACTCTTGCTTATCTAAACTGTGCATACCTGGGGGGTTCTGCACTAGAGATATCTCAAACACACTGTGGCGGATATACGTAACCCAGCAGATGTTAATGGAGGTTGTCTATGTTGCATAGTAAAGAAAAACGTACATGTATGTATCACGTCTACATTATTTCAGTAAATCCCAGTCTTAGTCCTATCATAGAAAACAGGCTGGTTGTACCCATAGACAGAACTATGGTAGCCATGATTACATTTCTGGAACACAAGGAAAACACAGAAGAGGCCAAATAACAGTGAAGTGGTACAGGAAAGAAACTCTGAGACAGTGTTGGCTCTAATTTGCTATTACAGTCACAACTGGACAGGTGGTCACTATAGACAGTTATCTAACAACCACCAAAAAGTTGTCACATTAACCTTAATAAGTAAAAGTGCTCAATTTGACTGTATAATTTTGAAGGCACACATAATAAAGGTGCAGCAGAAACATCCATTGAAAGCTGAAGATAAACATCTACTCTACCCTCTACGACAACCTTACCAACACTTGTAGAAGGTGAGTAGACAGAGCCGAGAGTTTTCCTCCCCAGGGAATAGGAATTTTCATACTCAGCCTCTTCAGGACCCATCCCGGAGGGAAAACGTTGTTGCTTTATAACATTTCTTAGGAAAATGTCTGAAAAAACGAGCTATGGCTGTAAGGTGCTGAGACAAAAAGGGACAGACAGACAGGGACAGGAGTCAACATGTCACAAACACAAAACTGTGGAAAGGAAAATGAAAGAGAAATCATGAAAACAGAAGAGAAATGCTGAGTGAGAGGGTGAAATCAAGGAGGAAAACAAAAGAGCAAAATGGAATGATTATGAAAACTTGCCAAAAGCTGCCAACTCTACCAAGCAGTGACTCTGCAATACACACTACGGTATGCATGTACTATGGTATGCATGTATATGTAGAGTCTAAAGCTGTACTGCTAGATGGCTCTACCTGAGGCATTACCAATAAGGTAGTTACTTGTTCTCAGCACTTTACAACCAAAGCTTCACAGATGAAGAAAATATATATAACTTTATAAGGAAACAACAACTTGATTTGTTGGTTCTTGGATTCGCCTGCTTTATTTTTTTCTGATTTGCATAAAAACATGTACATGTACATGTACCATTCAGGTTCAGAATCACCCCCCCAAATGCTCATATTTCGGCTCCAACAGTTGAAGAAATTCCTTGTCTTTGTAATTGTTACAATTTTCCTGTTCATTAATGCATTGATTTAATCAAAGTTGAAAATTTGTTTGAATTATAAACTAGCCTAGTATGTTAATGACTTTTTCGCTTTTATGGTTTCCATTATATGATAGTATTTGGGGCTGTCACAGGATGCCCAGACCTGTTTCTTTTTCACCCGCCAGCTTCATTGAAATCCAAGAACCAACAAGTCAAATTGGTGTGGCCAAGGAAACAGAAACTGAGAGAAGCCACAATGTCCTTGTGTTTGAACCTACCTTCCTCATCTTCAGCCTCATGGGGAGGCCAGAAAACATCATCTGTCTGTGTGGGACTCTTACCGGAGGGAAAACGCTGCAGGCTGGCTATGAACCCCTGACTTAAGGGGGCTGCAACAACACTGGGACATGAGAACACTGCATCCAGGGCTCAACTACACTGGCTCTGGGTTAGCAACAGTTTTAGACAGCTCCATGTCAGACTTCAAGTCATGTATGTTACAGGTCATACTTTCACACATTTTTTGATGTTGTGAGGATGTTGGTGTCAACCAACTGCATTTGGTGAGAGGAAAAGTCAATGGGTAAAAGCATTTCTTAAGACTGGTAAATGGGTTACATGTTAAAGGATGTGCATTTCATAATACCAGGAAAGGTGAAGCAAATTTGTCTGATTTCTGCACCACTTGTACCTGGGTTCTAGGTGAATATTCCTTATCAGCAATTGATACATTTTACTTTGAGCTAGTATGTTAGAAATTGAAGTGTTTAAATTTTTGAATCTGCACACATATTGATTTAAGACCTAAACATGTTGTTTCAAGACCTTACTTGCTTTTAGTTCTCTCCTAAACAGATCAGAAAATCATTCTAGTGATACTGAAGAAGAGTGATGGATGTCACTTGATTTTATCCAGTAGTACTTTATCCAGTAATAGAGTTTGAATTGTCTATGAGAGCCTAGAGTCATGCTCTGAGGAGCTAGGTTATGGCTGGATGCAGTGTACTCAAGTGGATAACAGTGACAATGCCTGCTACAGTCCCTTTTCTCCACACTCAAATATACATAATTACCGTATGCTCCTTGTATTACAACTTTGTTTCCAAGACCACATAACACAGGCCAGCTGGCTATATCATATCAGTAATGGCAAAAACAACATTCTGACAAACACAGTCCAAAATGTTCATTTGAGCACATCCAAATGACTCCAGTTTATATAAGTTATCCAAATTAATATGGACCAATCAGGAGTTGCGTTCAGATGTTCGAATACTTCTGGATTTGTTAGCGAAATGTTCCTATCAGTGTTTTTACTGGTGTGGAAAAAGGGACTTTCTGCTGGCAAGGTCAGACTCCTACCTGGCTCGTATGGCACAGGACTACAGAACTCTGGAGAGGAGGCATCTCTAAACGGAGAGGTCGGAGGTGAACTGATCCAGCTGTCCCCCAGGGACTCCCTGCTGTCTACACTGGGAGACCCCGCAGGAACCCTCATGCTCCTGATTATTTCCTCACGACTAACCTCCGCACTATGAGCCTTGACCGCTACGACAGCGAAAATGGTGATCGGATTCAGCAAAACATTGTTACCTGTCCCTTTCCTCACAGTACTCTTAGATCTGTTGATACTAGTCTGGAGTAAAAGATTTCTAACTGACATTCATATAAAAAAAGCACAACGAAATTTGAGAACTGAGTACTTCTGGGAATGGTTAGAGGTGTATGGCCACAAGCTCTCGGGGAGGAGGCCCAATCAGCCTCTGACAGTGAGAGACTGTGTAACACCCTGGCAAGTAAATGTACACCTTCCTTATTGTAAAATGACACTCACTCACTATCTGGTTTATCATAAAATGGACTAAAGAACAAAGATGCTATAACATAGAGTAATGCTGTGTGACATATATTACCTGTGGCAGCAGGAGAAGGCGGTCCTGGCCAATCGTCTCGCTCAATTCTGGATGGGAAGTCGGGCTGCGGCCGAAATCCGCTGGGGTATCGGGTTGCCTGCACGATGTCATCATCAAGCGTGGCCGTCTTCTTCTTCGCATCCTCGCTCTCATCTTCACAACAAGAAAGCAGGAGGAAGTTAGTATTTCTGTGTTTCCCTATAAAACATGCTCACATGGTCCCTTTTACCCACACTGACCCACCATACACGACATACATGTATGTATGAAAATCATGTGTCACTAGTCTTATGATATCATTTACTAATCAGGGAACACCATTCTTATAACATTACTCACACTTACACACACTTTACTTACTGACTTACAAAAATCACAGAAATGAAGGGATAGGGCAATGAAGAACACAGAATATTCAGAGAGAAACCTGTCATGTGACAAACATTAGTATGAGGAAGCAAAGCTCATTGTGTTGCTGCTGGTCTGCACTTGTGCTGATAGTATATTAGCACCAAGGACATATGCCACCCAAGGAATGTAGAGGTATTTCATGTGACCAACATCATGAGGCAGCAGAGCTTAGACAATTTTGCTCCTGATCTGTACTTGTTTGTTCATATTGTGCTGATAGTATTCTAGCACCAAGGACAGATGCCACCCAAGCAATGTAGTGGTATTTTGTTAAATCTTTTTTTTCAACAAAGCCTTTTCTGGACTATTCCACAGTAACAGCCACATAGATTCAGATGTAGGGTAAAGTCCACAGTGACAGGTGCTTATGATTAATCAACACCTCTCCAGAGGTCTGCTTGTTGCATTAAGGGCACTTCAGTTCCTGTGGATTGGTGGTTAGCAAGTATATGATGTAACACTGTTCTGAACAGCTCAACTGCACATGAACATCTCTCACTCTTGCATTCAACAACACCCTCTTAGTTCTAGTCAAGCATGTTTTGTTCATGGCTTATAGCAGTAAGTCCACATGGATACATAAACAAAAAGAAATCATGATCATGACATTTTTATTCATACATACATGCTAAAGTAACAAAACCAAACAAAAAATTAGTTACAATACCAACATCATGAATATTAATCTTTAAGACTTTCCAGTAATGCTAACTTGAGATTGATGTTGAATACGAAAGAGCTGTGGAAACTGAACCATTGTCAGATAACTAAGTACCCACTGGAGATATTTCATTTAGTCTTCCTCACGTCTGATGTCGGACTACTACATTTTGTCACCACTGACAAAGGTTCAGTTTGTGAGCAAAGGTATACAATAAAGAAACAGTACTAACCTAAGTAAGCACTGTGGGAGTAAACTACTGTAGGGGAGGATAAGGGGACTTGTAATAACAGAAAAACAACTCAGTCAGGATGTGGAAAAAGTAGGGACAACCAAGAGGGAACATGTGTTTAACCTTTAGCACACTGTGCAAACGAAGTTCAGCATGGTAAAGGTTGATAAAAGTAGATGGAATTTCATCACAGAAGATATCACTTGAGAAAAACACAAACATAAAGGGGGAGGGGATATAGTACTACCTTATAAAATATCTGATAACAAAACTGTAGTATAGTATAAAGGGCTGGTTCCAAATATCTAGTCTGTATAAAAAAGTGAGCAACATCCTTTACATCAACGTAAGCGAAAAAGTGCTTATCGATATATGTGGGTCTTTTATCTTAAAAGAAAGTCTATCAAAGTAAACAGCTTTAAACAAATCAACTGTTGAAAGAAAACTGCCATATGCTCTAATGGTATACACATGCAGAGGTCACACAAGGTAAAGCTACAGAACTCTACCTCTCTCAATAACCCTTGGTCTGTATCGGTAGGAGAAACCACTCTCTGGTGGGGGGAGGAGAGAGAATGTGTGCAGAACACAGAGTAGAGAAAAAGAATTCATGTAAGGAAACGGGCAAAAGAGAAGAAGGAGACACATGGAAATGAAAGAAGACATGCAAGTGTGTGCGAGCAGCAGTAACCATGTTTCTGTTCAGAGCTTCTGATATCTACTCATTCGTGCTATGTCATCAACCATTCTTTTCCACACATCACAACTTACCATGTACTTGCTCATGCATCAGTAGATGCTGTTCACTTGTACCAAAATGGTAAATATGCTGAGCTCCAAACACTTCACAACTGAGATAAGGCTAATTAATAATAAGCCTTCTTCCTGCACAGGGCAATCTGTGATATTGTTGGACATGACATCTAACTGCCATGCAAATAACAACATCAACCCTTCTATTGCAAATCAGAAACCATGAACTGTTCTGTTACACAATCTTTCACAATGCAGAATAGCTATTAGGCAATCAGCAATGAGTATCTGTAATACTATCAATAACAACCAATGGCAAACCCAACATAACAACAACCAATCAAACGACAGAAAAAGACCAGCCAATCAAACAACAGAAAAAGATCAGCCAAACAGCCAATCAAGCAGAAGACTGCTGGGGATAGACCTCCCCAACACTGAAAACAGACAAAGGTGCATCAAACCTTTCTTATTTGACAGACCAAGATTAGGGAGGCATGTAAACTCACCTGGTGTGTGAAAGTGTTTCTGCTTGGGGTCCTTTGGGTCCCCGGTAGCCCGCTGCATGCCGTGGGGCTTGTTCAGGTAACTTCCCATGTACATCCTGTTCTTTGGAGTTGGAGAGTTCTGGGAAACAAAGGAAGGATCTTCAGTGAGAGTATGTCAATGGAACAAGACTCTATCTCTGTTAGCATTAGAGTTAGCCTGGTCTCCAGTCTATGATGGATTTATCAGGCTCTCTTTGAGGCTGTAGAAGATATTTGTTGCCCGGCTCAATTAGGCACTAGTAGCTCAAGTAGGATTTAGTGTGGAGGGCTAATTAACTCCAACCACATAAAATGCCTACCAACAAGTGTTTAGATGAGCTGAGTGACAAAGAGCTCCTACAGCCCTGAAGATAGCCCGCCCAATCCACCATAGACTGGATACCAGGGTACATTAGGGTTAGTACATGTAGAAGCAGCAGAAATTCATGACACAGAATACCGTTTGTGTTTGATGTTGCCATCATTTTTTAAGCTTTGGAGACAAAAAACATTCACAAAATGATTAGTACATTTTATAGGCACATTTTCACGCAGTACTTCTCCTGTTTTACTGTATCATTTCTCACCAAATAACACGTTCATACAATGTGTTCTCTTGTTGGAACACTAAATATGCAGTGAACAGTAAAAGACACTGAAGGGTGGATATACTGGCTATACAGATACAGAAAGCAATGTGTTGAAGACAGGCAAACCATAATGAGGTTGTGTTTTGGAAAATATTGTTTTACCCCCTGGGTTGGTGAAAGTCAAGATAGAATAAAAGCCAAGAACACCTAAATCACCTTAACAAACAAGCAACACCTGATACAAGCCGACTGTCAAGCAGCACATAAGAAAACATGTCTCCCAAAATGAAGATCAGGTCTCTTCCATACTCAACAGTCAAGTAATACATTTACATATCACTAGTCTTGTTCTTACAAACTGAAGACAGCCAAAACATGCTGTAAAAGAATTAAAAATAGGGGTCATTTCACCAACAGTCAGCATTTCCATTAGAACATTGACAGTATTATAGATCCTGTTTTAAACATGTCTAGGGAAGTAAAACACAAAGTTGGTCAACACTACCGTATACAGTAATCTGAATTTCCCATTTTTCCTCTAATTCTATAAAAATGCAACATATGAAATCAAGCCAGAGCCTTAAGAGTACCTGTTGCTTGGTTTTGCAGTATGCCTTACCTCACAATGTAGTAAAAGATATCAGTATTACATACAGGATATTGCGTGCCATTGGCCTCAGGGAACATTTGAGAAAGACTATAGTAATGCCAAACAAAAGGAAACCACCACACCAGCTGGTCTGCTTGTTGCACACGATATCCCTCCCCCCAGCTGGCCTTTTGAGGTTCTGTTGTATCTAGAACCGTGCCTGTCTAGTTCTCTAGTTCTATGTCTGAATGGGTTAGTTTAGGATCAGGCACAAGTCGGGATAGTCTCCAAATGTACATATCCAAGAACAATTTTATTAGATTTTCCCCAGGCACGGTTCTGGATACAACAGAGGTGACAAAAGGGGGGCAGAGAGGACATAGCCACCATCAGGCCTTCCTATAAGGGGTTATGGATAGTAAAATTCGGCAAAAATGGGATGATTTTCAGCCTGTGTTGTTAGTCTGGTCCAGGAGACTTGAGAGCACACAGCACTTACCCCTTGCAATCAAACAGCCCACCTCTCCACTAGGACCACCACACACAACATGACCTAGTCACGCACTACACATTTCAGCTGGGGTTCAAGTGGACATTGTACTTGGCCATAATACCAAGTACAAGAGCTCATGACATGCCGCTGCAGACTGCTATGAAATACGACCCATGGCTCACGACCAGAGTGTGTTCCAGTAACAGACACATCCTCAAGAAAACTTTCTCTATTTCTTCACTGCCTCAAGGGTGCATAAATGATGCTTATATATAAGTGATTAGAATATAACTTAGAAGGGGATTCAAGGAGGTACATGTATCCACCCCATCCAGGCCTTATGCAGCATGCACATATAACAGGTGTAACGTTAGCTGGAAGCTAATAAAAGCACCAGGCTGGTGGACACTCAGCTGCAGCTGAGCACTTCAAGGGGGCCTGCATGCCCTTTTTCGTAAGGCGTAATCAGGCCTTTTTAGTCTCCGTAATCCGTAGGCAGCCGCCCCCAAAATCAACGTAATTCGTAATCAGTACATTAGCCGAAAAGCGTTAAGGCGTAATCAGCTCTGAGAATTTAACGTAATTCGTAATCGGCGGCGAAAATTTTGCGTAATTCGTAATCAATACCCCCCCATGCAGGCCCTCCTTCAACATCAGCAGAACCTCAATTCTAGCAAAAACATTCACTCTCCTTATTGCTAAAGATGAAAACATGCAACTATATTGAGCGAAACAGGTAGGACTTTTGGACAAATCGTTTGTGCAACAAATTTTGACATTTGAATTTGCTTTGCAAAATATGATACAAAATATTGTTCGGTTTGAATGATACAAAATATTACCAAAATGTAACAATGTCAAATGGTCCATGCTATGCCATGCATATGATGCATTAATGTTCAAACTGTCAAAGACATTTTAATGCTGGCACTCAGCAAGATTGTTAGCTTGTCAGAGAGGGGGAGGGGCATCAACGTGGTCACTTAAGGTCAGAAGGGTATCAGCTGCCAATCAGTTACAGGCTAGGGAGGTCTAGATTACACATGCCTAAGTTTGCAAAATAGGTAGGTAGGTAGGTAGGTAAGGATCTCCATTGGTGTGTCAATTCACACTATTCTTCCTGGAGTCCTGGTGATGATGTTAATCACCATGTGGCTTATACGAGACGGGGTCGCCAGGCCACCATCCGGGTGATTTGAAGTGAATCACCAACTCCCAGACAGTAGAATTTGTACCATCGCACACTAGGGCATGCCCCTACTCTTTTTCGAAAGGTGTGGTGGGTTCTTTACGTGCTCGAGGTGTGGCTCTCCCCAAACACGGGACCTCCATTCGGGTACTAGTAGATGTGAAATTATATGGAGGATTTGCCTTTCTTTTTTAAACCAGTATAACATAATAAAGCAACAACAGTTACAGCAATTTTTGACTCCATACATGTATATAACTGTTATAATCTGTGTTAGATTGTAGTGCTTGACTGTTAGAAGCTATTTTTGGGAAAAAAACAAACTTGGTGGCAATTTGATAGCAACTCAAAAATTGTCCGTGTATCATACATATGGTTTTAAATTACAACGACCTTTCTGAAAGGTGGAAAATCACATTTCCTTGACTTTGAGAACTGGGGATCTCCTGCTTTGGTAGTTTGTGAAAATCTGAGAGATGTGTTTGAATTCTTACCTTTTGCTTCAACATGGGTGCTGTGGGAACCTGCCTGCGGAGTTTGAGCGGAGATTTGGGGGGAGTCTGAAGAATGTACTGGGGACACCTGGGGGACGACTGAAGGGGGAGAGGGGGACTTTTCAGACAGACTTAACAGTTCTACAGATATAGATCAGAAGATGATTAGTCCTTGGCAAATACCGTAAAGATCTATTCTGTCCAAAATGAAATGATGAACATAATTTCTTGCAAGACAGAATACGTCCCATGTACTTGTAAGAACGAACAACATGACAATTAGTCCAGCTACCAACCCTGAGTCAGTACAGCTTATGTAACCGGCCTTAACAAGCTTCAGTGGCTGGGAAGGTTGAAGTATCAAACACACTGGTTTTAGTGGGAGGTAATAAAAGAGGCACTGTGGGTCCGTATGCATAGCTGAGAACCGGGGAGCTCCAGCAATATATGTTTTCACTCTGTCCTTGTAAATCTGTGTCATCAATAGATCCTCAAGCATCATATCATATCTGAACACAAGCCCCCAAAAAGAAAAGGAACTTTTAAAGGAGGACTTGGTTTTTAAACTGCACAAGCAATGCAACCCATACTGACAGCTTTATCTAATTTCAGATGCTCATCCTGAGATGCTCTTTTGTTATTTATCTCAAGCAGTGGGAGGGAAGATATTGACTAGTGGGATTTGCCAACAGCTCTTCCTGTTAGGAATGCCACGTCAAGACTGCCACACTGTAGCCACGTCAAGACTGCCACACTGTAGCCACGTCAAGACTGCCACACTGTAGCCACGTCAAGACTGCCACACTGTAGCCACATCAAGACTGCTACACTGTAGCACCAGCTCACCTTGGGGTATTTAGCCCGGTAGGGTGGGGCACTGGTGCCCAGTTTCTCGGCTATTTGCTACGGACATGATAGCAAGAGACAATAAGACCAACAGATGACAGACTTCATGTCAGACAACAGAGATGTCCATAAGCATAATCCATGATGTCCTTACACATCCATATCACAGGGACAACCAGTTTGTTTCAAAGTAAGGCACCATTTTGGGGAAGATCCCACAACATTCATTGTACAGGTATCATGGCAAGAAATTGTAACAGTTCTAGAAGTAGAAAATTATCCAGATCATGCTCATATGAGTGATAAAAATTCCCAAAATGCAATGTAAATGGTAAGAAATGGTCATAACTTATCTTGTTTGCATTGAATCAGGAAATACTCATGCAATATCAAAATCTTGTCATACTAATGATTGATAACTATTGGATCATACAGTGCAGCAGATGCTGAAGGTGCAGAAGAATGCTCCAAAATGCAGACAGCTTACATCAGATAAAAATGCTCCTAAAAGAAATGCTACCATACTTTAAGTTATACCAAAGGAATGAAGTATAAATGAAAAATGAAGACATGCATAATATGCAGAAAATATGTGCAGTGAAAATAACCATTTGTTTGTTTGTTTGTCATGAAGACATGCATGATATGCAGAAAGTATGAGCAGTGAAAGTAACCTTGATAGGATAGTAGTTTTGCTTGGGAACTCGGTAGTCCTGATGTCGCCAATACTGCACAGCAGGTACACCACGAGGGGAGGGGGGTAGAGACAGATAAACAGAGAGGCTTTATTGACGCAACAAAAAGTACAGCGACTTTTCGTAAGGTCAACAAAATAGAAATACAAAATAAATCTTAAAATGCTACTTAATAAACAAAATGAACGGCTATAAAGAAACGAGCTAGTCAAAACTGCTGGCAGCTATGGCTCTAAGTATGAAAATATGACTGTCACATCAAACAGTGAAAATATGACTGTCACATCAAACCACGCTAATGAAAAAATTCACAAGGAAGTTAGAAGATATATACAATGTCATCAGATTTTATACAGAGATATTTTTGGTATAGTTATGAAGTTGTAGAAATAATGATGAGTGAGTAAGGAGGTGTAGACACTGTCTCTTGTAATTGTCAGTACTCTTACCAACATCCTTATTTCACTTTTCATTTGTTTTGAGACAGCAGACAGGTATTGGTCAAGTTATACTCCATTCTGGGAGGTTTAGTCAAGTGGACATTGGTACCACATGGAAATCATCAGCATGTAGACAGAATTCAATGCCATTACACTTGACGTGTTTCCTAACACAACTTTGTGGTTACTACTGTCAATAGAATGGATGGTATTGACAGAAAAACTATAATTAAGTCAGTGAACAAAAGGTTAAGGTCATTTTCACATTATCCTGTAATTGACTTCTAACTGCCTGAACAGTGATTGACCAAATCGAACCATTTCAACCAGTGATTTCCTCAGCCCTTTGGGTGCTGTTTGTCTGAGACTGAAAATCTACCAAGGAGTACTAGTGCAGATTGGGCTTCTTAATGATTTCTTCAACGAATGTCATCATTTCTAATGACAATCAATGAAATGACCAAGGTCCCTTTCAAACCCATCTGCTGTGTTCAATCCACCTTTTTTAAGTAAGGAAAATCAGTCTCAAGTTTTCCTAGCATGTACATTGTATATGTTGCATTGACTTACCAACCTGATGAAACTATTTATGGATGTTGCACCATGACATTAGGTATGGACAAGAGAATCTTACCTGGTCTTTTATACCATTAGCATGGGCAGCCTTGCTACAATCTGGATGCCAAATCTGGTTATCTGAAAGATGAAAGAAAGAACAGTAATGTGTCAAATTTCATTACAGATGAAGGTCAAGGACATAAACATGTCAAAAGAAATGGACACAATTATCAGCAGCTGAAGGTAGTGATACTTGATAACCAATAGCTATCAAGGTATTACTACTGTAACTATAATTGTCAGTGTTACAACAATGAAGTGTTCATCTTACTACAATTTGATATTGATTCTAGGATAATATAGTAGGCTCCCTCCCAACAAACATGGATAGTCTCGGCTTGATCAAGTCTCTCTATGCCTTGAAGACTGACATTACTGCTGATATCTAAACTCCACATGGGTTCTCCGCAGTCTGTCAATTAAACACCCACATCCTCGTGTGAGAAAACATCTTCTGTCAGCTCCTTGGCGAGCCTGTAATATCTAAGAACATGTCATGCATGTAAATGACATCGTCTCCTGTTAGCTCAGTAATATTTCACCCTCCCCTCCAGTGGAAATGCTATCTTGATGGCAGGAAACTTGGCACCACGTCAAGTATCTCCAGGCAGGCCTGCCTGGCATGTTCACAGCCAGTAAAATCCATAGACATAGCAAATGGCCATTTCTGCAAGGCTGCAAAATGACAGCATCTCATCGCTTTCCGAGAATTGCTTAGACGCTTTGTTCTGATGCAGGGGTTGTGAAATCTGACAGAATATGCAAGATGGGCGTTCCGAGTCACTCAATCAAAACTATACTTTGGATAAATTCTGGACAAAAGTAGAAAATCATCCAGTTACTTGATGTATTTTGCCTTACATAATTTTTTACCTGGATTGACATATATTTTGATAGAATTGTAAATTTAACAAAATAGTGAACAAAACCAAAAGAAGAAATTACATTATTCCATCTTTGTCATATATGACATATTTAACCAAGTTTGTGATATTAGTCATCTCCATTCTTTGACACATCATTCTACCTCATATACAATGTAACCTTCAGCCTGCTAAGGTAGCTGTACATGTTTGGCACCAAATTTGTATTTGTTACCTGGTCAGGCAGCAAGGAGAAGGCTTTAAGTACTTGTCAAGTACATGTACATTTTGTAACACTGTTGACTATCTCTTTTGGAAGATACTGTTTAGAATCTGAAGTATTTCAGGCACTTGTGTTGAGCACATACTACAGGTCATTTCTGATAAGCTTTATCTTCTAGACTACATCAGTTGTCTTCAATGTATTAGAAAGTCCTGGAGGGTCTGCACTGTTTAAAACACTTACTCCATGACCAAAACTTCCCACACTGTCACAGCTTGTTTGTTTGGCCAGTAAACTGCCTTTAGGCATGACGTAACAGTTTTGTCAAGTACGGTACAAGCTGTGTAAAACATGACTGTAAGGTTTGATCCACTCACACTGGGATGGACCACAACTCAGAAATCTACAGTAGAAAATTTGTTGTTTGGATGTCCTACAGTACACTGGCCCTACCCTACTCGTGGTATGAATAAGCTTCCTGACACATCAAACATGACTTTGTACTATTTGATCAGGATCAACAAACCAGCTATTAATATCAAAATTTCCTGTAAATCAAAATCAAACTACTCAGCCATATCACACAGCCTCTTATAGGTGACAATACTTGTGCACATTTAGGGCTTTTAAAACTACAGGTTTTACATGAAGAGCTAACCTACATGTAGAGTGTTACCCTCTCTAACAGTGTCTGTATAAATGTCACTGCCAAACACTACATCCATACAGAAACAAATAAAGCAATATACTGATTATGACATTGACTAAGCCACAATATTGTAGTTGCATAATACAATGTACAAAATAAATCAAGCAACTGGATAAATTATCTTTCATCAGTAACTGGGAAGACGTGTCATCTTTTTCCAAGAACTACTTTGAGATTTTGTTCTAATCTCAGTCACTGATAAAAGATAGTGGTTGCTATCTGAAATGTCTGACATTTCAGACAATTTATCCAATTGCTTGATTTATTTTGTATTACGTAATATTCCACCTGGATGTCTAACCTTCATCAATGTATATTGTAGTTGGACCTGAAATGGAGCAGGATTTTATTGTTATCGTTATTGTCATGTCATGGTTCCAATAAAAGAGATACACATTCCACTTCTTGTTTTGACATGACAGAATTTCAGGGGGTTAATTTTGTGGCCCCCACCCCAGAAATGGTGCTATTTTTGTGCTAGTGCAGAGACAGACCACATTCTACATGCAGCACCACACTCCACTGTTCTGAATCAGATTCTGTTTTTAAAAGCTTAGCACAGTAATGAAATAACACTTCATTCACAGGGAGTTCACACGTTTTGGTCATCAGTACAGTGTGCGCTTGTCTGTACGATTACAGTGTCCAAAGCAGATGCTGTATAACCCTTTATGGCCTTGGTAATGCTGCAGCAATCTTTTATCACACACACACACACATAGCTCAGGATATTTTATCTGTGTGAATGGTGCCACTGTTATCCATATCACTGTTGTCACGACAGTGGAACAAGAAATTTCTTGTTCATCTGCTGCTACAATATCATCAAATTGTACTACCACGTACATCCAGTCCTTTGAAGGATAAAATCGACCTTAAATCCTTAGTGACCCCAGGAAAAATTCAAAAGGTTTATACTACAGTAGTAACAATCATAAATGTGGACATACCATGTACGTCATTGGAGCACACAAACAAACAATTGCAATATTCTATGTTATGGTTAAGATATCGGTGCTGTCTATGCTACAGGTTATAAGAGAGTCAGTAAGGGGGTGGGAGTGGCAACACTAGATCAGGCAATGCTTACGAAGTACTATGTATAACTTATATAGAATGTTATTTGTAATTTTCAGTGGGAACATGATTTTTGTGAACCTTAAGTGAAATAACTGTAAACAATTTGTTTTAAAATTCTCTTTCTAAGACTGTGATTAATTTATGCTGTATACTGTGTCATATTCCTAGTAAACACTAGAAATTAGATTGTTTTCAAAACAACTTTTACACTGTGATAATGACAGGAACAGAGCATCAACAGGATGTGGAGCTTATGTGAATTCACCAGTCATACTTTTGCTTTCACAAAAATCTGTCCGAGAATATTTCCTTTAGCTATTTTGTACCACTTTTTCTGCATATCTAACATCATTTGTTTGGACATTTTCAAATTGGTCAAAATTTTATTAATATCAAAAATAATACTTGGTTATAATAAATATAAAAACAATAAAGCTCGGGTAGATTGTGGTAACTCTTTCAAAAAGCCTGTTTCTTTTAAACTCACAATGAGGGCATTTATAAATGAAACGTATTTCATAATATAAAGATATTATCTATTAGGAAATCTTGACAATCTAACAGTAGGATCCATCCACTGGGGATAGCTCCAGAAGCTTACCTTGCAAGTACATCTCCTCACCCTCCCCAAACATCAGCCCACACTTGGCACATTTCGCACAGTGGGGGTGATAGTGCTTCTCTCCTGCCTGCAACAACAACAAGACATCAACACACAGGTAAGTAAACCAACCCACCTGACAGAACAGGAGAGAACAGCTCCCACGTACAAGGATGGCTGGGCAGCTACGCTGGCTACGTACTAACTCCTGGCTCTGGGCATGTTTTATGCAGTGTTTTGAACTATGCGGCCAATTTGAAATATGATCTGTGACCTCGTCACGTCACCAAAAAAAATGGATCTCCTTTTGCTGCGGATGATGTGATGCCACATAAAGAGAGGCTCATTCAGAAGCGACAGGAAAGATCATTTCAGTTCTGTGTCAGATGGTGGCTGTGAAGACAAACCAGACTTGAAGTCAGACTGGAGACCAACAGGCTCCATAACTAACACAGGCACCAGAGGGTAATGCAATCTGAATGGCAACACCCTTGGCAGAATGTTTCACATAGTTGGCGAGGATATGTTACCCACGGCCTGTTTTTCACACCCAGGGAGGAACAGCAAAGTGGGTGGACGACACGCAGACCGTGGCGGTCAGTATCACCGCTGTATTTATGGCTGCACAGCGCGCATTAGGGCAGTGATCCCTTTCCAGGCCTGTGCCCTTCTGTCCCTCACCAAATGGCACATAACAGGGAAAACTGAAGCTGTTAAATTAATCGTGTGTGTCTCAACCCCAGTTGAACTTTTGACATCACCAACATGAGAACCTTTTCCTTATTTCTTCATTACAAGTCTATATACGATTTACCTTTGAAAGATCTTTTTCAATGGTAAGTGACTTCACAAGCCCAATTTCACGTTACTCTGACATTGGGATGGCAACCGAACCTATAGCAATAAAGTGTTATTTCAGCATAGTGGACAGCGTAATGGTGTTTTTGTGAAGCCGTGACTGGAGTGCAGAATTATGGCTCTGCCAGCGGCGGTACAGAAGGCCATCTGGACATGTCATGCTCGTGACCGATGGTTTTCCAGTAAATGAAATAAGCAGTTCTCTGGTTGTGCTGATTCATAATGCACATTAGACATAGTACCTCTATTGTGAAATATCAACATATATAACTTTACTGCACAACAATTGTGTATAAAGATTCTTCAAGTCACCATTAGACCAAATAAAGAAAAACCTTGTCTGGACTGTTTTCATTCCTGTAGTTATCATATTCATATTCAGGTTATATTGATTTGCAGCATGCATATATTCAGTGCCTATGTTTGGAGGGATATTGTGTTTACTGTGGGGCTTTTTTAAAGTTAAATGTAAGACCTTGTGAATCTCTGAATGACAAGAAATTGTCCGATGTTCAGTACAGTTGACGATGACTTAGGTGGAATACAGGACTACTGGTGTATCTTGATTTGAGACATTACATGTAAATCCAATGATCCTTGAAAGCATTCCAGTCCTGAAACTCCCAAGACACCCCCCCCCCAAAAAAGCCCCCCATGTTTGTACTGGAGCTGCCTGTGGCACCCTGGGAGGTCACGCCCAATTTGGGATGTCAGTTTAGAGGTCAACTTCAAGGGGACTGACTGCCCACCCTGAAGGATAAGGCTAGGAATGGTCTCAGGCATGAGACCCTGGCTTGAGGTGAGAGGTCACAGCAAAAAATATTTTATGAATATTTCACTTATAATACAATAAAGCAATAAAATAGATTACATACTAATGAAGATATGATCAACCGAAATCAAGTTTCTGAACTTCTTGTGTTGAGGGTATTACATTTCGCCTGTTTCTCTGTCAACGTCAATAAACCCAGCAGACCAAACTGTACTTAAGTCCACAGGTGCCCTATTGTCTGGACCTTTATGGTACAGACAGAAATAAACCACCAGCCGCTTAGCAGCACTGCCATCTTTCATCATGTACATGTAGTCTATAGGAGGATGAATCTACTAAGTGTCCTCAGGACAGACCTTAAAAACAAAGGAATGGGAAATCTAAGAACTGCAAAGATAGTCAGAGAGCTAAGGCTGCTTGCAGGGAAGAAGACACGGTGGAACGAAAGGAAGAAAGACTGATTGCAGCCAGAGGTTGTTTCGACAGCTACACTGAACACAGTTCATCATCATTACTATCATGTGCTGAAAGTTGCAGCCTAGCTGTCAAATCAATTGCAACCACATCAAGTACAGATATTTGATGAGACATTTACCACATTTGTGGAAGGGTTGACATAACAGGTGACTATTAACTTTTCAATAATACCCAGAGACCAGACGGAAAGGTTTGAACCACTCAAACCAGGATGGTATGAGTGGACTCATCACCCTACTCTTCCTGATAATTATAAGTGTGGTGGTTTTTTTTAACATGCTTGAGTTCTCTCCTCAAATACGGGATGTTGAGCAAGGATATAGGTGTAAAGTGCCTTTTTCAAAGGCACAACATTTGGGCCTGCTATGGATTCGAACCTTTAGATTCAAAGTCAACAATCGTAACCATAAGACCACCTTGCCACCTTATCACCCCAAATACAGCATAGGTGTACAGGAAACAGAACTACCAATAAACACCATGTAACAATTGAAAAGCTACTACATGAAGTAAGCAAACAGGGTAAGTATCCAAATATGGACAACAGTAAATCATTGATTGAGTCTGAGGTTCCCTCCCTGAGCTGTCCATGTGGCCAATCACACAAACTTGGCTGCTGTAATAAACGATACAAGACTTAGTCATGATCTAAGAAATCGGATTATCCACATCGCAACAAGGTCTGTAATATTGCAGTCTTATTGTATAACAAACAATGGTTACTACTACATGATTAATGGCATATATTCCACCATATCTACCATAAAACTTGAGTTGATACATCACCTTAAGTGTCATCTATGGTGGTTAAGACGATAATCCCCATGTTGTGACAGTTTGCTCAGCTGCGCAAAACCATAAATCCCGTCAAGCAGTAGGACCTCAAAAATATCCTTATGACAAGTCAAGGTCCTACCAATTTCAAATTCCTTTATGACAAATGCCATCGTCTCAAATGAAATAGCTAATAACATAGTCAAAGTTAAGTGATGAAAAAGCTCCAAGCTATTCTGAAGTTTGTGCTACATCTAGTAACCATCCCAAACATTGGGTACTTGGCTATATATGCACACATCCTAAATAGCAACACCTCACTACTTTTACTACAGATAGGTACATGTATACACTTAAATACAAGTCAAAAACAGAAGTCACCTTTTCTGAGCCCTACAGTTCCTGGTTTATCCCCAGTCTCTATGAAAACTGTACAGGTAGTAGTCCTGTGTCTACCAGAGATAGTACTGGTGCAGAAGACAACGCCTATGTCAAAGTACACTGGACCAGGTCAGAGTTCAGCCACCAGATACCAGTGTTTGTCCTCCTATCACAGGGACTCCTGAATACTGTGGTATCCAGGCACTGCCAAGAATAAACTAAGGAAAAGGTACATGACGCAAATGGAGGTAACTCAAAGCAGCCGACTCTAATTGTCGTCTCTCTGTAGCAGCATAGGTTTACATTCCAGCTGTAGGAGAAGTCAGGAAAACTATTCCTCCCTGGGGTTTGGGTGGGGAGATCAGGTAGCGTGGCGGCAGACAGGTGAGGGGGCGATGCAAAGGCAGTTCAAATCACCTGTCTATAAAACTCTATCCTTATTTCAGGAACTTCAACAAATGTCAGTGGCTGAAGCTTAAATGCAAAAATTCTACATAGCCTACCTTTTCTATCTGCAAAACTCAATCAAACTTCACAAATACATGTATAGACATCAACACTATAAGCTTCACAATCTGGCATTGCTTCCCTCAGGAATGGCAGATTATATCTATTTTTGCAGGTCTTTAAATTTGTCTTTAAAAATTGTTTAAATCTTCATGTATTTTTCACCTCTTTGCTCTGTAAGAAGTTAGCTTTTAACGATTGTGAGAGTCGTGCATACACAGGTCATGGATGAAGTGACACTGACGAGCTACGGTCAAGTACAAACACTTCTTTGTGACACCATTGTCTGACTGAAGTACACAAGCAGGGCTGGAAATACTGGGTGCATAATTATGCATTTTTGTGCACCCTAAATTGGAGCCGTGCACCTACATGTATTTTTTTTATACTGTAGGTGCACCAGTGTACCTTGATATTTGGGTGGGGTTACATATGAAAAGGTACTACTGTGCACTAGTAGCAAACAGCATATTCTTGATAGTTAAGTATCAGGAAAATAAGAAAGCCTTTGTTGTATTACTGTACTTCTTTACAATTTTGCGATCAGCTATAATAGCATTTTGGTTCATTTATTTTTTGTTGTGCACCTAAATTTTTTTCTGTGCAACAAAATTTTTAAGCTCGGTGCACCAGTGTACCTATTCCAAAAAATGAATTTCGAGCCCTGTATGGTCAAGTACAAACACTTGTTTGTGACACCAGAGTATGCAGGCGAGCCTTTGTGCCCATCCGTCAGAACCAGACCGCTGTTTGCTGAGTACACAGCCGTGTTTGCTCACCACTCTAGCAGAAGGCAAAGGGCACCTACCTTCCCTTCTCCTCCAGAAAGTACGCACACATATAACATTATCATGTAATACATAATAAATCAAGCAATTGGACAAGTTCTCTGAGGAGTCAGACATTTCAGATAGTATCTGCTACCTTCCATCAACAGACGACAAGTGTACATTGTAACCTTTACAATATAAAGGAGTATCTGATATATGAATTGGAGGTCTACTTCCATTATACCCATATCCTTACCTGGCTAACAAGGCTGCAAATGTCACATGCAAAACAACACCTTAAAGTTGCCACAGCTGCACCAAAGTTGTCAAACCCCCTTTAAAGTTGCCACACCCTGTTTAAAGTTGTCACATTTCCTTTGAAGTTGCCACACCTCAAGTATCCCTACAGACTTGTAGAGAACAGTACAACTCTTACCTACCTGGTGTGGTGTGGTGTGTTACGCCGAAGGGTGGTTATACCGGCTATACAGATACAGATACAGATACCTAGTCTGTGACTGTTTGAGTGCACATTGGTGTAACAGGGAAGACCAACTCCTTCCAGAAACTTACTGCACATCCTAATTTACTTTATCCTGACAATACCTCTAACACTGACATAATGACTGGAAAACCATTTTCACTCCTTTCAATTTGTCCTACCCCACTCCAGGGGGTTTGATGTCAGCCAAATCAAATTCTGAGAACAAATAGGTCTAGGCACCTCTCCTGAAATCTAATTTTAGATGTTTGTTTTCTGCTGGGTTTGTTGATGATTTCTTTTGTTCTAGTGTATACATGCAGACAGGAGCTATATAGTCAAGTAGCCATAACAAAGCTTACATAACAGTTTTGGAATTAACATTTGACGTACGTATGTAGGTACGTATGTACGTATGTATGTATTAGAGAGAGAGAGAGAGAGGGAGATAACACCATCAGTGTATTTTGCCAATAATTATTCCCTTACTTAGCATTAATGCTTCTCTTCCTATTCAAGTGGAAAGTTGACATTTGAAAGGATTTTACTCGTAAATCATATCCACCCAAAGTTATTACTTGTCTCATAAGTTAAACCATCTTCATTCCAAAAATACTGTACTCTTCATGTCTGAATTAGAATACCTTAATCATCTATAGTGTCACCAATAAAATCTGCAGGGACTGAAGTGACCTTGATGAGGACATGATATTGTAGGGTGCATAAAATGTACTGTCACCAACCACAGCAATATTTGAACAAAAATGTATAAAACTTCCAAGGGTAATTTTGGCATGTTTGGTGGGGAATTCTGAAGCAGTGAGCCAGCATATGGCATATTCCCCAAGAGGGTTGCATCGCTATAACGCTAATCTCACCAGCAGCAGTATGGTGGATGGTTCTGCCACTATAGATCCGTGACTCACATACATAAACATCTGGGGGGAAAATAAGGACGAGGTACAAGATATTATCGCTAAATGTGATTTATCAGTTTTCTTATCCTCCATAACTACATGTACATGTATCTCTCCTGTCCTAGTGTGATGTCTGCACCTGTATTTGCAATGGCAATTTTTTATGAACACTTGAATTTGCAATTCAACATTACATTGGACAAGAAACACATCTCATCAGTAGCCTTTTATAGTACTGGCAGCCTTTACATATATCCAGTAACCCTTTAACATGTCAGATAATAAAATCCATATAGGATGGATATTATCATTAAGTTATTATCATGAAATAGCATTAGATAGATAAGACTTGGCACTAGCCATGGTAATAAATGGAGGGAATAATTCGTCTGTAAGGGATAAGATGATCTCAGCCCAACATACATGTACTGTAAATTTATTTACTTTTGCTGTGGTTTTATTTCATGGTAAGAGGAAAGGGAGGTTTTTGCTGTGTTTTAAATTCATGGCTGAAATGGCTAACAGTAGTTGTACAAGGAAGACAGGTTTGCAGTGTCATGAATGTGCAGCGGAGAGGTCACTGTGAAAACCGAGAAAATAAAAACACTAAATATTTCAAGATTTATAGTATGCTATATGTTGTATTCAGCATAAATACATTGTGCATGTACATGTATCTCAGAAGGCAATCTATAGCCCTGACTGTCATCATCAAACAAACATGGTCATGTTTGGAAATCTGTTAGAACTCGAAGACTATTCAGGTCAATGAATGTGTGCTGGATTATGTCCATAGGAATTTTGTATGTTTATAATATAGTTTTCAATTTCTGAAATGGATCACCTTAAAGTTGTTTTTTTTCCATAACTCTATACAAGAGAACATGAGGATAATCCAAATACCAGAATTCATTCCCATTATGAATGAATAGTTTATTATCATTGGCGCTGTGCAAAGGCAGCCATTATGGATGAATTGGTGCAAAGTGACAGGAGATAAAATGACAAGAAATAAAATACATACTAGTAGCTAAAATGGTCATTAATACTCCTGACTTAGTCTGTGTAGTGGACAATATAACTTGGATTAAATTGGATTGCAATTGGATGGAATACTAATATTTACATACTTTAGGATTATAGAAAAAGGTATTCCAATTTTTCACCATCACGCTCGTTAGACCCTTGGCATACTGACAGAGTTAAGATTGAAAGTGATTGGCTAACCTTTGTGACCTCTTCCGACAACAGCAACCCCTGATTATACCTTCTTTCTCAGGATGACTTTTGCAATAAATTGTTTCCTGCAAAATTCTGACATTACCTAACATTAAAAACAATGAATACATGTACATTAAGCAGCCCTGATGCAACAAAAAAGCACAGCCACATTCATATGGTCAAATACAAACTGTAAAATAGAAATACAAAATAAATCATAAATTCTACTTACTAAACAATAAAGGCTAACATAAATAAATCTATAATAGTAATAATCTATTATGATCAGGTGGGGCTAATCATGGGTTTCAGTATCTTTCTTAATAAGAAACAGTGTTGTATATATTTACCTATTCATAAATTCACAATACTGTAAGAGCTCCAACAAGGTAAACCAAAATTAGGTCATTAAGTTATCACATCAGCTCTATAAATGGTTATGATCAAATATTGCTTCATGCATCAGCATAACAGTCTTCTCTCTAATTGCAGTCATCTACTAGAAATATTACCTCGCAGCTAGAATACATTCTACATAACAACTTCACAGTACTGTAAGAGCTCCAACAAGTCAACCACAATTAGGTCATTAAGTCATCACATCAGCCCTATAAACGGTCATGATCAAACATTACTTCAGCATGATTGTCTCTGATTGTAGTAATTTATCCCAACTCTTACCTCTTAACTAGGTTCCTGTGATTTTACAGCCCGTAGCAGTTCACAGTGTAGAGAATACCATCACTGTGCATGGATCTATCTACATCACCTGCATCAATGTGTGGAGGCGGGGACCAAGATGGCCAACCCCAATCATACATGGATTCCTGAAGCATGCTGGGAATTTTGGAATAACACTTTGACTGTTCCATTTTCATCTCATTTATCCCCTTATTTATCAGTCTAATTATTTGACCGTTGGGGCAGCACAGAAGACCTGACAGACAGTTTTCTCCATCCTTCTCGGTTTTCTATTCTTCTTAATGTTTCACTGAGTGTGTCATTCCAGTCCACTCTCTGATATTATCCTCCTATCTTTTCTGTTACCTACCCCTCTTTCTTCCTCCCTTGACTGTTCCATTATCAAGTAAAATTTCCAATATCATTTTCGTATTTTCCAGTTTGTTTGCTCTCGCAGGGTAGCTGATTGAATGAAGGGGAAGCAGAATTCACTTGCACGAACCCACAGGGAGGAGCCAGTGATGTGGA
Source organism: Branchiostoma floridae x Branchiostoma japonicum (assembly GCA_013266295.2). NCBI lineage: Eukaryota > Metazoa > Chordata > Leptocardii > Amphioxiformes > Branchiostomatidae > Branchiostoma > Branchiostoma floridae x Branchiostoma japonicum. The sequence goes on from CM023824.1 coordinate 14,794,696, forward strand.
ACGTCCTTCTGAATAGATGATGGAATTGTAATTACACATGCAGTAGAGTGGAATTGTATATGGTGACGAAACACTGAATAAAAAATTTCTTCCAGTCCTCAACTGGTAAGGTCGATCAATGCAATAATATAGAAACTTTTAATTAAAGTATAAAGTACAGGAATCATTACGCAAATTTGAAACACTGCAAAAACCTCCTTTTCCCTCCTGTCGCTCAATATATATAAAACCACTGTGAACGTAAATGTATTTTCAGTACTACCATACTAGCCAATATTCAGTCAGAAGGACATAAAAATTCAATACGGCTACACAGCCGGCTGCCTGCAATAAACCTGTCATTAAAATGACCCACAAGAGGCTGGGCAGAAATATTTTATAGCCTGTAGCTGAACTATGACCTTCTAAACAAAAGCACAACATCTGTTTAATATTCAATCTACTGCAGTAACAAATACTCATCAGCTTACATGTAAATGAGTTTCAATCCATTTCCATCAGTTTCTTCCCAAATATGCACAAGTTAACCTTCTCCCTGCTGCCTAATCCCATAACCAATACAAATTTAGGGTCAAAGCAGCTACCTTAGCAGGCTAAAGGTTAATGTAAATTATGTAAAGTAGATGCAGGACTAGCACTGACCTATATGTAAAATACACACTGACCTATATTCTATGCTGCCAGTAAAGGCCACCATGATATCCATGCCGTTCACGTCAGGCCCATCTGTCAGACTGATTCCTGTGTTTACATGGCAGGATAGCACTATAGAGGTGACTGGATTACTAATAGTGATGACTACTGCTGCCTTGTCTGAGCAAAGTGTCACTAGATGTAGAGCATCCACCTTCCTTTCTGCAGAAAGGGCTGATTTCAAGCAAATAATTCTACAGACAACCTCACTACACTGTCACCCATAAGGTCTAAAATTTTTCTATAATTGATAATATCACCACCATGCAGGCTACCATTAATTTTTGCGTGTCTGCAATGATATGTGAATAAACAATTACATTGAAGGACTGCAGCCATCTTTCCAAGACTGACCACACCTTGTCTGATCTCAACTACAGCACAAAACACACTCCTCTACAGAGTTACTGCCAAGTCATGTTCATCATCTTCAAGCTAAGTTCATGATCAGACAACAGCTTATTTGTCATCCTGACACATGACCCCACAAGGGCAGACTGTCTCAGCAACACATTCTAGTAGGTACAGTACTCCCAACTACAAAACAATCCAGCACCCCACCTACATGTTATTCTTTCTACAAGCAGAGTACTTACTGTACTTCTCCAAATCTGCTTTATCCCTGGTGAGACATTAGGCCATAACTTTTTTTCTCCATTCTCCATCTCCATTTCCATGCAGAATGATGTCCAAAATGTTTTGTACCATTTCCAAATCCTCCCCTCTCCCCATGATTTCAGTATAGGTGATTCTCATTCACCCTGCATTTACCACATTTGCATGCCTTTGATGCTCCTTACCCTTCAAACACAGAAAGATCCAGTTTTGAGACTGCAAACAGCTTTACCAGAAGACTACAAGCAGTGCTCCAGCCACACCAGTCCTTCTCCTCAAGAAGTAGAATTTGGCCAAATTACACTGAAACTACCATGTTATTCCAAGATATGACCTCTGGAGGTCAGGTTCTTTTGTCCGTTGCCTCTAAAGCCAATAAGTGGTGAACAACAAGCACTCCTTCACTGTCCTGACAGTGGTTCTGTTAGGCTCAATGCCAAGCCTATTTTACTCAGGTTTCATGCAGGGTTCTGAGCACCTATTCTAGATCTTTCCACAGTAGTTCCACTGAGATGTGACTGGACTGTTGAGGACTTACATGTGCACATGAACACGTAGTGTGACTGTTGTAGTTCTGGACTGTAAATACTGGGTGCATCTTATAAGCACTTTTGTGCACACAAAATTGGGGCTGTGCACCTAATGTTTGACTGTGGGTGCACCTATATATTTGTGTAGGATTACGTATGTACACTTCTAGTATACAGCATATCCTGACATTTAAGTGTCAGAAAAAAATAGTAAAACTTTTGTTGTATTTCTTGTTTTAAATTTTGACCACATTCTATTTCCTGCACCAGGAAACTTTGCTGACATGGCCAGAATTCAGGGTTTTTTTTAAAGCAAAGCTACAATCCTTATTGGTTCCACAATATCCACAAATTGTCATCAGTATGGATTTTAAGGATCACCGGATGTGAAGTAGATCAAAATTTGAAAGTCAAATGATCCTCGACCAATTATAGACTACTGTGAGCGTGTATGTTCCAAATTGTCTTCTGTTGAAGCATGTCATCTGGTGAAGGATGCCCCCTAGTGAAGCTTGTACACACTGCATGTCAAGTGCTATCCAAGAAAATCAACAATCGGTTTTTCCTGTTGTTCGAAATCTTGCATATGACACCAATACTCACATGTGCATTCATTTTAAACTATGAATCTTGTTATTTGAATAAAGTGGATCATTCTGTAACAACTGAAACACGAGTGAAGATCGCATTATAACACAAGAGCACTCATTACAGAGAGAAGATGGCCATTTGAGCATGAGAGGCAGCTTCAGCTATCATGGAGTGATCTACAAGTGGAGCACGGTAAAGACTGATTCTGTCCAAGGAAAAATCAGAGCAGCAGTTTTAAAGCTAGAGTAAAACCACTTTCAAACTGTCTATAAGTGGAGCATTTGGAAGGGGGATTCTGTCCAAAGAAAAATCACAGAGCAGCAGTTTTGTAGCCTGGATGACAGCCTTTTTAGCTTTAGTATGCTCTCTTAGTCACTTTTCTGCCAAAATGAACAGGGTCCCCACACATTCTATCTGTCCGGTGATTAGGTCATGCAATGAACAAATTCAACCGTTGCAAGCTGGTAGGGCCTCTGCTGATTGGATGACCTTCTAAAAGATAACCCCGCTCAGGTTTGGCCAATCAGCGCATCTGTTCAAATGCTGAACAAATATTCAAATGACAGATAGAACATGTGCAGACCCAGTCCTTTATCAGGGAAGTGACTAAGAGAGCATACTTAAGATAAAAAGGCTGCCCTCCAGGCAAGCAGTTTTGAGGCTAGAGTCAAACCACCATCTACAAGTGGAGCATTTTGAAGGGTGATTCTGTGGAAAGAAAAATCACAGAGCAGCAGTTTTGAGGCGAGAGTCAAACCACCCAGCGGCTCACCTCTGTGAAGCTCCCATCACCCAGCAACACTGCCTCCACACTCAACTGTTGGTGCACAAATTTTTGCAACATGCATTAGGTGTTGTGCACTAGAATCGGTTGTGCACCTGGAGGTGCAACTCTTCAGTCATGCACATAAAAAACACAGGTGCAACACAAACTCAATACACAGGGCACAAAGAAGAAGTGCAATTTTACAAAGTTCTATTATATGCACATTACTCCAGCATGCATGAATGCTCAGTCAGACACAAATTAAGTGTGATACTACTTGGACAGAAGTTTCAGTTTGATTAAACTCTTCATTGTGGCAGAGGATTACATAAATGTCAATGACACATAGATATACAATACATTGTATGTACTTTGAGTTTCATACTATGATCACACCAACTTTTATCACCATTTCACACATTCCGTCACATCAATGTAAACATGATTAGGATGTCAGTTATCATGATTTCATATAATTTCATGTACATGTATCGTTGTGGGGAAATCAAAACTGGAAACATTGAAGCTGCATGGTAATCACTCCAGGAACATTTGAACCAAATGTTCAACCAAATGTTCAAACTCCATCGCTTACATGTGCTGTCATTGTGTATGAATGTTCAATTAGCATTTGGAAATTCTACACATTCATGAAAACATCGCTTAGTATTGAGCACTGGTATTACATATACACATAAGTGTTAAAGATTTAAAGTGTATACGTGTATAAGTGTACACACAAGTGTAAAAGTGTATACGTATACACAAGTGTAATAGATTTGATACAATATATAAGCTGTTCCTATTGATTTGTTTGATACTACTTACCACCCAATACAGTATCAAATCACCACATTGCCTGACATTTAGACTGACTTTTCCATATCAAGACAGGACTGGAAGTTCCAACCTAAATCTCCAGATATTTCCACCACTTTAGGAATGATTGGTATGTGTGTGAGAGCTGTGTGTACATCATAATGGCCTGTAAGCCCAGATCTAGCCGTTAGGAGCAGATGGAGGATATGGATGAGTATATCACAATGTTGCCACCTGCCATTCTAGATGTTTCATTGCTGCATTCTGGTAGCTGCTATCATGATGATATAGTCTATTGCAGAACTGTTTTTACAGTTATAAGGCAGTCAAAAAAAAAGATTTCAAAGATTTTCCAGCATATGTACCACCTTGTCAGGCTGTAGACATTCCTTATTATGGTAGGAGAACATTTCTCAGTTGATATATCACAAGGACATTTTCCACCATTAAGGCAAAGTCATATTTGTCATAGGCCATCATAAATTATGATTTTCATGCCGTATGATTTAAGCCTGCTGTGACAGAACCAGCTGTCGACAAGGATCTAAGACGGACTTTTTACTGACAGATTTTTTTTTTACTGACAGAATTTTGTAAGACATATGAACAACTATCCCAAATGTCCTCAGTTTGCAATCGTAGGATGATTGTATGATGTATGTGACTGTGCCTTAACAACACTATGTTTGGACAGATCCAAGTATTTCTCCTGTAGACATTCAAAGACTTAAAAGTGGCAGGTTACCTGCAGAACCTTTCCAGTGATATAGGTGAGACACCCGGCACACTTCACACCAAACAGCTGTTGGTAGTCACGCTCACAATACGGACGACCCTCTCTGGAAAAACACAAGGAAAAGTTCAGAAAACAGAAGGAACTTTGGAACAGTGCAGGGCTGATGTCACAGTTGCCATGGGCAGACTAGGCCAAAAATGGGAATACCATAATGATTGTAGTACCTACTTAAAATTCTTTAAAATCCCTCCTTTCCTTGAAAATTTTGGTCCAATTTAGAGACATTTTGGGTTAGAAGGCATGGATAGGGTCTAAACCTTCTGTAAACACAAGACGTTCAGCAAACAAAGGGAACTTTGGAACAACACATCACCTGTCAAGTGAGGGGATGTCGTACAACATAAGGGGTTACAATTAACAAGCAGTATTCTGTGCTTAAGTATTCCAGGACATGAACAGAAGTCTGATTGGTAACTGTAATCCCTCAAGTCTGAAGAAAATTGACCCAGCTTGCACTAGTGGATTCAGATACCTAAGGACTCATAGTTCAATATACTGTACTCCTGAAAAGAAAGTTGACAATTGCCTTTAATTTCCCACTACCTACCCAAATACTTAACATTGAAGGGGTTGTCAAACAGCCCCCAAAGACTGATGTGATCTTCCTGAAACAAACTCTTTATCTACTAGCTCCAAACTCTGAACTCATCTACCAAATCAACATCAAAGCAGTCTTTCATTCTTGGATTGGCGACAATAAGTTTAAATGATGTTAGTGTAAATTAATTTGTCAGAAAATGCAATTAACAAGACTTAGTGTTCCCTTTTATCATGGACAATAAGGTTCAAATTAGTGTTATTTGAATTTTATTGTCCTAGGTAAAACAGTTGGTGTGGAAAGCTTTTAAGCTTCTATGGTAGAAAATCATGTTTGTTTGAACACAAATAGATGAAAGGAACACACATTAACATAATCTTAGCACAGGTTCTTCTATTTCTTCCTTTGAAGTTTGGTTTCTTTGTTACCAGAAAGGTTTCACACCATTGTGGAAAATAATTTCTGGACAGGAATTCCTGTCTACTTGATTTAGAAAGTTAGCAAGGTAAATCAATGTATTTTCGTGTGGATTTACTTTTGTGGTAGGAGTGAATAGCAGGTTTTCAGTGTTTTAAGTATACAGTGGAAACAGTACTCTAGCACACACACACACACACACACACAAGAAAAAAGATTTGCAGTGTCACGATTCTGTGGTAGAGAGGCACTGCAAAAAGCAGATAAATAAAACTACAGGGAACATTTCAAGATTTACAATTGGCAATTGTTGTTACCAGTCTCATTATATTGTGGAAAATATTTTAATATTAATTGTTGTATGATTTTAAAAAAACTGGCTAGCTAAATTGACCATTGTCATTATTGGGTAAGATGACTCTTCTTTTATTTAAACTACTGATGTATGAATATTTCCTGCTCTGTTCATCCTTCTTAAAAGAAGCCACCAAACAGTCAGGGCAGTGTGGGTGTAAATGTGACACACCCCACGCAGACCCTGACAATTCCTTCCTCCCATAACATTGACTTTACATGATGTAAACAGGGTGATGTCAGGGCATGACAGGAATGTCCGAGCAGAGCCAAGACTCCACACCCACCTAAGACTCTTAGTCTTACCTCACAAACACAAGGTGCCTTGTGCTGTGTCCTGTCACTCTGCAAGTTGGGCTAACAGGGGAGGGAGGGAATCAATGGTTTGTCTGTGGAGACTGTGTTATTCACAACACTCCACAGAAAAACTAACACCAGGGCTGGGGGAGGCATGTAAACAGAGAGGGAACATGTCCTTGGACTCTGCTTTGGGTGGAGTCATTAAAAACCTTCTGTTTACCTGTGTATTCAAACTTTTACATGGTCATCCTGAGTTCTTGGGCAAATAAACCTCACCTTGCCAAGAAAGTTATGTTTTTGGTGTTTGTAGCGGTGTAACCGTGTTTGTGGTTTGACACTTAAGAAGCTATGGACGAATTGCTGTGAAATTTGGTAAGTGGTAAGGTTCACACCTATCGTAAAAATCATTAGATTTTGGTCACCTTGGTGGCTTTTTTTGGTACTGCAGTAGAACTTATGTGGGGGTGCCCTATATGACTGCCACATTTAAGATAACAGCAGATTTAGAGAGATCTACTTAATGCAGCATCAGTAATCCCTGAGGTATGCAGACTTAGGATATCCAGGTGTTCAAGACATTCTTGATAAAACTTTGACGGTATCTTTTTTTTTCATGTACGTTAAATGTGTGGCTGGGAAAAATAGATGTGGGGCTTGCTAAAAATTTGGCAAATGTCATAAGGCCTGACATTTGGTAAATGTCATAAGACCTGACAAATCAAGGCTGTTGGTCTGTCCACTTGATGAAGTTAATTTCCACATACTGTAATACTATACTTTCTTTTGGACAAAAGGACAATATTTATTTTCACATCTATATCTTACTGTATACTGACATAAAGTAAGTACCATAATCAATAAGGCAACAATTCTACAGACTAAAGATTTTCCAACTTGACACTAGCTGTGCAGTACTCACTTTCCCATATACTCTCCAGCCAGCATACATCCACACTGGGTGCACTTGAAACACCACAGATGCCACTGTTTATCCAGAGCTAGCAAGGCTTGTCCCGACTTGATTTCATCTCCACATCCCGCACACGCTGAAAAGGAGGGGAAAAACACAACATCGTCATCGTCCGAGAAATCCGTCATCGTGCCCGTGGAAACTTTCCGAGCCATCTTGTCTGATGAGAGCAGACTGCAGACCAGTTTGGTCAGTGCGAATGTCAGAGTCCACAGCTCGCGGGCTGCAGTTTTACTGAGATCTCCTGGCATAGCTCAGGACTCAACACTACATCCATCTGGGTTTATCCCAGGCTGTAACGTAAGCAGGACTATTTTGGTGTGCGCTGGAATCGTGCGCAGCATAGCCAGGGGGGGAACTGTAACCAACAGCTATGGGTGATGATAAGGCTAGGCCACACCAATCTAATCTGTTGGTTCTCGGATTTTTTAAATATATGCTCAACTGGAAAAGCATAATGAAAACAAAGCCTCAGCCAAGAGGACCAGGTTTATGCCTTGGTGCATTCAGGTTTGTCGAGTCATGAATACAGTCACATTCAAGTTTTCCTCCCTGCCTTATGATTTTGTAATGTCCGCTTGCTTTTTTACCTTAAAATGTCCAGGAACCAAAGAAATAAATTGGTGTGGCCTAAGATATGACAACATAGCCACATAAGAGAACTTTGCTGTTGGGATAACTTGACCTTTTTTTTTCAAAAGTTTTCCACAAGTCTTATATCATATTATGTTGAAGATAGTAGCTATATGATGCTCTCGTCTTAAAGCTTAAGCCAAAACGCTATTAGACAGACTTTTTCAATAAAATGTTTAGACTTGTTAAGGGACATACTAGACCTCAAACCATGTTGCATATGAGGAAAGATATTGCTGGAATGTTTCTCTATTTACACATCAGGAATGAGTGAGTGAATGGCCGGGATAACTGAAGTAATTATAACCAGTAGTTACACCAGACATGGGACTTACCATTTGACATATCTTCAGAATGTCCCAAAGGACTTGGAGCAGGGCTCCAAATTCAGTTTTGGGAAATAGTTACACTGGAGCACATAACCTAATAATTTAGGTGATATAAAAAAATTTGGGTGTATAACTGTCTAAGATAATTAAAAGTAGCAAATGTCAGCAAAACCTAACTACAAAAATTTTTACTGCCTCTCTTTAGAACTGAATCTGAAATTCTGAATCAGAAATTCTATGGCTAGATTGTCCTGACACTGCTCCAATTTTGGGTGCACAAAAGTGTACATGCACCCAGTATTTCCTGCCCTGCTTAGAGCCCTGAACATTCCCCCCAGCCACGTAATGTTCACACCTATGGTCCCTACAGCATGCTGGCTGCTGTACACTTCCATATGGGAGGAACATGAAACAAACAGACAGATCACCTCTAACCTCTTCAACTACCTACAAGTCGTTAATTTCTATTGAAGTATGTACATCGTTAAGTGTTGGAATAAACTTTTGATTAGGTCTTTATGTATTTCAGTGTTGTGTTGAGCAGTAATTATTATTTGTTAGAAGAATTACAAAAGTTGAACACATTATATAGGATAACCAAGAATAGATCCCAGCTCCATGGTAACTGAGGAAATGGAATGGATGAAAGACAACTGTCTTCCATCCGCAGTAAACATGGGATCACGTTTGAATCCAGTCTTGGGGATGTGAAGTGAGGCTTGTCAGTCAGACATAAACAGAACACATAGCAGCACACTCCTTTTACTGCCTCAGTCAACAGGTGCTCAAACTCAGCCACACGCCTACATGTTCTACTGTAGACCATCATAGTTGCCTCTTACTTCAAATCTCCTGCTTAAAAATTTCACAATTGTAACTGAGAAAGACGTTGGGTGCAAACTTTGAGAAAGCTGTCCTCATCCAATAACGACAAACTGTACGATTTATTTTTCAAAAAGATACAATATATGAGTCATCGCTAAGCTGTTTAGTCCACAGTTTCTCATACATGGATAATGTTGGCCTGAGTTTCATCTAGTGCTCTATACAAATATCAACTGCATTCATTATTGTGAATTTCTCGCTGATTCTGTCTATACATCTCTCTGGATCCCATAAGGAACAGACATTAATATAGCAAGGAAAATCAAGACAGGAAAAGAGAGAACCTTTTCTGGGGCCTCTGGTCAGTGTCCCCGATGTGCCTAGCAAATTGTGGAAATAACTATGGAAACACAAGCAAACACACAAATAGACACACTGAAAACAAAACACGGAGATAAAACTGCAGTGCCCACCAGTAGAGGCTGGCATCCCCCGGTTGGGCCCGGCGTTGGGGGTGATGCAGAATTTACACAGACAGTCCCTCCCATTGAACGTCACTCTGTCACCTGGAGGAAAGGGTTGCCTGGAACAGAACAACAGGAAGATGTCAGCAGATTCCTTGCCAGGTGTACATGTCTCAGGGTTCTGTCAACAAATAACTAGCATTGCTGATCAACATTGTAGACTTTATCAATGATTGTGATAAGGTTTACAGTTATTTAGAACCAATAGAATGTGAACAATAGAACAGATTAAACTTTAGACATCCCTATATGATACATAGACATTTGTAAAGTTTATAATGTTAAATTGTTTACATTCTGTTGGTCGTAAATAACTATCAACCTTTATAAACTTCTACAGCATCGTCAACTTTTATCATCTTTTAACACATTCTGTGGCATATTGTACACACTCTTAACCCGCCCAGTGCTTGGGACCATTCTGTGGCACTGCACTGGAAGGTTAACACTAATGTTGATCATTGTTCTGCTTGCATGACAAGCAAACATGTTTTTCTGAAGGCTCCTATTGCCTATTACACCTGTGAAAATGGCATGGGTGACACTTGGTCAAAGAAATCTAACCCAACCCTGGAGCTGTGCTTCACTGCTACAGAATAGTACACAACAAAAATGGTGAACTCGACTTTTTCAGCCCTTTGTACTTTCCCTAATAGCATTATAAACTAAACACTACTGACTACAAACTTTCATTACTAATCATGCTTGTTTATCTTTTCTATGCAAGAAGACTCAGTGGTTTGTAATGTTTGGAATTTGCCACCATATCTTAAGGTGAAAACAACTTTATTGCACAGCATTTGTGATGGATACAATGTGTGGCAAGCAGTACTTGGTAAACAGTACTAAATAACAAGCTGAATAACTACACTATTCTATTTATAGTGAACAGGGACATACTAATTTAAAAGTAAGATAATATCCCAAGTATCCCATGAATGATGTACCAGACTTAAGCACCTGGTTCAAATGATCCAAGATTACAGGTGGTATACAAACTCCTTAACAACAGAGCTTCAGTTTGTGTTCTTTTCTTTGGTTATTTTTTTCTACATCTGCAATGAGACTAACCATGGAAAGTTTATTTGTTCGTTTGAATTTACAACTTAACACAATAAAGGGGGAGACAAAACAGGTGATATAAATGACCTTTACATTATATAACAATAACAATCACAGTAAAAAAGACTGTTATGTTAAACATAGATAAACAACCTACCAAGTTGCAGAAATCACATGTATTTGAGACACCTTAGCAAACCATATTAGATGTCAGCTGAAACAGCTACATTGTCGATGGGAAAGTTTCCCAGACACTTGTTAGGATCTTTTCACCGATTTAGGTCACCCGTGCCCTGTCTCCATACTGATATTGTCCATCTTATCCTCATGAAGACAGAGGGAATGTTTGGAGAAGGGATTATCTTACAGGATTACTTTCATTGCTACTGTGTGGAGTACAGTTGATGTGAAATAGGTGAAAAATGAATACAGTAACAACTGCCCAAGAAGACCACTTAGGGAAACAAGAAAATCTGGTCATGTGGACAGGTGGTCATTATAGACAGGATTCTTTATCCTTGTGCCAATAGGGAAAATTATCCAAAGGGCCACCATAAAGTGGTTACACTGGTCAGGTGGTCCTTATGCAGAGGTGGTCACTTGTACAGGTTTGACTGCCACGTGGTCCTTAGTATGTAAAGGTGGTCACCTGTACAGGTTTGACTGTATGTGAAAAGTGAATAATTTAAGTTATAAAGACTTTAGAATACTAGTAGATACCCAACAACATCTGCCCAGGAGTAAATGTGCTACTAACATATTTTAATTGCTCCTCCAAAAGTCCCGATCCTAGTGGAACCTGAGAAAGCAGCGTCCATTCAAACACAAGTTTCTAGGGAAGAAACCCAACCCTGCGCTTATACTAACCACCCACTTACTCTGACCTAGCGGCATGCTTGACCTAACACAAACCACCTCCCCAACATGCCATGGGAGCCATGTGAGCATTCCGAAACACTGAGAACTCCAGGGCTAAAAGGTCTAAGCCCCAATTTCCGGGCTAAGATCGGTGTACTTTCTGGTACTTTTGCAAATCCACGGGAGCCAATATGCTGACTGCAATGTAAACATGCACACATATTTCATCCCCCTGTTTAACTTGTTAATACCGTAGTTTGTACCAAAACTAATAATCTGTTACTAGTAAAGCAAGGACTGAAAACATAAATATAGCAAGTTTTAGCACTACACCCTCGTTCCATACGTTTAACCATCTCCCTGGTGCCTAAACCCATAATCAAACAACTACCTTAGCATGCTGAAGGTTAAATAAAAAAAAACTCTGCCACATGTCATTGTCATTGTGTACTTCTAATATGACTTGTGGCTATACTGTACTATTGGTACTTCGTACTGTGAAAAAAAGGAACTGTTAAGACTGATTAACACATTTAGTATAAGTAGCAACTTTTTCCCTTCCAATGTGAGAGTTTACAGTCTATCCAAGCCAGTACAGTAAACACAGACAACATCAAAACGAACACAAAGAAGTCTAAACACCTGTATTTGGGTGCAAACTCCTCTACAGGGCAGTCTGAATGCCTTCCCTGACCCGAGACTGGTGAACCCAGACTCACCCCCACATTACCAACCCTGCCCCCCCATTAATAGCCCCACCCCCATATTACCAACATTGTCTGTGTGGTTCCCACTAAGACTACTAAATAATCTTCCACATGAAATTATAGCTGCTTTCTTCATCTGCAGCAAATAATCCAAGAATGCCACATAAAAAACTGAATTAAATGCAGTTTCAGTAATTGTCGAGGTATACACAGTTCAGATATCCAGGTGTTCAAAACTTCTTAAGAAGTCACTGATAACACTGAGTGTTTTAAAATGTAGTGGTCTTAGGGTACCCAGCAGAATTATACAAGTTGACATAACTAATATATATGTACTCCAAGAAAAGCGAAGACAGTAGTATCTAAAAGATGTCCACTGTTCTTTTCAATGAATGACTAAAATATCCTGGTAAAGGGCCTGACCAGATCCTGTCCTTTCTAGTTTCTGAGAGCATTGTTTGTAACTAAGAGCTGAGTACATATTTACCAGCACTTATTGAAAACAGTAGAGGTCCATCCCAGTGTGAGTGGATCAAACCTTACAGTCTGGTCTTATATACATACTTACTGTACAAAACTGTGTGTCATGCCTAAAGGTGGCTTACTGGCTATGTGAAGCAAACAGACACAGAAACCTTAAAAGTTCAACTTGCTTTCAGTTTCTATTTTGATGCCCCGAAGCTTACAGTCCAGCCTTACACAGCTTGCACTTGCATTACAAAACTGGTGTGCCATGCCTAAATACGAAACAAACAAACATGCTTACCTGCAGCGTGAGCAGACAAAGCACTTCTGGTGGTACGTCTTCCCGAGTGCCGTCACCACCTCCCCCTCCACGTAGTCCCCGCAGCCGTGGCACTTTGTCCCAAACATCTCCTGGTAGTCCCGCGTGCAGTAGTACATCCCATCCTTCAGGAAAAACCCGTCCGTGGCCAGCTGACGCCGGCAAACTGAACAGGACAGAGAATTGATCACAATTTCAGCAAGCTGGCGCTCAAAATCCATGCCTGTTTATCTTTCCGTTGGCACAGCTTAGCAATCAATTTCCAATAACTGATTCTAAGCAGCGTCCGACAGTTATTTTTTTACTCTAACAGTTCCTTGGCTAATCTTGTTGGGTAGAATCAGGTCAGCCTGCTTCCCCAACTGTTGTCTTAGTGGACATCTCATCCCCATCCCAAGAAAGCAAGTGTCATGGATGTCTCGTCTGGAATGACCACTTGTCCTCCACGTGGAAGATTCAATGGAAGGAGGGAGTGGCCACCGAGTGCAGCACTGGGGACAACGTGGAGTCCTGTTGTACAGGCCACAGATCTTCTCTGTTACTAGAGTTATTACGAGTTCTAGTTATATTCCATTCAGCTGGGTAGGGAGGGAGAGTTGATAGGGTTACAATGTCTCCAGGCTTCTGCCACAGTGTAAGAGGGAAGGATGTCCTTCTAAGTCAGAAGGACATATCCACATGTGACAGACCCAGCACCCATTTAATCCTAGGGGGGATGCTGGGGGAAAACGCTTCAGTCCCCCTGAATACAAGGCCGCTTTTCAAGCCAGGTAAACTCTTTAGTCCTGTAAATGGCCTGTACAAATGCCTGCCAGATCAGGTTTCCTGGGCAGTGCTTTTACCTGCTGCTACTGGGCAGTCCACTGAGTTAGGCAGGGTGGCAGGACGTGTTCAGTTAGGTAAAATATTTTAAGTTTGTTAATTGAACATTTGTAGATAAAAGCATACAATCAAGCCTGCCCAAGAAGGCCACCTAGGGACTGAGGTAAAGTGGTCTTCTTGGACAGCTGGCCTTCTTGGGCAGGTCGCTTAATGTTTGCGTCTACGGAAAAAAACTGGGAAACTGGGAACTGGTGGTTGTTACGGCCAGGTTGACGGCTTGAAGAGGTGGCTGCTTGGGCAGGTTTCACTGAAGTACCTTATATTACAACAATTTTTTCTAAATCTACATGTATCTCATCTTCACTCAAGTCAAACTGATGCTATTTAGAGTAGGCAAAGATGTGGTTTGTGGTTTTCACAAAACTGTAAATTAACAAAAAGGTTTCAACGATATTCATACAAATGTAAGACATTAACCATCAGTATGGAGGTAAAACACTTCTTCATCTAACAGCTGCTCTTGAAGTCCACTCCTTAAGAGAAAAAAACGTCTTGTTCAAACATTATCCCTTCAAGGCAAGGATTCCAAAGGACAAGTATAACATGAAGCTTACCTTGAATATACTAAGCTGTGGGATTTGTAGTGCCACTTTAAAAACATGGCATGGAAAGCAACTTACTAAAGCAAATAAACTATAGTGGTCTCATTTATCTACTACCACTTGTGACACCAGCAGGAACAATAATTCCCCCTGGTGCTTCAAACAGTGTCCAACTCCATTCAATCTAACTCTTTAAAAAACTTCAGTCTGTTGTGCCAAGTTTATAGCGATAACAACAGTACCAATCTTTTCATTCAATCTTTTCAGTAAGTGTTTGTTTTCATTATTGAGTTGGTACAGTAAGTGATACTAGGCTAGAAGTGAATGTGACAGCATGTTTTGTTGTTTCAATTATTATTCTTGTTATATTTTTTGTTATATTATGTTTGTACTTTATGGTCTCTATTTTGAAATATAAGGAATTTTTTTTTATCTTGTTTTTTTTTTACACTCTTGCATTAGAGTTGGAGTCTGGAGAGGATGTCATCCATAAGATTTACTTGCTGTAGCTTTACTGGCTGATCATACTGGTACTACAGTGCACAAATGGATTGGTACTGTAGTTGGCAGTATATCTCACTTCTGAGCCAAAGCAAACCACTGAGGTGTCCTCCTGGTGGCTGATGGTTAAACTGCACCAGACCATCCAGGTGTCCTCCTGGTGACTGATGGTTAAACTGCACCAGACCATCCAGGATAAACAGTGGCTGGTATGTGAAACATGCTGGGAACATGACCCAGGGGTTTCTCCTGATGAAAATAAGTCGACTGCTACTAAATCTTGCAACACATGATGCCATAGAATAGCAGTCTCAATTTACCTATACTGCGTACTGATCAACAGCAACTTATCAGTTGATTTATGCAATTTGATTTTCGTTCATTTCTGTTTAATTTGATATGTCATTTGATTGCATTAGTTAGTTAGTTAATTAGTTAGTCCGTTGGTTTTCCATATTTTCTTGTGTATCTATAATGATTTGCTTTTTTTCCTCTCGTTTCATTTTATTTACTTATGTATGTGTTTTATAATGACCAGTAATTGTCATGACCATATTAAGTAATTAATTGCATAAAAAGGGAAACACCCAATAAACCTTGCAGGTTTCTGGTTTCCCCTGCATATTTCTCTTTACCATTTACAACAAAATGATTTGTTTTTTTATGTTCAAATAAACAATAAACAAACAACAAAACAATCAACAACAACAAAAATTTCACAACACAATATGTCACTGATTACAGACTAAGGACAATGTAATTACAAAGTTAGGACATCTCAATCATACTATTTATAGTGGTTCTTCATCTCCTTCTCAGCATGCTGCATCATTCCTAACAATCTGGAGCCATTTCTTTCAGTTTTTCTGAAGTTATGTTGTTTCTTTCCATGGAATGATACATGAGCAATTTCGTATCCTTACATCACATTACATCCTGATGACACATCCAGTTGTACAATAGTAGTTACAAACTTACTCTACAGACAAAGCAAGTGATATGGTACTTGTACCTGTATACCTGATGTTACATTGAGGTATGCTCGTATGCAGCACTATGTGACATTGTTATGATGTAATATTATATATATATAATGAGACTGACCTCTGCAGACGAAGCAGGTGATGTGGAAGTGCTTGTCCTGAACCCTCAGCACCTCCCCAGCACATGGCTGACGACAGGTGTAACAGGTGATCTTGGGCTTCTGGGCTTCAGCTGGGAGGGTGCAAAACAACACAGTCAGGACGCAGAATGTTACACAAAAACACATCTCAGCATTGACGCAGAGCACAGGTTAGGCCACACCAATTTTATTTGTTGCTTCTCGGATTTTTTCACAAAAAATACGAAGCGACAGGGCGAAAAAAATAAAAAAATAAAAACAGGCCTGGGCATCTTATTATAGCCCCAAATGCTAGAATAGGTGCCATGAAGTCAACACAAAAGACTGGGTTAAAATTTAAACAATGAATTTTGAACTTTTAATCAAACCACTGCATTGGTAGATGTAACAACTGTAAAAATTAGGAAGAAAATGACTTTCGTCAACTGTTGGAGGTAAAATATGAGCATTTTTTAGTTGATTCAGAACCAGAATTTTTTTTTTTTTTTTTTTGCAAATCAGAAAAAAATGAAGCGGCGAATCCGAGAAGCAACAAATTAAATTGGTGTGGCCTTATATCACATAAAAGTTAGACTTGCACACAAGCCTAGGTGTAGGTTTCATAAAAGTTCAAATGACAGCTTTCTGTGAAGCCGCAAAGAAATGACCGGAACATAGTGGAGCAAAGAACTGCTGTTTAGATAATAGGTTTACTGAACTATTGTTAAAGTGGTACACCTCAAATTGGATAATACTTTATTAATAGCTACTCTCATCTTCACGTACATGTAATAGTCTGGGATAAGAACACACTATAGCTAGTGCTGTGTAACTGTACCCAACACCACTGTGAAAATCATTTAGGTACAGGTCCAAAATACGAAAACATCAATCAAGCCATTTACTAGTATCTGATTGAATGTACCACATTTCATCTGGTGATATCATCCCTTAGTAGGGACGCTCCAGGATTCACCAGATTCCATATAACCCTTCCTTTCTGATGACATACATGGTGTTCTGTTACAGATTAAATCAACATGAGCTAAGTGCAATAACCCAGAGTGGGCTGTAAAAGGGTAAGTGTAATGGACATTAGTGTTATTGTTCATTTACATATCTCCTACACGTATAGGGTGTCAGCTCAGATAAATTCAAATGTACATTTTCATCCAGAAAAATAGCAATCAACACTCATCAGACAACTTCCAAATTTCTAGTAATTTTTTCAAGTAAACTTCTAGGTTTTTTACTACTGTACTACAGCATTGTTTCAACTACGAACTTAAAACACCGAAAAACCTTCTTTCAACTTCTGACCAAGACAGGCATAGTAAATACTATTATTTGTATTTGTTAACCTAAGTCACTGTGTTGTTTTTCCAAGACAAGTGGAATTCCACGTGGTATGCTAGAAAAGCATACCACCAGACTTATCTGTGAGGCCCTTTCATGTACATCATACGATCGTCATATGATTGCAAGCTGAGGGCATTCTTGGGATAATCATGCATGTGTCATACAAAATTCAGTTTAGATCCTTGGCTTGAAAATTCTGCTGCATCAAAATCATATGACGACCTACACTGAATGTGACTGCACTGTAAGGCTAAATATCTTGGCCTTACTTGCATCTCATCATTTAGGACTGCAGGAATGTCCCGTGCAGATTTTTCTCCCATCTGTGAGAAAAACAAGTGAGCAACACTTCCCCAGGGATACATGTAACAGTTGGTAGAGACATTTCTTGTTTCTTCACACATTCTGCAACCCTTAAGTAAACCACAGACTTCCTTTCCATGACAAACACATGTTGATCCTCCCACCATGGATATTTCTGGAACAATCCTAAGTTAAGCTGAGGTCACATTTCCAAACCGGGGCCCGGCCGGGCAGTCTTATTGAACGAAAAGTATGATATAAAGGACAACAAAGCACAAAAAAATTAAGAAAATTAACAAAAATTAATAATGGGAACTATTTGCGTATGTTCTTGATATAATTGTTGATTTTTCGTTAATCAAAACAGCCCGGCCGGGCCCCGGTTTGAAAATGTGACCTCAGCATTAGGAGGTCCCTCCGTGAAGTTTTATATTTTGCAGATTGGGAACAATATAGTGCACTACATATTATTTCTTTGATAGGGTATCGTAGTAGGTGCAAACCATAAGTCACAATCCCAACAGATACTCACAAACGAATATACACAACAACCACCTAATATCTGCTTATAGAACCTCACCTACCACACAACTACTTAATCTACGGCCTATTCCACAGGATTATAAAAATAGGGGTGTTTCTGAAATATGCATTTACCTTAATAGAAAAATCGCTACAGTAAAACGAAAGACACGTGCATCATTACGGACATACGTAACGGCACACCACATGCCCAATTACATAGAAATACAACGTACAGAACCAAGACTTTTAGGTGCGAACACATTGGAGAATTCCAACCCATACTTAAACCATGGCGGTGCACATCTAGTCCTCATTAACGAGCATACCCCACATCTACCTGAAGGATATGCCCCCCCCCCACTATTCAAAACAATGGGTTTTTTGCGGCCAGTCCCATATGCCTATAAATGTAGGGGTGCTTCTGAAATATTACATTGACCAGGAAAACAGCTACAGTAAAAATTAAAATATGTGCATCATCACGGGCATGCCTGCAGACGAGGCACAAAATTACATGCCGATTAAACAAAGGGAATCATGGGTTTTAGCTGCGAACACGAAAAACCAGCTGACCACAATACTCCTGCAGGAGGTATACCTCCTTCACGGAGTAACAAGAATACTGTCAGTCAGTCTTCTTGAAGATTGAGATGACCTCCATGATGTAGATTCTGTTCTTTCAAATCTTTGTTAACATTTTGTGGGTGTGCATTTTGTGATGGTATCATGAAGTGAGTGTGCTTCATGACGGTGTTTTTTTGCGCTAACTATCAATATCATTTCCTTATTTACCTACCAACATATACCAGATATCATATATATTAAACATCCATTCACAACTTCTTGAGTTCATAAACACACACACACACACACACACACACACACACACACACACACACACACACACACACACACACACACACAGACACACACACACACACACACATGGACCTGAATATAACCTTCTTGGTAAAGGTAATTAGAGTAAGACATACACAATGTATCACTACAGGCTTGTTCTCCTTGTCAAGCTGAGGAACAAGATCCTCACAAATGTTATCATCTCCATCTATTTGTTCTGAAAAGGTGTCAAAGTCATGGATCAATCCTGAAAGTCCAGTTCAAAAGTTAAACCTGGTCCATGCAGAAGATCAGATGGATTTTCCATGTCCACAGCTTGGTGAGCTTTCTGGTCAATATTTCATGAGGATGAGGTCTGGATAAAATGTGATCTACCGTGGGAAGTTAGTGAACATGACAGTAACTCACTCCTGTCTCTGCTGGACTTGAACTTCATAACAGCTGTTCCAAAGATTGTACCATATGAAGTGTTTTTGTACAAAGTATGCAAAATGCTTTACTTACAGCTGATAGGCTAATACTCTTAAAACTGGTCTGTAATAACAATGAAAACAAATTGTAGTAATTTTGAAAGTCTTTAACTAGAAGGAAGTGAACTTTCACAAATTCACTGTTAGATCACACAAAACTAACATGTACCTACTTAATCTACATGAAGCTATTAATATTAGTAGTCTCATAAGTCATATTGAGGCTGCATTTAACATTTCTATTCCAGTTTAAAACTGTTCCTGAAACTGGCCAGCATGTTTTGGCCTTCTATAAATAACTTTAACTTGTGTCTGTGTTATGAAAATAGAACAGTAGAATTGTGACGTCGTTTATGACTTTGTTGGAATGTTTATAAAATATTAACAATGGCTTGACGTTAAGTAATTTGTTGGTTTATGTCATTTCTTTAAAATGGCAAGAATTTGTCTGATCTTCACATTTTTATTTAACAAGGCTGTACATTAGTGAAACATTCATGGAAAATATGGTAATTCACTATTGTTTGCTATACCACTACATTACATTACATTATATTGTATGCCATATTGTATACCTTATACCAGTTCATCATATCAATTCTGTGAATCTTAATTCAATTTCTCTGAATACAAAGCATTAAGAACAGAGAAAAATGAATATCTGACTAGTGTGTAATCCTACTTAAGCTGTAAAATTTGTGCTACATTACCATCAGAATGCTATAATGTGCACAATGTCTAATAGTTCAATTTCTTTAGTGTAATCAAAAGCTTTTATGTAGTCAGACAGCGACCAGTCTAATTCCCCTCCCAGCGGTAAATTGGCATGCACGGTAACAGTAACCCTGCAACCAGTAACCATGGCAACACGAGATTAGATCATGAATTTTAAATGAGATCCACAGCAGTTCTGACCTAATTGTCTACACTGAAAGAATACCATGTTATTGTTAGCTGTACTACAAAACACACTATAAATATCAACATTTTACAAACCTGCAGAAACTGCAATTAAATTTCCAAGGAGCTTACAATTATAATTCAACTTGACTTAGTCTATTGCTACAATCACTGTCCTTGCCACATATTATTCCTATCTCTCTACAGACATGTTTGAAGTCCACGTACTTGCAATTAACCTTCAGGTACAATTAGGCAAATAGACAGTCCTTCCTATTATAATCTATATAATGTTCCACAAAGCATTATCTATAGTATGCTGTAAAAATGCTGCATTTGTGGCCAAGGAAAGACAGAGCAAGAACAGTAACCCTCATAACCTCCTCCCCTGTGGGCACCATAGTATCCAAATGAGATGATATGAATCATATAATATTGATCCATATGGTGTCTGGTTATTGTCACATTGGAAAAAATGTTGTGGCTTTTGTCTTGTGAATCATGGTATTATTGCCATATTACTTGTCAAGTTCTTAGCCTATAATTGTTACCACTCATTGCTTTATTAAATAAAATTTATCTTCGGCTTGGAGCAAATAATTCATGATTTTCTTTCCTCAATATTTCTGAATACTGATGCTGTATTTATTTAGTAAATGCTATTCAATTCAATTCAATTCTTTATTTCAGGCACAGGGCCCATATCACTACATAAAATTTTAAAAAACGAATACAGGTGTACAAACATAAATACAGTTAATATGTAAAGTAAAGTTAAAAAACAGTGGTAATGGAAGTTTAAAGTGTGGACTGTTTGAATACCAGGTTGACGTAATGTTTCCAGAAGTGGCTGAGAGAGAATGAATCAGAATGAATTACAAGTTTTATGAAGCCGTTGTTTGAGCTGAGGAGGCGTGTGACAAAGGAATGTGTTAATATTCTCCTGCGGGCTTCAAAAGTGTCAACTGCAGCTGTTACAAACATGTGGCTAGCACTATCATATTTACCGTAAGCAAACAAAATTCTAAAAGCATTGTTGTATGCTACTCGTAATTTACGAATTGTGCCCAGCGAGTATTGAGACCACAACTGGGCACAGTACATGGAAGAGCAGTATGCATTAAACAAAGTGCGCTTAACTTCAGCAGATGCAAACTTAAATTTTCGAACCAAAGAGTTAGCTCTTGTATAAAAGCCTCTGATGTGAGACCGGATAGACTCATCATCAGACAGGTTGGGGGTTAAATGGTTACCTAAGTAGTTGAAAGATGAAACATATTGTATGTTTGTACCATAGAGTCTAACAGAGGGTGGCGCACTTAACAGACGGAATTTAACACATGGGAAATACATACATTTGGTTTTCTTCTCGCTAAATAGGATACAGTTAACCGCACCAAAATTTTCACAAATTGAGATAAGTTTTTGCAGACCTTTTACAGATGGACAGATAACACATAGGTCATCAGCATATAGAAGATGATTTACAATGGTGTTGCCTATATGACAACCAACTCCACTATTGATTAAACTTTAATAACTTCTTTATATCTAATTGCATATTTGTTTTGGGGGATATTTTCATGGCCCTGAAAAGAGCCGGCGGTACAAGCATTGATGTCGTCTGCTGTGTCTGAGAGGCGCACATGGATGTTGCTGGCAACATAAGCTGGGTACAGTATATCCATACAGCTGTGCAGTCTGGCCAATCAGGATGGTTCTTTCCGTGTTTGCAGGATGGATTCATTGAAGTTGTAGAGCTATATGAGACCCAGAGTGAAACTCTAGTGTGAGACCTAATCATGTGAGTCCGTGAATGTAGTAAGCACAGTAGTTCCGCTGTGTAGTCACAGTTAGCCAGGTTAGCGTTTAATGTTGGCTTTTTTGTTTTAAGCTTAGAATGGGTTGACAGTGATCCATACTGCAAGAGGCAGTAATGGAGCTCTGACCAATGTGTTAAATCCTATATTATCACATAGCTTTATCCCTCTCCTCTTTTCTCTTTCCTGCCATAATACAGGCTCCAACAGATAGCACACACTGGTGTAGATGCCGCAAGACAGATAACCTAGCAGGTATCCTTTATTGATCCTTACCTGCAAAGAATACCACTTCAAATCAGATGACAGCGGATAAAAAAAGAAATCGATAAAGGGTATGTCCTTCCCTGCACGTGACTTCAAGCTGACTTGGCAAAATCCTTTCAAAACAATAATTGGTACACATGGATTTCCACTGAGCATAGAAAAGACACACCTTTTGTTTCAAATTAAAGAAAACCAAAGGTAATTAGTTCTTTTTTTAACAAGAGGTTATCATGAAAACATCTAGGACTGGGAAGGAAAACCTGAATGAATTTATGTGAATATGCGTGTATTCATTCACAGAAACTGTGTGCACCAAACTATACTGAATAGACTAGACCTCCCAATATACGACGTATTTTCTAAATATGAGAAGCAATAAATTAATTTGGTGTGGCCTAAGTTTGTATTTAATTTTATGGATATCAAATAATCAAATTGTCCAAGCTATGTATCAGTCTATTTCAATAAAAAGAAAAGAAGTCATTCCTGAGGTGACAACAACCTACACATGCCCCTAACGTGAAATAATCTCTGTGCTTTTTTTGTTGTTGTTATCCTACCAGTTTAATCAATATTTCATTTTCATTTTCCTACATGTCATATTATTTAGTTATCATGCTGTTCACCGTAGTTTACTTTATTATTCTTATGCTTTGCATGTCTGTTTTTGTGTCATTTCACTTTATATTATTTTTGTTTCGATGGCAACACTAAAAATAAAATAAGCAATTTGTAGCTTGAGTTTGTTGCCATCATGTATTGTTTTTTTAAATATTATTAAAAAACATTAAAGCAAGTACAAATCTAAACATAAAGACTAGGTGGCAGTAAAACCTATATAGCTTCAGTACAAAGAGAACCAGTAACACCTAGCTTCAGTACACTGTGAACCAGTAACACATAGGTTCAGAACACAGTGAACCAGTAACACCTAGCTTTAGTTCACAGTGAAAACTCTGTGCTTTCTTCAAAAGTCGCAAACCTTCAGTTGTGTGTAGAACTTCTACTGGGACCTGTGTGGGTTGTTGTCATCTCAGGAATGACCTGTAGAAGTGCACTTTTCAGACACCTTGTGAATCTGCTGTTAGAACAATTACTCCTGGCAGTATGAGCCTACCTTCAGGAAATATCCTGTCATCTCTGCACCCTCAATCATAATTAGAAAGCTTGTTGTTGTATTTAGTAAGTACTTAAACATGTACCCTCTGGCTGACTTCTGGTCCTAATCTACATCATCTTGTACTGATTATGACATTACGGTAACTACGGAACCCTCCATAACTAATGGAATGAGAAAGTAGGAAGGCGATTCTGGGTCATCTCCTCAGCCTGCGTGCCTAATTGTTTACTTTCTGATACTAGTGATAGCATTGGCAAAAGACGGGACCTCCAAATACTTAGGGTCCTATATTTGAACAGCCTTAATTTGAGCCGTTTTTGTTTCCTGATTGAAAGGAAAAGGTTGCCATTGCCAGGCAGGAAGGACACTTGAGGTATCATAGTAACCAGTGGATATTTGAATAACCCACCTTTTAGATCCAGTTGGGCTTTAGGGTCAAACTGCAGGTGCATTTGAGTGAAGGTAAGTCAAGAAAGGAAAGACAGATTGTTAAGATGTGGGGCATGTACGTACCTTTGACAGAGATGTATACAATTTAATGCAAATTAGGACATAATCAATGAGGAAATTCTATAATTCCAGTATTTTCCATAGTAGGACTTCAATACATGTAACATGTCTAATCTATGGCATGTAGAACATTAACAGGAACCAATTATACAAATGAGCGCCAACTTAGCATAATTTATGAAATTGTCATAATATTGTAAATATCCAATCTTACCTTTGTTGTGCTTCAATATGGAAGATGACAAATCCCTACACTCCTTTAGAATCTACACATCAGAAAAGCCAAGCCAATAACCTGATTAGTCCTCAGACATTAGCAAAATTTGTGTCATATGTTAAACTTCAAGGCCCAGGCCCAGACACCATGATGTAATAGTCATGCATGCAGGCTGGAACTAATTCAGTTATCCTTGATAGTAGCCCTGATGCACAGCGAGCACAGAGCCAAATCTGCTGAGTAATGACATCCCTGAATCAGACAGGAATCTTTTTATCTCAGAAATGTCGTTAAAGTGCAAGATTGGTGCAATATACAAAAGTAATAGAAGCAATCATTGAACTGCTTTAATCAGCACACAGACAGGACAAAGCAACAGGAGACATCTAACTTATTCAACCACACTGGCCCCAAGGTTAGGCCAATACCAATCACATATATGCACTACTGGGCTTGATAGTTTCCTCAGTAGGGAAATATTGACAAATGTACATGCTGTACATCTCCTGTAATTTACTTCAGGGTAATGCCTGGTTAACAAAATTATTCACTGTCAGGTACGGTAACTAAAAATCTTTCAATACAGTAACGTTCACGTGTATAATATATACACATGTGAACTTATTAAAAATTTTGAAGTTAGCAATATAAAGACAGTAAGGTTCATAATTAGGTTTTGTTGACATTCTTCTTTATTTTATGTTGTGTACTTTGATTGACCTAAATTCTTAGGTTAGATACGCCAACTTACAACAATTCCCCAAAATAAATTTCGAGCCCTGAGATTACATCACAGCCATGAGTGGTCAAGTACACGTACCACACAACAGGAGACTAACACATGTACAGTACTTCACTGATAAAACTATCCACCTGTCTGTAGGAGCCAAACAGGAGCTGACAGCAGGGCGACAGCCACACCCCTGTTGCTAAGCAACCTAAGATGTAATGACAGATCTATTGAACAGGTGTAAAGTCCATGTTCAATAGTTACTGTAGGTCATCTGCAAGCCGAGCCTTGTTGTAAATTTTCCACTTTTCGTGAAGCTACAATATCATGTTAAGTTTCATATGCAGAAAATATTTACTAGCCTTTAGAAAGTCCAACCCACATCAATCATACACACACAAAAAAAGATTGTTGATTTCACAGGATAAATCTATGTTATGGAAACGTTCAAATCTTCATAAATTCATAAGAGGTGCAAAAACCGTGTTGTGGTCCAATATAAGCATATATCTCATATACCTTGTAGATTAAATACAAGGATATCAGTATAGCAAAGTGTACATTACCCTCCCTCAACTTTCCTCACATGACCTGAGGCTACAATAGGGTCAACACACCTGATTTCCATTGGTTCTAAACGCCTTCTGAGACTGTCCAAATATCTCTTCAACACTACTATTACAGAGCTTCAAATACTGGGTGCATGTGTGCTTTTGTGCACCCAAAATTTGGAGCTGTGCCCTGTACTAGCTTGTGAATTTCTATTTCAAAGACACCAAGAATTCTATGAAATTAGGAACATGCACCTTCAATGAAAAATTACCCATAATACCACAAGCTGTATCCAAATA
The DNA here is from genome assembly GCA_013266295.2 of Branchiostoma floridae x Branchiostoma japonicum. Lineage (NCBI taxonomy): Eukaryota > Metazoa > Chordata > Leptocardii > Amphioxiformes > Branchiostomatidae > Branchiostoma > Branchiostoma floridae x Branchiostoma japonicum. The sequence continues at coordinate 14,820,767 of CM023824.1, forward strand.
CATGTACATCAAGTGAGGACTCGTCCTGTATAAGGGAATTTTCCAAGAGGCAAGTAATGTTATTCCCTGGATAAAGTAAACTCAGTAACTATTGCAGACCATGTTGCTGGAGTATTCTTGACATTACTGCAATACAACGCAGTATTTCTGTTTGAGTAATTCCAAAGACTCCCAACACAGAAAAATGTGTTGGCAAGCTTAATAACAGACCTGGCAACACTGGGGTCCATAGGGAGGATTTAGAAAAACACATTAGAACAAGTAAAAATTTAGCTCATGACAAGTACACTTATGTGTGACAAACTGCATTTTCATTAATACTCGTAGCATCATCTAAATGTTTCTTATAAAGAAATAAGAAAAATAATGTGAAAAAAAATCCTGTTCAAACCTGATAAGATACTCATAATGAGGTAATTAGCCAATAAATTATGATGTCAATTTTCTTCATAGCACTGGTCTTAATTTGCAACCATACCTGCCATTTTTTTCGGCCTTTAAAACTGTTTAAAAAGCAATCAGGTTCAGGTGACAATTGTATATTTACAATATTTTTTTCTCACTAACACACATGACCTCTCTTTCTTGTTTGAGTCACCCCTTATCATGGGACTCTTAAACAATACAGGAAGCCACATACTTCAGTTTGGGCAGACTGCCAAACCAAACAGGTCTGAGGTACAACTGAGTTAGACCCCACTACACTGCCAACTGTAGACGTCATCACTAAACAAGAAATAACGGCTTCTGAATTATTAAAGAACACAAGTCTCTCCAGTTGGTCTCTATGCTGTGTTTAAAATATTCTGGATGACATCCAAATGAAAATAAAATTGTTCTAGTTAACAAAATATAGTACTTTGTCATGTTTTTCATTTCTATGTCCAGTATTTTCCCCTATTTCAAGAAACCAACACTGTATATACCAACTGTTATCATGATAAACCCATTTCAGGTCACAGCAACTCAGTTTCTTGGATCCTTGCAAGAACCTAATGGAGCAGGACTGGTGGAGAAATTGACAAGAAAACAAAAACAAAAACAGGCATCCTGTGATGGACTCAAATGCTATTTAAGGGTTGATACTGCAGTGTACAGATGACTTTTGTTTGGCATATTGGGAAAAAAGGAATCTGAGATAAAATAAAATTATCTGGTGTGGCCTTATCTAAGAAAGGACTATGCTAAACATTAAAACATGGGACAAGCTGGCTAGACAAGTATCATCATTACCTCATGTTGACTTTTGTATAATTAGCAATCACCAAAACATGCGTATTCTCACCAAGGAGGTTTCAATCTTGTTCCCACTAGATGAAAACAACGAGTAATTTGTATTTCATAGCGCTTCACAAGACAGACTCGTTTGAACATCTGACTTGTCAAAAATTGAGAGTCATTGAATTAGAAAATTAGACTTCATGCTGTAAGGGATGGTGCCAAAAATAGTGTCTGAATCGTGCAAGAAATGTGCACCTACATTATATAAAGTCTTTGTTTGTTTATTATTATTTTTTACATGGTTTGATGTATTATTCATGTATGTCTAGGGCACCATTGTAAAGCAGCACAAGGTTACTGAGCTGGTCTACCCTGGCTAAAGAAAACAGATATAAATTATGTCCAGAACATGAGATATCAAAACTGGAAGCTGCAGTACCAAGGAAAGCCCAAAATCTAATCAGTTAAATGCCTAACCACATGCCAAGATTCATGACATTTCATCCAAAGTTTCTTGAGTCATGGTGTTAATACAAATATGCATACAAACACTGCCAAAAATATAACCTTCTAGGTGAAGGCTAGGTATGTAGAGCTAATACTATAGTAATAGAGCTTTTAGTTAGAGTAAGCAATGACCATACAATACTTATTGTATGTCAAAAGGGAAATGTTACTTCTGAGCATTGCATTGGTTAATCAATGTTACTTTACAGCTGTTAAACTTGACAGGTCATCATTGGTTAAACCTGTGTGATTCTGTTAATGGTCTTTAAAGACACCCATACCTGATCAACTATACAAGCCTGTAATGCAGGATAATGTGTTTCTGAGCCCTTTTCTTTGACAGCAAACCATGCGGATGATAGGTGACTCACAGTAAACCTTGCATGTGGTCCAAGTTCATCCGTGGTGATCAGCTGCTGACATGCGTGGAGAGCTTCGTGATTGCGGGGAGATATTTTGAGTTAGCATGTCAGACACAATTACACCGTGATCAGTTTTGTGTTGTTGCATCCGGTGGGCTCACTGCTTTTCAATCAAGTTAAATCATCCAATTCTATGCATTGTTTCACTTGGCATTTCTACCCAGCAACGACTTGCAGGGAAGGAGAAAGACTGAGTGCAGCCAGAGTTAACAACTACACCAAGCTACAGAACACAGTGCAACATCGTCATCATTATTATCGTCATTATGCCTCGTGCAGTGCAATCAAGAAAAGAACTGGCAGGCAAGGTGGCAATATAGAAAAAAATACGCACCCCTGGAAATATTTTGGCCAGGTGATCACATTGGCCAGGTGGTCACTACTAGTGCTGGTTTGACTGTACCATGTTTGTACTAGTATACAAGGTATAGTATATAACTTTCAAGGTTTAGAACATTACATTCATGCCACAGTTTGGCAGTGACATAGACACTGTTGTGATAGCTTCAAACTTTCAAAAGCCTGTTTTACTGGGGCTTGTCATGTCAGAGACTGCAAACCCATCCCCTTACAACACAATGTAAGTCCTACCCTGTGTGTACACAAAGGCTTTAGACTAGGCATGAAATCTGGTCAGGGATGACAAGCCACTGTGACTAGTGTTGACCTGGGTAAGGTGGAAGGGTGACAAGTGCTGATTCATACAGCAAACATGACACAACAACTATAGGAGTACAAAAATGAATTATTCCATGTTCAGAGCTGCACAGGTATGTCCTGGGTTAGACCCTCCACTTCAAAGTAACATAGAGTACATGTCCTACTGTGAATTGTGAGAATGTGACACTTTCACAATGGTTTTATTTCATGGTAGGAGGGAAATGGAGGTTTACACAGTGTTTGAAATTCGCTGTTGAAATAATTCTGTAGTACCATAGTCATACAACTAAGACATATTTGCAATGTCATGAATTCACAGTGAAAAGATTACAACGAAAACCGTGAAAATAAAACCACAGCGAAAGTTTCACAATTTACAGTACTGGCATGTTACTTTCAGGGCTTACACATGTCACATACTGCAAAATCTAGTCTGCACCCTGCAGTTTTCATACTAGAGACTCAACATACAATTTCATACAACCATGACTGTGAAATAGTGCTGTGTACCTAAACCCACATTTAGGTTCAGGTCCGGATTCAAGTCCAGAGGTTTAGGTTCAGTTCCGGACTTGTAAGTCCGGACCTAAACCCACGGCGTATGTACAAAATTGCACGTTGGCAACCTTGCAATGTTGTCTGGGCGAAACTGTGGCCACATAACATGGGGGCCGACACTTAACAATGCCCAATGACAATGTTTTCTTGTCATTTTGCAGCACAGATTTTGCGATCATTTTTTTTACTTGAACCTAAACGTTTTTACAAGTCCGTAACTGAGTCCAGCGAACCGGTACACAGCACTACTGTGAAATAAATTTTTCTAGTATGTACCTAGCTAGCAATAAAACTAAAAAAATCTCAGTCTATTTATCCTTTCCTGGATTTCAAGATGCAATATTATATCCATTACCACATGTAAATCAAGGTAATAACAGCACAGTCCCTGTGTGGGCTTAGTGCCATATTTGACCTTCTGATCTAAAATGAGTCATTGTCAACCTAGGCATAAAACTCAGTGATGTGAAGCCATTAAGGTCTGCTACCCCAGGGACTTACCGCATGCTCTCATCTGATCGCCTTTTGCATATCAACAAAGAAAAGTATGTCATTACTGCAGAATGAGTGGAACAATGGAAAATACAAAATTCACTCCAGGAAAATGTCTGGAAAATCTATATCTCCAAATATTAGCTATAGATTTTATAATATTAATATAGAATCAGATTGTATATTATGACTTTGATGTATGGAAAACATAAGACTGAATACAATGGGGTGAATTTATTGTCAATATTTATATAACTTTTATAGGATGCATACAATGTACAAACAAGTACTAAGAAACATACTAATAGTACAGAATACAAACTGAATGTTGAATCATACAAATTCACTGAACTCATTACTGTATTCTGTCAATTTTGTGACTTGCATAAAATGTGTGAATATATTGAGTCTTGTTTCAATGTTTAAATGAACCGTTAGCTGTTAACAATGTTTCAGATCACGTAATGAAACGTTAGGAAACAAACATACTTCAACACACACAATGAAATTTACCAAAAACAAATAAATTATGCCTTAAGAGCAATTACTCTTCCCTGGACCTTAATGTAATTAAGTCTGATTTAACAATCACTCATATTAAGTGTGACTCCTTTACATTGCTCAGTTGGTCCTTTCAAGTCTTGAGCCTCTGGTCCATTTTACTATACGTGTACTAGATACTAGAATCCCGCAGGCTGGCACTAGCCTTAACGTTAGATGTTTATGGAGTCCCGTTTTCTAGTGATTTCGCCAGATATAAATAAATCATCTATTATCGCAGACACCGTTACCTTAGCAAATCCATACTCTAAGCCCCAAGAATCAGGAATATGAATTGATGGCATGTAAATACGAAAACACTGAATGACCTACTCTGAATGTAGCAAATCTGGATGTTTTTGGTGCCGATTTATAAGGTATTTTCTTCGGGCTAGGTGGTGACAGAACCACCACACTTGGGACAAAACATCATGGTAGGAACGTACCACGCACAGGCCGGCCCGAAACACCCATGCAGACATAACACACGGTAAAATATGTCTAACCACTTCCATAAACTGTTCTTGTTGTTCATGTCAAGGGAAGTGTTATTCCGGAGGACTGTCGTGTTTTCGTGCACGCCATGTTGACGATTTGGTAACAAATCACTCGCCCCGAACCCTGAACTCGGCTATCTGCAGTTAAACTTCACCCTGTGCCCCGACGGTTTTAGACCAGAAATTTGCACAGAAAGCGACCGTAACGGACACTACAGACTGTATAGATTCAGTTGACGTGCTGGAAGTCGTGTTGTTCATCCCCACGCCACGAATTAAAATCGATGAAGACGCAAATATTGCAGGAATGTGAGGGAGTGTTTTTGATACGGGGGCAGGGTGGAGTGTATGTGATGGAGCGGTACTCACAGATCAGGTCCTCCATTGGCGATGCTTCTCCTCAACTCTCCTAGCAAGCAAATAGACACTGGGTAAAACTTAGCGTTGCAGGAACATTCTATCCAAGCAGAGCAGGGAAGTTGGGGTTGGTAGGAGACCCGGGGAGGTTATTTTTCCATGCCGCAGGGAGCAGACGATCGTCCCGCGGTCCTTGCCTCCCGTCCAGGAAGTGGCTGACTGACATGACCCTCCCCTACGGGCCGTGTGCAAAAGCGCGCCAAATTCAAATTGTTAAAGGCGAGCAAGATGGGCGTGGCAGTTTAAGGGCAACGCAACGTGACTTTGTCGTCTGTGTGCTTACTTTGCTAGCGTCTATGTTGAAATGTTTTGAAAAGGCTAAATGTACGGCTGTGAATGAACCAGGAGGCCCATATTTGACCTTGACCTATCAACTTACCAAATATCATCACAATCTATAATTGCCTTCATAAGTTATGTTGACTACAAACATGCGGAAACACAGACAGACACACAGACACACAGACAGACCAAAAACAATATCTCCATTTTTCATGGAGATAAAAAGGCCCAACCGCGGCGGCTGATGTTGGGTTCGAGCGAAGGTCTTCGAAAGACAGGATAGGATATGTCGCTCTCCAGGGTCCTCTAAGATCTTCGCCGTCGCAGCCGCACCACCAACTTCGTATAAAAGTGACCTCCAAAAATTGCAAATTAAAGTGACCTCCAAAATTGCTAATAAAAGTGACCTCCAAAAATTGCAAATTAAAGTGACCTCCGAAAATTAGTAATAAAAGTGACCTCCAAAAAGTGCGAATTAAAGTGACCTCCAAAAATTTTCTAATAAAAGTGACCTCCAATAATTGCGAATTAAAGTAAACTCCAAAAATTGCGAATTAATTCAAAAGTGACCTCCAAAAAGTGCGAATTAAAGTGACCTCCAAAAATTACTAATAAAAGTGATCTTCAGAAATTGCGGATTAAAGTGGGCTCCAAAAATTACTAATAAACGCGACTTCCAAAAATTGCTAATAAAAGTGACCTCCAAAAATTACTAATAAAAGTGGGCTCCAAGAATTGCGAATTAAAGTGACCTCCAAAAATTGCGAATTAGTGACCACCAAAAATTGCGAATGAAAGTGACCTCCAAAAATTGCGAATTAAAGTGACCACCAAAAATTGCTGATTAAAGTGACCTCCAAAAAGTGCGAATTAAAGTGACCTCCAAAAATTGCAATTACAAATTTAAGTGACCTCCAAAAATTGATACGCCCGTTTCAAGTGTCGCCATGTCTAAGTCTCCTATACCTAGCATTCCGTGATTCACGTAAGAAACTGCACCGACTGCAACTGAGTTTCCTCCCCTCTCCCCCCCCCCCAGACGTCCAGACACAAACTAAACCAATCCAAAACCAAACTAGCGACTAGTTAGGACGATAATTGATGTACAGAGCTAGGAAAATTAGGTAATTTCTAGCGTTTGTGTTCAGTTTCGATCCCAGTTGGAGAGAGACTTTATAGGTGGTTTAAAGCGCAACAATGCCGCCTGCCACATGACCCAACCGTTCCCTAGCCGAGAGTTGAAAAAACCTCATGATTGTTGTCGTCACGGGAGAACTTGCAATTGAAAGATCTGGCAACATGGCTTCCTTGTTTCGTATAACAGGTTAACAAACACACATATCCTTGGTGCTGAACACTATCCACGCATAAAACGTAACGTTACCTGTGTTTGGTTTGAACATAACACCTGCTTCTGGAGTTCCGCTTTAATATTCCACCCAGGATGAGACTTACCGTACGTGTAAGGATCGATAGGGGAGTCGCTTTTGATCCATGAGAATGAAGCCTCCTTGACCTTGGAATGTTGCGGTAGTAGTACCGATCGTTAGGCGGCGCTTCTGATCCATGAAAAAGGTGCTAGGGTAGAAGACTACTACTAGAAGACCTTTCGTTAAGGTTGGTTAAGACTTGCTTATTTACTCTTGAAAAAAGAAATCACCCAGCACATGTACACGACAAAAATATTCAATTAGGCCAATTGAACACTATCTTGAACACTATCTAAACACAGAACACACAAAAAATACACAAAGACACACGCGCGCGCGTAATTTGCCTTTTACAATTTCTTTTAACACGTATTGCAAAAAGCGTTACATGTGCGTCTAGCACATATGCCTTTTCATGAGTTCTGGTAAACATTGCTAGGGGGCGCCATGTGAAAATAGTTATGTCCCAAGTAGGTCTCAGAAATCACACATTCGATTTGCAAAACTGTTTTATTATGTATATTCAAGATTATACACACACCGTGCACTGTATAGAAGGTGAATATATCATAGAAAAAGAATATATATTTTGCGAAGTGTTTTCAGAAATGACATTACATGTACATATCAGTTATACTGAAGATTGAATGTTTGACGATGTTCAACGAGACCTTAGAAGCATTTCTTCATTGTAGGAATTTTTATCTCTAGTACGAGGGAGGTATTGTGTTTGTCTGTTTATCTATGGTGTGTTTTTGCAGGTCATTTTCCATATGCTAGGCATCTTTTATTTCAGCCAGAAAACATGTGTGCTTGCGTGCTGTGACCGACTTTTCTGCTAATTTATCAACAACTCACGTACAAACAGACCACCATACATTTCACACTACAAAGCAATTCCACTTCAGCTCCAAATTTGAAGGAGATATTGAGCACCACAGGGAGTTCTAATTGCTTTTTGAAATTCGAGTTTACGCCCATTCTCCGTTAACGTGTGCAATTGGGGGTAGAAAATGGTGAAAAATAAAGTTCTTCCAAATACCTAACAAATGTGCTGAACGTGCTACCAGTATTGTCGACTATCTTTTGCCAATTTTGTACGGTGCTACCACCTATACTTTTCGAGATATTAAGTTTTTTTGTCTCTAGATATGGTAATCTCCGTAACGAACCACCAAAGACACCACCAAATAAGCCAAAACAAGCTCACGTGCTACATCTGCTTGGAGATTAAAGCAGGGAGAGTAAACCTTCTGTACAAGACAATGCCAACTACAGTATTGTTACAGTTGATAAAATGCTGTTAATCGAACTTTGCATCGTATCCTTTTCCTGTAAATTCGATAACACAGTGAAGAAAAAAATGATAACGTAGGTTAGACGATAACGTAGGTTAGAATTATGCTTATGATGATCAATACAATCCAAGCCGTCAGCCCTTACACTTTAAAATTTACATGCAAATGTATATCTGATGACCCTCTTTCTGATGAATGGAAGTGTAAGTATCTGTCTCTAATCTCAATGGAATAACCATGATAACGTAGGTTAGAATTGAAAATTGACAAACGGCCTGACGCTGTTTGTTGTTGTCATTTTTCCGATACTCGTGTTTTGTTCTCCCTACCATGGATTTGTTTCGCAAAAACACAGTCTAGCGGATAAGACAGTGTGAAAATTATTGTGAAATGTCTTTTCGTGGGCGAATTATACCCGTCTATCTTTCCATAACGTAGGTTAGACAAAACCTTGCGACAAAACTAAAACGGCATCAGATTTAGTATGGACGCCAGCTGGACAAGTTTATCCACCTGTGGCAAGACAGTTTGGTGGATAGGTGTAGATTATGACTGAAAATTAGGTCAACTCACACGTTTTCATTGTTTGAACCCGACGTTTTATGCGTTACTAATGGTTGCGACAGGTGATTTTAGCGTGTTTCTTAGCAAAATCTTCGCCTGGACGACCCAAAGGCAGCTGACAGTTGCGGTAAAACATAACTTAGTATATTACTATCATGTACTGATAACAGGAAAGCACAAGATACGCAGTTATTGCTTATTTTAAAAACTTGGTGGCCCGCTACTATCATGCGACAGCAATTGCACACGTTAACGAAGAATGGGCGTTTAAAGGATGCCTCGTGTTTCAAAAAGACCAGCCTTACACACGTTTGAAATAAAAGATGCGACAATTACGACTTGCTTTTATCAAATTTCACGTTTGATATGGATCAGTGTTACGTTTGTTTGTTTGTTTGTTTGTTTGTTTGTTTATTTGATCTCCATTAGATTTACATGAAATCTATTCTTCCTGGAGTCGCAAAATTACAATGAAACAAATGTACAGAACAGAACAAAGGTGTGAGTCTTAATCAAAATATAACATAACGCATACAGCATTAAAGTGAACTTAAAGTGAACGGGGAGAGGTCAGAGGTCAAGGATGATTAACCTGTTACAAAAAGTAGTAACGTTACGTGTTACAAAGTGTAACGTTAGGAACAAAACAACTGTGAAACTTCACATGTCGTGCATTGTATATAGCAGATATTTTTATTGCCTTGTCGATTGGATAGTGTCTTGCCTATTGGATATATACATGTAGTGTCTTGCCTATTGGATAGTGTCTTGCCGGTTGGTCTTTGCCACCGAATTCGAAAGATCTGCTTGGAGTTTAGAACCACTCCGCACACTAAGGTGATTTCATGTGCCCTGAGACGTGGGTGGTAAAGTGAAAACACCCACGTCAGTAAGATTTTCAATTCCCCTTTCATTTGTCTAAAGGTCATTTAGAATCGGATAGGCTTTACCCCATATCTCCACTCGAGTGACCCGGTTGATTCAGTTCAATGTCCAGAATGGATAGGTCTCTTACGTAAGTCCAATTTCTTAGAAAACGCGGAAATCTATATCAATAGCGCAATTCTTCAGGTTTTGGCTTTTCCATTATTTTTTCATCAACGTGTAGACTAAGCACAAATTAATTGATAAGTTTCAATTAGAACTAAATTATCACTCTACCTCAAGGCGCACGAAAAATAGATAAATAAATCAGAGACTTCATACCTCAGTTAACCGTGAGGTTTTTTTTTTAAATATTTCTTGTTTTATTCATTATATATATAGTGGATTTCTGTGCTTACGTCTAACATTTTTCCACTGGCCAGCGGTCAACAGACTCCCAGCGAACTTTCTGTGCCTGACCCTTTGTGGTCTGTGGAAAGAGAATTCCCCCCACCCACGTGCTGTCACTCAACTGTGCGACCACACAACCAAGCCCACATGCGCACAACACACACCCAAATGAATTCCTCCGTACACGGAGATACAAATGCATATATTTTCGTGTGTACAACTCCCACCCCAGCAACATTTCTCCCAAACCCTCCAATTTGCATTGACGTACGCCACAAATGCTGCATATTCCATACACGTTTCTACATAACAGGAACACGCAGAGAGCTTTGTTCGCGGACACTGTGAGGGAAACCGATCGTACAAAATGCCTCAGACGAGATGTCAGTTCAAATATAAAGTAACCAACGGAACACTTACTGCTGAGTCGGCAGTTCTCCCAGGTCTTTCGCGAGCAAATTGGCCCCTTCTTGTCTTTCAATTAAATCGTGACATTTTCCTGGCCCGGACCCCAGACTGACAACGCAGGCTGAAACATAGTAAGATCTGGGCAAATACTAGTAGGGAGAATGATTTGCCAGGGAGTCTGGCCACCGTAGACTTCATTTGCCCCGGGAAATATTACCCTTACCGCAGGCTCACTACCCTAGCCAATTATTTATTCACCCTATCTATGCTGAATTCTACTATACTGTCCATAACCCATTAGGAGGGCCTGGTGGAGGGCAGTGGTTAGAACCTAGAGACTGCCTCTGGACCTAGCTGGAGGTTGGGAAATTGAATCCCGGCTGTTGTCGCTCACCCGACATGCACGCCACTGGAAAGGGTCTCAGTCAATAGGATGGGATGTTAAGTCGTGGTCCACTGTTCATTGTGCTTGTTGAAAAAAACAACGAAGGGAATTTCGAGGGTTCCAGGCATTTTTATTTTCCTTCCGCGAGAGAAAATAGTCCTTCGGGGTCGACACGCCTTATGAGAAAGCTTGTCTGCAACCTTCCTTACTTCAACTTATTTACAATATCTAAGCTTCAACTTCTACTCTTAATTGGACCATGCAGTGGTCTATCGTTTTGCTATCAATAACATGGCCCGGCAATCAGGTTTAACGCAGCTGTCAAAGTCGGATGAAATTTCACCCAATAGTTACTGTCGTGCGAGTTTCATTGGCAACGGCGTTGCTAAGAATCGCGGAGCAATTTGAACTGCATATATAGGATTTCTCTCCATGGATTCAAATAGCAACTTCAACTACATACTGCCATGTGTGTGGCAGAAGTTCCCATATGTTGCACCTTGTACAATTGTTGTGCAGTTTAAAAAGGCGTTCGATTTACATGTAGTAGCGCGGCGCCCTGTGAAAGATGATTTCTTTACAAGTAAGTGAAACTGTTTGGAGAATTCACTTTCACTTGTCACGTTGTTAGGCCACAGCGTCGTGACGTCAGACCACCGGAGGTTCGTGCGCGTCAAAGGAAGCCGGATCCATCCGTGGCCCAAGGAGAATCGATTTTACCAGATGTTTCCAGATCCTTTCAGGAGGCAGAAAAGACCCAGAATTGTTTCGCAGATGTTCATTTTCCTTCTCTCCGCCAGAGATGAAATTGTAGTGAATTGAAACGCTGACGTCTTTTGAAGTTTTGTTCCGGTACGTCAAAATACCTATTCACCTACTCTGGGCGAGGATTGAGTGCTGATTGAGGTAAAGATCCCATAGACTTTTTGATGCCGTAGGGACAGTGGGTTTGTTAATCCACTGCGTTTATAGCACGGTATATATAGATATATATATATTGAACGGCGGAGCCCATCCCTCTCTTTCCACCGCCTTTTACCCTTTTACCTCCCCTCAGGTACCCATTTTACAGGTGGATGCAGTGAGGAAAGTCGTGGAAAGTGCATTTCCTAGGGACACAACGTCGCCTGTGACCTATCGATCTCGACCTCACTAGCCTACTACTCGTACTACTAAGCCAGTCGGCGACTCGACGCCAGCTGATTGAGACGAACTGTAAGATTCAAGTCTCACTTGCTTTTAGGTAGCGGAGGGACCAGCATATCCCTACACCATAGGTTTCTATACAAAAACAGGCATATTGAAGGCTTCAAAATACACGCACCATAAATTTCAATCTCTGTAAGCTCCTCTCCATTGGATAGGTGCTTGCCGTTTGTGGAAAAACCACGCTTCGACTCCGGCGTTTTAAAGAGCTACAGCTGATTTCTTGTAAACAACCACCGACCTTTGAACCTCCAGCTTGGAATCGCCTGGCTGAGGGGGGGAAAACATATCCCCAGATGATGTGATATAACACCACTATACAACACTGAGGTCACAACTTCTGTCTAGATTTGAAAAGTAAACACACCTTTTGTATACCTGGCAGAAAACTGGCAAAATCTGACCAGAATTGGCCCCAGGAAAAAATTCTATAAAATAATAACAGAAAAATAATCGTTGTACAAACCAGCCTCACTGCGCAGGCCCAATTGCTGGCCCCTCCCCTTTAGATTATACAACAAGAGAAATCCACTCAACATTGTCTGAGGGAGCATAACGGGATCCATATTGTCAAGATATCCTGACACATTCTGGTACGATTTGGTTTCTCTTGTGGCAGATAGTCCTGCCTGACGGCCATCCATCATGACTTCTATGACGAGACAAGCATTAGTTAATGGTAGACAGACAGACGGACACATGGGCAGAGGCACCCAGGAAGACAGAAGACAACCTATCTGTCATATTGTTTGATATACCTGTCTGCCCAATTCATACGTAATGAGTATGAAGTTCTTACAATCTAAGACCAGCGATGATGATGAGGAGGAGGCAGAATTACATAACTTACATCTAATTAAATATCTGAGTCCATGAGTTATCTTCTTTCTGCTGCACTACCAAGAAAACCGCCAGGAGGCCCAAAATTGACCTTGACATTCGACCTTGATTCAAGTCCTAGCTACCCAAGTATCATCACAATCCATCGAGAGCTTCTCTTAAAGTAATGCTTAATACAAATATGCTGAAACAAACAGACATACAGAAGTACTAGACACACCGAAAACAATTCCTCCATTTTCACGGAGGCAACAAGGCAATTAGAGCTGGCAGACTTCAACCCCTTACCCATACTGCTTTGCGACACTTCCAGTCCCACCGACAAAATCGGAAATGGCCGAATACACCCACCCCCCTCACGCTCGCACACACACAGACACACTGACAGATAGACAAACCAAAACAATACTTCACTGAAGTTCGCTCCCTTGGGGTAAAGTGATTAACTTTACAGGCAACCCTAAAAGGTGTTTCTAAACGCACGCTGGCGGCTTACCAATGCCAAGTCCACTTAATCCTCACCGTGGCGACATCCGGAAAGTAAGCCTGGCCGTGGGCGGTGTGGATCCGTAGCGCCGTAAGTTAAAAGTCGTTTTCACAGCATAGTTTACCACTCAAATACCTGCAAATGGAATTGACCTTTTTGAGTTGAGACCAGATGGTTTCAAGTTCAAAGTTGTCCCAAACCCTGGTAGCAGATACTATGATACCCAAAGCAAGCACAGTTAATTCGTGACGCCCCTTGTTAAGTAATACCGCCTCTTTAACATTTCTCAACGTCGACAAGGATCTGGGACTAACCCACCACAAACATGAAATCGGATATTTCAGATCTTCGGGAATTATTTGGAGTTTTTGTAAATTAAATGGCGCAGCCAAAGAGATGATCCGGCGGGCCTAGGGCAACGGGTCTAGGGCAGAATCCTTGCATCCTGAGAGTTTGTTGTTACAAGCCTTAAGTGGGTATACCCTAGTATATCGTACGACGTTCGCCGCAAACCTAGCGGACCTATCGTACGACGTGTGCCGTAAACCTATCGTACGGCCTTGTGTCGTAAACTTGTCGCACGACGTACATGTATGCCGTAAAACAAATCGTGCGGCGTTAAAAACGTTCATTGGTGCAGTCCAAGATATAAATCGGGGAAACACATACGCCTTACAGCTACGGCAACTTTTATACAGACAAACATGAGCTTCTGCATTGTAAAAGTCAAATACTCAACGTATCACCCATGCCATTTTCAACTGTACATGTCATTGTTCCAGTATAGTTAGGTAGGTAGGTAGGATCTAGCATTCTTAACGGACGCGATGAAGATTCTTGTGAGTTCCAAGAACAACAGACATTATGTAAACGGAAAAATCCATAAGAAATCTATGTTTACTCAGAAAACTGCGAACGTCTGAACGGATCTACGCTCCCTCCTGGCAACTAAACATGTTGAATGGATACGAGTCAAACATGCTCTGTTTTTAAGACAGCGATTTTAAAGGCCGGTCCGAATGTTAGGCGCTTAATGGTAATCACATAAGCGCACTAACGTAAAGGTTCTAAAGTGTCCCCGTCAGGCTAAGGTCTCTGCATTTAAGAGGGACTTAACGGTCTTATTCAGACACGTTCGTAACATTGGCGGGAATATACTATGGCCATATGGATGGGATAAGCGTTTTTTTAAAGCAGGCCTGGGAAAGAGAATACGGTTTATTTGGACGACCCTCACCTCTTGCAAGCTTAACAACATCTGCAGCTTTTAAACTAGATACACTTTAGGTCCAGGGAGTTTGCCCAGGCTCTTCTTCTATACACAGCATATTATTTCCAACGCCATTTTCGCAGCCCTATTTCTGTTGTACAGGCCATAGGGCTTCACGTTCTCTAAAAATGGGCTAAAACGTTTAGTTTTGACCCTTTTGACAATTTCATCCGGGATTCCTTTTCTATTCTTAGTTCCATGTTCACATAACCATGCTTTATCATTTCCCCGCTTTGGCCGTGCTTTCCGGGGTTTAACGTGGGATAAAGTCACATCATACGCACGAGTGACAACAACAGGCCGCGAAATCCGATCAACGTCAAATCTAGCTTTTCAGAGCTGGCTGAGCAGGAAGTGGAAGAGACAGCTGCCAAGCTTAACATTGAACTTGTCAAGGGTTTCCTAGAAAACAGTTTCCAAGCAGCGACATTAAACAGACGTTCTTCCACTTCAGTGTGTGTTTTTATGTGAAGTGCCACATGCAGGCTCTATTTGATTAGGCTTCTTCGCGCGTAATTACGTACCTTTTTCAACTTATTCACGGCGTACATACGGGATCTGCAGTCGTGACAGTACGCGAAGAAAGGTTTTATCAAACACTTTCAGCCAGCGCACGACTAACAACGTGACTGCAATTCTTATACATATATATCTGATGCTGTATGGTTAATCTTTCGAGTACGTTTTCTCCGCTACGTACATCACTTACATAATGGCAACATTGGGGCCTGCTAGGCAATCAAACTTTCGACCCTTACAACAACCCTTACCAAAAAACCACCTTGCCACCTTGGTGGTGGGTGACGATATTCCAGGACAACACCATGAATGATTCAATATGACAGCATCATATATATGAAGCAACAGATCTGTCGGATAGGGTTATTCTCGCGAGAAGCGCACATCCTGTTTGTCCGTCATTCTCCTTCATCTAGTTTTATAGGCCGATGTGATCACAGCTCAGCACTCTAACTTAATGAGCCACAGAGAGAGCCATGTTACCTTATTGATGACTTGTGCCTTTCCTGTAGTTTTCCACATAGTTAGCGGGAGTAAGGTGTCATGACAATTTGGCACAAATACGCCCAAATCTACACAATCCATTCCCATTCGTCGTAGGTCGTCGGACAATTTTGACGCCGAAGGACTTCAAAGCAGGCTGTGACAGAACCAACGTTAACCACCGACAAGGATCTATGACATCCTTTTCGGTAAGAAGCCAGCTGAAGTTTGTACGGCACATGCACGACTGTCCCAAGAATGCCCACAGTTTGTGATCGTACGACGATCTACGTCGAATGGGAATGGAGGCTCTTAAGGAGGAGTTGGAAGTTATATTCTGTCTATTAATTTTTGTTATACTCTACCTAGCTCATCACAAAAAGAAATGCTGAAAGTTGATTTCGCAAGACTGTTGTTTTATTCTTTGGGATTTGGGATCGTTAGGAATATGCCTTGTAACTAGAACTAGAAGGCGTCTGGTTACTGTTTTTCTGTATTGTGTCTTAGATACAGTCAAACCGAAATGCCTAAAGCATGATAACTGACTGTGCATCAGATGAATACACGGGGTTCATAAGTGTGCAGATCATTCTCACATAAACATAGAACACTGCGGTCAACAAGTGGAAAGAGATTTATGTAAGTAGGTTTACAAAAGCCACTAGATTACCCAAAATTGACATTGACCTTTATTGTAACAACCCCAACCTACCTACCAAATATCATAACGACACACCCACCACACCCCAAGTTATAACCGGTTTAAAAAAAATCGGCAACCCCCATATATTATGTACCTAACACATAACCTTCTCGACGAAGGTACTTACTCTCCTTTATGCCAAATACCTGCTATTGTCATGTAAGAAGATGAAAAGAGGCCGCAGCATCTCCGCTTTAGAAAATAATGGCGTCTTTTTATTGCCCGGGCGGCACAGAGCCATCAACCTTCAGCTGAATTCATTGAAGGTCGCCGGATTTCAAAATCGCTGGAGATGAATTCGAACGTGTTTTTCGCCTGAAAATCTACCCTCTTAAATTGACCGGGGCTCAGCGACCCGTGGGCACCGGCAGATCCCTAAAAATCACACAGTGATCGAGAGGACACCGGTCGTGCCACTGCTGAAATGTCCATCAGAGCTCGTTGGAATTGTCGGGACCTCAAATGGTACGTAACGCCATGGTAATCGGGACTAGCCAAAACTAGCATGCAAGGGACAGCCCATGGAGGAAGAAAGGGGAGATAATATGATCAGATAGACCGGCAGGACCCTAAGTGAAACGTCAAGAAGAACAGAAAACCGAGAAGGTGGAGAAAACTGGTTGTCAGATCTTCTGTGGTCCCCAAAATAACTAGACTAAGGGACAGATGAGATGAGTCAAGTGAGTGGTTTTTCTGCCGCGTGACGCCGGTTTTAGGATGAAAAGAACGGAAGCACGAGAGCCACACGGCTACAACGAACAGCAGCACTGAAGCTCATGATGTCTTTGGATGAGATTGTATAAGAATTAATGATGGTTACCCACGTAGGAGTGTAGTATACATCACTATTCCTGTTCCTTCTGCAGTACATAAGAAAGCCACTAGGGAGCCCGTAATGTAACCATTTTTCGTGTTGCCAACATCTACCACCCTATCAAATATCATAAAAATCCATCCATAACCCTTTAAGTTATGCTGTTTACAAACACACACACACACACACACACACACACACACACACACACACACACACACACACACACACACACACACACACACACACACACACACACAGACACACACACACACACACACACACACACACACACACACACACACACACACACACACACACACACACACACACACACACACACACAGACAGACAGACAGACACACAAACAGACAGACAGACAGACACAGAGGCCAAGACAACATAACCTCCTTGGCGAAGGTAATTATGGCCGCCCACGTAGCCCTGTCCAGGACTCATCACTACAATCCTACTGATAGGATTAAGGCCTCTGTTCAATCCTCCAAATCACCACGAAGCTGCGCCACATAATAGTAGTTCGCACTGTGCATGGATGTGAGCTGGAAAGGGATAATCACCAGGTACGTGTGGTGATGTTTAAAACATGTCTTCTAAGACTGGAGGTAGAAACACGTTATCTCAGTGACTGACAGCAGATAATAGGGTAATTAAACTACCACTGATTTGGGTGGTTCTTAGTTTCTTTCTGTCGTTCTTATCAAATAAAAGATGTAAGGGGGTGGGGGTGGGTGAAATCAAATTGCAAATGAAATGATGTTAGATCTAAAAGCAATGTCAATCAAAATATTGATATTTTCCTTTTATCATATTGCAGTAGTTGTCTTTTGAAATGTCGAATGCTGTATTTTTTATTATATAATAAGGACGCCACTTTTCTATAATAAGTATTTTTAAACTAACTTATTTTGAGCTCTTCAAAAATTATGATTTTGATGTTTGATGTTTTATTAGATATCCACTAAATCTAATCTACTCTTCCTGGATTCCACCCATAAGAACACAGCATTTACATTCAGGATTACAGCACGCACATAACAGGGATTACAACTACAGAACAGCATACACATACATTTATTGGAACAACCAAAATGAGATTGTATGGCGTACGTAGATTGGAGCTAGGCTGCCTGT
This sequence comes from Branchiostoma floridae x Branchiostoma japonicum, assembly GCA_013266295.2. Classification (NCBI taxonomy): domain Eukaryota; kingdom Metazoa; phylum Chordata; class Leptocardii; order Amphioxiformes; family Branchiostomatidae; genus Branchiostoma; species Branchiostoma floridae x Branchiostoma japonicum. The sequence goes on from CM023824.1 coordinate 14,839,197, forward strand.
CAACCTTCTCCCCACCCACGCGCTGTCAACCTACTCTGTCCGTGAACAAACATACACACAAACCCACAGACAACCCACCAAAAACAATACTTTTGTACCCAGAGGTACAGATCTTTGATGTGCTCTCGGCACATTACAGATGAACATACAGTTTCTGAAACCCTAGAAGCGTGTTCAGGATGTCTATTCTAATATAGATGAATTAAGATATTAACAACCATAAAGATTTGTACTAATTACTAATATTGGAGATTTTTGTCGCTGGATGCACGTCTACTGATCATTATCCTTGCAGAAATCCGTGAAGATCACACAATGGTACGTTATAGGAGTTGGATGTACATGTAGTAGGGCCAATGAGATCCTATTAGGCAATCTTTCCAGCATCTTCGACGTCTTTTGTATCCTTGAAATGGGTCAGAAACACCTGGGCACTTGCTATAATGCATTTCGTATGTGAGCTGATTGTAAAATAGCAACATAAGCATTTTGTAAACGAGGAACGTATACAAAATATGCCACGAAGTAACAGTTTATAGTCTACAGCAGGATTCCTCTCTAAAAATCTGTAGTAGAAAAACACATGTACACTGAATCATTGGGGAAGAACTCGGGGAGGTAGACTGTACCCTCCAAGGAGAGGTTAGGCTTGTTTTGGGGCGTTTTGCCTTGTCTATTTTATCAGCTTTTCTCTAGGAAACCTTAAGAAAAGCTGACAAAATAGAAAGCCTGTCAAAACGTCTAAAAACGTCCAAATGCAAAACAAGAAGCCTAACCTCTACTTGGAAAAAAGGTAGATTGCTTTATTATTTAGTACTGAAAATGAACTTGTTTCACTGCCGTTTATAACTATCTTATACCGCGTTTCCCATATAAGGAGAACATAAGTTTGTTGAGGATGCTTTGTATGGCAGGATGCACTGCAACTGTTTTAAAAGGTTTTGCCACTTGACACGACGCAGAGGGGGCGCCACGAAATTTTGTCGGGATAGGAGGTTGGCTCGCAGATGCTGATGACCGAATAGGCACCTCCGAAGGTTCGACCAAATTAGGCAGGGGTGGGCATCCCCCGGAAAACGTTGAAATCTTAACCCTCTGAAACGCCATTTCCTGCATTTTGAATTGAGGTGTTCGCAAACTCGCTGCCACCAAGGACAGTAGAGCCACCATCGCTAGATAGCTTAAAACAACAGTTAGTGTGCCAGGCTAGATGTAACAGGTTGCTCAGTGTTATATTACCAGCTGCCGCCGCGCCTGCGAAGCTGGTATGTTACGCCGAAGGGCGGTTACTAGTAGTACAGCTGTACAAATTACAATACAGATATTTCTTATGTCCAGTCGCGCTTTCATTGAACGTTCTTCGCGTAGTACCAGGACGCCTCCAGTCCTTGAGGCGGCGTTAACGTCGACGGCGCCACGCGCGTGAGATGTCCTACATTCTCCCTCCCGCTGCGTGACACCCGGTTAACGTAACGTTCTCTCGTAAAGACCGGGGTCCCGTGTTTGATTAGAGTCACGCCTCAAGCAAACAACTCGCCACACATATCGAAAAGAGTAGGGGTCCTTCTCTGTGTGAGTCAATCAAACCTTACAGTCCGGCCTTGCACAGCTTGTACTTAGATACTAGTGCGTTACCAATACGCGGTTTACCGGTTATAATGTATGCGTAACAAACAAACAAAAGCGCCACGCGCAGGAAGTGTCCTAGTTCCTAACTACCGCTGGTTGACATCCCGCTGTATCCTTCGCTCTGCGGCAGGCACGCTGATTAGCATGGCGGCGATGGGAAATAATGGGCCCGGCAGAATGATCATGTTGCACGAATCAATGGCTAACCAAGGGCTAACACATCACACACGCACCGATAATCTAAGATAAAGTATGGCGTAGGGACGCCTGAGGTGTTTGCTTGACAGAGCCACCGAGATAATGAGAACCAACAGAAAGATGGCTGAAGCACTTTCGCCTTTCTCTGGAGATGATTGTGGTCCAAATTAGTGATTTTGATACTATTAAAGCCCCCGTCACACATTCAGGACCTTCCCACGACGTTGCTCCCGACCACTCCCCAACCAAGGTCGGTGCTGGGTTGGACGTAGCATAGAATCCAGTTTATTCTAGCTCCAGTTCACTCCTCTGATCGCATCCAAGTAGATTATGACCAGCCCGACTTCGATCTGTCAAAATTCGTAGCTTTTTAAAGACTAGTAGGCAACATCGCCGACCAACTCCCAACCACAGATGACTTTGTTCACCACTAACTTCCCACCACGGTATGGAGAAGGTCGGGAGGCTATAGTCGGCTATGTATGATAGGGGCTTAAACCATGAAGATCTGGGTCAATAGCCTGCTTAGGGTCCGGTCATATACTTCACATCGTCGTACGATCGCAACCTTGGGGCATTCTTGTGATAGTTGTGCGTGTGTCGTACAAATTTCAGCTGTCTTATTATGGAAAAGGATGTCTTAGATACACCTCTAAGTCGAGAGAACCCATGGAACCATTCCGATTCCCAGAAATACCAATAGGAGCTCAGGATTCATTGCCACTTTGGAAACCAGTCATCACAGCTTCCAACACCACGGTAACAGACAGTTCTCAGTCTCAGTCTGACAAAAGTAATCGGTCCATGTTAGAACATATGCATCAATCAACAGGATTAGGATGTTCCCAATTCTCCTGACTGGGAGGTGTTGGCCATCAAGCCTGTAGGGGTCTGACTAGAAGCGTGATGTAGTTAGGCTAGCACGCTATATACAAATTCTCTGCTCATTACCAACCAAGGCTACCACGCGTGAAGCATGTTAAGTGGGTGTTTTACATGGGGAAAACTACCTCATTTACCTTCCGTTTGCTTCCTAAACTTGCCAATGATGGAAAAGGGCAAGTAAAACAACCTTTAAATTTGACCGCCCGAGCGCCGTCCAATTAATAGGTCTTGAAGATTTTAAAATACCTTGCCTCTAAATATACGCCTGGTCACCGAAAAAGATGTTGTCCTCGATTCTACATTCAAAAAGGCTCTTTTGATGTTATGGAAAAAGATGGTAGGCTAATATCGAAGAATGGACCGACACGATACTAAGAAGAATAGAAAAGCAAGAAGGGTGGAGAAAACTGGTTGTGAGATCTTCTGTAGTGTCCAACGGTCAAATAATTAGGACTAAAGGATAGATGAGGGGTTATTCATACACAGAGTAACGGATCTTGGATTAATCCTCCTTTTTGTCACGGGTCTTGGATAAAAGCTATTTTTAGAAGACTAGAGGGGTAATCTTACACGCACTCGTCTGTTATATATGTAATCATCTGATACATTTTACAGCGCGCTGTGGTTCATCTTCTAGTTAGGCCCCCTTTCTAGTAGGGCGGCGATCGCGCGTATGGCGACCAAAGATTTGACAGATCCCTCAACAAATGCCATAGCTAAAGAGCGAATTTTAAAGCGTTTTGTGTATTTTCTTGTCTTCTAAATCATAGATCATGCTAGATGTAAAGGTACATCTAGCATCATATTCCAATCATGAAATTAAGGTTCTCAATTTGCTCGCCGCACGGACGCAGCGCGACCGCCGCCCCAGTGGAAAGGTAGTTCAGCCGGCTTCATCTTGTTATGACCGCCTTCTGTAACTACACGCGCTATCTACTAGAAGGGCTCCACAGGAAGATTATGACCGCGAAGAGGCGTATACTGTATTTAAGAGCTGTGCAGCACATGGCACAGAAGAAGCGTGGATTGAATATTCCTATTTTAGGTGCACCGGTGAGGTTTGTCCTTGTTGGGTAAGTTTGAATAGAGAGTGAGATTGGCTCAGTGGAATAGCACGTGTCTGTAAACATTACTTGCTATCTTTAGCGACGACCAAAGAACTTCCTGTCTTTTGCACATTCATTCTGCTGTTGGGGTGATATTGTTCCGATTAGATTTATTCATACAGTTATGCAAAAACTGATGAGGGTGTTACAAGGTAGTGGTGAAAGTGTGTGTAAAAATGTGTACAGTAAGGTTGTCTTGCCAGTTAAATCTTTCTAGAAAATTGGCAAATATGGGAAAAATTTTTGTTTATGCGGTGCAAAAGTGCATGAACGTTTTGAAATGCATGTTTAAGAAAACTGATTTTATGTTTTTAATACAGTAATAGCTTCCACTGTAGCTTTATCTCACGATAATTATTTTACGGTGCGCTCACATTCACCACAGGTCGTCCTACGATTTTGATTTTGATTTGATTTTGAGATTCTTTATGCATCTGACGTGTTTCATACACCTTTTGTAACACTGGACAACGGATGAGGGTTACGAAAACCTATGTGATGTTTCCAATAATGGAAAAAAATACGTTGGCTTTCGCTGATGAAGTGAGATCTTGCTCCAGGTATCTAACGTATTCCATATGTTTTATTTTTTTGTTGCAACATTCAAACCAATACAGAACACAGTGGTGCCGTTATCAAGCGAGTTGGCTTATAAAGTTATCAACAGAACCAACGAACAGAAAAGAAGAAAAAAAAATGATACAAGACATGTAACAGGAACGGGAGCGGTAATTTCTGTTGCTTAGTGTCTTGTATAACACAGAGCGGCCCGTTAGATATTACCCGCAGAAACTACTACGTGAGCTGCATTTCAATCCCTCTGGTTCCGCAAGTCATGATGCATACTGATAGTCTGACAAGCGTTCTCACCTTTTGTGAAGCCCGCAGATTTCAATAATGCCTGTCCGCGCTACGCACAGGAGAATCTCCCGTCGCCCCCTACTCTTCCAATTACGATAGTTTCAACCTTCTCCGCCTACACACAGACCGACTCGAGATCTCCCGCGCCGACCAATCAGAGGGGACCTTCCTTAATAAGATTCTCCCAGCCTACACAAGCGACCCAGTCGATATCCTGCCACCGCTTGGCTAACGTCGTTAACGCGCCAAGCCGCAACTCCACGGGCCATGTGATGCCACGGGGGTGACCACTTCGCTTCATACCCACGTACAAACGGTTTTTATCTAATTGTGCAGTCCTTGTTTCAACAGCTGCTGTGAGAGATAAAAAGGTGGTTCATAACCCTAGTTGTACCGGCAGGACTGGCAAATGTAGTTCCCGCGGCATGAGGAAGCCTTTCGTGGCAAAGGCGCTGTCCGTGGTGCTGATCTTACCGGTGTGCTGCATCCTGGCTTTCTCCGACTACGACTTACAAGTCCTGCGGTCGCAATGCTTCGCCAGATGCTACGAAAAGGTAAGGATTTCCTGCTATCTAAGGGCTGAAATTCTCCTGGAAGTATATCGCTTTCGTTGTCTATACCTTTGTTATAGATGCGAAAGCCCTTTACGTAGCATTTTGTTAACTATATTTCAAACAGTTTTGGCACACATGCTGGACAGAGGATGAAGACAATCAATATCTGTCTTAGTGAAATCCAATAGGTTACCTCTAGATAAGGTACTTAAATCTGGCATTTTCAAAATAACTCGTGCCACGTTCAGGATTTAGAAACGACTTGTTACGGTGAGGTAGTAAAACTCAAATTGACATATGGCCTTAACGTCTATTTACGTCGCCTTTATGGGAGACCTGGTGTGGTCAGGTACCTGTTGCCTTGGATTGATGAGCGTAACGGAGTTTGTAACGTGCCGTAATTTATGACACTGCCCGCGACAGGCACCGAGTTGGCGGGCTCATTTCTTCCACATTATATCGTACATCAATGCTGTTTTGCATATCGTGGACTTCTTCTTTTTCCCTACCATTGATCCTTACTAGCCAGACTTTGGCCAGAAGCTATAACGTAAAATAGTACCCACATCAGCCTCTTCAGTCTTATCTTACTCTTCACCGTTAAAACGTTTGTTGTTGTTTATCTATGTGCACATAAAAAAAGAAACAAATGACATAGTAACATCAAAAACAACATGGTGTCTATCAACAGTTGATGTCACACAGGAGACATAAGCAACTGTCTTAATTGGAAAGCAATGCGGAGAGCAGATAACGCTAATCGGTAGAAAAATACAGCTCGAACTGTACAATTGTGTGTTACGGATGCCCGGACGATGATAAGCCTACTACATGTAGTTTCCTCCTGAATAATTATCGAGATTACTCAAATAATCCTCTAGCAATGGTTAGATCTCTCATCTCTCATCATCTCATCTCATCAGTCCCTTAGTCTAGTTATTTGGCCGTTGAGGCACAACGAGAAGATCTAACAACCAGTTTTCTCCACCCTTCTCGGTTTTCTGTTCCACTTAGTGTCGTGCCTGCCCATTCTCTGATATCATCCTCACAACTTTTCCGTTTCCTAACCCTGTTTCCTCCTCCCTGGTCTGTTTCTTGCATGTTTTTCTCTATTCCCCATAACCGTGACACCTGGCCATATGGCTTCAACTTTCGTTTCTTTACTGTGGTTAGGTCGTCTTCCTGTTTTGTTTACATAAGCAGACCAAAGCAGGTGAGTCCCAATGGCAGTACATTTGGTCTGGGCATCGACTCCAGCGATCTAAAAAAAATAGAATGGTTGTTGACAAGGACGTTGATATCAGACTCAGACATTAACGAATCCCCTCGGTGCATCATTTGAACTGTCTACAAGGCTTGCCAACTGTTGGTCACAGGCTCGTCATTTGACTGATCGACAGTGATTTTGTAACCCTCAATAGCATTGGCGTTTTGGTGGATACTTTTACTCACAGCTAAACATTTCACAGTTGAGTGATTTCTAGTTCTGACGCAGTTTAAACCACGAGAAAAAAGGCTTGTCATCTGACTGATCGTTTGTAACTTTACCCTTCTCACAGTAAGCGCGGATATTCTAACTCAGAGATAAAATTTCACAGTCGAGTGATTTCTAGTTCTGACGCAGTTCAGACCATGAGAAAAAAGACTGATCGTCTGCAATTTTAACCCACTTACGGGGAGGGTGGATATTCTTACTCAAAGCTATCCATTTACAGTCGAGTGATTCCTAGTTCTTACGCAGCTGAAACCATGAGAAAAAGCCTCTTACGTATTGTGTTCTCCACAGGCGCCATAAAGGTATAGCCTCCATGATGCCCACTGACACGTCAAGCCACTACACGCCAATGGTAATAGGAATGGACGAGGTTTCTTCGCTTGAAGTTAACATTTCCTAGTTAGCCGCCCATCAGCGTACCGCATCCAAACATCTGGGTCCGAACCACTTCAAATAGACGTGATAAGGGCAAGAGTTGCTGCTAGCATAAAGCGCCGTGCGAACTACCGCTTAAGCTTTGGAACCAACACTAGATGTTTGATATTTTGATGTTTTATTAGATATCCAATAGACTCCACTCCTAAAAACACTGCATGTCCATACGGGATTACAGTGCACACATAACAGTGTTTTATTAGATATCCATTAGATTAGAATAAATATACTCTTCCAGCTGGATTCCATCCATGAAAATACAGCATGTACATACAGGATTACAATACAAACATAACAGGGCTTACAGAACAGCACACTAACACGGGAAATACGCCGCTTTTTTGTCGTTTAGACTTCGTCTTTTACAAAACAAGTCTTTACCAGAAAGCCTTTTCTTTAACCTAAAACTGTCTCGTTAGTAAAGCACTTATGTCCGACTGTACGATCTGCGTTCACAAAGACCAGGTGGGCGGACTATAGACTCAAGGACCTTATTTTCTTCATTTCCTGTGAGGAATTGTGCGAACTCTCGTCATTAGTCATAATGGAAGGACATTATGAGCTACTGCTGCCCGAAATGATGACCTAGATATGTCAAGATATTCTTCATTTTCTGGACCAATACAAAGACTCATTTATATACAGGTTATACTTGTGTCTTCAGACTCATTCTCAGTCACTGATGGAATAGAATTTATCTGGTCCGTTGATTTATTTTGTATGACGAATTGATGCTGTGGGAAACAATATATGGGTTCTTTACCTAAATTGGACGACTTAATCAATACAGAAGCTGAGTTGCTGTGGAAAACAGTATCATGTTATCCCTCACTACATGCTTCTCAACGATTGATCCTGTGATCATGATGAAACAATATATCATTCATTTTCATTTTATTTATCTTACCAGTGGCTCACACTCAGGCCGGTGACCTGTTTTACAGGTGTCCCTGATTATATCGGTTCTTTCCCAAAATTGGACGCTGGAATCCCCCAAGCCGCTACAAGCAGGCGTCACACCGTGGTTTTTGACCCCTAGTCCAATCTGACTGATTATGCCGTCCTCGCTCAATAAGGAAAAATGGCCATATCCATCTATCAACGTGATTATCGAGATGGTCATTTCTAACACGGCCTCACGTGTGATTAGATCTACCTCCCCGCTACAGCAGTAATCTGACGTGTAGGGAAGCCAGGATATTAAACTATCCGCAGAGAAAATGGGCCTTAATATCATTGCAGAGATTTAATTTTCTTCATTTATTACAGCTTCAGAGAATAAAATCTGTGCGGTGAAGGCAACAGGATGGATGGATTATTTACAAGGCCGATCCTTCTAGAGGAAAAAAAACAAATTGTAAAGAAATATATAACTAATATGTAAATGTTAAGAAACCTGCAATACTGACAAATGGTGCAATATAAATAATTGTCACCCCAAACCCGTAAATGCGTATGTAACATAATTGACCTTGTGTGCACTCTTTGTGACACCCTATCGGTATTCAGAGTTTGCAACTCACGGCTCCTTTTTAATAGTCCCATGAGAGAAGTCGTCTTTATAGATTACACACAATCTCAACATAAATCCCACTGATGCTAATGTGATTTGCGTGTTAATTGTTGCTCATTAGGCATATGTCAACATACCCAGCATATATATATATATATGCACAACCATGTTCGGTATTATCATGAAAGTCATTGTGTAGGCAATAAAAGATCTTGCGCCACGAAATACATTTAGCACAGAGCAGAACATTTACAAACTTATCAATCTTTCATTAGTAATGTTAAGGCAGCCTGAAGCACAGTGTGAAACACCCAATCTAACTGTCGCGCTCATGTTATCTTCCTGATGTAGTGCAGTGTCGAGAATTTACGGGCGTCATTTGTTGCTTCAACTATTTATCCTGGGACTCGCTGTGAAGCGAGATATATGACTTTAAGAACCGCGCCAAATAACAATAAAACCAGCCTTGTAGTCGAACCTATGTGTCTGATAATGAGTAATTAAAGCTGAATACATACCTTTAACAAATGGAGAAATATTGCAGCTTCAGGACATGGTAAATATCACTTGAAGAAATCAGTGCTTATGGACATCACACGAATATGAACTTGAATAATGACAATAAACTAACCTTCAAGCTGAATGCATACCTTTAACAGATTGATAAATATTGCAGCGTCAGAACATGGTAAATATCACTTGACGAAATGAGTGCTCATCGTCACCACACGGATATCAAGTTTGCCATTTAGAGTCTGAAGACTCCTCGGCGGTTTGGCGTCTGTTCTATGGCTGTCTGTTTAGAGTCATGAGCAGACAGACTTGATTCAGACATCAGTCTTCATTCTCAAGGTCTTCAGGTACAGCACTGAATGTGTACCGCAGAGATGATACATACGTGAGTAGGATGGTAATACAGCACTAGTGTGTGTCAACTTTCATGTGGCGTATCACAGCAGATAGGACAATCACACATACAGCATATGTAATTTGAGTAGAGAGGACCACCAATTAATATAGATCATGATAGTTAGAACCTTATTTACATAACAAAAAAATGTAGAAAAGTTCACTGCGTCCCGGAAGTCTGAAATCCCCGATTTGTTGTTCGCATATTGAGAGGATTGGTTGCCCTGTTCCTCCTGTTTTTATGTTGTTTAACCATTAAAAAATCACCCCCCAACATGACAGGCAACGAGCGGCCATCGAACCATAACTGTTGCTTTTAGCCTGATTGATTCGATAGCCATGGCTTACGGCGGGGGAGGTCAAAGTGGCAAGCTGGCAAGTGGAAGAAAAATCCGTTAAAGTTGTCACACACGATTCAAGCGACGGACACTTATCGACGGGAGGGGATCACATGGCAACGGTGTACAGCAGAGGACATTGCTCTCATTATGAGGCTGAAATTTAAAGAAACAGGCTTTTAGAAATAGTTACCGCAATCTCCCCGAGAATTCTCCATAAAGAAAGCTTTACAAATCAACACATTTCTACTAAAATCACAAAACCCACTTATTATTAAAACAGTGGAACTATTCATTAGCCATTGCCTGCAAAGAAGAAGTCAAACACCAGAAATGTGAGTAGAAACATAATTAGACATTTTTACATCTTTTTACATTTGTGTGTTACGTTGCAAATAGCCTTTAACACGAGTTTGCAAATAAATTGTATGTTGACAAGGGAATTTTATAAGGTTGATAAGTAAACGTTATCTTCATTCCAACGGCATTTTTCCATTCCGTGTCGCATTTCCTGAGTGTTTACTTTGACCATGATTCCCATTATATTGCTGAGTGGCCCTCGCGTGCAGAATTCTCCTACTGCTGAAGTGGTGGGATTGCTGGCCCAGGCACGCGAGCAATTCACCCGCCTATCCATTACATCCGCGCCGGCAAATGCAAATTACGTGTCCGATGTGATTCCGCCTGGCATTATTGGAAATTACCACTGATCCAGGAATATCCCTCTCAGAGCCCAACATAAGAGCCACCTTGCCTTGCCGGATGTTTTGCAGGAGGAGATTGATTTAACAGCTTACGGAAAACACTTCGAATGGAATATTTCTCACGGCAGTTTTCGAGATCAACAAGTTGAACAAACTGTGTTACAGAAATCGTAATGTAATATTTTGGGGTGGTGGTTAAGTGTGTTTATTTCAATTGAGTACATCTTCTTTTCAGTATAGGAAAAGTAACCGTAGATCAACGAATTTTGATATTGTGCAAGCACCGACCTTTAGTGCCGGAATGATAGCCGCCCTGCCATAATCACCGCACCCTATTGAGGCTGTTGGAGGGCATCCAAGAAGAAGAAAAGGAATCGGCTGACTTTTGGCCCACCAATTTGAACACTTTTCAGAAAACGCTTGTAAGAATTCAGAATGTAAATTTTGGAAACCACACATGTACTTACTGTGGTGAAAACGTTTCATATGTAATTGTGTCTCTGAAATTTCTAGAAAACAAAACTGGTGCTGCTAAATGTTTCATACAATGATTCTTCAACGGGTCTTGATGATATTTTGCGTTTATATGAAAACAGGTAAAATACTGGATTGGGTCAAGTTTTTTTTTCAAAATTCATTCCCTTTCCATCAGAAAAGCGCAGTTTTGTGTCATAGTTCAGATTCATGTGGTGTAACCGCCATGGGTGAAATACAATGTATATGAAAGACTTGAAGCATTTAACATCAGCTTCACGTCGCCGTCTATGTGGCACCTGTGATATGTTGTGGGTTTAACCGTGCTTTACCACCGCCGTTTGCAAAGCCGGAGATGGAGCGAGGTCGCGGATTTTATCACACGAGGCGCAATTAAAACGGCACGCAGTGATATCACTTCGCACCTGCTACCTGCTTATCTTCCTGTGCTAGGGCGAACCCTTCGGGAATCTGTAACCGTCTCTGTTTTCATGTTTGTCCAGTGCTACACTTTCATCCTTGTGTTAGGAATAACACATTTTGGTTACAAAATAAGTCCACAAGTCATATACGTGAATGTACGTTTATCCAGGTACAGTACCGGTACATTGATGTTCCGGAATGTTGGACCTGTACCTAGATGATTTTCACAATACTCTACCGGAACGCAGCACAAGTTCGCACACCGCGACCTTAACTCGACTCTAGCTTCATCCCTGGATTTTCACATTCAAAGCCATACTCTTCTCTCTCTCTCTGGTGCGCCTGCATAAAGGCTGGATTTGGGTAAATATGTCCCATGTGGAGACTGAGGCTAGAGTAGATAAGTCTCCTGCACAGACGGGGGATTTCAGCCGTTAGACGCCTTACCATCAGGAGCTGCGCAAGAGGTTTCGGCTTAACAGATAGGACGCTCTCACAAAAGACCGCATTAGGGGATTTAGTATAGACACCATTTTAGGTTCAATAAGGTCTCCTGTCATCCCCATGCGGTGACGAATATAGTAGTGATTCCAAGACAGGGTTTTACCATCGGTTTGGCAGTTTTCACTGAATACAGCGACTTGCACTTGCAGGGATATTATTTTTACCATCGCCAAGAAGGGTATGTTTTCAGTAGCGTTTGTCTGTCTGTCTATCTGTGTACAGCATAACTCAAGAAGCTATGGATGGATTGTCATGAAACTTGGTACATGTAGGTGGGTAGGTCTTCATGAGACCTAGAAATGATTAGATTTTGGGCCCCTGGCGGCTTTTGTTGGTACTGCAGCAGAACCTCCTGTTTTGATATCTCATAATCTGGACATGCCAGGGTCACGATTTTTGCATGGTAGATAGCTCTTGGGCTAGGGAAGAAGTGACATGAGTTTGGGCCTCCTAGCAGCTTGTCCTGGAACTGCAGGATCTTTATTGAAAAAAACTTTTAAGGAGGATAACTCAAGAACCAGTCGACGGATGGTCGTGATTTTTGGTATGTAGGTAGCGGAAGTGATGCTTGACATGGCTAAATAACAATTAGGCAAATCAGGATCTAATTTGCGTAATTAATAAGGAAATTCTATAAATCTGTTTTGTTTGATAATAGGGCTATGAAACGCTTGACATATGTGATTGAGAAAGAGGGGATCATTAGCAGATATTGATTATGTAAATGAGCACCTAATTTGCATAATTAGTGGGAACTTGCTATACACTAGTAATCATTAGGCCACAGCAAGTAAATTTTATGGATGACATCCTCGCGCGCATTGATTTTCGCCTGATTTCAGAAAAAAAAACAAGAAATTTTGTTGCCCTGCGACGGTAGTCAACATGCCAAAAAAGGGAAAATATGTCATGAACGTCCATTTGCAAGACAAGGCTCTGATTTACTCTTTTATTTTTACTTTGATACAATGTTGTATTTTATTCATATGTGATGTTGCCACTGAATCAAAACCATTTGTACAATAATTGAAAATTTTATTTAGTCACTTCTTTTTTCAAAGTTGTTTCAGAGACAAATCGGTGTTGTAACAGTTGGCACAATAAAGGTAGAGTATGGCTTCCAGACAGTTCGGTTTATGAGTCACTCTGTCAGTGATTGAGCCCTGTGTTCTGCCTGGTAGGCAGTCTCTAAACTCAGAGACCACCAGGGATCCAGCAAACTTGAGGCGCAATTCCTTGTGTTTGATGGCAAGTGTTGACAGTCCAGGGTGTTCCATTACAAATGAATACCCAGTGTAGTATCTACCAAGATGGTACAGCAAGCTCTTTTTTTGTTCTATTTAATAAAGACACATCTGCAAGGACAGGTAATACTGTTGAATACAGCGACAGAAGACCTGTTGGGTATGATATCATGTTTTACCGCCTAAATTCTTGTTCAACGAGGTTTACGATCTCAAAATCTGAAAATGTAGGAATCTTGTTTTTTTTGGCCTGCCTTGTTTTTTTTTCGCCCTCTCGCATTAATTTTGGAGTCTCCGGAGGATGTCATCCATAAAATTTACTTGCTATGGCCTTATGGTGGTAACTGTTGGGAAATTAATACTTGCTGAATTTGGAAGTTAAGTAAAGGTGAACATCATTCAACATAATTTATTCAAGTCATGACCTTATTTGCATTATTTATGAGGAGATGTCAGAATAGCGTATTTTCTTAAGATAATACTGTCATTGGGTGGAGAATATGATTAACTGATATGATTCATGCAAATAAGGCTCTTAATCAATTACTACAAAATGTATAATTCGTCTACCAGAAGGGTTAACATCATTTGGCGAAGGTATGAGGTCGTGGAACTCTTGTTTTCAATTTATTGTGTAACAGGAAAATGGTCTGGAAAAGTTGAACGGCATCACTGAACTGTTTTGATTATCAAGTTACATTTAGATAGTACTACTAGTGGTTACAGTCTGGGACGTCTGTACTTCGCCAGATATTTGATACTCAGTCTTAGTTGAAAATAACATTGATTGAGATTATTGTAACTTTTTTTCTGGAATGAATGCTGTAATTCCCTGCAGTTGTATATTAATTCATTGTCCATATCTAGAAAACCTCCAATAAACTACATTTCTACTAAGAATTACAGAACCCATTTATCCTTATAAACGTGGGACTATTCATTGGCCACTGCATCCAAAGAAGAAATCCACCATCCCAGTAATGTACGTAACATCAGATAGACCCGCAGACACCTACGTTATCATATCTGCGTGTTCCCTTGCAATTAGCCATTGAGTTTGCAAATAAAGTTTGAATATTCCCAGCAGATAAGATCAGATTGTGGATGTCATACTGACTTCCATTGTCACAGCAAATGTAAGTACTTGCATATTCATATTCACCATGCTTTTAAAGTAAGATAGCATGGTGTTTGGAACAAACTGACCGACGTGTACGTAATACAAAATAAATCAAGCAACTGGATACATTGTCTGAAGAATCAGACGTTTGAGATAGCATCCGCTGTGTTTCATCAGTGACTGAGAATGAGTCTGAAGACAAGTGACCGACGTGTAATGTCTGTGACATCAACCCATGTACGCCTACATATATAGACTATATATATATGTCATATGTACCGTTAGATTACACGGAACATATTAACATCTAGGTCAGGCGACGGTCGAGAAAATGCACCGGCACGCCAGCATGGATACAAGTAACGGTAACCCCTGTGTCTGGCAGACATTTTGCTGCATTATGTTTCCATACAGTGCAAAACAGGTCCGTTTAAAACTTACTGCATTAAATATATCACTCTTTTTAACGTTATAAATTTGTATGATTTGAATGCCTTCGCGTTTTAATGTAATCTGATCATGGTATTTAAAGACGAAAAACAGGATATCACTAAATAGTGCAAAGACAGAAACACCATGTCTTCAGGTCAAAATACGTTTTTAGGAAATATGTTTTCCTGTCAAGGAATCAGTCACGCCTTTGAAGCCTGTTTCCTTAGAGGCTTTTAGCAGTGATCTCCTTACATGACAAAACCGGGGGAGGAACGCTACAGGCTGGACCAGGAAGATAGGAATCTTTTAAGCCATTGCTGTGCATGTTATGACCTCATCATGACGTTTATGCGGATGCTGTTTGCTTAAAAACTTCAAAGGCGTCTAAGAAGAAGCCCCAAGGCTGTGGTTCTTGGCTAGTATGTAGATAGCAAAGAAAAGGTCGTAAAATCAGTGACGTCTTTGGTCTGCATGAAGCAGTCGCTACGGAAGGTAACCGCCGTCACACCTGACATCACTGCCGGGAGAGTTATTACAGGGACTACATCAGACTTCAGTGGATTTTAGTGATTGTATTCAAGATAATGTGAGGGCAGACTGTACACAGAGGGCGAAGGACAGAAAAGGATGGAGGAAGATAGTGCTGGAAGCAACCGTAGGGAGTGCGTCAGGGATTTTATATCATACCCGGGCGGCGTAACAGTGCTCCCGGCCGTGTTGTATTCTCCCGTACGACCGGATGTATAAAACGGGCATCCATAGAACATTCGAACGCGCTTCGCTTGCGCCGCTACAAAAATTCGAACGCGTTTCGACCCAACCGTGCGCGCCGCTTTCGAAAATTCGAATACAGGATTCGGACGTTGGAGTGGATGTTGAGCGGTTTTGTTTGTTTAGGGACACCAAATTTTCGCTCATATCGCCTTGAAAGACGTGTTTTCTAAGGTGGGTATGATATAAATAGCATACAACACGGTGTATTCCGCATCACCCTCGGTCTCGGCCCTCCCGCGAGTCGGATCGCCCTCCGGCCTTCGGCCGTCGGGCGATCCAACTCGCGGTCGGGCCGATACCTCGGGCAATACGGAATACACCGTGTTGTATGCTCTATTTATAGTCATTGTATACAAGATATCGTCCCGAAACCTCAAGATGAGAATAAGACAAGGGGAAGGTGATTTAAGATAAGTCCCTGCGTATTTGTCAGCATGCAACTTTTGAAAGATCCCCAACTAACCTCACATGAGCAAAGTTGTATTCTAGGATAGATTGACAGCTGAAGACGATTGATTCTAAAAAGATAGTATGGTGGGTGATATCTGTAACATCAATCTATGTACTCACTATCAATAGAACGAGTTCATTCCTGCCTATCTATTCTAGGCATAAAAACTTTGCCTTAAAATAGGCTTGTGCTTCTATGTTAAAACTCAGCAACACGAGAAGTGTAGATATTCCAGTCTGTGGCTATTCAAACCTCTCTCCAGCAGTAACAGATGTTGATGGATATACATCACATCGTGCCTACTCATATTTGCTATCATTGGAACTAGATATCTAACCAGTAAGACCTAATCTTCCACTGGTCATGACAGAGTCGTGTCACACGATGTGATACAATGTCACCAAGCGCTGGATACGTTAACATAATGTGTGGCCTTCACGAAACTTACACCAATGCTACGGTCTGCCAATGCTTCTGATAAGTGTTGACTAGTTCTGCCTGTTCATTCTAGTGACGCTGAGGAAGAGTAATGGATGTTACTCGTAATTTATCCAGTAGTAGAGTTTGCGTTGTCTATGAATATCGTTACCTGGATGTCTAACCTTCATCAAGGTTGCTGCGGTCAATGACACACGTGAAACGACGTCTAATATACTGTATTCCCATTTGCTGAGACCTGTCAAGCTGAATTTATGTTACCGAGCCCACGGACCCCGAGGTCAATACATCAATCTAGCTCCAATACTTTAGAGCGGCAATTCAACAAATGTGATTTTCTGCTACATGACATCTACATATCCCAGCGTTCTCCTTTACAATTTTGGCATTATGACAGAATATGCTGTGGTGAGTTTGATGAACCTGAACACAGCACGAAAAGTTGGATTTAAGTCTGAGAGGTATGTCTGGGGATGAGTACCTATAGTGAGGGTCACAACCCGCTGGACGTGCAACTGCGTGGTGTCTACGTGCGAAAACGTGGGCAAATTTTGGGATCCGTAAGTGGTGAGTACCGCCTCCGTGCGGAATCCTACGAAATCCAACGGATTTGGGAGGAGCACGCAGACACGCCTAGTAAGACACGCCGTAGCACTTTAACTTTCACTGCGTTCGGGCTGCAGATTCACCCCCCGTACGAGTCAGTACGGGCGACGCGCGTGCCCTGTACAGTGCACCATGTTGTACGCACTTAGTACGGCTAAATGCGAGTAAGGAAACATATAGTACAACATGCGAGTAAGGAAACCGTACGTAAGCAGCACGTGTAAGTACGGCCTGAATACGGTAACGTGGCAATCGCACAGAGATCGTACGTTGTAAGCACGTACAACTCACTTACCACTTGCGCAACGAACGATGCACGCAACCGCTCACGGCCAGGCGAGTGACGTGCGTTGACGTACTCCCTCCCTGCTCTTGCCAGTCCTTCCCCACGTTTTCAGAAAAAACGTGGCAGACGTGACCTCCCACAAAAACGTACGGACAAAAAACACGTACGGCGGTACGGTGATACCACGCACGATAAATGCCAGGCAAGTCCGTTATGTGGTTGCCTTTGGCATTTGATGTTTTAGGCAACCATTACCAGACTTACCTGGCATCTATTGCTTTTACTTAGGTAACCATTGGCAGACGTACCTGGCAGACTTACCTTGGACCTTATCACGTATCAGCTTAATAACACCTGAAGATAGATATACAGGGCTCATACAGCAAAGCTATATTTGCGCCGTATATTGCCTAAAGCAAGCGTTAACGTTATCAGAATTGCCTGGTATTTATCATCATTGGTAAAGACCACTTTTCTTGCAGTGGAGGTTGCAATTCACCAGTTCGTATGTCTGCCCTGTAGCCGAGTTGTTCTATATGCCGTGGGGTACTGGAGGATAGAGAGGATACGGAAAGGGGCTGCTTTGTGGTGTTTTTGTCAGGGTAGAGATCTGTCGACAGAAACTCCGATCAGGATGCTAGGAATGTGTCAGTGTACATGTGGTCTGTCATTTATCTATCCTGTATTTCAAGTCAATCCATTGATATGAAGTTGAAAAGTTTTGACTGCCTTTTCAGGGAATATCTTTAAAGGTTTCAGACTCCGATCGGGATCTCTACCGGAAGAATCGCCAATTCTGCCAGATTGCAATCTCTACCGAGTTATTCATGTATGGCTTAGATTGCCTTTCAGTTTCCACAATAAAGAAGGGAAAGTATATACCTTACAAATCTCTCGGTTGGTAAAAAGTTTTCCATGGTAACATTTCTTATTATTTCCTTCTATATGCAGGTAATTCGCTTCTCATAGTTAACTTGAACTCGTGCCAATGCTCGGAGGGAGATAATTACCAATTTTGCTGCCGCCGATTCGATCCTAATTGGACAAGGAAATCAGTACGATATTCGTAAATTGGCCTCCACCTTGACATGAGGTCTCGGGGCCTCTCAACGGAGACCCGGAAAATGGGATAAATTGGCAGAGAAAGATGTAAGGTTCAGGCTGGTGGTTTAACTCGTGGTAATGGTGACGTGACTAGGCGTGAGTTATTACCCATGGGTTCCACCTGGCCTCGACCGTGACCAGGTCGCGCGCTGTACGCATGGATTGACCCGACTATGTCATAATGATGCATCTGAAAGCTGCTCAAAGAGCCGTGAGTAATCCTTTATATCCAGGGTCACAATGACTTACTTGACTTATGTCGAGGACCTGGTCTCCTCTGCCACTCGAACCACATCAGCAGTCCAGGAGCTCCTGTCTTGCGTAACTTTCCCCATTACGTCAGCTTGTAGACCATTGTCTCTTTTCAGCACATCCCATGGGTGAGGGGCTGTCTTCCAGGCCTCTATTTTCCGTGTGATGCACAGCACCAAGTTGGATACCATTTCGTTACCAATTGTCGGACACATTATCATAGTCTAGGATGAAAGTTAAGAGTTGACAAAATAAAAGTTAAACTAAAAGATTGGACACGTGCCTTTATGCACGCGTTGGAAGTCGATATCGCCCCCGTCCAGCACGTCGGCAGAACGTACTGCACCTGCGCGAAACCCGTAATGTATTATGCATAGCACTTTGGCAAAACGTCTCATATAAGGTTGAATACTCGTATATAAAGGTGACATCCCGTCTGTAGTTTTCAAATGTTGTATAAAGATATGGTCTGCAACAGGCAAAATTCTTATGCAACGTTGACCAAAAATCCAGCGAAAATCCAGGTTTTGCGCAGGCGCAGTACGTTCTGCCGACGTGCTTCCCCGTCCCTCTTGAGAGAAGGTTGGCGCACCCGGATGTAGATATACAGAAAATAAACATAGTGCTTGTTACTATAGTCTGTTGATGTACTCTGGCGTTGACATCAGGGTAGTTACTTATATGTAGAAGAAGTATGTGCCACTGTAGTGCACGCGATAAATATTTTCTGTCAATGTATGAACTCTTCCGGCGAGATTGTAATGACTGGACTTGTGCTTCAGCTTGAAACGTTTTCATTGTCAATTCCAGTCCAATAAAACAAGGACACTGTAGCAGTAGTGAGGTCTCTGCCCACCTGAAACAATGCTTTGTATGAAATTGAAATTGATTTTTTTGTCATAAAGCTGTTGCATTAGCGTTCAGGGGTGCTTATGAATATGACTTATACCCGACCCCAAACAATTCTATTTCAATTTGCTGGATGCCACATCCCTCATATTCCCTCCCATTTCTGTGCCCCGCCCATGGAGGCCTACAGAAGGTATACATTAGTCATGCAGGCGCAGTTTGTATCCGTGTCTTTAAAGTACTACAGAATTTTAAGCTTGGCATGTACAGCCAAAATACGCTTTCTCTTGAAAACATAGATATTATCTGATATTAAGAAAGAAGACACATTGGATCGAAATGAAGAAAGAACCGTGCATCGCCATATCATTTGATATGCCACTCCTTTAGCAAAAGTATCTTAGCCACGGACATGCTACGGGGATATTCTCAATTAGAACCAGTGCGTGAGAACCTCTTGCCCTCAGATCTAGTCTTCTACCGAAATGCCAAATCGATACCTTATAGTCTGTAATCCTTACGGCTGTGATTTTTCGTAACCACTTGTAATCTGTTAGGCTGGCCATGGTGCTGTGAGGACTTCATCATCTCTCTTACACCAATGAGAGAGAACCAATTGCGTATTTTGGAAAGGTCACTACTGCATATTTTGATTTATCTTCTCACACAAAACAATGTCAGAATGTTGCCAATATTAATTCGTCTGAGGTCGATGGGCCCCGGTTTGGCAAGGGCAGCACCAGAGATATCGATAAATGCCTATCCCAAACGTTGGAGGTGGGGGTGGGGGGTATAATTGATGGGAAGGGATATCAAGAACTACATTGGTGAGGAATCGAGTAACTGCTCCCCCATTCCTTTGTTGTAGGCTCTAGTAGACCAGGCTTGTGGTAGAAATCGCCTTCTGATTATAGATACATCCACCATCCACACTGATATATGGAAGATGTCATGTTCCTTATACAGAAGTGTTGACTAGTTCGGCCAGTTCATTCTAGTGATGATGAAGAAGAGTAATGGATGTCACGCGAAACGTCCGTAAGTAATCTCCGTATTTTATCCAGTAGTAGAGTTCAAAATTGTCTAAGAGTATCATTTACCTGGATGTCTAACCTTCATCAACACATCCACATCTACATCCGTTACTACATTCGTTATATATGTACCAATCATGGCACTTATCGCACGTTAATGATTCACTTTGTGAACTGTACCCTCTTTCCAAAAATAACACTTTGCTTCAAGCTTTCTTGAATCAACCCACTTCTCTATAATTACTGACGTCATTTCCACCAGCTCACTTGGACCGATTTTGAAAACTGATGGTAGAAGACAATTTACAGCATCATCATATTGGACGGTTGCTGTGGTAACATAAACTGATTTAAACCAGAAAAGATACGTAAGACTTTACTACTTTCCGGCTATTTGTGGTCAGCATAACTTAAGAAGATCGGGATAGATGGTGATGATATTTGGTATGTGGGTATGTCTTGGAAAGACAAAGGTCAATGCCAATGCGTCCTGGCGGCTTTCCTTGGTACTGCCGCAGAACTTCCAGTTTTTGTATCTTTTGTTGTGAGCATGCTATGGTCTTGATGTTTTGGTGGCAGATAGCCTTTTTAATGCTTTATTACTGATGGAGAAAACGTATACAAAATCTGTAGTTGGACGGTGCTAATATGATAAAATGAGCTCCTATTTGTGTGGAAATTGATACTAATGAAATCTGTCACCAGTATATAGCCACAAACCTTGCCTCGAGGGTTAATTTTATTCCAAACGACATCTTCAGAACTCTGTGCCGCGCCTTCTACACAAAAACAGTGCCCTTAGCAAATCCGTTTCCGAACACATCAAAGAAGCTCGAAGCTGCCATGTCTCCATAGTCGATAACAACTGCAAACGCCGCGGGAAGCAGACGTTTCTAAATCCACTCACCTAGCATTACTGCCTGTTGTCACGGTGTTGAACATAAGCGACACGCCGCGCGCTATCCAGCGTGTTGCTGAATATTCCAGTTTGAAACGTGCCGCCTCTTATATGTACGTACAGTTGCGACTGAAAAGACGCAGCGTGAATATTTCCTGATAATTAAGACCAGAGATATATTGTGGAATGACTCAGGGATTAGGGTCTGTACATTCAGAATACATTACCGGAGGAGGGGGTGAGTTACAAAAGGAGCGCAGCCCGGCACGCGTACTGGATATTCAAGTTTCGCCTCTTATCATGTAACACCGTACGAGCTTTCCTTGATAATCAAATCCCACCACACTTATCGAAAACAGTAGGGGTCCACCAACAATAGCAGCTTGGAGTAGAAAACAGCCTGCAGTCTCTACCAGTCTGTTGGAGTAAATTTTCTTCAACAGAGTTAATGGGTGCAATCATTTGTACATGTCCTCATGTTTATTTTATATCCATGCTCCCTTATAACATGGTTGATACGAGTCTTCTTTTGCGACCAGACGACAAATGTCTGCGTGCATGGTCGTCCTTCAAGATAAACTGTTTAAAAAGAAAATGTTGCACTAGAAAATAGAGACCTACTATCTGCCCTGTGTGTCCTGTCCTGGAGGATTTTGTAGGTTAGCCTTGGCCCAATAATTGATAACACTCATAGCTTTGATTGTGTTGACTGATCTAAGTGTCGGATATATATCAAAGATCACTCACCTTGCTATCTGGGCCACTAAAAGTCTCGT
This sequence comes from Branchiostoma floridae x Branchiostoma japonicum, assembly GCA_013266295.2. Classification (NCBI taxonomy): domain Eukaryota; kingdom Metazoa; phylum Chordata; class Leptocardii; order Amphioxiformes; family Branchiostomatidae; genus Branchiostoma; species Branchiostoma floridae x Branchiostoma japonicum. The sequence continues at coordinate 14,861,489 of CM023824.1, forward strand.
GGAAGAAACCGTGTGAACTGTGAGCCTCTTTCCAGGTTGTGTCTTGCCGTTGTCCAATTATCCTTGGATGAAAACCAGTGCAAAAACTAGGCTACAGTACCCACATGTAAGGACATGTTAACGGTCTAACCTCAAAAGGGACAGTAAGATTACCAACGTGCCAAATCATGAGTATCACTACTGATCTGTCTGTCCCTGTTTTCAGTAGGAGGCTATGCCATATCATAGTCGTCACCTCCGTGTTTCAGTGTGTCTGTTTCTGTGCTTGCTTGTGTTTCCGTAGTTATTCCCACATTCTAGGTACGTCGGAAACACTGACAGAAAGCCATTACTAGCCTCCAAAATCTACTTAGTGTCCGGAGGACAAACCTCAAAAACAAAGGAATGAGAAATTTAAGATCTGCAAAGAAACTCCGAGAGCTAAGGCTGCTTGCAGGGCAAAGACGGTACAAAATGTAGAATGTAATGAAGATGAGACTGATTGCAGCCAGAGGATGTTTCAACAAGTACACTGAGCTGCAGAATATAGTTCATCATCATTATCAAACTCCATTTGAGAGGTGTTTACATGGCGCACCACTCTCGAGTTAGACGTGTATGGTCACAAGCTCCCGCGGAGGAGGTACAATCAGCCCCTCACAGCAAGAGATTACATGTATGTAACAGGCTAGATGCACATTCCCCGGTACTAAACTCTAGTCTAACAGTCTAACTCTTCACGTGGCGCAACACGCGACTACAGAAGGAAGCCCCATCTGTTTTATCGACGATCCTGAACCAATCAGACCTCAATCAGTTCTACAGACACATTTAATCGAATTATAGTACAAGGGCTCTGTGGGGAGTTTCTCATTATTGATGACGTACAAGGGCTCTGTGTGGAGTTTCTCATTATTGATGACGTGGTTTCACTTGCTAACAAGGTCATTTGTCATCATGTCACAAACAGTAAATGTGAAACCGAATACATGGTATTATTTCAATTATACTTACACCGTGAATGATGATATTAGGTAATTTTGTAAATTGCCCTATTATAGTCAACACACTGCGCATGGTTTTAATTGCGAAAATCTACATATTCAAACATAGACATGTCAAATCAGCTTCGTTGGATGGATTACTTGCCTATATCAAATATTATCACAAAATAGAATGTATCATCGAACAACATTCGGGTCATGACTTGTTGGATTAGTTCACTGTGGCAGATTCTTTTTCTGGTTTTCATGTTTCACACATGTTTATGTTTTATTCATTGTTGTTGGAAATAAAGAATATTGAAAAAAAAACGTTTAACAGTGTGGAGGTCTGCAGGGAACACACGCGAGTTGTGAAAGTTTAAGTTGAGACTATCAAATAAGTCCAAAGGGCTATTTTCTTGCTCAACGGCTTCTGCATTTGACTGTTAAGAGGGGTAATGTTACATAACCGACATTTGAACATCTAGCCACGGTCTTGTAAAGAATCAAGATTAATTCCCTAACAAATAATTATATAGTTGCCTAGTTACGACCATCTACAGTAACCCTTACTTAAGCTGGTGTGTTACGCCAAAGGGCGGTTAAACTGGCTTGACAGATACAGATCCTCCTCGTCCCTGCTGAGACATAAGGTCATGACTTTTTCTCTCCATCTGGGTCTGTCCTTAGCCAACCCTTGTTTTTACTTAGGACTAATCCGTTGTCAGGCAATCACGTTGCAATGCGCGCCAGTCTTAACCCCCTGAATACCAGCCTCACCAGTACACCTGCCTCCCAAAGCTGACTGGACGTCAGAAGCTGTTACATCACAGACCCTTCTCAGGTCGTAATCAGAGCCTCTGGCATAATCATTCTCAAAACCACAAGGCGTCCCAGGGATCATTTTTGGTGTCTATATAGTCCTCTATTGACAGAAAAGTATCCAATTCTTCAACATGATTGGAAGAGTGTACTTCAGAATAATAAGCAGTAATTTAATGATAGACTGAACATGTTGCAGAGAGATTGTGTTCAGGGCTTGCCAAACACTGATCCTACATACCCAAAACACAAGGTAGGAATACTCAACTAGAATCGAAAGAAAACGTATTTAAAAGTTATCATTCATAGTTCCTGACTTTTCTTTTACGGCAATAGACTTGAAATTTACGCAGGATCACATTTGCTTGAAACTTATGAAACATGTATGACATTGGAGAGTAAGTTTCCCCTGCCCAGGCGAGTGAAGAAAGTTTGGAGTCCGGTCACGACCAGAGAGACCATGAACTACGCTCCAGAGAGTTGAGCAGGCGTGCAACTGCCCAGAGGCTAAACCCGTCAACGGTCGATGGACATAAAGATTAAAAATAGCCCCCAGAAGAACTCCCAGCTATTTTGGGAGGCCGGGTTTGAAGCAGGTCTAATCGAACGTGAACAGCACGTCCTCCTCGTGTGTGGAATCAGTCAGCGGTTGGCGAAAACAAATTGCTCTTAACTTTTACAACTGAGGGGCAGTTAGTCAGTGATCGAGGAGACCCTTCGGGCAACAACCGTTAGCTTTGAGTTTCATACCAGTTACGATGTGTTGGATCAGGACAAAATTGCTTGGCGACTCAACTTTAATCCCTCTGCGAATTAAACCAGAAAGATCATTACCTTTCTCCAACAGGCGTGCTACCGGATCGATAGGAATAAAAAGCGCTGCGATCCATTATATAACAGAAAGGCAATAGACCGGGATATTTAGTTATTCCGGATTATTCGTGTTTAGAAAGCTCTATAGTGGCCCATGTACAGTTTTAGGGGCCAAATCCTGTAATATTTCATAAAGCGCATATTGGAATTAAAAACAAACTCACTATGTTTAAACATCTTGTCCCGCTTTGTTTTTAATTTCATGACAGGCCTGTAATAACGTCGCTGAAGCTGCAACACAATTTACATAGAATCTGCAATTATTCCTACCAAATCCTCTTCTATTCATCAAACTCATTTCAGAAGCCTTAATTTGTAACGACATGACCACCTGTTCGATTCTTGAACGTTTTCCGTTGAAATAGGGTTTGGCCTGTGAGGTATCACCATACCACAACTGTAACAGCAAGATAATGCTAATGTCGGTGCTTAAATCATAACGGAACGTTGACGGATTACCATGTCGATGTGTGTTATCTGTGGGAACAGTACGCGTCCATGTCTGCCATTCCTGACAACAGTCACGGCATCTGATTGAATACTCTTTGCGAGACGATTTGGAAATCATTGTCATTTACCTCCGTGTACGGGGGTATTGTTTTGGCTAAGTTAGTGTTTGTGTGTGTGCTTGTTTGTGCATTCGCACAGTTGAGTGACATCACGTGGGTGGGAGAATTCCTAAATCACAGACCACAAAAGGTCAGACACAGGAAGTTAGGTCCCAGAAGCTGGCCGGGGACAAAGCAGGGAGGTCTTGAGTCTGTTGGCCGGGTGCCAGTGGGAAAACCATACCTGTCTCTTCATACACCACGTTTCTTATCGGCCTAAAAATACCATGCACAAACACTTGGAGTATTTAAGCTTTTTTGTAAATCCTATGGGCGTATAAAACATAAGCGTGACATGTGGTTTTTTCAAGTTCATCGGAAGAACACATTGATGATGAAAAACATTACATTTCTTTGTCGGCAGGCTTATTACATATGACATCGATGTATGACTTCAGGCTGCTGAATAATAGAGCTCCAGTCTGCGGCAGTTGAATCCATTTGTATCACCGAGTGTTTATCGATTCGTTCGCGAGCGTGCGATGTAAAATTTCCCCATAATGCCGTAATAATTCTCAGTCCTGTCTGAAAATATCGTTCTGTGGGAAAACATCATTCCATATGGTACCATGTTGTCATTTTGATCCGTTCTTATTGATTGAACAGGTGTAGGCACGTTTCATCTACTCAGTAATTGTGTCTATAAAAACACAGTGAATAAAATCATTTTGTTGCTTTGAGATTAAAAGGAAACAAGAAATCAGAAGAACAAAATTTTACACCTTCATGAAGTATTTAGAGTTGTTGTGAATGTGTAGTTTTATGCATTATTGTGGATTTCTCGCTGATTCTGTCCATGAATTTCCCCACTGGCTTCCATAAGGCAACAGACATGAATATAACAGGAAACTGGAGACAGAAAATGAGGTGACCTTGGCTTTGATAATCAACGTATTCGGGGACCTTTCTGCAACCTTTGATTTAACTTCCTGTCAGTGTCCCCAAAGTACGACCTTCCTGTCAGTCTGTGGTTACATTACCCCCCCTCGCTTCCTGTGACTCTACTCAAATAACTACGGACACACAAACAAACAGACAAAAATACTGAAAACAGAACATCCACACATGGAGTCCAATAACACAAACGGTGGTGTGACATTGATGATATTGGACACCAGTGGTATTGAAACGGGGAAAGACTGTTTGCAGCTGTAAGATACTAGGACTGCAGGACGGTACACAGCGGAGTATCGATGAAAATGGTGAGAGTATCGCACACAATGTATGTTGTTGAAGGTCTCGGAAATAAGCCGCTCATCTACGAACATTGAACAGATGTATTTATTGATGTCAGTTCCTTGCTGTAACCAAGGAGGTTTAAAAAGAGAAACGTCATAAAGTTTACAGTTATGAGTACAATGTCAGAATATAACGTTAACAGTACTTTAGGAAATGCTAGCAAACAACAACATATTCCTAATGTCAGTCTGAGATTCCTGGTTCGTTCTGTATGATCTGCGCTGTAGGCTTTGTGATGTGCCAAAACACTACATGTACATGTATCAGCCGCAAATGGCGCCTGTCGGCTATTTGTTCTACCTAAGGCAACGTGCTGAATTTAGATTCAGGCTTTTGGTAGTAATCGTCTGGACTTGCAACAACACTCAATGTTTGCAAAGGTCATGATCAAATGGCGTTGGTCTATGGAGGCGAGAGCAGGAAGAGATGCATTTGGCTTTGACTAACGGTAGTTTGTCTGAATGAAGTACCATTAGCGGGCCGCGCTGGGTTCAGCGTTAATAGGAACTCGCGAAAAACATCCACATCTGTTCCGGGCTTGGCGCCGCGGGTGTATTCTGTGTTCAAACTCTAAGTGGTATCAAACGTTTCGGGTCGCAGAGTTCCTTAGATGTATTACATATGAAAAAAAACGGAAGCAGGCTGTGCCAGAACCAACCGACAAGGATATAAGACAGACTTTTCCGTAACAAAACATCTGCAGGACACCACATGCACGACTGTCCCAAAAATGCATTCAGTTTGCGAACGTACGACAATTGTGTTGACAGCCACTCCGCAGAGTGTATGACGTGTATGACCGGGGCCTTAAGAGAAAAGGTCAACGTCTCCACGGTAGACTTTCCTCTCTAATCAGACCGTCAGAGAATCCTGTCCACTCCCACCTGCTGCTGGGAAATAGATATCAAAACTTATAGAGAAACAGACACTTTGATAGATTAGGCAATTAATGATCATCTATCCCCACGGGACACCATTAAAAACCGACCCCGGGGATTACGACACTGTAATTAGTCCCCTGATGGGGCGAAGCTAACCCGTGGAGAAAGTGTAACTGGGAAGCTGACATCAACCCATAAAACCATCTATCAGCTCATAGTTAGAAGAAATGTTAAAACGTTGCCTGTAAGAGGCAGACTAATGATGAAGATTATGGTTTCCTTATCAATAAGTAGAACACGAATTTGGAATAAATTTGAAATTAAAGAGAATCTCGTAAAGAATCATGTGTTTTCTTTTTCTTTATAAACAACCGTGAAATAGTTGTGAATGTCTTGTTTTATCCATTATTGTGGATTTCTTTCTCTGATTTTGTCTATATATTTTCCTACTGGCTTCCATAAGTCAACAAACATGCAAGTAGCAGGAAATTGAAGACATGAAATGAGATAACATTTTCTTGGACGTTACCTGGACCTTTGACCTTGCTTCCTGTTAGTGTGCCCGACGTGTCTATTATGTGGAAACAACTACGGAAACACAAACAAACACACAAACAGACACACCGAAAGCAAAACCTCTGTACACGGAGGTAACAGGAAATAAAGAATCGAATGCTATGGCCAAATCTACTATTCTCAAGCAACCAATCGGGGTCTGGTATACCGGTAGAGACTACTACATCTGTCCTCATCGTGTTTAGTGTGCAATGATTATGTGATTGTTTTATTGTATACAATTTCAACATTGGATCTTTTTACAGGAGCTGGTGCATAACCCTTACATGAGAATTATGGCTGATTAACTGCGAGTACTTAGAATATGTTTGTTTGTTATTTTCCAGTACGTCAGACGAAGAGACAGGGAGTGCAAGGGGAATCGGGCTTGCGAAGAGGTAAGGCGTACATACATCTGTACATGTAGACCTTCCAAGTTTTTTATAGAGTTTGCACAACGATGCAAAAATGAAAACTGGGTGTCGTCCATTGCATACCTACCCATGCATTCCCGATACGTATTTCGCTTCACTTCAGCGTCAATATTTTCGGCTTAAATGCTTGGAGTTGAGCACGCCGAGGCGGCCAATTATTATCTATTGGAAGATAGCACCCTCCTTAATGCGGGCCAATCGCACGTTTGAGAGATCTACTGAACGGTACTGACAGCGTTATGTAATGCAAGCACACGTCCTTCTTATCCTCCAAACTTCTAACGACAGACGGTTTCTTGAGTGACGTTGATGGCGTAACAATACACGCACGTGTCCTTTCAAATTCTGTGAATAAAACTCGTATATTCTCAAGATGACAGCAGGGTGCTTTCAATGAGGGACGGCTTTCTGTTTGGTGCATAATAACCATGACAGGAGGAGTGCACAGAACGCTACTTGTATAAATTCAAGTACATTTTAAGTGGGGACAATCCATATGGTGTGCAAGTAGGAAAATATATTAAGGACTGTTTAAATCTTAGAGACTGCATGTTAGAGAATAGTTAAAACTTTTAGGTTGCCACTGATATATATTCTGTACGTAATTTCCCCCATACATATATTCTGTACGTAGAATGATTTTATTACCTTCGCCAAGAAGGTTATGTTTTCAGTAGCGTTTGTTTGTCTGTTTGTCTGTTTGTGTACAGCATAACTCAAGAAGCTATGGATGGATTGTCATGAAACTTGGTAGGTAGGTAGGCCTTCATGAGACCTAGAAATGATTAGATTTTGGGCCCCCTGGCGGCTTTTGTTGGTACTGCAGCTGAACTTCCTGTTTTGATATCTCGTGATCTGGACATGCTAGGGTCACGAATTTTGCATGGTAGATAGCTCTTGGGCTAGGGAAGAAGTGACACGAGTTTGGGCCCCCTACCGGCTTGTCCTGGAACTGCAGGATCGTTTGTTGAAAAAATCTTCTAACGAGGATAACTCAAGAACCAGTTAACGGATTGTCGTGATTTTTGGTATGTAGGTAGAGGAAGTGATGCTTGACATGACTAAATAACAATTATGCAAATCAGGATCTAATTTGCATAATTAATTAGGAAATTCTATAAATCTGCTTCGTTCGATGATAGGACTATGAAACATTTGTGACATATGTAATTGAGAACGAGGGGATCATTAGCAGATATTAATTATGTAAATGAGCACCAAATTTGCATAATTAGTGGGAAATTGCTACAATATCATAGTGATATTACTGCTGGGAAATTAATACTTGCCATATTTGGAAGTTAAGTGAAGCTGAACATCATTCAACATAATTTATTCAAGTTATGACCTTATTTGCATAATTTATGGGATGTTCGAATAACGCTCTTTCTTATAAGATAAGACTGTCATTGGGTGGAAAATATGATCAACAGATATGATTCATGCAAATGAGGCTCTTATTTCCGAAATCAATGAGTAAAAATGTATAATTCGTCCACCAGAAGGGTAAACACCATTTGGCGAAGGTATGAGGTCGTGGAATTCTTGTTCATACATGTATCTAGTTTTGTTCGTAGTCATGGTTGACCATACAAAAGACGCTGTACTTTTTGTCGAGTCAATAAAGAATTGTTGTTGTATTCGTAATCACCACATCAGCCACACTTACATTTTGTATTGCAGAGAATAGGATTCAGTAGAATCAGTAGAAATATATTTTCGCCCTTAATGTTGTCTCACGCATGCCTCAACTTCAGCTGATTCAAACTGCGACTGTCCGACTTCAGGCCACCTGGGGTACAGTTACTGGATGTATGAACGTTCATTCATGACGAAAAAAAGACCACCGAGCCATGAGAGTTTAGAGATATGTCACTCTCAACTCGCGGGAGAGGCTAAGATTGAGTCAAACACTGAAATGTCTGTCGGGATTACATGAAAACTCTTCCTGGGGAGTCAAATCGTTAAAATTTTTTATTTATAGTGCTGTCTAAAATGTAACGAAACGAACTGTATCGAACTGACAACGTAGCGAAACCACCTGTAACGGTTTGAAATGTTACCCTTATTAGAACACGCATTTGCTCTGATATAACATCACGATATCGATTACACAGTAAAGTTAGCACTCCGACGGCAGAGATAACAAAATCTTTCTAAGCCAGAAAACATCTATCCTAAGTAAGATCGGGTGCTGAAGAAATCATTATTCATCATGTCAATCCACGGCCTGTCCGGCCAATTAGGAAGATCACTGATGATGAAAGATGTTCTTTTGAAACGGCTCAGTGAGATGGTGAGTTAACCGCGTCTTTTGATGCGCGAGCACGAATTTGTACTGTTTGAAGCTCCTTGCAACGAATATCCAGACATTGGATCACGATAATCGTAACAAGATTTAGGTATTAAAGATCCCCTCGGCCTGTACATAGGGTGCGATGGGGGAAGTGGTCGTGAAGGATCTGGATTGACTGGTGTTGACTGAGGCGTTAAATGTTGGGAAAAAATATTTTGACAGGATAATCAGTTTGTAGGTGATGATTCTAATTAGTTACTTCTGTTAGAGAAGGATGTCTCGCTGTTTGCACATGTCTGCCGTGAGGAGGCCGCACATTGTGTAATAAGTTAAAACGGAAAAGATCTTACAGGAACAAGTAGTGTTTATTTCCTCGTTAACTCGACTGATCGTCTGTTCAGCGATTCTCAACAACCTCATCTGTCCCAACTGTAGGACACACAAAATCTTATAAGAAGACTACAGCTGTTTATTTTTCTTCCTTCTACATCGTGGAGCCCTCGTCTACGCCTTTCCATCAGAAATTTCCTGGAAAATCACACCTCTGTCCCTTAAATTCATCAGAAATTTCCTGGAAAATCACACATCGTCCTTTAAATTCATGAGAAATTTCCTGGAAAATCATACATTTTAATCAGCTTTTAGTAACCCTGCTTTTGAGTGTGATAAACACCAAAGGAGAGAGGCTTCTGGGGTTGCAACCCCTTTTTGGGGCAACTTTGAATAAAACAACCAATAACGTCTTACGAAATCGCCGCTCTACCATTTCGTTGAAGTGCTCTCGTACTCAACAGGGTACGATCCCTTTCGGAAATCATAGATGACCTCGACATGAATGTTAGAATAGAACTTACATCATCAGAATGTTTTATATGTTTTGTGAGCAAATCGACAGGAAGTCCGCAAAAGTGAAAATAGGTTTCGGTAAGTCAGACGTATCCGTGATGATATCCTGACTCGAACTGGCCCCGCGCTGTGTGACAAGCATGGGGTTAGGAAAGTGTGATGGCGGTTGAATCAGACGAACAGCATTCATTAAGAAAATGACAAGGCTGCTACTTGCACTGATGGGTCCAAAGGATGAGGGGTTTTTAATCTTCTCTTTCATTCCATATTCATCGTCTTTGATATGCCAAAAATTGCAATATTTTCCAGCTGTGCTTGTAGTTCTATGCAACCCAGCGGGGGTTAGCCTGTGTTTACCATCTTTCGCTGTTGGTCCTCCTCCCCAGTGGAACGGCTGCTAGAAGTGATGTAGTCATGCTAGGGGCCTGACCAGTGCTAGAAGGATGATAGTCAGGCTGAGCGGGTTGTCATCAATCCACTCTACACACAGAAATAGCATGTTCTCAGGCATGCCTCATATTGCTTCAACAGCTAACAACAACTAAGTCAATTCGTACTTTTGAACATGCTTTTAGAATTCTAACATCTAAGGGCTACAACAAGTGCTTATCATCATCTGGACGGACTTTCCTGTTGGCAAAGATCTATTGATTCTACGCGTATATATAATCATTGGAAGCTAGCTGCATGCTGCTAGGAGCTGGAACGATTGGTAAATGTCCATTGGTCTAGATTACAGGGGAATTGCCGATGATTCATCATCAAGATGCTGACCGACGCCTTGACCCTTTGAACCTCTCATTGAAACAGCAACCGCTATCAACTTTATTCTTAACTTTATTCAGACCGTGAGGGGGCTTTTGAGTCGTGTTGAACAAAGTCTGAATAGCTAACGCTAGAACCACCAAACTTTTCCTGAGCAATAGCAATGGGTTTCTGACAGGCATATTTTACAAAAGCCATCCAATTCACGCAAACCATGTACTTCCGTCTTCAATTATCTTCGTTTTGTAGCACATCTTAGGCTGCAATCATTCTTTGTATGACGTCATACAGATACGCTATCATTACAAACGTCTTAGCTGTGTCCCACAGAATTGGCAGGAATACAAGATGCGTTCTGCATAAAAGCCTCTGCTGCGTCCCCGGATGTCATCACCAGGCGGTGCGTGGGTGTTTGGTGATGCAGGCGTGTCACGGTTTCTATAGGAGTCAGGCAACGTTTGACACGCACAATCAAATGTTTATCCATATGGAGAGGGGCGCTTAAAGGCGCGGAACTGTCACCGTCGCCGAATAGATGGAGCTGTGGAATAAAGTTACATAAGGCCAAATTTGGTGCCAGCCGAGAAAATTTTCTAGTGGCGACACAGGAGGTCCCATTGGAAATATAAACATTGGGTACGAGATTGGACGGTTTCGCTAGTTGAAGATCAGTACTGGCCATGGGGATGTCAGTCGATGCACAGTTGTTTGTCAAACTAAATAACAAGATGTGTTCAATGTCCCGCCACCAATGCTGTAAAATGGCTTCTGCTTTGTGGAGCGAACTTCCCAGATTCCCATATAGAGTCATATTCAACAGCTTCCTCCGGGCGACCGTCTATTTGTGCAAATCACGTTAGCACGAGTTCTCGCAGAGGCGCAAAGATTACAGAAGGCGCGATCCATTTTTATTACTCCAGAAATCTGTGATTCCTTTTTTCCCACCTCTTCTCTTTTGATACAATCACCACATCAACCAAAAAGCTACGTTACAAATCAAGGTAGAAACTTTCAGATGAGTTAATTGGGAGAAAAAATAAACCCATTGGCCGTGTCAATGGCTTCAAAACGGTTCGCTAATGATGGCGTACGTCGATGGAGGTTAGACATCCAGATAGGACATTTCGTAATACAAAGTTTTTCAAGTAACTGGAAAAATTCACTTAAGAGTCCGAGGTTTCAGACAGCATCCACTGTCTTTTATCAATGACTGAGAATGAGCCTGATGACAAGTGTAACCTGTATCTGAATTGATATGCAAATGAGTTACTGAAGAAAGTCATATAGCTCCTGTTAGACCTTGTATTCTATAAGGAGACTTATTTGGGGGGTTAGAACAAGTAATGAACGTCATTTGTCCTCTTTTTATATCCTTCCGAGATGAAATAAGACACATATCTGCTGAATATGAAGGATAAAACTGTTCCTCACGACTCAAAGTTCAGCTTGTGGAGAAGCTTTCGAATGACCCGCCATCTTTGTTCAGCTCTGAAAAGGTCGTCCTGGGAGTTGAGAGGTCACGCAGGTCAATACTATAGCCTGTCGCTCTTGTTTAAGATAACAATGGTGTAGGAAATGACTCTACAGGTGGTTACACTCTTTTCCGCTGGAGCTGAGCGACCGCTGAGCGACTTCATTTGACAAATGGCTCATTGAATTTCACAGACAACGAACATTTTTTAAATACATTTTTTGGGGTTTTGTTGTCTTTTACATCAAACTTTCACATCGCGCATCATACTCCAATTATAAAATCAAGGGTCTCATGCACAAGTCCACTTTTGGTCGCTCAGGTCGGTCTAGTGGAAAGGATGTCTAACTGAGGGTGGTTAAATGGCGAAACCTGGTTCAAAGCGGATTCAGCAGGATGAATCTTAATGAGAACGAATCGGCACACTAATAGTACTAATGTTATGTGTACAATTTCAGACAATCTCGGTAGTCAGCCACAATAGAAAACACTTTGAGGACCTTCCAGACAGCCGAGACCCTCGCTGCTACCGGGCACAAGTGTTAGCCTGATGCCCTTTATCACTTCAGGCGTCCAATTTGCACGCCCGGAGTTACATTAGTACTGAAGCATTCATGTGGACAGAGAGAAGCTCTCACGATGAGGCCTTTATTGGCCAATTATGGCAGCTGTATCAAATATAGCAGCTGTTTAGGTGTACAGATGGATTTAACAGTTATCTGTGCGCATGCGCTCTGTCGCGGGAGAAACTCGTACACGAGTACACGTGTACCAGTTGTCCTTTCAATGACACTAGGTGTAACATAATGACTACATGTACCAACAAGCAGTCGGAGATTTCAGACTTCCGGGAAGTATTTGGGTGTCGTAAATTCATCGGAACAACCAAGGAGATTGAATGACGTACTTAGATCGGGACTAAGACAGAAACTGTGCAGGGTTGTCGCTCATGCAATCCTCGTCTTCCTGAATTCCCCCATGTCAACATATCTAATTCCAGTTGGCTCCCGGCCAGTTTCTGGGACCTTCAAGGTCACCCAATTTCATGTGTCTGACCTTTTCACCGCCTGTCAACCTTCCCAATTAACCCACGTGCTGTCAACCTATTCTGTGCAGACAAACAGGCATACAAACCCTCAGCTCAGCCACCCAAAAACATTAACTGTAATGATAATTTGATATCCCATGCACAAATGAATGCTGGAATATGCATAATATATCCCCATTGTGTAACTCAATCGGAAAGAAAACGATGCAAGCCAGTACTAAGTCCTACTGAAAACATCACCTTCTTCATGAAGGTTGTAAACAGTCAACTAGTCATATTGTCGCACAAACTCATGCAGGAAACAGTTCCATACCAAAATTATTTGCCATAGGCTTGTAACCCATATCTGTACAGGAATACGTAAAATATAAAATCACACTCAAACAAAACTACTTTTATCCTATCTACAAACTGAGTAGGTGCAAGGACATTATGTGTGTAATGTCCTTGGTAGGCGTAATGCCATCAAAAAGTGCTGTGGTAGAAAATTAGATCGTGTTCCACCATTAACGTGAATCTTCCAAGAGGATTTCATTTCCCTTGAATCAGAAAAACTGCAGGGCAGTGGAAGGACATCATGTATATAAAGGTTAGAATATTGTCTACAGGCTCATTCTCAGTCACTGATGAAAGGAAGCTGATCTGAGTTGTTTTGCTTGATTTATTTTGCACATTACGTGACATCATCTAACCCAACATTGCCATCACGTAGGAACCCTATATCCAATTTGACTGCTGTTTGAAACGATGTCACAGATCACGGAACCTCCTGACAGTTTGTCGATACTTCTTCTCTAGTGCCCTGTGGTGCATCGTCTGACAAATTACCTCGCGGGGCCAAGGATCAAAATAGATTCTCACTCTTCGTGACAGTAGGAAGTCCCTGAGATCTAGTATTAACGTCCAACCCGCTTTCTCGTGACAATCTGATTAGATTTAGAGAAATGCTTTCTCCGTGCGGGCGGACAGTCAATCTACATCTGCCCCACAGAAGGCCACTTCCTTAGGCCACAGCAAGTAAATTTTATGGATGACATCCTCCCCAGACTCCAAATCTAATGCGAGAGGGCGAAAAAAAAACAAGGCAGGCAAAAAAAACAAGATTTCTACATTTTTAAATTTTGAGATCGTTAACCTTGTTAAACAAGAATTGTGGCTACAAAACATGATATCACAAACCAACAGGTCTTTTATACCTGTATCTAACAGTATTACCGTCCTTGTACGTGTATAAATCTCAATTAACAAGAACAATTGTAGAAAAGAGCCTGTACCATCATAGGTAGCTACTACATGGTAGTAGCTACTGGGTATTTGTTTGCAATGCAACAACTTAAACTGTCAACGGTTGCCATCAAACGTAAGTAATTGTGCCCCATTAAGTTTGTTGGATCCCTGATCATGACGGTCTCTGAGATTAGACACTGCCTACCGGAAATTGGGGCTCAATAACTGACAGAGTTCATTTATAATCTGAACTGTCCAGAAAGCCATACTCTACTTATATTGTGCCAACTATTACAACATCAATTTGTCTCTGAAACAACTTTGAAAAAAAATTCATTACTAAATAAAAGCTTTCAATCTTTGTATAAATGGTTTTGATTCATTGGCAACATCACTTATAACACTGTATCAAAGTAAAAATGAAATACTAAACAATAAATCAGAGCCTTGCCTTGCCCATGGCCGTTTATGACATATTTTTGGCATGTTGACCACAGTTGGTTGGCATCAAAATTTCTTGTTTTTTTTTTCCGAAATCGAGCGAAAATCAATGCGCGCGCGGATGTCATCCATAAAAATTACTTGCTGTGGCCTTAGGTTATATTTATTACCTTCGCCAAGAAGGTTATGTTTTTGTGGCCGTGTGTGTGTGTGTGTGTGTGTGTGTGTGTGTGTGTGTCAACAGCATAACTTGAGAAGGCTTGGATGGATTATCTTCATACTTGGTAGGTGGGTAGGTATTGATGAGACCTCGAAACGATTAGATTTTGGGCCCCCTGGCGGCTTGTTATGGTACTGCAGCGGAACTTCCGTTTTTGATATCTCATGATCTGGACATGCTAGGGTGTTGATTTTTGGATGGTAGGTAGCTCTTGTGCTCGGGAAGAAGTGACGTAAGTTTGGGCCCCCTAGCGGCTTGCTGTGGAACTGCAGAAGCATTTGTATGAAAATGTTTAAAGTAGGATAACTCAATAACCGTTCGACGGATCGTCTTGATATTTGGTATGTAGGTAGCTTAAGTGATGCTTGACATAATTAAATGACAATTATGCAAATTCGGATCTAATTTGCATAATTAATGAGGGAATTCTATAATTCAGCTATCTTCCATGATAGGACTATTATACCTTGTGACATGTGTAATTGAGAATGAGAGGAACATCGCCATATATTAATTATGTAAATGAAGATCTAATTTGCATAATTAATGAGAAAATACTGTGATTCCATAGTGGTTGATGTTGGCAATTTCATACTTGTGCATTTCAAAGTTGACTGGAGGTGAACATCAATCAACATAACTTATTCAAATCAGCACCTCATTTGCATAATTTATGAGGAAATGCTAGAATTACCTTATTTGTTAAGATAACACTGTCATTGGGAGGAGAATATGATCAACTGATGTAATTCATGCAAATGAGGATCTTATTTGCATAATTAGGGGGAAAATCTATAATTTGCCAGTCATAAAGGGTAATCTCATTTGGCGAAGGTATGAGGTCGCGGAACTCTAGTTGTGGCTGTATCGATGATTGTACAAACTTTGTTACTTCCGTCCGGGAAGAATTGAGGTGGGCAGAAATGTGTGACGTCGAAAATTTGTCTGGTGGTGTAGTCATGAGTGCAAGTTACGTCACACAATCGTATGAGTATTAAATAATACATTCTATGATGTAATTCATTTGGGTATTCCCCATGACCGTTATATACCCAAAACCGTTCCGGAAGTCTGAAACCTCCGATTTCATGTTTTGTAATGTGTTCTTTAATGTGTGGTGCACGGCACCAATTCGCTGCCCGTGTACCATGTGGCAAAACAGACGGGAAGAACAGCAACTAGAATTCTGAGGTGTAGAGTTTGTTGATTTATCAACTTTTTCTGCTGACAGACATTTGAGGTCATGCGGCCAAGGGAAGAGGCGAACAATTCATGGGGAGATGTAAACGTCTATGAAACCGTTACAACAAGGCTAATCTATCCTATATTTAGTACTACAAAATATAGTCGAAAACAGTATATGAGTTACGTTATATATCATCATGTATGTATGGTTTGGTCTCGCGTCTGGAATGAAGCACAAAGAACTGACCTATGTGGGCGGATATATGAGTTACATGGCCTGTCTAAGTGAACACGGAAGTATTAAGTACATACACAGTTCTAACTGAATTGACTCCTTACCCTCGGTGGAAAGAGAATTCTGTGGGCGGAAAGCAGACATGAAATAGAAGTCGTGACTGCCGCCCACGCGTTTACTGTCGTTTTACTTCCAGTGTATCAAGCCGTTCAACGAGGAGCACTGGAACGGAACACTCCACGGCCAGTGCGAGGGGTGTCAGAAGGAAGACGTCTGTGTAAGTGCCTCCGAGTTGGTTTATTAATGAAACGATACATTTGTTGTACCTCTTGTGTCTGTGTAAGATTTTTATTCATCCAGAGACACCTGAAAAACAGGTCATGGACCTGTGTGTAAAATAAATAAAAATGAATGAAATGAGCCATACATATATCCATAGGCTGCTTTGCGTTATCATAAGGCCACAGCAAGTAATTTTTATGGATGACATCCGCGCGCGCATTGATTTTCGCTCGATTTCGGAAAAAAAAAACAAGAAATTTTGATGCCAACCAACTGTGGTCAACATGCCAAAAATATGTCATAAACGGCCATGGGCAAGGCAAGGCTCTGATTTATTGTTTAGTATTTCATTTTTACTTTGATACAGTGTTATAAGTGATGTTGCCAATGAATCAAAACCATTTATACAAAGATTGAAAGCTTTTATTTAGTAATGAATTTTTTTTCAAAGTTGTTTCAGAGACAAATTGATGTTGTAATAGTTGGCACAATATAAGTAGAGTATGGCTTTCTGGACAGTTCAGATTATAAATGAACTCTGTCAGTTATTGAGCCCCAATTTCCGGTAGGCAGTGTCTAATCTCAGAGACCGTCATGATCAGGGATCCAACAAACTTAATGGGGCACAATTACTTACGTTTGATGGCAACCGTTGACAGTTTAAGTTGTTGCATTGCAAACAAATACCCAGTAGCTACTACCATGTAGTAGCTACCTATGATGGTACAGGCTCTTTTCTACAATTGTTCTTGTTAATTGAGATTTATACACGTACAAGGACGGTAATACTGTTAGATACAGGTATAAAAGACCTGTTGGTTTGTGATATCATGTTTTGTAGCCACAATTCTTGTTTAACAAGGTTAACGATCTCAAAATTTAAAAATGTAGAAATCTTGTTTTTTTTGCCTGCCTTGTTTTTTTTTCGCCCTCTCGCATTAGATTTGGAGTCTGGGGAGGATGTCATCCATAAAATTTACTTGCTGTGGCCTAACAAACGTTATTAGAACACATAAAAGGGTAGCAATTTCACTAGCAATTCTACATGTTAATCATTTAAAGTCGTAATAATACATTTTTAATCAAAAATGTTCTTCGTTTGAGGAAACTTTAACTACAATGTATATGGCAATTCTTCTGCTCGTTCTATCTGAAGGAAGTCTCAGTTTTGTCTTTATGGTATGTCACCACGTTTGACCTTTGCAGACAAAATTTAGAGATTGAGATAACTTTATTGACATTTATTTATAACTATATGTCTTTGGTTCGTGCAACGTTTCTTGCTGGCGCACGTCTCAGAGGAGAGATGTACAGTGATCTCCATGCAATAATAAACTAGCCCGTGTGAGTGGCTGACAGAGGGGTTAATACGTTTTTTTTCTCTTCCTGGGCAGCGCACGAAACCCTGTAAGGACAGCCTTCACTTTTTCTCCCAACTCTATCAAAGAGGTAGGTGATGCTTCAACGTGATGTATTGTCTGTTTATTTATTTATTCGGCTTGATAGATTTAAAAGTACAAAGCCGGCAAAAGAAACCGAGTAGTCCCTCTACCGACTGCTGAAATGATGGGATAACAATAAATAATTGAAAGTAATACAAGGAAAACCAAATATAAAACTAGTATGAATATAATGCTCCACCCTTTTACAGCCGCTAGGGCGAATTATGACGTGAGCTGAATTTAAAGTGGTCATCAGGGTCATGAACACGCGGTGTGTTCATTATTGTTCAAGTATTCATGCACTAATTTACCATAAACTAAGAAAAATGAAACTTGGCATACTCCTTAGTCTTCACATATCTGATAGCTAAGTTTGGCTTATCTCAGTTAATGGAGTATTAGTCTATGAAAACATTTTTTTAAAGATCTTTCAATCTTCAAGGCCTTTGCATGGTTTCTCAATGATCTCTCGGTGATCACAATGACCAGTGATTTTGGTCGCTCATCGGTCGCCCAGCGGTGTCCATCCTGTGGAAACGGGACTTAACGAGAGTAAGAAACAGAGCGGTCACATTCGCCGTGGTCATCAGACCATTTTGATGCCGTTAAATTTTCAAGCAGGATGTGACAGAATCTAACGCCGACAAGGATATAAGACTTCCTTTTCCGTAACAAGACAGCTGAATTTTGTACGACACGTGTACGACTATACCAAGAATGCCTTCAGTTTGAGATCACTCAACGATCGTAGGACAAATGTGACGGGGGATGACACACAAGCAATACCACCGAGAGACCATCGATCGTCCAAAAATTGACAGATCTTCTAATGAATTTCAGTAGTAAGATCATACTGTGAAATGGGGCCTAACGGCACTACCTAAAACTTTGGAGTTCACAAACGAAGTTTGCTCTCAGCAACATCGGCATGTATTGACCTTTATTAACCTCCCTATGCATGAAGTCCGCCGTGACTAACAAACCTGCCACTAATCCAGTCTCCTCCGTGACCACAGACAATCGTTCGACGATTAAAGTTTTTAGTGCGGCCGTAAACTCGTGGTCGTTTTACGAAGCACCTTGTTACAGTTAGTCTGCAACTTGCAAGATTTATGTTCTTTTATATATATATATAAGGTTAATGGCCTCGTTTCGTAACAAAGTTATAGTTAAAAGATCACTCGAACGAGCATATTCTCCACGGCAAGCTAGACATTACATCTAGGCTTGTAATTGGTAACTACAAAGTGAATGTACGGTTAATTTTGCATCGACCCTCAACGGGGTAACTAGTTTTGCTATCTGACATCTTTCTACGTGATTCCACAGAGTACTTAATGGAGTATTTGACCATGCGCGGCAACTACCGTGAGGTCGACGAGTGTGACCCCCGTACCATTTGAAGGCAATGCGGTATTACCGTACCTTGTGTAGCTTTAGCTTTGTGTACGGCCCACAAAACTGGAAACCAATTACAGGCAGAGATCTAGAAAAGGCACGAAGGGAGTTGAAGTCTGTGCCCAAGGGCAGCGAAGGTTTCCCCTATAGGATTAACATACTTGTAATCTGCAAGTTGAGAGAACGCTTCAGCTTGAAAGTAATTTTTCAATTCTACTATTAGGACCGAAATGTCAATAACTACACCAAGTCATGAAATACAAATGTTCAATTTCAATGTAGTCCTATTCAGAAAGAACGAAAACAAACAAACGCTGTTGAATATTATACGTTATATGATGTCAGGTATGATGTTCACGTTGGCAGGTGCGTAGTCAGTACATCACGCTAAAAGGCTTCTTCATTGGCTCTCCATCAGCTCTGCTGCACCAACTACAGAAGCTGCCGAGTTCCTTTAGCGGCTCGTTTCTGTCGTCCTCTCTGACAATAAGGATAGGACGCCGTCAGAGCTAATGTGCCTCTGCACTAATGATTTGCTTTTACTTTAAAAGCTTTTTTGTTTTCATTTAATGACTGTGCTCAGGTGTGTTTTAGGCAAACGTCAATGGAAGCCATTTCCTCTGGTGGCTAAATGGGTGTCTGTTATCTAGTCTGTCAAACGTTTTATCAAGGGTTTGCGCCTTAGAGGCGTTAGTGCTGGAACATTTGCCGATATTCGTTTGTAAGGGCCCGGTCACATTCGTCGTACAATCGTCGTACGATTGCAAACTCAGATCATTCTTGGGATATTTATATCTTGTTACCGCAGACTGACAGGAAGGTAGAATTGGAGGTCAAAATCGTTTCCCCTCAGACTGGGAGTGCATTCCGTATTGGTTATCAAAGGTCACCTCATTTCCTGTCTTCAATTTCCTGCTATATTCTTGTCTGTTGCATTATGGAAGCCGGTGGGAAGATGCAAATACAGAATCAGCGATATATTCACAGTAATGCATAAAACAAGACATTGACAACAACCATAAATACTTCACAGGGGTTCGACGTCCTCATTGTACTCTGTTGAAAATAAACGTCGAACTTCGTCTGCCGTTACGAGCTTCGTGACAAACTGTGAATTATAGTCAGAAACGTATAGCGACTTTGGAAGGATTCATTGGTGAGCTGTTGATTTACCGACCGTATGAAAGGCTGTAAGTTGAGTGATATTGTATACATGCCTTTTCTTAACGACCTCTTTCAACACACCATACATCAGTCTGCTCCAATTAGGTGACATCCCCAAACTATGCTATCGGTGATGTACGGAATAAGGCCCCCTTTCCACTACAGGCTGTGACCGCTGAGCGACCGAAGAGCGACCAAACATTTGATAGGCCACTCAATGAATCTTTAAAAAAAAGTTTTGTATATTCTTTGTTGTCTTTTACATTATTCTTTTACATCGTGCACTATATATATATATATAAATATATGTATATATATTCCGATCATAAAACCAAGGATCACACAAATCCCATTTTGATCGCTCAGCGTTCGCGGTCCAGTGAAAAGGGAGCAAATGGGGACATCTAAATGACATAATCGGATGTTTCAATGTGACCTTTTGCTGCCCCTAAAACTGATGACAGCGGAGGTACTTGGGCGATAGCATCGTTACGGCAGCTCAGTGTGCTGGTACTGGTACAGGAATGGCGCAACATGTGAGCCGCTAATGCCACACGGAAGACGAATGACTAGGCCTAAGAAAATTGATGTTGTGTTTCCGATTACAGTCCTGAAAAAGTTACGTTCGGCAAACAGGGGTTCTCTTTTTTTTAGATTTCGGCCGAAATCATCCAACAAATACAGCTTAACTACGTAAAACTGAAATGCACCAAGAGTTTTCAACACCACATTTCAAGTATACAGCATAAGTATATTAGTTAAGAAATTGAAGGAAAAAGTACAATATACTATGAGAAAATTTTAACTGTTCCTTAACTCAAAGAATTACGAAATTTTCCACCAAATCACTCGGTCTTCCTCAGCGTTCTGACCCAATTGCTGTGATCACGTGGTTTTGTTCACGTGTGACATCAGCAATGGGTCAAAGTTCGTCAGAAGTCGAAATCGGCCCCCGTCACGGTAGAGGGAAGTGCATTGTTTACTACACACTGAGTGTTAATTGTATCACTAGTACTTTTCTATTCCAACAGAAATGAGGAGAGCATGTTGGAATACGATTCTACAATGTTTTCATCACTCAGATGTCACATCAAATATTTTATGTCCCTTAAGCTTGCCAGTCATCGACCTCCAAAAAAGACTAGGGTCGGCAGGTTTTTGGCAGGGTCGGTCAGGTAACCAGAAACACAGCATTTTTTCCTAGGCCCTATCATCTTTGTGCACCGTCCTGATAACGCGCAACCCTATTGTTCATAGCCCCAGGCCGACAGCAATAACTCAATGTGACTTTCAGCGCTACCAACAGTGACCAGAGCGATAATGGGACGATAACCTTGACTAATGTACATTCGGATGAAGCATTAGTTCGACATTCTAGAAAAAAAAATGTCTGTTGGATCCTTACTTTAAAAGCCCTCAGCACGAATGGATACCTTCACAACGCTCCGAGCCCTCACTCTGTGCCAGTTTACATTCTCTTCGCAATTAGTCAAGCCATTTTCTCTTTATCAGACCACAACATACGAGTAATACGGACCGTTATAGGATGGGGTGTGCATTGGTAAATCAGCAGGGCAGTCACCTCCGAGGTCCTTATTACATCCTGATAGGGATACGGCTGCGTGAAGGGGACATGGACAAGGTCGTATGGAGCTAAGGTAATCTCCTGGATCGCAGATCTATGCGTCAAAATAAATCGATGTTTTGGGTGTCTGATGTTTGAACAAGAGTTCGGATGCTTAGCCGCCTTCAGTCTACAGAGAAAACATAAATATATAGAAACATAGACACAGGGGGTGCATTTCAAAAGAAATGTACCAATATTTTCATACGGAATTTACCTCTATTGAAAGAAATTGATTTACTTCATGCTAGTGAAACCAAATAATGGACTTCATGAATGGCTTCAAAGCATTTGATCCATTTGAGTTCCCAATCCGTCTTGCTGTACTTACTTACCGATGACAAACTCAGTGGGCTTCCAAAAACGAAAGGCGCTGATACCGGGAGGATTACCGTCCAGCTTCTGGGATCAACTCTGAATTTATTACAGCCTCATATGACTCAAAGACTTAGTTTCATGCAAATCACGGCATCGTCACGTTTGTTGTAGGTCGTTGTATACGGTTTTGATGTAGAACTTGTCAAGAAGGCTGTGCCAGAGCTAACCGCAGACAAGAATCTAACATAGCTTTTTTTCGGTAACAAGACAGCTAAATTTTGTACGACACATGCACGGATATCCCAAGAATGCATTCATTTTGCGATCGTACGACGATCGTACGAAGTATGCCCCGGACCATTAAGGTAATGTTAGAGTTGACGATTACCATGGTGTCTGGTACAACAAACAAGATCTCAGAAGAGCTTTTTTTTTACCTACCTCAAGTTTATTCAATTTCAACGTCTGTACAGTACATGCCACATAGCAGCTGAGAGGCTGAATTGCGTGGAGTTCCTTCACTTTCGCATTAAAACATTGACTCACAAGTAGCTGATAGGGCTGCACACAAACTTAGGTTAAAAACATCGCTCACCTGATAATAATGAACAGAAGACATTTTTGTTTAATACAATGTAGCAGCTTTTTTAACAACGACGTCCGGAAGGCAACGAATATTCAATTTATTTATATGATCAAAGTCGTACCACCTGGGACTTCCTCTTATCATCTCCTAGAATCTACACCTTTTTCATAGAAACTGCTCCCACCCCCTCAAGGGCAGTCTTTATATAGCCTAGTATGAAATACATCTTATTAATCACACTTATATTATCAGCGGTCGAATATTGCTTCCAATCTCAAGGTTCTCGGATGAAATACGACACGCTATACTTCTCCTGGAAGGTCTGCGCTAACGTCGTGACTGCGTATAATACATTATTCCCTTTGATAGCCGCGGGTCCCGCTCCGAACACGTATCTCTTGCAACAGGAACTCATCTTCCCGGTAAATCTTACTTCTGCAGTAAATGGACTTCGGGGTGTAAATGGATCACTGTTCGCTGACAGCGTGACACATTGGGAACGTCCTGTGCATAGCAATTAGTACTCAACTAGAGGACGAATTGTGGCAAGGCGGTCCTTTGGTTAGTTGACCTGTTGACCAGAATCTGAGGGTTCTGGGTTTCGAAATCCTTGCAGGCAGGCCCCAGTGTTGTGTCCCTGGGAAAGGCACTTTACACCTATTTCCTTACTTCACTCAGGTGAAAATGTACCTAGCTGCGGTAAGGGACATCCTCTTGGATGGGACATAACAATGGAGGTCCCGTGTTTGAGGAGAGCCACGCCTCGAGAACGTTTAAGATTTCAACACAGTTATCGAAAAGAGTGTGTCCATTTCAGTGTGAGTGGTTCAAAGCTTACAGTCTCGTTTCCAGATTGACTTGATTCTTGAAAAGGCCTAGGTGATAGTCACCTGTTATGTCAATCCTTCCACAAATGCGGTAGTCAACGTTTACATGAACACAAAGGTACGATGCCTGTAGTGGTGTAGTTTCCTGTAGCAATTATGTCTAGAAACTGTATATTCAGCTCCCAGTGTATAATTGAAACTCATGACGTGCCATGTTTTCCGTAAGAGACCGTTTATCTCAGAACCCTCCTGATGATTCTATAGTGTACATGTAATGTATATTGAAGCATCTGTCTCTATAAGACAGACGAGGGTTCTACTTCAGGCTTGCAGTAATCATAACTCTTCTGTGCGCATGTTTGACATCTAATCACTCTTGTAGACAGTCGTAGTGCATTTTTTCATACATCTTTTGGCATCAAGGATGAAGCGGAAATATGGCAGAAGGACGATTGTTCCTCACATTGAACTAAAATCAAAATCCAACGTAGTGTTAAAATGCATAGACAGAATAAGTGAGAAATTCAAAGTAATGAATAAAACAAGAAATTCGCAATCACTCATATTTTACGGAAGCGTGGGATTTTCAATTTCTTGTGATTTTTTTTCTTCGCTACTCCAGGTACTCCAAGGTAGACTGTAAGATATATGCCCTCCAATGCCATTCGTCAGATGGCGCACATTCTATTACATTTTCCTTTTTACTTGCATCTGGAATGTCTCGGAATTCCGAAACGCCTACGCCTACGTACATGTAGAATTTGTTTTCCTGAATGCCTTTTCAATAAAAATAAAACTACATACTAATGTTCAAAACGTCGTGATTTTATGAAGCATGCAGTCGCTATTTTTACAGTCTAAGCTGTGCTGTTACAATGTTCCCATATCACCTTCACAATCTCTATTTCCAGCCTGATTTATTCATTCCATTATTCGATGTAACGTATTGTGCATTACGTTCACTCGTATTAATGTATTCTGCAGTTAAATAATTTCACTCAGAGTAATTCCCCAGAAGTGAAGTACAAGAGCTTGCAATTGAAAGCTCAACGGCTTAGTTATGCGTCATAACTGAGAGGATTAGAATATCGCCCGGTGATAGGAGATATGTGACCTGAAGATGGGTGGTCAAAGATTACATATTTATAATACTTAAAGGCACCCCGCCAAATGTCTTTGTAATGTGTTCTGTACTGACCGGGCTGTAAAACAAAATCGTCAGGGGTGTTTTACTATAGAAACACTTTTCCTGCGAGCTATATATATCCGTCGCTAATAATCAAGACTGAAAGGAAGTACGCTGGCTCATCTGAACTAATCAAAGCCCAACTATCAAGCCAAAGAAGCAGTTGGTTATAAATAGAACTCATCAAACGGAGCTACTAACATTAAAACGTTTTCCAAAACAATTTGCCAGAAGGGTAATGATAAATAATAGCTCGATAATTGACTCCCTTCCCCATGCGAACATCGATCTTTGCGTTTATGTAATAACTAGGTGATAATGCAAAAGGTTGCGGTATAACTCATACTATTTCAAGGATCCACAGGACAATATACGAGGCAAACATGAAATCCGTGAAATATTTTATAAAATAGTTTTTGTGAATTTCTTATTTAATTCATGTTCATTGTTGCAAATTTCTCGATGATTCTGTCTATGCTTTTTCACTATGGCTCCAATAAGGCAACAGGCATGCATATAGCAGGAAATTGCTGACACGAAAGGAGATAACCTTTTATGGGACCTTTGACCTAACTTCATGTCAGTGTTAAAGACGTGTCTAGCATGTGAAAATAACAAAAAGACGCCGAAAACAAAACCTCTATACACGGCGGTAAACACGCCATAAACCAAGAGTGCATACGGTCCAGTGAAAGCAAATTCCACGAGCGGATTGTACTATAACAGGTCCATTAAAGTTCATACATTAATGCTCCTGTTTTTCAGGTGAGGTAACCGTTTCGTCAGTACCGTCCCATCTCTCCCCCCCACCCCGGCTGATCTGCAAGGGTCACGTGCTGTACCACGGAGCTTACGTCATCCTCAAGTGGGGACTCTCCGTCACACAAGACCTGCCGGCCGCCACCAGACGAGCCGTACAGTACGTCGTGCGCTGGCGGGACGAATATGAGGAGGATGGCAGTTGGCAGATATCTGAATGGGGCGTCCTAGGAAGGGTACAATTTCTTCATACGATTGCTCTGAGAACGGATAAGATTTTTAGTTACGGACAATGATTTTGTTTTGACACAATTATTTGTACTAAAGTACATGTAGTCCGCCTTTGTCTCTACCACACTGAATGTAACATGTCTTGTTTCTCTGGCCCTCCCAGAAAATCAAAATTTTTCAGTTGAAACGGCTACCTAGTTGTGTTATCAATGAGATTAATAGATAAATATTCGTTTTATCCACGAGCTTATTTATAGAAAAACAATGATGATCTTATTTCAAAGATTTTAAATGCTATTTCCTAGTCTAGCCTATGTCACGTGAACTGACCGGAAGTGTGCATGACAGCAACGGGTCAAAGTGCCTAGTAGTCGGTATCGGCCCCCGTCTCGGAGGGATGGTTGATATGTTCTTATGTATATGGCCTCTTTCAATTCTCTTAGGCCCCGATCAGACGAAACCACTGAAAGCGCATTGGATGTGGATTCCACCGAAGCAGGATCCATGTGGCCCTATCTGAACGTTCCAAATCGCATTGAAAGCGCCTCAATCCCAAACCACATCGGGAGGTAGTTTCGAACCGGATCGCTTTACCGGATCGCGACTTGCGTCTGAACGCGATGCGATTTCACCGGTTTACTTTGCATATTGCCCCGGTCATGGATTACGAGGTGATATTTCATTATTTGTATGCAATATAAAAAGGTACGTGACCACAACTCTTAGAGCGGTAATGACCGAATAACGTGTCCATTCTAGGACGAGCTCCAGCGCCCAGGTTCTTACCGACGCTGTGAGGGGGGCACAGACCAAGCAGGGTCGTTGACCTCTGACATTAGCTGGGCTCCACCTTGCGTCTTTTAATCAATCAACAAGGATATCTAGCTTCGGTGATTTGCACTTGGGCACGATTCTGATGGAACGTACGGCGCGCATACCAGATGTGAGGAATGTGATTTACCCGAATCCTGGTTCCAGTAGTTTCGTCTGAACAGGGCCTTAGAAAAAAATCTGGCTTTGGTGAGGGAGTTTAAGGAAAAACTCAACTTCATACTTTTTTGGTGACGCCAAGTATAGTAGTATGTGAGCAAGAAAGAATTCTAGGAATTTCACAGGAATTTCCATAATGTCCACAGGAATGTGTCGTTGATATCTCTTGACGATGACGGATGGTCGTCATTTTTTCTATCTAGCGTAAGTGATGATTGACATAATTAAATGTATACAAAGGATCTAACTTAATTGATGAGGAAATTATATCAAATACCATTTATTATATTTATCATTTACTATATTGTAAATGACAGCAATTTCATACTGTACTTGTTGTATTTCTCTCTCAGGTAATGGGAGAGGAACAGAAATTCGAGACACTGACACCAAATTCCAGGTACCAGTTCGAGGTGACCACGGTGCTGCCTGATGGGAAGACTGGAGGTCCAGCCAGGGGAGACTGGATCACCACCCAGCTGCCAGGTTTGGACCGGAGTTGGATATGTCCATATGGGTCTTGTGCCCGAGGCAAATAAACAAATAGATAAAAAGACAAAACATTATACCCCCGTTCCATGGGCCACTTGACGGCGCTCTTGCCGCGTTCTCTCTGTGACCTGAAATTGGCCAGAGCGCGGAGAAAGCACCGAAATCCACGAAAAACGTGCTCAAGTGGAATCTCTCCGGCGACCTTTCTGCGCTCTCTGCGCGACCAAAAACTTAAATGTCGGCAACTTTTATGATCACTCAACGAATTACAGAAATAAACAACGAATTTTTTCACTTTTGGTATATATATCATCATCATAAGAAAGTTTTGTGTGTTTTATTGTTTTTTAAGTCATTCTTATACATCCTGTATCATATTCATAATATGAAATCAAGGGTGTAAGGCCCCCATTACACTAGGACGGCGCTCTCAGCGCGCTCTCTTTGCGACCTGAAATTGGTCGGAGCGCGGAGAGATCGCCAAGATCGCCGTCCCCGGCGCTCTCAAGGCGACGGTATGACCCGGTTCAAAACAGTCGCCGAGGTGACGGCGCTCATGGCGCTTTCAGTGCGCTCCCATGGCGACCTTGGCGATCTCTTGGCGCTTTCTCCGCGGTCCGGCCAATTTCAGGTCGCAGAGAGAGCGCGGTGAGAGCGCCGTCCTAGTGGAACGGGACCCTTACTGTCACACTCGCGCCATTAAAACACTACTGTGTAACATTCTATTGCCTCCAAATTGAAAATATTCTCAAGGACAAAACGTTAATGACCTTTACAATGACTTTTAGCATATTTGCATCAATATTTTGTATTTCTGTGTAATAAACAGTTGTTGTCTCCCCGCATGCAATCACCGCACCCACCGCACGCACTTGTCCTTCATCAAAGACGTTCGAATTGTATCTTTCAAGCAATGTTTCCTTGCCCTCAAGAATAATAAAAGCGACTTTACTTTCAGAACTTCACACAGTCAGTCCTCCGTATGACCTCAAAGTGGAGAATAAACGCTTTCAGAACGGCAACATCAGTGTCACCATCGCCTGGACTCGACCGAAAGGTGAGCAAATTGTTTGTGTGTTGTTGATTGCAGTTCTTTATTACCCATCAGAGCATGTCAGAACAAGCTCTCAGCCAGCAAGGTTCCTGCTGCGCCCGTTGACAGTGCGTCAAACCATCTCTTTGTTTGTACCAGTAAATTCACAAAAACTGTAAACTCTGTGTGGGGATAAATGTTGTATATGGCAGCATGATTTAGACATTAAACAACTGTAAGTAGTATACAAACTAGTTATAATCTTAAATGTGCTGTAACGTATTGATTATGTTCTAATATAATATTTGATATGAATTGTTGATTTTTCGTTAATCAAAACAGCCCGACCGGCCCTCGGTTTGGAAATGTGACCTCGGCATAAGATAGAGACACAAAGAGGCCTGAAAGATTTTCTTTTTATCATTGGAAGATTTGTGTATTTACTCTGGACGGCTTTCCCCACAGAACTGCCGTGTGAGTACAACCTGCACCTGCTGGCCGACACCAGCATAGCCGACACTCGCGTCCGGATTGATGAGGTGGGTAATCTTTCCTCCTTTCATAGTTTCAAACACGGCACGACAGCTGGGACTTATCAATGATAAATGCCAGGTAAGTCTGGTAAGGTTGCTTTAGGCGATAAACGTCCCCGTGCTATTGGTAAATCCTACTATTTTGTGGAGTGAGCTCTACATACATAACTGTAGGTGTTATTTAAGCTATTACGTGATTATGCACCGTTTATCGTTATTGGTAAGTCCTACTTTTCGTGTAGTGATATCTTTTATGCAGGAATCATAAAAATCCAGGTGTAAAGGATAACAAATATGAAGCCATCAGTCACAAATGATGAGACGTTAGCAGGAACATTAATGTGGCCTTTAGGTGAATGTGGCAGAGGAATGTCATGAAATGTGAAATGATGTGACTACAGATAAAAATATGTGAAAGAGAAAATTTGTGGGAAATGTGATGATCGTGAAATGGGGATGCTAAACAGCCAAGTGGTTACAAGTCAAGTGGTTTAACTTCAGTGCCTTCTGTGCATATATAATACTACTATTGTCCATATGAACGAGCACATACGCATTACTGCCATCCCTAACTGCAGTTTTCCATTTGCTTTCTATTTCTACAGCCGCTGACAAGATACACGTTTCACAACCTCACGTTTGACAGCAATTACACCGTACTGGTAAGTACGTCCTGTGGAAACATACAGAGCTGTGCTAGTCAAATGTGCCACATTTGCAACTGACATGTATGTATGCACTAAAGTTAAGTGACAATCCGTTGATGCTGCACTGTAATATAAATATTCAAGAGAAAAGAGTAACATTATAACATTATCGAGCAAGTTGAATGAAGACATAAGAAGATAAGGAAAGGCTGGGGGTGATAGGTTCCTTTAGGCCCCCTTTCCACTAGACACGTGACCCTTGATTTTATAATTAGAATAAGATGCACGATACAAAGTAAAAAAAAAACACGAATTGATTTCATAATTAGAATATGATGCATGATGCAAAAGTATAATTTTTAATAATTATAATAAGAAAACAAAAAATTAAAATACACGGAACGTTTTAAAAAACCAACCATTGTACAAATTCGTTGACACGGTGGTCAAATCTGGGCTGCAAAGTTCCCACCTTTTCTAGAACCCGAACTGGGTTCGATCGAACTCGATCTGGGTAATTCGAACCGAACGTGCGTTCTATTTGGGGGTCATCTCCGGTCATTTACAATAAACCCGCGAAAACAGGCCCTTCCCCCTCCGTGCCTCGCAACAGATAAAAACAACACTTTTCTACAGATACAAACCGTTTCCTGGACAGTACATGTACGCTATCATTTTGTTGTAGACATGTAACATGTAGCGAATCTACTGTCGTATCCGTGGGTGACCTTGAATATTATAATGATTCTTAACGCTAGTATCAACAACACACTCCCCACTTTCGGGCGACATGACATGTCTGCAAAACTCGTTAAGTATAGGAAGCATAAAGAGTCCAACATACCTCATTCACGGCTCAAAATGACTGTAACGGTTATCCCCAGAATCGTGTTTTAGGGATTTTTGAAAAATGGCCTCAATTTTAAATTATGGATAATTTAGTGCGAAAAATGTCCAAAAATGCCGTTTTTTCACCAATATGTCGCCAAAAACCATACTTAAAATCAGAAATTAAAAAATTCCTAAAACACGATTTTTGATGTTATTCCCAGTCGTCGAAAAATATAGGAATCAGGGATTTAGGGTAATACACGTAGCCAATACTTAACGAGGTTTGCCTAAAACGATGATTCTAACTGACTCTGGCAGGCGCTCCGAAACCCGAAAATAAACGTCTTTCGGAGCGAAATTTTTACAAACCAGTGATTTAACGTAAACATCTAACATTAAAATTATGTAAACACGATAAGTTCATTTTATTTTGACGAAATTTACCCTTCGATACTATTTGTTTATTTTCAAATGTTTTACGGTTAGCCCGAAATTGCGTCTTGTAACCCGATACTTTTTCGAACGCGCCTAGCAATGGGAAAGAATACCGTAGCAACAGACCACCGTGTGAGAGATTTGTCAAACATTTGGTCGCTCAATATAACGTTAACAGTCGCAGCCTATAGTGGAAATGGGGTGTGTAAGAGCCAGCGATGGGACCAAATTTCCAAATTCATTTCTTCGCCTCCAGCTCCTAATGTTGCTTTCCCAATGAACCATGTACATTCGAGACAAATTTCAGGCCGAGCACTAGACTATTATCTTAATGACGCACTCGGTGACGCATGCTGTCTATATAAGGCGACGGCTGCCCTAGTTCCTTTGTTTCCTTGAAGTCTTTGAATTTATAGTCTTTGAAACGGTGCTTCACATCCCGGAGATGTACATTTGTATGTACGGGCACGGACTCTAATGAGCAGCTGTATTGAATATAATGTTAAAAATAGACAAATTCGAGGTGTCATAATCTCATCCGTGAACATTCCATGTCATAACAACTCACCCACATAGTAGCCCATGTCAAGTGTCCAAAAAGTTCAGTTTATACATTTTCTATACGGCGGAACTCGTAAGACACTCATAACAGGGCGCCATGTTGATTCTGATGATGTCAGGTAGGGGCTGACCACTTCATACTAGGGGTCTCCACAGAAAGTCTACACTCTCACTGTTTCATCCTTCTGAGATTTTACCTAGTACACCAAGAAAAGGGTTTCTACAAGTCTTAAAGAAGCTAGGGGAGTCTGCAGCAAGGACCCTGTGGACCTTTGCCCTATATATAGACTGACAAACCAGATACATTTTTTTCATAGTAAAAGGAGAAAGTTTGTAAAAGTGGCCTTATTTCCTAATTCAAGCATACTATCTGTCTGAGGAAACGATGTTGGAACTTTATGTCTAAGTTGGGAACTATTTGCATAGCTCTGGATACCAAATTCCGAGGCACACAGATGTACACAATATGTACATCACTGCAATAACCACTACAGGGAATATCTTACCGATGAATTGTGTTTGTACTCTCTCAGATGCGTACCACCTTCTATGAGGGTACCCCCCTCTATATGGAGAGCAGACCGGCGAAAATGTCGTTCCAAACGCCGCGGTGCCTGGACGTCTCCTCATACAACTTCAGTGTTTGTGGTAGGAACAAGGGATATGTTATCATATAATAATGTTCTGTGAATGCTATTCATACCTGTTTAAAAGTCACATTTTAAAGCCGCTGTCGCACATAGCCGAACGAGCTAGCATCATGCCCTCCCGACCTTCTCCAGACCATGGTTGGGAATTAGTCGTGAGCAAGGTCTTCGAGATTGTTTTTTTTATTTATTATAACATTTAATAACAATACTTGTTGGCAACAAACTGAATCTACATTGCTTATTTTAGTGTTGCCATCGACACAAAGATAATACAAAAATGAAATGACACAAAACAGACATGCAAAGCATAAGAATAATAAAGTAAACTACGGTGAACCGCATGATAACTGAATAATATGACATGTAGGAAAATGAAATATTGATAAAACGGGTAGGATAACAGAAATAATCTTTTGGTTTATTTTAAAAACAACTGAACACATTCGTAAAGTTTACGGTTATTGGAGTCCGAAAGAAAAGAAGAATCTCTAATCAGTAGATGAAGTAGGTCATTATCAGTTAAACCATAGATATTAGTAGCAAATCCTACCAGTTTTTCTAAATTGCTGAAGAGGGCGATACGGTGTTGATTGTACGAGATTAATTGGTTACTCATTAAATATTGAAAAGTCGTCTGCGCCAGCCCACTATTAAGTTTGAAAAATCAAAGCCATGAAAGCCATATTCTGCTTGAATGTATGTCCTGCAAAATTCATCTGTTTTGTTTAATAGTACCGAAAAGTCAGTCTTAGATCATTGTCCGCGGTTGGTTCTGTTATAGCCTGCTTAACATTCAACGACATCACACTCGTATGACGGCCTACGACAAATTTGACCGCAATATTAATTAAAACACACATTCCCAATGGTCTTTGTTCTGCCTGCAGCTCCCGGCGCCCCGCGGAACTTGACCTTCCGACTGACGGATACCGCCGCTGTGATATCTTGGCTGCCGCCCTTCAAGACGTCGCTGACGAACCCGGTGTCCAGTTACGTCATGTTGGTCCGGCAGGAGACTCAACCTGCCATGGACGGCACCACACTGTCAACACAAGCCACGCAGGAAATAGTTCCCGGGGTAGGTACATCAAGCCGCTACTGAATATCTGTCTTTCTTTTTATGTTCCATGTAACACATGTTTTGGTTCTGTATACCGTGTTGCAACACTCTGTGTAACTTGCGTAACTTATGTCTGCTAAGTTATATTTATTTCCTTTGCGAATACTTCCTTCAAACACTGTTGTTAATTTTATGGGTTTTGTGGGTCCTCAACAGAGTTAAATGGGGCCACCCAGCCTTTCTAAATTTTTATAAACTAGAGAGTTAGGTCCTGATTTGCATAATATACATCTCATTATGTTAATGTTCACCTAAGTCACATACCTTCCAAAAAGAATGAAAAAACATCGACCTCTGCTTCAGTTATCCTCATACAAACTTCAAAACAAAAAGGCCCACTGCAGATCAAAAACATAGCCGCTAAAGGCACATTATCAAACTTGACTTCCTTTTTCTTAACCCAACACACCTACTAAATTTTATCACTATCTATCCGCAGCATCTCGAGTTATCCTGTTCGCAAACAAAACAACAAACACAAAATGTCCACTGCAGTAACGTAGGAACCGCCATAAGGTCCATTCTTGAACTTGACCTTTCTCTCCCTAACAGTAACTTGCCTACCAAAAATCACGAAGATCCATCCATGGCTTCAAGAGTTATGCCGCCTACACGCACAGTCACTCCACCATAGTCAAACCGAAAACATAACCTTCTGGCGAAGGTAATAAAGAAATAAATGTATGGGGTGCTATTGCATCAGTGAATTACTTTCACCAACCTGGTAGTAGGCAACTTTTCACCCTATGCCCCACAGTCTGATGGCGTGTTTTATTTATTTTAACGATGTCTGGTCGGAAATTGGCACGTCAAAGCATTTTATGGTGACTGACTACAAAGATTGTTTAAAATTCTATACACAGACGGTTCTATTAATATGCCGATCCATTCTTACCAAGAGATCCCTCCTGCCGTGGCCGCTTTAAACCAGGTTTACCCACTTAACCACTCTGGCTTATTCAGATGTACATCAGAGTGTAACGCTTCCATGTCGTGAGCCAGCAGTCTTTCTCATCTCCTTCAATATAGGCAACATTTTTGAACTTCGTGACGAAATTCTTCGTCGTCAAATGTCACATCTACGACTGGGGACTTTTGGCTTTTGTAATGCGCTTTTTTTCTTATCACATGTCACTTCATTTGCACTCGGGTTAAAAAAAAGGCCGTGGTAAAGCCTGCTAAGGAGGCTAAACACAGGTACCCAGTGTGAAGGTCGGACCAGTTTGACCCACAGACTCCCTGAGACCACCCTTAGGCTACACTTTCTACACCTAAACTCTGTACTCTGTACTAGTCTTAAAGGATGATGGTGGCTTTGATTAGTACACGCTGTTCTTTTAGTTTTGTGCCCCCGAGTCAACACTATTCTGTGGATATATAAATATATATCCATATATTATCTTTTTTATTGTAAACAGTCACAACATCAATATTCAGCCCTTGGGCTGTGACTGTGATGGTATGAACAGGTATTCTTTTATAAACCATCACTATGTGTCCTCTACGTACTGAACAGTCATGTGTTCACTAGTATATGCTAACGCTGTTTCTCAAAGTGTATAATTGTTTCTCTGCTTTCAGAGCCAAACGAACTTTTCCATGCACGACCTGTCCCCTGGGGCTGTCTACTTGGTTTCCATTAAAGGAAGGACCCCTGGCGGCACCGGCGTGACTAGCAGCACCCTTCGCATTCAAACATTGTTAGGTGAGGACATCAGTGCGAGCGTAAACATAAAATTTAATTGAAAAAGAAAAAAAAAGTAGTTTGATTAAGCAGAGCGCAAGACTTTTAAAGCACGTAACGTCATATTTTTGAGCATTTGTTTACTCATGAAATACTAGAATCAGCCTGGTGGCCGCTTTTCATTGAGGTCCCTGGCCGCTATGCACCATGAGGGGTGTTTTCCAGTATGTCGTAGATGTAGATGCCAGAAGGGAAGAGGTCAGACCAGACAATAAGATACAGATATACAAATTTCCCCCCGCGTCTATCGCCGGCGTTTATCACAAAATTCAACAAGTTCTACGAGTGTCACACACACACACACACACACACACACACACACACACACACACACACACACACACACACACACACACACACACACACACACACACACACACACACACACATCTGTACTTCTCATGGATACCTATTGTCCTTGAGCACTCAAAAATGACGAAAGTAACTTACCTAATTCACCCTGTTGTTACTCTACATCTTGAAAATGTCCGCAGCCCACAACATGACTATGATGATAATGTATGACTGCCATCTTGAATTTCGTTGGAAATAACGTGCGCAAAGCACCATGGGATATACACATCCCGGCTATCCTTAATCCTCAATCTCAATCCTTAACCGTGCAGCTTCGATAAGCAGTCAACTCAACACATTCCACCAGAGGCTGCGACCGCCGAGCGACCGAATATTTGACAGATCGCTCAACGAATTTCAAACAACGATGTAAAACTGTTTTGTGTGGTTTGTTGTCTTTTAAATCATACTTTTTCATTGTGTACCATATTCCAATTATAAAATCAAATTTTGTTCGCTCAATGGTCACTCAACGATCGCCGTCTAGTGGAAAGGAGGTCTAACCTATGTGATTATTTTCATTCCTTCACCCAATCATTGAATCTAAAAAAGAAGCATTTTTCAA
The DNA here is from genome assembly GCA_013266295.2 of Branchiostoma floridae x Branchiostoma japonicum. Classification (NCBI taxonomy): domain Eukaryota; kingdom Metazoa; phylum Chordata; class Leptocardii; order Amphioxiformes; family Branchiostomatidae; genus Branchiostoma; species Branchiostoma floridae x Branchiostoma japonicum. The sequence continues at coordinate 14,897,369 of CM023824.1, forward strand.
AGCAGAGAGCAAAATGACACATAAAACAAAGTGCAGCAAAACCGCCCTTCGTAAACCATCTGTGAAAATGAATAGTTGTTGTCATACATTGCACCATGTACAATTGTTGATCAATAAAGCCCATTCATTCATTTCAAAGACCTGAAAAAGAAATTTAGCAGTGACCGTTGTTTTCCTCCCCCAGAAGAGAAGCCGCCCCGTTCCGTGAGCCCGGCGTGGCTGAGCGGCGCCATCCCCGTGTTGCTGCTGCTGGCCGCCTTAACCACCTGGGCAGCCAGGCGCACTTACCGCAAACACGGCGGCTTCTTCTTCAAAAGAAAGCATCGCCAAGAGGTAAGGCCCTCGTCACTTACGTCGTTAGGTCGTCGTACGATCGCAAAGGATAGTCAGATGTGTCGAAATCCATGTGTTGTTACGGAAATGATCCTTGTCGGAAAATTCTACCTCTTAAAAATTGCACGACGACCTACGAGGAATGTGACCGCACCGTTAGAAACAGACAACGGAATGGTTATGTTTTGTTTGACGCATGTTTAGTTTTGTTTACGTATAATTTTCACCTTGTTAAATTAAGCTACATTGTATCCGTTACAATTGAGTATCCGGTTCGATGATGTGGGTTTTTTTTCCATCTCAGAGTCCGCAGCCGCTGTTCCCGGAGTCTCCAGTGTTCCACGGATTACGTCACGACCACTGCTTCCTGCTCCAGAACAGGTTCTACAGCGAGACGGATGTCCTGTCGGACGACCATGACGAGTATGAGATGGACTTCAGGTGGGTTTGTTCTTTCGTATCATTTCCACCATGAATGGATATTGTTGAATCCTGTTTGATATAACGCAACACAGAATAAATCAAGCAACTGGAAACATTGTCTGAGGAGTCAGACATTTTATACAGCATCCACTATTTCTCATTAGTGACTGAGAATGAGTCTGAAGACAAAAGTAACCTGTATATAAATGAGTATCTGAAGAGGCATCTAAAGATACTTACTGGTCGCTCAACGGTGGCAGCCTCTAATGGAAGGGCCTCCTGATATAGATAATGTCAAAATGTATGCTAATTTTTGCCATTATCGTTACCATTCTTTAATACGTTATATCTTTATATTCCCCTGCAGCCAGCTAGAGTTGGAAGAGGTGATTGGAGAAGGAGCCTTTGGTAAGGTCATACGGGGCAAGGCACGCGGCCTACCCACCATGCCTAACACGCCGATCGCTACAGTCGCAGTCAAAACTCTCAAAGGTAACGATCCTCGTACGTATACGAGCACAAACTGAGGGCATTCTTGGGATAGTCGTGCACGTGTCGTATAAAATTCATATATGTCTTGTTACGGAAATGCTGTCTTGTCGGTAGTTGGCTAGCTTGGCTCTGTCACAGCCTGCTTGAAAACACTGAGACATCAAAATCGTACGACGAATCATGATGAGGACGTGGTCAGTCAATGGTCCTGAGGTGCATTTGAGATGATTCAACTTAAAAATTACATCCCCAACTAATTCCCGATTAATTAAAAGTAACAGGTCACAGTGAAAACATGGACGAAAATAGGACCCCCAGACAGCTTGTAATGCTTGTCTTTTGTTTTGTTTTGTGCTGTGCCACTGTGGCATGGTCCACCTATATATATAGTGTCTGTCTTCCTTGTTACGTCCAGTGGAAGAGTAGCTCAACTGTTCATTCAATTCATTGAGTTTAACTGGTTCAAGATCACTTTCTTTTGTTCTCTTTGCCTTTGACAGGACTCCACAGAGGGCCCCAAAATATGTCTAATCTCTGACACTCATTAAATCTGCATACAGAAAACGCGACCGGTGTTGACCAGGCTAACCTGCTGGCTGAGATAGAGTTGATGAAGCAGATAGGAGCGAACACGAACATCGTCAGCATCCTGGGCTGCTGCACCCGCCGGTCACCCGTCTTCCTGGTGGTGGAGTACTGCCCATTCGGGGACCTGAAGAACCTGCTAAGGAACATCCGAGAACAGGTAAGATGCAGACTTTAATGTTTGTTTGTTTGTTTGTTTGTTTATTTGTTTAAAATCACCATTAGTAAAATACATCATGTTCTAACTGCATGAGAGTTGGAGAGCAGTTTAATTGTCCCATCATAGATTGTATGGACATGATAATGATATACTGTGTCTGTGATTGGTCGTAGAAAGAGTACGAGGAGAACGAACATCCCCTTCTGGGTATCAAATGTCAGGCCATCAACGATCCAAATATGGGCAACAACGACGAGGCCTCCTTCGCGCCAGTCACGGTGTCGTCACTGGTGCCCATCTTTAACCCGGCGAGTGAGGGTAACCCTTCCTACGCAGGAGGGAGGGCGAAGGACGAGAATCTGGACAGTGGAACCAGCATGGATCTAAGAGATGTCCTGGACGTCCTGCCAACCGACCTGCTTTCGTTTGCCCGGCAGATTGCCACGGGAATGGTAAATACGTTTTCCAATCACCTGCTATCATTATTTTGCTTGTGTGCCCGGAGTTACATGTATTTGAACACAGTAGAGTGACAGGAAGTGAGGGGGGTGGGTGGTGGTGTAACAATGGACTGACAAGAAGGTCGAATTGGAGATCAAAATGGTATCCTTGCATGCCGGGAAGAATTGACGGTGGAATATGTTGAGAAATCCGCAATAGTGAATGAAGCAAGAAATTCACAGCAACCCTAAATACTTCCTGGACGTGTGAAATCTTTGATTTTTGGCAGTAACTTAGTATTGTTTTTCTTTAAATGATCTTGGCGTTAACGGTGATGTTTATGGTGTGACTGTTACTACAGGAATACCTCGCCTCCAAGAAGTTCGTACACAGAGATCTGGCTGCGCGAAACGTCTTGGTGTGCGAAAACAAAGTGGTGAAGATCTCGGACTTCGGACTCACGCGAGACATCTACGAGAACAGCGAGTACCGGAAGTTGACGGGGGGTAAGCTTCCGGTGAGATGGATGTCACCTGAAGCTATCTTTGACCAAGTATATACCACCCAGAGTGACGTGTGAGTATTGAATAAACATTGTCGTCATGGTGATGACTTAGACCCCCCCCCTCCAGTAGACCGCGATCATCGAGCGACCAAAATTGGATTTGTGAGACCCCAGGTTTTATGATTGGAATATGATGCAAGATGTAAAAGTATGATTTAAGGTCTCATTCGTGAGTTTTTGTTAACTATAGCCGCCTATGGCAAAATACGTAACTTTACATAGGCCAAAACCCAATAATTTGAATGACAACCATCTAGTCTATCCAATCAATTTTGAGCACAATGGCCCTACATTACGTCAAAAAATTCCCAACCAGATCTAACCCGACAATCTCTTTTTATTTATTTATAAACTGCACTTGGCCACTCTCCGCCAGAGGTCCTTCAGCGCTGCTACCTCCTGACCGCATTACCCATCACAACAGCGTGTAAACATCCGACCTGTCGCGCGGATGTCAACACTTACCCACTAATTTTAGCACATACAAACAACCTCTCATATCACAAGCGGTTGACGCCAACTGACTTAGCTAAAATGCAATTTCTGGCGGATATAAACACACATCCATACACGCATTTAATTTTTAGTACGATCTACTTTAGAGTACCCACGCGGAAGAATACCGGAATGAGACCTTAATTACCATTGATTATTAAGATTCTTTCTTAATCGAAAGAATGTGCATCCTCCAACAACCTCTAAAAGAGATTTTGCCTCACGTCACTCCGTCACCCCACAACGGGTCAATGAACTTGCGTCTAATTTTGGGTATGAGCAGCGCCACCTGCCAGATTTGAGTAAAACTACAACAGATATCTTTAATTACCCTTATGACGTGTCGGAAACGATAATTAATTGCTTTCTTCGTACATTTGGTTAGATTAATGTGCTCTCTGCATGATTGTTTGCGTGTAAACCTGAATAGAAAGCAACAGATAGATCTGAACGATACTGATCATTTCGTGTATGCTGTACCATAAGTGACAACATTCAGATGCAAGTCGCATCTGGACAAGCCCCCAAAAAGCAAAGGCATCCATATTTCACAGACAAAAGTTAAGACATGCATGTAAACTTGCTAAAATTTGAACCCGAGGTAAGAATAAATAAGCGACATGCTGCTGATACTGCATCTAGCGCACTCTAGAAGTCAGCCTAGGGAGGGATGAGGAGTGATTTATGGAGATAACGCAAGATCCTGCTTACACAATTCGAGGCAACTTCGGTCAAAAGTCACTTTTCCTCCTAGTTGAGTAGGATAAAGGCAAAAGAAGCCAAATTGACCCAAAAACTATCACTCAGAAAGGAAGGGGACATGAAGACAGCGTTCTTCGCACAGAGTAAAACAGAAACTTTTCCACTGAAAGTTACAGTAATGCTTTTCCCTGATATCTTTCATCACACCTCACTAGAAATTCGCTAAATTCATTATGATTTTACAACCTGGAAGTCTGGGGGTACAAATTCACGTCACCTGTAGCGTGTCGGGCGGTTTTCCGTTTGTAATGGGGGGGGGGGGGGGTAGCGGTATAAGATTCAACGCCCTGACTGTGTGGACGGGGACTCAGTGCGTGTATCCGTTCGTGTGTTGGGGGGGGGGGGTATACCGGTAGCAATGACACAAATTTCGGCAAGAGTAAGCAAGCAACGTAATGGCTATTGTTTTGTGATGCAATCAGGTAACCCTACTTGTCAGGCATGCGATTTTAGGCAGAGGCACAGTCTGCTGCGGGCAAGGTGGTTTAATCGATTCATATCGCGTCGTACTGCCTTACATTTGACACTTTTCCTGACAGTAGAACGCACACATCTTTAGTATTTGATTACTTTCCTGTTCTGTGGCTCCTTAGCTGTAGCCACAATTTCATATAAACATCTCATTTCCGTAATTGACGCTTCTAGCGTTTACATGTGTTGTCCGTGAATTTGGGTTTATACGATTTCTATATAATTGGGGCGCGTGTGCTTGTCATTCCTTGCTTTATAGACGTTTTACACGATGCTTATAGTCAGACGATTATCTGTTGTGTATGTATCATTGACTATGTCAGTTTTCCGAAACGTAATATGGCTGTAAATCTTTGTAAAACGGGGTAGTATGAAAGGGAGACGTCAGTCAACCCCCGTAGAAATGGCCTCGTCCGTTACCATGGCAACGGGCATGGTTACGCAATGCAACTTGCGCTGAAAAATCGGAGATTAAATCCTGGGCTAACATCGTTCAAAAATCGCGACCTTGGCACTGATCGTTGATTTTTGGTGAATATTTTTCATTTCTATTAAGGTCTCATTCGTGAGTTTTTGTTAACTATAGCCGCCTATGGCAAAATACGTAACTTTACATAGGCCAAAACCCAATAATTTGAATGACAACCATCTAGTCTATCCAATCAATTTTGAGCACAATGGCCCTACATTACGTCAAAAAATTCCCAACCAGATCTAACCCGACAATCTCTTTTTATTTATTTATAAACTGCACTTGGCCACTCTCCGCCAGAGGTCCTTCAGCGCTGCTACCTCCTGACCGCATTACCCATCACAACAGCGTGTAAACATCCGACCTGTCGCGCGGATGTCAACACTTACCCACTAATTTTAGCACATACAAACAACCTCTCATATCACAAGCGGTTGACGCCAACTGACTTAGCTAAAATGCAATTTCTGGCGGATATAAACACACATCCATACACGCATTTAATTTTTAGTACGATCTACTTTAGAGTACCCACGCGGAAGAATACCGGAATGAGACCTTAATTACCATTGATTATTAAGATTCTTTCTTAATCGAAAGAATGTGCATCCTCCAACAACCTCTAAAAGAGATTTTGCCTCACGTCACTCCGTCACCCCACAACGGGTCAATGAACTTGCGTCTAATTTTGGGTATGAGCAGCGCCACCTGCCAGATTTGAGTAAAACTACAACAGATATCTTTAATTACCCTTATGACGTGTCGGAAACGATAATTAATTGCTTTCTTCGTACATTTGGTTAGATTAATGTGCTCTCTGCATGATTGTTTGCGTGTAAACCTGAATAGAAAGCAACAGATAGATCTGAACGATACTGATCATTTCGTGTATGCTGTACCATAAGTGACAACATTCAGATGCAAGTCGCATCTGGACAAGCCCCCAAAAAGCAAAGGCATCCATATTTCACAGACAAAAGTTAAGACATGCATGTAAACTTGCTAAAATTTGAACCCGAGGTAAGAATAAATAAGCGACATGCTGCTGATACTGCATCTAGCGCACTCTAGAAGTCAGCCTAGGGAGGGATGAGGAGTGATTTATGGAGATAACGCAAGATCCTGCTTACACAATTCGAGGCAACTTCGGTCAAAAGTCACTTTTCCTCCTAGTTGAGTAGGATAAAGGCAAAAGAAGCCAAATTGACCCAAAAACTATCACTCAGAAAGGAAGGGGACATGAAGACAGCGTTCTTCGCACAGAGTAAAACAGAAACTTTTCCACTGAAAGTTACAGTAATGCTTTTCCCTGATATCTTTCATCACACCTCACTAGAAATTCGCTAAATTCATTATGATTTTACAACCTGGAAGTCTGGGGGTACAAATTCACGTCACCTGTAGCGTGTCGGGCGGTTTTCCGTTTGTAATGGGGGGGGGGGGTAGCGGTATAAGATTCAACGCCCTGACTGTGTGGACGGGGACTCAGTGCGTGTATCCGTTCGTGTGTTGGGGGGGGGGGGGGGGTATACCGGTAGCAATGACACAAATTTCGGCAAGAGTAAGCAAGCAACGTAATGGCTATTGTTTTGTGATGCAATCAGGTAACCCTACTTGTCAGGCATGCGATTTTAGGCAGAGGCACAGTCTGCTGCGGGCAAGGTGGTTTAATCGATTCATATCGCGTCGTACTGCCTTACATTTGACACTTTTCCTGACAGTAGAACGCACACATCTTTAGTATTTGATTACTTTCCTGTTCTGTGGCTCCTTAGCTGTAGCCACAATTTCATATAAACATCTCATTTCCGTAATTGACGCTTCTAGCGTTTACATGTGTTGTCCGTGAATTTGGGTTTATACGATTTCTATATAATTGGGGCGCGTGTGCTTGTCATTCCTTGCTTTATAGACGTTTTACACGATGCTTATAGTCAGACGATTATCTGTTGTGTATGTATCATTGACTATGTCAGTTTTCCGAAACGTAATATGGCTGTAAATCTTTGTAAAACGGGGTAGTATGAAAGGGAGACGTCAGTCAACCCCCGTAGAAATGGCCTCGTCCGTTACCATGGCAACGGGCATGGTTACGCAATGCAACTTGCGCTGAAAAATCGGAGATTAAATCCTGGGCTAACATCGTTCAAAAATCGCGACCTTGGCACTGATCGTTGATTTTTGGTGAATATTTTTCATTTCTATTAATTACCATTGATTATTAAGATTCTTTCTTAATCGAAAGAATGTGCATCCTCCAACAACCTCTAAAAGAGATTTTGCCTCACGTCACTCCGTCACCCCACAACGGGTCAATGAACTTGCGTCTAATTTTGGGTATGAGCAGCGCCACCTGCCAGATTTGAGTAAAACTACAACAGATATCTTTAATTACCCTTATGACGTGTCGGAAACGATAATTAATTGCTTTCTTCGTACATTTGGTTAGATTAATGTGCTCTCTGCATGATTGTTTGCGTGTAAACCTGAATAGAAAGCAACAGATAGATCTGAACGATACTGATCATTTCGTGTATGCTGTACCATAAGTGACAACATTCAGATGCAAGTCGCATCTGGACAAGCCCCCAAAAAGCAAAGGCATCCATATTTCACAGACAAAAGTTAAGACATGCATGTAAACTTGCTAAAATTTGAACCCGAGGTAAGAATAAATAAGCGACATGCTGCTGATACTGCATCTAGCGCACTCTAGAAGTCAGCCTAGGGAGGGATGAGGAGTGATTTATGGAGATAACGCAAGATCCTGCTTACACAATTCGAGGCAACTTCGGTCAAAAGTCACTTTTCCTCCTAGTTGAGTAGGATAAAGGCAAAAGAAGCCAAATTGACCCAAAAACTATCACTCAGAAAGGAAGGGGACATGAAGACAGCGTTCTTCGCACAGAGTAAAACAGAAACTTTTCCACTGAAAGTTACAGTAATGCTTTTCCCTGATATCTTTCATCACACCTCACTAGAAATTCGCTAAATTCATTATGATTTTACAACCTGGAAGTCTGGGGGTACAAATTCACGTCACCTGTAGCGTGTCGGGCGGTTTTCCGTTTGTAATGGGGGGGGGGGGGTAGCGGTATAAGATTCAACGCCCTGACTGTGTGGACGGGGACTCAGTGCGTGTATCCGTTCGTGTGTTGGGGGGGGGGGGGGGTATACCGGTAGCAATGACACAAATTTCGGCAAGAGTAAGCAAGCAACGTAATGGCTATTGTTTTGTGATGCAATCAGGTAACCCTACTTGTCAGGCATGCGATTTTAGGCAGAGGCACAGTCTGCTGCGGGCAAGGTGGTTTAATCGATTCATATCGCGTCGTACTGCCTTACATTTGACACTTTTCCTGACAGTAGAACGCACACATCTTTAGTATTTGATTACTTTCCTGTTCTGTGGCTCCTTAGCTGTAGCCACAATTTCATATAAACATCTCATTTCCGTAATTGACGCTTCTAGCGTTTACATGTGTTGTCCGTGAATTTGGGTTTATACGATTTCTATATAATTGGGGCGCGTGTGCTTGTCATTCCTTGCTTTATAGACGTTTTACACGATGCTTATAGTCAGACGATTATCTGTTGTGTATGTATCATTGACTATGTCAGTTTTCCGAAACGTAATATGGCTGTAAATCTTTGTAAAACGGGGTAGTATGAAAGGGAGACGTCAGTCAACCCCCGTAGAAATGGCCTCGTCCGTTACCATGGCAACGGGCATGGTTACGCAATGCAACTTGCGCTGAAAAATCGGAGATTAAATCCTGGGCTAACATCGTTCAAAAATCGCGACCTTGGCACTGATCGTTGATTTTTGGTGAATATTTTTCATTTCTATTAATTACCATTGATTATTAAGATTCTTTCTTAATCGAAAGAATGTGCATCCTCCAACAACCTCTAAAAGAGATTTTGCCTCACGTCACTCCGTCACCCCACAACGGGTCAATGAACTTGCGTCTAATTTTGGGTATGAGCAGCGCCACCTGCCAGATTTGAGTAAAACTACAACAGATATCTTTAATTACCCTTATGACGTGTCGGAAACGATAATTAATTGCTTTCTTCGTACATTTGGTTAGATTAATGTGCTCTCTGCATGATTGTTTGCGTGTAAACCTGAATAGAAAGCAACAGATAGATCTGAACGATACTGATCATTTCGTGTATGCTGTACCATAAGTGACAACATTCAGATGCAAGTCGCATCTGGACAAGCCCCCAAAAAGCAAAGGCATCCATATTTCACAGACAAAAGTTAAGACATGCATGTAAACTTGCTAAAATTTGAACCCGAGGTAAGAATAAATAAGCGACATGCTGCTGATACTGCATCTAGCGCACTCTAGAAGTCAGCCTAGGGAGGGATGAGGAGTGATTTATGGAGATAACGCAAGATCCTGCTTACACAATTCGAGGCAACTTCGGTCAAAAGTCACTTTTCCTCCTAGTTGAGTAGGATAAAGGCAAAAGAAGCCAAATTGACCCAAAAACTATCACTCAGAAAGGAAGGGGACATGAAGACAGCGTTCTTCGCACAGAGTAAAACAGAAACTTTTCCACTGAAAGTTACAGTAATGCTTTTCCCTGATATCTTTCATCACACCTCACTAGAAATTCGCTAAATTCATTATGATTTTACAACCTGGAAGTCTGGGGGTACAAATTCACGTCACCTGTAGCGTGTCGGGCGGTTTTCCGTTTGTAATGGGGGGGGGGGGGGGGGTAGCGGTATAAGATTCAACGCCCTGACTGTGTGGACGGGGACTCAGTGCGTGTATCCGTTCGTGTGTTGGGGGGGGGGGGGGGGTATACCGGTAGCAATGACACAAATTTCGGCAAGAGTAAGCAAGCAACGTAATGGCTATTGTTTTGTGATGCAATCAGGTAACCCTACTTGTCAGGCATGCGATTTTAGGCAGAGGCACAGTCTGCTGCGGGCAAGGTGGTTTAATCGATTCATATCGCGTCGTACTGCCTTACATTTGACACTTTTCCTGACAGTAGAACGCACACATCTTTAGTATTTGATTACTTTCCTGTTCTGTGGCTCCTTAGCTGTAGCCACAATTTCATATAAACATCTCATTTCCGTAATTGACGCTTCTAGCGTTTACATGTGTTGTCCGTGAATTTGGGTTTATACGATTTCTATATAATTGGGGCGCGTGTGCTTGTCATTCCTTGCTTTATAGACGTTTTACACGATGCTTATAGTCAGACGATTATCTGTTGTGTATGTATCATTGACTATGTCAGTTTTCCGAAACGTAATATGGCTGTAAATCTTTGTAAAACGGGGTAGTATGAAAGGGAGACGTCAGTCAACCCCCGTAGAAATGGCCTCGTCCGTTACCATGGCAACGGGCATGGTTACGCAATGCAACTTGCGCTGAAAAATCGGAGATTAAATCCTGGGCTAACATCGTTCAAAAATCGCGACCTTGGCACTGATCGTTGATTTTTGGTGAATATTTTTCATTTCTATTAAGGTCTCATTCGTGAGTTTTTGTTAACTATAGCCGCCTATGGCAAAATACGTAACTTTACATAGGCCAAAACCCAATAATTTGAATGACAACCATCTAGTCTATCCAATCAATTTTGAGCACAATGGCCCTACATTACGTCAAAAAATTCCCAACCAGATCTAACCCGACAATCTCTTTTTATTTATTTATAAACTGCACTTGGCCACTCTCCGCCAGAGGTCCTTCAGCGCTGCTACCTCCTGACCGCATTACCCATCACAACAGCGTGTAAACATCCGACCTGTCGCGCGGATGTCAACACTTACCCACTAATTTTAGCACATACAAACAACCTCTCATATCACAAGCGGTTGACGCCAACTGACTTAGCTAAAATGCAATTTCTGGCGGATATAAACACACATCCATACACGCATTTAATTTTTAGTACGATCTACTTTAGAGTACCCACGCGGAAGAATACCGGAATGAGACCTTAATTACCATTGATTATTAAGATTCTTTCTTAATCGAAAGAATGTGCATCCTCCAACAACCTCTAAAAGAGATTTTGCCTCACGTCACTCCGTCACCCCACAACGGGTCAATGAACTTGCGTCTAATTTTGGGTATGAGCAGCGCCACCTGCCAGATTTGAGTAAAACTACAACAGATATCTTTAATTACCCTTATGACGTGTCGGAAACGATAATTAATTGCTTTCTTCGTACATTTGGTTAGATTAATGTGCTCTCTGCATGATTGTTTGCGTGTAAACCTGAATAGAAAGCAACAGATAGATCTGAACGATACTGATCATTTCGTGTATGCTGTACCATAAGTGACAACATTCAGATGCAAGTCGCATCTGGACAAGCCCCCAAAAAGCAAAGGCATCCATATTTCACAGACAAAAGTTAAGACATGCATGTAAACTTGCTAAAATTTGAACCCGAGGTAAGAATAAATAAGCGACATGCTGCTGATACTGCATCTAGCGCACTCTAGAAGTCAGCCTAGGGAGGGATGAGGAGTGATTTATGGAGATAACGCAAGATCCTGCTTACACAATTCGAGGCAACTTCGGTCAAAAGTCACTTTTCCTCCTAGTTGAGTAGGATAAAGGCAAAAGAAGCCAAATTGACCCAAAAACTATCACTCAGAAAGGAAGGGGACATGAAGACAGCGTTCTTCGCACAGAGTAAAACAGAAACTTTTCCACTGAAAGTTACAGTAATGCTTTTCCCTGATATCTTTCATCACACCTCACTAGAAATTCGCTAAATTCATTATGATTTTACAACCTGGAAGTCTGGGGGTACAAATTCACGTCACCTGTAGCGTGTCGGGCGGTTTTCCGTTTGTAATGGGGGGGGGGGGGTAGCGGTATAAGATTCAACGCCCTGACTGTGTGGACGGGGACTCAGTGCGTGTATCCGTTCGTGTGTTGGGGGGGGGGGGGGGGTATACCGGTAGCAATGACACAAATTTCGGCAAGAGTAAGCAAGCAACGTAATGGCTATTGTTTTGTGATGCAATCAGGTAACCCTACTTGTCAGGCATGCGATTTTAGGCAGAGGCACAGTCTGCTGCGGGCAAGGTGGTTTAATCGATTCATATCGCGTCGTACTGCCTTACATTTGACACTTTTCCTGACAGTAGAACGCACACATCTTTAGTATTTGATTACTTTCCTGTTCTGTGGCTCCTTAGCTGTAGCCACAATTTCATATAAACATCTCATTTCCGTAATTGACGCTTCTAGCGTTTACATGTGTTGTCCGTGAATTTGGGTTTATACGATTTCTATATAATTGGGGCGCGTGTGCTTGTCATTCCTTGCTTTATAGACGTTTTACACGATGCTTATAGTCAGACGATTATCTGTTGTGTATGTATCATTGACTATGTCAGTTTTCCGAAACGTAATATGGCTGTAAATCTTTGTAAAACGGGGTAGTATGAAAGGGAGACGTCAGTCAACCCCCGTAGAAATGGCCTCGTCCGTTACCATGGCAACGGGCATGGTTACGCAATGCAACTTGCGCTGAAAAATCGGAGATTAAATCCTGGGCTAACATCGTTCAAAAATCGCGACCTTGGCACTGATCGTTGATTTTTGGTGAATATTTTTCATTTCTATTAATTACCATTGATTATTAAGATTCTTTCTTAATCGAAAGAATGTGCATCCTCCAACAACCTCTAAAAGAGATTTTGCCTCACGTCACTCCGTCACCCCACAACGGGTCAATGAACTTGCGTCTAATTTTGGGTATGAGCAGCGCCACCTGCCAGATTTGAGTAAAACTACAACAGATATCTTTAATTACCCTTATGACGTGTCGGAAACGATAATTAATTGCTTTCTTCGTACATTTGGTTAGATTAATGTGCTCTCTGCATGATTGTTTGCGTGTAAACCTGAATAGAAAGCAACAGATAGATCTGAACGATACTGATCATTTCGTGTATGCTGTACCATAAGTGACAACATTCAGATGCAAGTCGCATCTGGACAAGCCCCCAAAAAGCAAAGGCATCCATATTTCACAGACAAAAGTTAAGACATGCATGTAAACTTGCTAAAATTTGAACCCGAGGTAAGAATAAATAAGCGACATGCTGCTGATACTGCATCTAGCGCACTCTAGAAGTCAGCCTAGGGAGGGATGAGGAGTGATTTATGGAGATAACGCAAGATCCTGCTTACACAATTCGAGGCAACTTCGGTCAAAAGTCACTTTTCCTCCTAGTTGAGTAGGATAAAGGCAAAAGAAGCCAAATTGACCCAAAAACTATCACTCAGAAAGGAAGGGGACATGAAGACAGCGTTCTTCGCACAGAGTAAAACAGAAACTTTTCCACTGAAAGTTACAGTAATGCTTTTCCCTGATATCTTTCATCACACCTCACTAGAAATTCGCTAAATTCATTATGATTTTACAACCTGGAAGTCTGGGGGTACAAATTCACGTCACCTGTAGCGTGTCGGGCGGTTTTCCGTTTGTAATGGGGGGGGGGGGGGTAGCGGTATAAGATTCAACGCCCTGACTGTGTGGACGGGGACTCAGTGCGTGTATCCGTTCGTGTGTTGGGGGGGGGGGGGTATACCGGTAGCAATGACACAAATTTCGGCAAGAGTAAGCAAGCAACGTAATGGCTATTGTTTTGTGATGCAATCAGGTAACCCTACTTGTCAGGCATGCGATTTTAGGCAGAGGCACAGTCTGCTGCGGGCAAGGTGGTTTAATCGATTCATATCGCGTCGTACTGCCTTACATTTGACACTTTTCCTGACAGTAGAACGCACACATCTTTAGTATTTGATTACTTTCCTGTTCTGTGGCTCCTTAGCTGTAGCCACAATTTCATATAAACATCTCATTTCCGTAATTGACGCTTCTAGCGTTTACATGTGTTGTCCGTGAATTTGGGTTTATACGATTTCTATATAATTGGGGCGCGTGTGCTTGTCATTCCTTGCTTTATAGACGTTTTACACGATGCTTATAGTCAGACGATTATCTGTTGTGTATGTATCATTGACTATGTCAGTTTTCCGAAACGTAATATGGCTGTAAATCTTTGTAAAACGGGGTAGTATGAAAGGGAGACGTCAGTCAACCCCCGTAGAAATGGCCTCGTCCGTTACCATGGCAACGGGCATGGTTACGCAATGCAACTTGCGCTGAAAAATCGGAGATTAAATCCTGGGCTAACATCGTTCAAAAATCGCGACCTTGGCACTGATCGTTGATTTTTGGTGAATATTTTTCATTTCTATTAATTACCATTGATTATTAAGATTCTTTCTTAATCGAAAGAATGTGCATCCTCCAACAACCTCTAAAAGAGATTTTGCCTCACGTCACTCCGTCACCCCACAACGGGTCAATGAACTTGCGTCTAATTTTGGGTATGAGCAGCGCCACCTGCCAGATTTGAGTAAAACTACAACAGATATCTTTAATTACCCTTATGACGTGTCGGAAACGATAATTAATTGCTTTCTTCGTACATTTGGTTAGATTAATGTGCTCTCTGCATGATTGTTTGCGTGTAAACCTGAATAGAAAGCAACAGATAGATCTGAACGATACTGATCATTTCGTGTATGCTGTACCATAAGTGACAACATTCAGATGCAAGTCGCATCTGGACAAGCCCCCAAAAAGCAAAGGCATCCATATTTCACAGACAAAAGTTAAGACATGCATGTAAACTTGCTAAAATTTGAACCCGAGGTAAGAATAAATAAGCGACATGCTGCTGATACTGCATCTAGCGCACTCTAGAAGTCAGCCTAGGGAGGGATGAGGAGTGATTTATGGAGATAACGCAAGATCCTGCTTACACAATTCGAGGCAACTTCGGTCAAAAGTCACTTTTCCTCCTAGTTGAGTAGGATAAAGGCAAAAGAAGCCAAATTGACCCAAAAACTATCACTCAGAAAGGAAGGGGACATGAAGACAGCGTTCTTCGCACAGAGTAAACAGAAACTTTTCCACTGAAAGTTACAGTAATGCTTTTCCCTGATATCTTTCATCACACCTCACTAGAAATTCGCTAAATTCATTATGATTTTACAACCTGGAAGTCTGGGGGTACAAATTCACGTCACCTGTAGCGTGTCGGGCGGTTTTCCGTTTGTAATGGGGGGGGGGGGGGGTAGCGGTATAAGATTCAACGCCCTGACTGTGTGGACGGGGACTCAGTGCGTGTATCCGTTCGTGTGTTGGGGGGGGGGGGGTATACCGGTAGCAATGACACAAATTTCGGCAAGAGTAAGCAAGCAACGTAATGGCTATTGTTTTGTGATGCAATCAGGTAACCCTACTTGTCAGGCATGCGATTTTAGGCAGAGGCACAGTCTGCTGCGGGCAAGGTGGTTTAATCGATTCATATCGCGTCGTACTGCCTTACATTTGACACTTTTCCTGACAGTAGAACGCACACATCTTTAGTATTTGATTACTTTCCTGTTCTGTGGCTCCTTAGCTGTAGCCACAATTTCATATAAACATCTCATTTCCGTAATTGACGCTTCTAGCGTTTACATGTGTTGTCCGTGAATTTGGGTTTATACGATTTCTATATAATTGGGGCGCGTGTGCTTGTCATTCCTTGCTTTATAGACGTTTTACACGATGCTTATAGTCAGACGATTATCTGTTGTGTATGTATCATTGACTATGTCAGTTTTCCGAAACGTAATATGGCTGTAAATCTTTGTAAAACGGGGTAGTATGAAAGGGAGACGTCAGTCAACCCCCGTAGAAATGGCCTCGTCCGTTACCATGGCAACGGGCATGGTTACGCAATGCAACTTGCGCTGAAAAATCGGAGATTAAATCCTGGGCTAACATCGTTCAAAAATCGCGACCTTGGCACTGATCGTTGATTTTTGGTGAATATTTTTCATTTCTATTAATTACCATTGATTATTAAGATTCTTTCTTAATCGAAAGAATGTGCATCCTCCAACAACCTCTAAAAGAGATTTTGCCTCACGTCACTCCGTCACCCCACAACGGGTCAATGAACTTGCGTCTAATTTTGGGTATGAGCAGCGCCACCTGCCAGATTTGAGTAAAACTACAACAGATATCTTTAATTACCCTTATGACGTGTCGGAAACGATAATTAATTGCTTTCTTCGTACATTTGGTTAGATTAATGTGCTCTCTGCATGATTGTTTGCGTGTAAACCTGAATAGAAAGCAACAGATAGATCTGAACGATACTGATCATTTCGTGTATGCTGTACCATAAGTGACAACATTCAGATGCAAGTCGCATCTGGACAAGCCCCCAAAAAGCAAAGGCATCCATATTTCACAGACAAAAGTTAAGACATGCATGTAAACTTGCTAAAATTTGAACCCGAGGTAAGAATAAATAAGCGACATGCTGCTGATACTGCATCTAGCGCACTCTAGAAGTCAGCCTAGGGAGGGATGAGGAGTGATTTATGGAGATAACGCAAGATCCTGCTTACACAATTCGAGGCAACTTCGGTCAAAAGTCACTTTTCCTCCTAGTTGAGTAGGATAAAGGCAAAAGAAGCCAAATTGACCCAAAAACTATCACTCAGAAAGGAAGGGGACATGAAGACAGCGTTCTTCGCACAGAGTAAAACAGAAACTTTTCCACTGAAAGTTACAGTAATGCTTTTCCCTGATATCTTTCATCACACCTCACTAGAAATTCGCTAAATTCATTATGATTTTACAACCTGGAAGTCTGGGGGTACAAATTCACGTCACCTGTAGCGTGTCGGGCGGTTTTCCGTTTGTAATGGGGGGGGGGGGGGTAGCGGTATAAGATTCAACGCCCTGACTGTGTGGACGGGGACTCAGTGCGTGTATCCGTTCGTGTGTTGGGGGGGGGGGGGGGTATACCGGTAGCAATGACACAAATTTCGGCAAGAGTAAGCAAGCAACGTAATGGCTATTGTTTTGTGATGCAATCAGGTAACCCTACTTGTCAGGCATGCGATTTTAGGCAGAGGCACAGTCTGCTGCGGGCAAGGTGGTTTAATCGATTCATATCGCGTCGTACTGCCTTACATTTGACACTTTTCCTGACAGTAGAACGCACACATCTTTAGTATTTGATTACTTTCCTGTTCTGTGGCTCCTTAGCTGTAGCCACAATTTCATATAAACATCTCATTTCCGTAATTGACGCTTCTAGCGTTTACATGTGTTGTCCGTGAATTTGGGTTTATACGATTTCTATATAATTGGGGCGCGTGTGCTTGTCATTCCTTGCTTTATAGACGTTTTACACGATGCTTATAGTCAGACGATTATCTGTTGTGTATGTATCATTGACTATGTCAGTTTTCCGAAACGTAATATGGCTGTAAATCTTTGTAAAACGGGGGTAGTATGAAAGGGAGACGTCAGTCAACCCCCGTAGAAATGGCCTCGTCCGTTACCATGGCAACGGGCATGGTTACGCAATGCAACTTGCGCTGAAAAATCGGAGATTAAATCCTGGGCTAACATCGTTCAAAAATCGCGACCTTGGCACTGATCGTTGATTTTTGGTGAATATTTTTCATTTCTATTAAGGTCTCATTCGTGAGTTTTTGTTAACTATAGCCGCCTATGGCAAAATACGTAACTTTACATAGGCCAAAACCCAATAATTTGAATGACAACCATCTAGTCTATCCAATCAATTTTGAGCACAATGGCCCTACATTACGTCAAAAAATTCCCAACCAGATCTAACCCGACAATCTCTTTTTATTTATTTATAAACTGCACTTGGCCACTCTCCGCCAGAGGTCCTTCAGCGCTGCTACCTCCTGACCGCATTACCCATCACAACAGCGTGTAAACATCCGACCTGTCGCGCGGATGTCAACACTTACCCACTAATTTTAGCACATACAAACAACCTCTCATATCACAAGCGGTTGACGCCAACTGACTTAGCTAAAATGCAATTTCTGGCGGATATAAACACACATCCATACACGCATTTAATTTTTAGTACGATCTACTTTAGAGTACCCACGCGGAAGAATACCGGAATGAGACCTTAATTACCATTGATTATTAAGATTCTTTCTTAATCGAAAGAATGTGCATCCTCCAACAACCTCTAAAAGAGATTTTGCCTCACGTCACTCCGTCACCCCACAACGGGTCAATGAACTTGCGTCTAATTTTGGGTATGAGCAGCGCCACCTGCCAGATTTGAGTAAAACTACAACAGATATCTTTAATTACCCTTATGACGTGTCGGAAACGATAATTAATTGCTTTCTTCGTACATTTGGTTAGATTAATGTGCTCTCTGCATGATTGTTTGCGTGTAAACCTGAATAGAAAGCAACAGATAGATCTGAACGATACTGATCATTTCGTGTATGCTGTACCATAAGTGACAACATTCAGATGCAAGTCGCATCTGGACAAGCCCCCAAAAAGCAAAGGCATCCATATTTCACAGACAAAAGTTAAGACATGCATGTAAACTTGCTAAAATTTGAACCCGAGGTAAGAATAAATAAGCGACATGCTGCTGATACTGCATCTAGCGCACTCTAGAAGTCAGCCTAGGGAGGGATGAGGAGTGATTTATGGAGATAACGCAAGATCCTGCTTACACAATTCGAGGCAACTTCGGTCAAAAGTCACTTTTCCTCCTAGTTGAGTAGGATAAAGGCAAAAGAAGCCAAATTGACCCAAAAACTATCACTCAGAAAGGAAGGGGACATGAAGACAGCGTTCTTCGCACAGAGTAAAACAGAAACTTTTCCACTGAAAGTTACAGTAATGCTTTTCCCTGATATCTTTCATCACACCTCACTAGAAATTCGCTAAATTCATTATGATTTTACAACCTGGAAGTCTGGGGGTACAAATTCACGTCACCTGTAGCGTGTCGGGCGGTTTTCCGTTTGTAATGGGGGGGGGGGGTAGCGGTATAAGATTCAACGCCCTGACTGTGTGGACGGGGACTCAGTGCGTGTATCCGTTCGTGTGTTGGGGGGGGGGGGGTATACCGGTAGCAATGACACAAATTTCGGCAAGAGTAAGCAAGCAACGTAATGGCTATTGTTTTGTGATGCAATCAGGTAACCCTACTTGTCAGGCATGCGATTTTAGGCAGAGGCACAGTCTGCTGCGGGCAAGGTGGTTTAATCGATTCATATCGCGTCGTACTGCCTTACATTTGACACTTTTCCTGACAGTAGAACGCACACATCTTTAGTATTTGATTACTTTCCTGTTCTGTGGCTCCTTAGCTGTAGCCACAATTTCATATAAACATCTCATTTCCGTAATTGACGCTTCTAGCGTTTACATGTGTTGTCCGTGAATTTGGGTTTATACGATTTCTATATAATTGGGGCGCGTGTGCTTGTCATTCCTTGCTTTATAGACGTTTTACACGATGCTTATAGTCAGACGATTATCTGTTGTGTATGTATCATTGACTATGTCAGTTTTCCGAAACGTAATATGGCTGTAAATCTTTGTAAAACGGGGTAGTATGAAAGGGAGACGTCAGTCAACCCCCGTAGAAATGGCCTCGTCCGTTACCATGGCAACGGGCATGGTTACGCAATGCAACTTGCGCTGAAAAATCGGAGATTAAATCCTGGGCTAACATCGTTCAAAAATCGCGACCTTGGCACTGATCGTTGATTTTTGGTGAATATTTTTCATTTCTATTAATTACCATTGATTATTAAGATTCTTTCTTAATCGAAAGAATGTGCATCCTCCAACAACCTCTAAAAGAGATTTTGCCTCACGTCACTCCGTCACCCCACAACGGGTCAATGAACTTGCGTCTAATTTTGGGTATGAGCAGCGCCACCTGCCAGATTTGAGTAAAACTACAACAGATATCTTTAATTACCCTTATGACGTGTCGGAAACGATAATTAATTGCTTTCTTCGTACATTTGGTTAGATTAATGTGCTCTCTGCATGATTGTTTGCGTGTAAACCTGAATAGAAAGCAACAGATAGATCTGAACGATACTGATCATTTCGTGTATGCTGTACCATAAGTGACAACATTCAGATGCAAGTCGCATCTGGACAAGCCCCCAAAAAGCAAAGGCATCCATATTTCACAGACAAAAGTTAAGACATGCATGTAAACTTGCTAAAATTTGAACCCGAGGTAAGAATAAATAAGCGACATGCTGCTGATACTGCATCTAGCGCACTCTAGAAGTCAGCCTAGGGAGGGATGAGGAGTGATTTATGGAGATAACGCAAGATCCTGCTTACACAATTCGAGGCAACTTCGGTCAAAAGTCACTTTTCCTCCTAGTTGAGTAGGATAAAGGCAAAAGAAGCCAAATTGACCCAAAAACTATCACTCAGAAAGGAAGGGGACATGAAGACAGCGTTCTTCGCACAGAGTAAAACAGAAACTTTTCCACTGAAAGTTACAGTAATGCTTTTCCCTGATATCTTTCATCACACCTCACTAGAAATTCGCTAAATTCATTATGATTTTACAACCTGGAAGTCTGGGGGTACAAATTCACGTCACCTGTAGCGTGTCGGGCGGTTTTCCGTTTGTAATGGGGGGGGGGGGGGGGTAGCGGTATAAGATTCAACGCCCTGACTGTGTGGACGGGGACTCAGTGCGTGTATCCGTTCGTGTGTTGGGGGGGGGGGGGGTATACCGGTAGCAATGACACAAATTTCGGCAAGAGTAAGCAAGCAACGTAATGGCTATTGTTTTGTGATGCAATCAGGTAACCCTACTTGTCAGGCATGCGATTTTAGGCAGAGGCACAGTCTGCTGCGGGCAAGGTGGTTTAATCGATTCATATCGCGTCGTACTGCCTTACATTTGACACTTTTCCTGACAGTAGAACGCACACATCTTTAGTATTTGATTACTTTCCTGTTCTGTGGCTCCTTAGCTGTAGCCACAATTTCATATAAACATCTCATTTCCGTAATTGACGCTTCTAGCGTTTACATGTGTTGTCCGTGAATTTGGGTTTATACGATTTCTATATAATTGGGGCGCGTGTGCTTGTCATTCCTTGCTTTATAGACGTTTTACACGATGCTTATAGTCAGACGATTATCTGTTGTGTATGTATCATTGACTATGTCAGTTTTCCGAAACGTAATATGGCTGTAAATCTTTGTAAAACGGGGTAGTATGAAAGGGAGACGTCAGTCAACCCCCGTAGAAATGGCCTCGTCCGTTACCATGGCAACGGGCATGGTTACGCAATGCAACTTGCGCTGAAAAATCGGAGATTAAATCCTGGGCTAACATCGTTCAAAAATCGCGACCTTGGCACTGATCGTTGATTTTTGGTGAATATTTTTCATTTCTATTAATTACCATTGATTATTAAGATTCTTTCTTAATCGAAAGAATGTGCATCCTCCAACAACCTCTAAAAGAGATTTTGCCTCACGTCACTCCGTCACCCCACAACGGGTCAATGAACTTGCGTCTAATTTTGGGTATGAGCAGCGCCACCTGCCAGATTTGAGTAAAACTACAACAGATATCTTTAATTACCCTTATGACGTGTCGGAAACGATAATTAATTGCTTTCTTCGTACATTTGGTTAGATTAATGTGCTCTCTGCATGATTGTTTGCGTGTAAACCTGAATAGAAAGCAACAGATAGATCTGAACGATACTGATCATTTCGTGTATGCTGTACCATAAGTGACAACATTCAGATGCAAGTCGCATCTGGACAAGCCCCCAAAAAGCAAAGGCATCCATATTTCACAGACAAAAGTTAAGACATGCATGTAAACTTGCTAAAATTTGAACCCGAGGTAAGAATAAATAAGCGACATGCTGCTGATACTGCATCTAGCGCACTCTAGAAGTCAGCCTAGGGAGGGATGAGGAGTGATTTATGGAGATAACGCAAGATCCTGCTTACACAATTCGAGGCAACTTCGGTCAAAAGTCACTTTTCCTCCTAGTTGAGTAGGATAAAGGCAAAAGAAGCCAAATTGACCCAAAAACTATCACTCAGAAAGGAAGGGGACATGAAGACAGCGTTCTTCGCACAGAGTAAAACAGAAACTTTTCCACTGAAAGTTACAGTAATGCTTTTCCCTGATATCTTTCATCACACCTCACTAGAAATTCGCTAAATTCATTATGATTTTACAACCTGGAAGTCTGGGGGTACAAATTCACGTCACCTGTAGCGTGTCGGGCGGTTTTCCGTTTGTAATGGGGGGGGGGGGGGGTAGCGGTATAAGATTCAACGCCCTGACTGTGTGGACGGGGACTCAGTGCGTGTATCCGTTCGTGTGTTGGGGGGGGGGGGGTATACCGGTAGCAATGACACAAATTTCGGCAAGAGTAAGCAAGCAACGTAATGGCTATTGTTTTGTGATGCAATCAGGTAACCCTACTTGTCAGGCATGCGATTTTAGGCAGAGGCACAGTCTGCTGCGGGCAAGGTGGTTTAATCGATTCATATCGCGTCGTACTGCCTTACATTTGACACTTTTCCTGACAGTAGAACGCACACATCTTTAGTATTTGATTACTTTCCTGTTCTGTGGCTCCTTAGCTGTAGCCACAATTTCATATAAACATCTCATTTCCGTAATTGACGCTTCTAGCGTTTACATGTGTTGTCCGTGAATTTGGGTTTATACGATTTCTATATAATTGGGGCGCGTGTGCTTGTCATTCCTTGCTTTATAGACGTTTTACACGATGCTTATAGTCAGACGATTATCTGTTGTGTATGTATCATTGACTATGTCAGTTTTCCGAAACGTAATATGGCTGTAAATCTTTGTAAAACGGGGGTAGTATGAAAGGGAGACGTCAGTCAACCCCCGTAGAAATGGCCTCGTCCGTTACCATGGCAACGGGCATGGTTACGCAATGCAACTTGCGCTGAAAAATCGGAGATTAAATCCTGGGCTAACATCGTTCAAAAATCGCGACCTTGGCACTGATCGTTGATTTTTGGTGAATATTTTTCATTTCTATTAATTACCATTGATTATTAAGATTCTTTCTTAATCGAAAGAATGTGCATCCTCCAACAACCTCTAAAAGAGATTTTGCCTCACGTCACTCCGTCACCCCACAACGGGTCAATGAACTTGCGTCTAATTTTGGGTATGAGCAGCGCCACCTGCCAGATTTGAGTAAAACTACAACAGATATCTTTAATTACCCTTATGACGTGTCGGAAACGATAATTAATTGCTTTCTTCGTACATTTGGTTAGATTAATGTGCTCTCTGCATGATTGTTTGCGTGTAAACCTGAATAGAAAGCAACAGATAGATCTGAACGATACTGATCATTTCGTGTATGCTGTACCATAAGTGACAACATTCAGATGCAAGTCGCATCTGGACAAGCCCCCAAAAAGCAAAGGCATCCATATTTCACAGACAAAAGTTAAGACATGCATGTAAACTTGCTAAAATTTGAACCCGAGGTAAGAATAAATAAGCGACATGCTGCTGATACTGCATCTAGCGCACTCTAGAAGTCAGCCTAGGGAGGGATGAGGAGTGATTTATGGAGATAACGCAAGATCCTGCTTACACAATTCGAGGCAACTTCGGTCAAAAGTCACTTTTCCTCCTAGTTGAGTAGGATAAAGGCAAAAGAAGCCAAATTGACCCAAAAACTATCACTCAGAAAGGAAGGGGACATGAAGACAGCGTTCTTCGCACAGAGTAAAACAGAAACTTTTCCACTGAAAGTTACAGTAATGCTTTTCCCTGATATCTTTCATCACACCTCACTAGAAATTCGCTAAATTCATTATGATTTTACAACCTGGAAGTCTGGGGGTACAAATTCACGTCACCTGTAGCGTGTCGGGCGGTTTTCCGTTTGTAATGGGGGGGGGGGGGGGTAGCGGTATAAGATTCAACGCCCTGACTGTGTGGACGGGGACTCAGTGCGTGTATCCGTTCGTGTGTTGGGGGGGGGGGGGTATACCGGTAGCAATGACACAAATTTCGGCAAGAGTAAGCAAGCAACGTAATGGCTATTGTTTTGTGATGCAATCAGGTAACCCTACTTGTCAGGCATGCGATTTTAGGCAGAGGCACAGTCTGCTGCGGGCAAGGTGGTTTAATCGATTCATATCGCGTCGTACTGCCTTACATTTGACACTTTTCCTGACAGTAGAACGCACACATCTTTAGTATTTGATTACTTTCCTGTTCTGTGGCTCCTTAGCTGTAGCCACAATTTCATATAAACATCTCATTTCCGTAATTGACGCTTCTAGCGTTTACATGTGTTGTCCGTGAATTTGGGTTTATACGATTTCTATATAATTGGGGCGCGTGTGCTTGTCATTCCTTGCTTTATAGACGTTTTACACGATGCTTATAGTCAGACGATTATCTGTTGTGTATGTATCATTGACTATGTCAGTTTTCCGAAACGTAATATGGCTGTAAATCTTTGTAAAACGGGGTAGTATGAAAGGGAGACGTCAGTCAACCCCCGTAGAAATGGCCTCGTCCGTTACCATGGCAACGGGCATGGTTACGCAATGCAACTTGCGCTGAAAAATCGGAGATTAAATCCTGGGCTAACATCGTTCAAAAATCGCGACCTTGGCACTGATCGTTGATTTTTGGTGAATATTTTTCATTTCTATTAAGGTCTCATTCGTGAGTTTTTGTTAACTATAGCCGCCTATGGCAAAATACGTAACTTTACATAGGCCAAAACCCAATAATTTGAATGACAACCATCTAGTCTATCCAATCAATTTTGAGCACAATGGCCCTACATTACGTCAAAAAATTCCCAACCAGATCTAACCCGACAATCTCTTTTTATTTATTTATAAACTGCACTTGGCCACTCTCCGCCAGAGGTCCTTCAGCGCTGCTACCTCCTGACCGCATTACCCATCACAACAGCGTGTAAACATCCGACCTGTCGCGCGGATGTCAACACTTACCCACTAATTTTAGCACATACAAACAACCTCTCATATCACAAGCGGTTGACGCCAACTGACTTAGCTAAAATGCAATTTCTGGCGGATATAAACACACATCCATACACGCATTTAATTTTTAGTACGATCTACTTTAGAGTACCCACGCGGAAGAATACCGGAATGAGACCTTAATTACCATTGATTATTAAGATTCTTTCTTAATCGAAAGAATGTGCATCCTCCAACAACCTCTAAAAGAGATTTTGCCTCACGTCACTCCGTCACCCCACAACGGGTCAATGAACTTGCGTCTAATTTTGGGTATGAGCAGCGCCACCTGCCAGATTTGAGTAAAACTACAACAGATATCTTTAATTACCCTTATGACGTGTCGGAAACGATAATTAATTGCTTTCTTCGTACATTTGGTTAGATTAATGTGCTCTCTGCATGATTGTTTGCGTGTAAACCTGAATAGAAAGCAACAGATAGATCTGAACGATACTGATCATTTCGTGTATGCTGTACCATAAGTGACAACATTCAGATGCAAGTCGCATCTGGACAAGCCCCCAAAAAGCAAAGGCATCCATATTTCACAGACAAAAGTTAAGACATGCATGTAAACTTGCTAAAATTTGAACCCGAGGTAAGAATAAATAAGCGACATGCTGCTGATACTGCATCTAGCGCACTCTAGAAGTCAGCCTAGGGAGGGATGAGGAGTGATTTATGGAGATAACGCAAGATCCTGCTTACACAATTCGAGGCAACTTCGGTCAAAAGTCACTTTTCCTCCTAGTTGAGTAGGATAAAGGCAAAAGAAGCCAAATTGACCCAAAAACTATCACTCAGAAAGGAAGGGGACATGAAGACAGCGTTCTTCGCACAGAGTAAAACAGAAACTTTTCCACTGAAAGTTACAGTAATGCTTTTCCCTGATATCTTTCATCACACCTCACTAGAAATTCGCTAAATTCATTATGATTTTACAACCTGGAAGTCTGGGGGTACAAATTCACGTCACCTGTAGCGTGTCGGGCGGTTTTCCGTTTGTAATGGGGGGGGGGGGGGGTAGCGGTATAAGATTCAACGCCCTGACTGTGTGGACGGGGACTCAGTGCGTGTATCCGTTCGTGTGTTGGGGGGGGGGGGGGGGTATACCGGTAGCAATGACACAAATTTCGGCAAGAGTAAGCAAGCAACGTAATGGCTATTGTTTTGTGATGCAATCAGGTAACCCTACTTGTCAGGCATGCGATTTTAGGCAGAGGCACAGTCTGCTGCGGGCAAGGTGGTTTAATCGATTCATATCGCGTCGTACTGCCTTACATTTGACACTTTTCCTGACAGTAGAACGCACACATCTTTAGTATTTGATTACTTTCCTGTTCTGTGGCTCCTTAGCTGTAGCCACAATTTCATATAAACATCTCATTTCCGTAATTGACGCTTCTAGCGTTTACATGTGTTGTCCGTGAATTTGGGTTTATACGATTTCTATATAATTGGGGCGCGTGTGCTTGTCATTCCTTGCTTTATAGACGTTTTACACGATGCTTATAGTCAGACGATTATCTGTTGTGTATGTATCATTGACTATGTCAGTTTTCCGAAACGTAATATGGCTGTAAATCTTTGTAAAACGGGGTAGTATGAAAGGGAGACGTCAGTCAACCCCCGTAGAAATGGCCTCGTCCGTTACCATGGCAACGGGCATGGTTACGCAATGCAACTTGCGCTGAAAAATCGGAGATTAAATCCTGGGCTAACATCGTTCAAAAATCGCGACCTTGGCACTGATCGTTGATTTTTTGTGAATATTTTTCATTTCTATTAAGGTCTCATTCGTGAGTTTTTGTTAACTATAGCCGCCTATGGCAAAATACGTAACTTTACATAGGCCAAAACCCAATAATTTGAATGACAACCATCTAGTCTATCCAATCAATTTTGAGCACAATGGCCCTACATTACGTCAAAAAATTCCCAACCAGATCTAACCCGACAATCTCTTTTTATTTATTTATAAACTGCACTTGGCCACTCTCCGCCAGAGGTCCTTCAGCGCTGCTACCTCCTGACCGCATTACCCATCACAACAGCGTGTAAACATCCGACCTGTCGCGCGGATGTCAACACTTACCCACTAATTTTAGCACATACAAACAACCTCTCATATCACAAGCGGTTGACGCCAACTGACTTAGCTAAAATGCAATTTCTGGCGGATATAAACACACATCCATACACGCATTTAATTTTTAGTACGATCTACTTTAGAGTACCCACGCGGAAGAATACCGGAATGAGACCTTAATTACCATTGATTATTAAGATTCTTTCTTAATCGAAAGAATGTGCATCCTCCAACAACCTCTAAAAGAGATTTTGCCTCACGTCACTCCGTCACCCCACAACGGGTCAATGAACTTGCGTCTAATTTTGGGTATGAGCAGCGCCACCTGCCAGATTTGAGTAAAACTACAACAGATATCTTTAATTACCCTTATGACGTGTCGGAAACGATAATTAATTGCTTTCTTCGTACATTTGGTTAGATTAATGTGCTCTCTGCATGATTGTTTGCGTGTAAACCTGAATAGAAAGCAACAGATAGATCTGAACGATACTGATCATTTCGTGTATGCTGTACCATAAGTGACAACATTCAGATGCAAGTCGCATCTGGACAAGCCCCCAAAAAGCAAAGGCATCCATATTTCACAGACAAAAGTTAAGACATGCATGTAAACTTGCTAAAATTTGAACCCGAGGTAAGAATAAATAAGCGACATGCTGCTGATACTGCATCTAGCGCACTCTAGAAGTCAGCCTAGGGAGGGATGAGGAGTGATTTATGGAGATAACGCAAGATCCTGCTTACACAATTCGAGGCAACTTCGGTCAAAAGTCACTTTTCCTCCTAGTTGAGTAGGATAAAGGCAAAAGAAGCCAAATTGACCCAAAAACTATCACTCAGAAAGGAAGGGGACATGAAGACAGCGTTCTTCGCACAGAGTAAAACAGAAACTTTTCCACTGAAAGTTACAGTAATGCTTTTCCCTGATATCTTTCATCACACCTCACTAGAAATTCGCTAAATTCATTATGATTTTACAACCTGGAAGTCTGGGGGTACAAATTCACGTCACCTGTAGCGTGTCGGGCGGTTTTCCGTTTGTAATGGGGGGGGGGGGGGGTAGCGGTATAAGATTCAACGCCCTGACTGTGTGGACGGGGACTCAGTGCGTGTATCCGTTCGTGTGTTGGGGGGGGGGGGGGGGGGTATACCGGTAGCAATGACACAAATTTCGGCAAGAGTAAGCAAGCAACGTAATGGCTATTGTTTTGTGATGCAATCAGGTAACCCTACTTGTCAGGCATGCGATTTTAGGCAGAGGCACAGTCTGCTGCGGGCAAGGTGGTTTAATCGATTCATATCGCGTCGTACTGCCTTACATTTGACACTTTTCCTGACAGTAGAACGCACACATCTTTAGTATTTGATTACTTTCCTGTTCTGTGGCTCCTTAGCTGTAGCCACAATTTCATATAAACATCTCATTTCCGTAATTGACGCTTCTAGCGTTTACATGTGTTGTCCGTGAATTTGGGTTTATACGATTTCTATATAATTGGGGCGCGTGTGCTTGTCATTCCTTGCTTTATAGACGTTTTACACGATGCTTATAGTCAGACGATATGCGTTGTGTATTTTTGACTAAGTGCGTGTAATACCGGTAGCAATGACACAAATTTGTTAATGGCTATTGTTTTGTGATGCAATCAAACCCTACTTGTCAGGCATGCGATTTTAGGCAGAGGCACAGTCTGCTGCGGGCAAGGTGGATTCATATCGCGTCGTACTGCCTTACATTTGACACTTTTCCTGACAGTAGAACGCACACATCTTTAGTATTTGATTACTTTCCTGTTCTGTGGCTCCTTAGCTGTAGCCACAATTTCATATAAACATCTCATTTCCGTAATTGACGCTTCTAGCGTTTACATGTGTTGTCCGTGAATTTGGGTTTATACGATTTCTATATAATTGGGGCGCGTGTGCTTGTCATTCCTTGCTTTATAGACGTTTTACACGATGCTTATAGTCAGACGATTATCTGTTGTGTATGTATCATTGACTATGTCAGTTTTCCGAAACGTAATATGGCTGTAAATCTTTGTAAAACGGGGTAGTATGAAAGGGAGACGTCAGTCAACCCCCGTAGAAATGGCCTCGTCCGTTACCATGGCAACGGGCATGGTTACGCAATGCAACTTGCGCTGAAAAATCGGAGATTAAATCCTGGGCTAACATCGTTCAAAAATCGCGACCTTGGCACTGATCGTTGATTTTTGGTGAATATTTTTCATTTCTATTAAGGTCTCATTCGTGAGTTTTTGTTAACTATAGCCGCCTATGGCAAAATACGTAACTTTACATAGGCCAAAACCCAATAATTTGAATGACAACCATCTAGTCTATCCAATCAATTTTGAGCACAATGGCCCTACATTACGTCAAAAAATTCCCAACCAGATCTAACCCGACAATCTCTTTTTATTTATTTATAAACTGCACTTGGCCACTCTCCGCCAGAGGTCCTTCAGCGCTGCTACCTCCTGACCGCATTACCCATCACAACAGCGTGTAAACATCCGACCTGTCGCGCGGATGTCAACACTTACCCACTAATTTTAGCACATACAAACAACCTCTCATATCACAAGCGGTTGACGCCAACTGACTTAGCTAAAATGCAATTTCTGGCGGATATAAACACACATCCATACACGCATTTAATTTTTAGTACGATCTACTTTAGAGTACCCACGCGGAAGAATACCGGAATGAGACCTTAATTACCATTGATTATTAAGATTCTTTCTTAATCGAAAGAATGTGCATCCTCCAACAACCTCTAAAAGAGATTTTGCCTCACGTCACTCCGTCACCCCACAACGGGTCAATGAACTTGCGTCTAATTTTGGGTATGAGCAGCGCCACCTGCCAGATTTGAGTAAAACTACAACAGATATCTTTAATTACCCTTATGACGTGTCGGAAACGATAATTAATTGCTTTCTTCGTACATTTGGTTAGATTAATGTGCTCTCTGCATGATTGTTTGCGTGTAAACCTGAATAGAAAGCAACAGATAGATCTGAACGATACTGATCATTTCGTGTATGCTGTACCATAAGTGACAACATTCAGATGCAAGTCGCATCTGGACAAGCCCCCAAAAAGCAAAGGCATCCATATTTCACAGACAAAAGTTAAGACATGCATGTAAACTTGCTAAAATTTGAACCCGAGGTAAGAATAAATAAGCGACATGCTGCTGATACTGCATCTAGCGCACTCTAGAAGTCAGCCTAGGGAGGGATGAGGAGTGATTTATGGAGATAACGCAAGATCCTGCTTACACAATTCGAGGCAACTTCGGTCAAAAGTCACTTTTCCTCCTAGTTGAGTAGGATAAAGGCAAAAGAAGCCAAATTGACCCAAAAACTATCACTCAGAAAGGAAGGGGACATGAAGACAGCGTTCTTCGCACAGAGTAAAACAGAAACTTTTCCACTGAAAGTTACAGTAATGCTTTTCCCTGATATCTTTCATCACACCTCACTAGAAATTCGCTAAATTCATTATGATTTTACAACCTGGAAGTCTGGGGGTACAAATTCACGTCACCTGTAGCGTGTCGGGCGGTTTTCCGTTTGTAATGGGGGGGGGGGGGGGGGTAGCGGTATAAGATTCAACGCCCTGACTGTGTGGACGGGGACTCAGTGCGTGTATCCGTTCGTGTGTTGGGGGGGGGGGGGGGTATACCGGTAGCAATGACACAAATTTCGGCAAGAGTAAGCAAGCAACGTAATGGCTATTGTTTTGTGATGCAATCAGGTAACCCTACTTGTCAGGCATGCGATTTTAGGCAGAGGCACAGTCTGCTGCGGGCAAGGTGGTTTAATCGATTCATATCGCGTCGTACTGCCTTACATTTGACACTTTTCCTGACAGTAGAACGCACACATCTTTAGTATTTGATTACTTTCCTGTTCTGTGGCTCCTTAGCTGTAGCCACAATTTCATATAAACATCTCATTTCCGTAATTGACGCTTCTAGCGTTTACATGTGTTGTCCGTGAATTTGGGTTTATACGATTTCTATATAATTGGGGCGCGTGTGCTTGTCATTCCTTGCTTTATAGACGTTTTACACGATGCTTATAGTCAGACGATTATCTGTTGTGTATGTATCATTGACTATGTCAGTTTTCCGAAACGTAATATGGCTGTAAATCTTTGTAAAACGGGGTAGTATGAAAGGGAGACGTCAGTCAACCCCCGTAGAAATGGCCTCGTCCGTTACCATGGCAACGGGCATGGTTACGCAATGCAACTTGCGCTGAAAAATCGGAGATTAAATCCTGGGCTAACATCGTTCAAAAATCGCGACCTTGGCACTGATCGTTGATTTTTGGTGAATATTTTTCATTTCTATTAAGGTCTCATTCGTGAGTTTTTGTTAACTATAGCCGCCTATGGCAAAATACGTAACTTTACATAGGCCAAAACCCAATAATTTGAATGACAACCATCTAGTCTATCCAATCAATTTTGAGCACAATGGCCCTACATTACGTCAAAAAATTCCCAACCAGATCTAACCCGACAATCTCTTTTTATTTATTTATAAACTGCACTTGGCCACTCTCCGCCAGAGGTCCTTCAGCGCTGCTACCTCCTGACCGCATTACCCATCACAACAGCGTGTAAACATCCGACCTGTCGCGCGGATGTCAACACTTACCCACTAATTTTAGCACATACAAACAACCTCTCATATCACAAGCGGTTGACGCCAACTGACTTAGCTAAAATGCAATTTCTGGCGGATATAAACACACATCCATACACGCATTTAATTTTTAGTACGATCTACTTTAGAGTACCCACGCGGAAGAATACCGGAATGAGACCTTAATTACCATTGATTATTAAGATTCTTTCTTAATCGAAAGAATGTGCATCCTCCAACAACCTCTAAAAGAGATTTTGCCTCACGTCACTCCGTCACCCCACAACGGGTCAATGAACTTGCGTCTAATTTTGGGTATGAGCAGCGCCACCTGCCAGATTTGAGTAAAACTACAACAGATATCTTTAATTACCCTTATGACGTGTCGGAAACGATAATTAATTGCTTTCTTCGTACATTTGGTTAGATTAATGTGCTCTCTGCATGATTGTTTGCGTGTAAACCTGAATAGAAAGCAACAGATAGATCTGAACGATACTGATCATTTCGTGTATGCTGTACCATAAGTGACAACATTCAGATGCAAGTCGCATCTGGACAAGCCCCCAAAAAGCAAAGGCATCCATATTTCACAGACAAAAGTTAAGACATGCATGTAAACTTGCTAAAATTTGAACCCGAGGTAAGAATAAATAAGCGACATGCTGCTGATACTGCATCTAGCGCACTCTAGAAGTCAGCCTAGGGAGGGATGAGGAGTGATTTATGGAGATAACGCAAGATCCTGCTTACACAATTCGAGGCAACTTCGGTCAAAAGTCACTTTTCCTCCTAGTTGAGTAGGATAAAGGCAAAAGAAGCCAAATTGACCCAAAAACTATCACTCAGAAAGGAAGGGGACATGAAGACAGCGTTCTTCGCACAGAGTAAAACAGAAACTTTTCCACTGAAAGTTACAGTAATGCTTTTCCCTGATATCTTTCATCACACCTCACTAGAAATTCGCTAAATTCATTATGATTTTACAACCTGGAAGTCTGGGGGTACAAATTCACGTCACCTGTAGCGTGTCGGGCGGTTTTCCGTTTGTAATGGGGGGGGGGGGGGGTAGCGGTATAAGATTCAACGCCCTGACTGTGTGGACGGGGACTCAGTGCGTGTATCCGTTCGTGTGTTGGGGGGGGGGGGGGTATACCGGTAGCAATGACACAAATTTCGGCAAGAGTAAGCAAGCAACGTAATGGCTATTGTTTTGTGATGCAATCAGGTAACCCTACTTGTCAGGCATGCGATTTTAGGCAGAGGCACAGTCTGCTGCGGGCAAGGTGGTTTAATCGATTCATATCGCGTCGTACTGCCTTACATTTGACACTTTTCCTGACAGTAGAACGCACACATCTTTAGTATTTGATTACTTTCCTGTTCTGTGGCTCCTTAGCTGTAGCCACAATTTCATATAAACATCTCATTTCCGTAATTGACGCTTCTAGCGTTTACATGTGTTGTCCGTGAATTTGGGTTTATACGATTTCTATATAATTGGGGCGCGTGTGCTTGTCATTCCTTGCTTTATAGACGTTTTACACGATGCTTATAGTCAGACGATTATCTGTTGTGTATGTATCATTGACTATGTCAGTTTTCCGAAACGTAATATGGCTGTAAATCTTTGTAAAACGGGGTAGTATGAAAGGGAGACGTCAGTCAACCCCCGTAGAAATGGCCTCGTCCGTTACCATGGCAACGGGCATGGTTACGCAATGCAACTTGCGCTGAAAAATCGGAGATTAAATCCTGGGCTAACATCGTTCAAAAATCGCGACCTTGGCACTGATCGTTGATTTTTGGTGAATATTTTTCATTTCTATTAAGGTCTCATTCGTGAGTTTTTGTTAACTATAGCCGCCTATGGCAAAATACGTAACTTTACATAGGCCAAAACCCAATAATTTGAATGACAACCATCTAGTCTATCCAATCAATTTTGAGCACAATGGCCCTACATTACGTCAAAAAATTCCCAACCAGATCTAACCCGACAATCTCTTTTTATTTATTTATAAACTGCACTTGGCCACTCTCCGCCAGAGGTCCTTCAGCGCTGCTACCTCCTGACCGCATTACCCATCACAACAGCGTGTAAACATCCGACCTGTCGCGCGGATGTCAACACTTACCCACTAATTTTAGCACATACAAACAACCTCTCATATCACAAGCGGTTGACGCCAACTGACTTAGCTAAAATGCAATTTCTGGCGGATATAAACACACATCCATACACGCATTTAATTTTTAGTACGATCTACTTTAGAGTACCCACGCGGAAGAATACCGGAATGAGACCTTAATTACCATTGATTATTAAGATTCTTTCTTAATCGAAAGAATGTGCATCCTCCAACAACCTCTAAAAGAGATTTTGCCTCACGTCACTCCGTCACCCCACAACGGGTCAATGAACTTGCGTCTAATTTTGGGTATGAGCAGCGCCACCTGCCAGATTTGAGTAAAACTACAACAGATATCTTTAATTACCCTTATGACGTGTCGGAAACGATAATTAATTGCTTTCTTCGTACATTTGGTTAGATTAATGTGCTCTCTGCATGATTGTTTGCGTGTAAACCTGAATAGAAAGCAACAGATAGATCTGAACGATACTGATCATTTCGTGTATGCTGTACCATAAGTGACAACATTCAGATGCAAGTCGCATCTGGACAAGCCCCCAAAAAGCAAAGGCATCCATATTTCACAGACAAAAGTTAAGACATGCATGTAAACTTGCTAAAATTTGAACCCGAGGTAAGAATAAATAAGCGACATGCTGCTGATACTGCATCTAGCGCACTCTAGAAGTCAGCCTAGGGAGGGATGAGGAGTGATTTATGGAGATAACGCAAGATCCTGCTTACACAATTCGAGGCAACTTCGGTCAAAAGTCACTTTTCCTCCTAGTTGAGTAGGATAAAGGCAAAAGAAGCCAAATTGACCCAAAAACTATCACTCAGAAAGGAAGGGGACATGAAGACAGCGTTCTTCGCACAGAGTAAAACAGAAACTTTTCCACTGAAAGTTACAGTAATGCTTTTCCCTGATATCTTTCATCACACCTCACTAGAAATTCGCTAAATTCATTATGATTTTACAACCTGGAAGTCTGGGGGTACAAATTCACGTCACCTGTAGCGTGTCGGGCGGTTTTCCGTTTGTAATGGGGGGGGGGGGGGGTAGCGGTATAAGATTCAACGCCCTGACTGTGTGGACGGGGACTCAGTGCGTGTATCCGTTCGTGTGTTGGGGGGGGGGGGGGTATACCGGTAGCAATGACACAAATTTCGGCAAGAGTAAGCAAGCAACGTAATGGCTATTGTTTTGTGATGCAATCAGGTAACCCTACTTGTCAGGCATGCGATTTTAGGCAGAGGCACAGTCTGCTGCGGGCAAGGTGGTTTAATCGATTCATATCGCGTCGTACTGCCTTACATTTGACACTTTTCCTGACAGTAGAACGCACACATCTTTAGTATTTGATTACTTTCCTGTTCTGTGGCTCCTTAGCTGTAGCCACAATTTCATATAAACATCTCATTTCCGTAATTGACGCTTCTAGCGTTTACATGTGTTGTCCGTGAATTTGGGTTTATACGATTTCTATATAATTGGGGCGCGTGTGCTTGTCATTCCTTGCTTTATAGACGTTTTACACGATGCTTATAGTCAGACGATTATCTGTTGTGTATGTATCATTGACTATGTCAGTTTTCCGAAACGTAATATGGCTGTAAATCTTTGTAAAACGGGGTAGTATGAAAGGGAGACGTCAGTCAACCCCCGTAGAAATGGCCTCGTCCGTTACCATGGCAACGGGCATGGTTACGCAATGCAACTTGCGCTGAAAAATCGGAGATTAAATCCTGGGCTAACATCGTTCAAAAATCGCGACCTTGGCACTGATCGTTGATTTTTGGTGAATATTTTTCATTTCTATTAAGGTCTCATTCGTGAGTTTTTGTTAACTATAGCCGCCTATGGCAAAATACGTAACTTTACATAGGCCAAAACCCAATAATTTGAATGACAACCATCTAGTCTATCCAATCAATTTTGAGCACAATGGCCCTACATTACGTCAAAAAATTCCCAACCAGATCTAACCCGACAATCTCTTTTTATTTATTTATAAACTGCACTTGGCCACTCTCCGCCAGAGGTCCTTCAGCGCTGCTACCTCCTGACCGCATTACCCATCACAACAGCGTGTAAACATCCGACCTGTCGCGCGGATGTCAACACTTACCCACTAATTTTAGCACATACAAACAACCTCTCATATCACAAGCGGTTGACGCCAACTGACTTAGCTAAAATGCAATTTCTGGCGGATATAAACACACATCCATACACGCATTTAATTTTTAGTACGATCTACTTTAGAGTACCCACGCGGAAGAATACCGGAATGAGACCTTAATTACCATTGATTATTAAGATTCTTTCTTAATCGAAAGAATGTGCATCCTCCAACAACCTCTAAAAGAGATTTTGCCTCACGTCACTCCGTCACCCCACAACGGGTCAATGAACTTGCGTCTAATTTTGGGTATGAGCAGCGCCACCTGCCAGATTTGAGTAAAACTACAACAGATATCTTTAATTACCCTTATGACGTGTCGGAAACGATAATTAATTGCTTTCTTCGTACATTTGGTTAGATTAATGTGCTCTCTGCATGATTGTTTGCGTGTAAACCTGAATAGAAAGCAACAGATAGATCTGAACGATACTGATCATTTCGTGTATGCTGTACCATAAGTGACAACATTCAGATGCAAGTCGCATCTGGACAAGCCCCCAAAAAGCAAAGGCATCCATATTTCACAGACAAAAGTTAAGACATGCATGTAAACTTGCTAAAATTTGAACCCGAGGTAAGAATAAATAAGCGACATGCTGCTGATACTGCATCTAGCGCACTCTAGAAGTCAGCCTAGGGAGGGATGAGGAGTGATTTATGGAGATAACGCAAGATCCTGCTTACACAATTCGAGGCAACTTCGGTCAAAAGTCACTTTTCCTCCTAGTTGAGTAGGATAAAGGCAAAAGAAGCCAAATTGACCCAAAAACTATCACTCAGAAAGGAAGGGGACATGAAGACAGCGTTCTTCGCACAGAGTAAAACAGAAACTTTTCCACTGAAAGTTACAGTAATGCTTTTCCCTGATATCTTTCATCACACCTCACTAGAAATTCGCTAAATTCATTATGATTTTACAACCTGGAAGTCTGGGGGTACAAATTCACGTCACCTGTAGCGTGTCGGGCGGTTTTCCGTTTGTAATGGGGGGGGGGGGGTAGCGGTATAAGATTCAACGCCCTGACTGTGTGGACGGGGACTCAGTGCGTGTATCCGTTCGTGTGTTGGGGGGGGGGGGGGGGGGTATACCGGTAGCAATGACACAAATTTCGGCAAGAGTAAGCAAGCAACGTAATGGCTATTGTTTTGTGATGCAATCAGGTAACCCTACTTGTCAGGCATGCGATTTTAGGCAGAGGCACAGTCTGCTGCGGGCAAGGTGGTTTAATCGATTCATATCGCGTCGTACTGCCTTACATTTGACACTTTTCCTGACAGTAGAACGCACACATCTTTAGTATTTGATTACTTTCCTGTTCTGTGGCTCCTTAGCTGTAGCCACAATTTCATATAAACATCTCATTTCCGTAATTGACGCTTCTAGCGTTTACATGTGTTGTCCGTGAATTTGGGTTTATACGATTTCTATATAATTGGGGCGCGTGTGCTTGTCATTCCTTGCTTTATAGACGTTTTACACGATGCTTATAGTCAGACGATTATCTGTTGTGTATGTATCATTGACTATGTCAGTTTTCCGAAACGTAATATGGCTGTAAATCTTTGTAAAACGGGGGTAGTATGAAAGGGAGACGTCAGTCAACCCCCGTAGAAATGGCCTCGTCCGTTACCATGGCAACGGGCATGGTTACGCAATGCAACTTGCGCTGAAAAATCGGAGATTAAATCCTGGGCTAACATCGTTCAAAAATCGCGACCTTGGCACTGATCGTTGATTTTTGGTGAATATTTTTCATTTCTATTAAGGTCTCATTCGTGAGTTTTTGTTAACTATAGCCGCCTATGGCAAAATACGTAACTTTACATAGGCCAAAACCCAATAATTTGAATGACAACCATCTAGTCTATCCAATCAATTTTGAGCACAATGGCCCTACATTACGTCAAAAAATTCCCAACCAGATCTAACCCGACAATCTCTTTTTATTTATTTATAAACTGCACTTGGCCACTCTCCGCCAGAGGTCCTTCAGCGCTGCTACCTCCTGACCGCATTACCCATCACAACAGCGTGTAAACATCCGACCTGTCGCGCGGATGTCAACACTTACCCACTAATTTTAGCACATACAAACAACCTCTCATATCACAAGCGGTTGACGCCAACTGACTTAGCTAAAATGCAATTTCTGGCGGATATAAACACACATCCATACACGCATTTAATTTTTAGTACGATCTACTTTAGAGTACCCACGCGGAAGAATACCGGAATGAGACCTTAAAAGATATCAAAACGTTAAAAGGTTCGTTTTTATGCATGAAATTCGTTGAGCGACCTGTCAAATGTTTGGTCGCTGAGCGCTGACAGCCTCTAGTACTAGTACAAAGGGAGTGTAAATGATATACGATTCTTGAGAAATTATCGATATGGCCAAGTACTACTTTGCCGCATTCGTATTTCAATATTTCCGAATTCTGTATGTACATTTGCATGGCATTTTCCTTTTTTTCTTGTGCTAGCGGTATACAGTCCGTGTTCCACTGACTTCTCACCATCATTTTTATCCCAGGTGGTCCTTCGGGGTGGTCCTTTGGGAAATCGTCACTCTAGGTAAAACCATGCTACGTTATTCATATACTGTTATCGATTATATTTTGTAGTTCTTAATATATGAGAGATTAACAGTGTATACGTAGTATTGTTGCTTAATAGTTGTTGCCATACATTGTACCCTGTGCAATTGTCAAGCAATAAAGTTCATTAGCACATTCTATGTCTGAGAGTAACAGCCATCGCAAACAGATCGCATCAGATCGCATCAGAAGAGCATCTCCTGTTACCATTGCATACTGATATGATCTGCATACCTTCACTTACTACAGTTCATTCTGTCAATACCGTTATAAGATGCTAATACCGTTGAGATAATAGAACTATATATGATTCTTCTTTTTACCCCGGCTTCTAGGAGGATCCCCTTATCCGGGACTATCGGGCAAGGAGCTGTTCAGATACCTGAAGGCGGGGTACCGTATGGAGAAGCCTGAGAACTGCAGACAGGAAATGTGAGTGTGTGTTATACGTTACTAACACTAACACTGTTTGTAAACGAGCCTGTCTGGAGCATTGATATTTCTGACTTAGGGAGAAGGGATATCGATGCTGTTCCAGTAACCAGAACTTAGTTCAGTGTTTTGCACTGAGTAAATACATTTAAAAAAAGCTAAAGCTACTGCCTCATTGCAAGTATGATAAGAGATGTAGATGCACATTAGATAACCATCTTTGGTTAAAGAACATCCGGGTTACAACAGTTACCCAGACCAAAATTGGATTTGTGTAACCCTTGATTTTATCATTAAAATATGATGCACGATGTTTAAGTACGATTTAAAAGACAACAAAACACGAAAAACGCGAGCGATCTGTGAAATCGTTGGTCGCTCAGCGATCGCTCAGCGGTTGCAGCCTCTAGTGACCTCTAGTGGAAAGGGGTTCGCTGCTCGTCCCATGCTTGCGTCAATGTACCACTGTCAGGATGGTCCAGCTGTCACCAAGGTAACCCCGACATGTTCCTTCCGAACCACAGCTATGACATCATGTTGGACTGCTGGCAGGATAAGCCCCAAAGACGCCCTACCTTCACGGAGATCCGGGAGAGACTGGAAGCGATCCTGGGGGACGTCCATCCCTACCTGGATCTCAACGTAGATTACGATCAGGAGTACTACCAGGGAGAATCTACGTCAGATTATGACAGGTATCCCAGGTGATTTTTTTTCAGCATCTCTTAAAAAACTTTATAAAGACTTAGTAAAACGCTATAACCGTACAAAAGATGTAATAGTCGGCGCAATATTGGCAAGATATGATCATATGTAGCTGTTAATCTAAATGTTGTCAGGACAAGTTTTAAAGAGAATGAAAGTTAATCTGCTATAACCGAACACAAAAGTAAAGTGCTTTTATTACCAAACTTTCGGTCAGCCCTCTGACCTTTCTCAAGTTGAAATGACCCGTTGCTGACGTCACACTTCTTCTAATCTTCTCCTCAAACAAGCCGTTCTCTTTTGTTATCTAGCTGCAGCGTT
Organism: Branchiostoma floridae x Branchiostoma japonicum; assembly: GCA_013266295.2. Classification (NCBI taxonomy): domain Eukaryota; kingdom Metazoa; phylum Chordata; class Leptocardii; order Amphioxiformes; family Branchiostomatidae; genus Branchiostoma; species Branchiostoma floridae x Branchiostoma japonicum. Next base: position 14,937,666 of record CM023824.1, read on the forward strand.
GATGAATCAGCCAGTAGGGTCAACTCTCCGAGATCGTCCTCTATCGAAGCCCACAGTAATAACGTGGAGTTCGTCCTGTGGGACTCGGGCACCGCCATCGCCGACCTGCCCAAACCCAGACGGCTGACCACCCGCCGGAACACCCGCATCTCTACCGACACCAGCGGCGTCGAGATGTCTCCAACCAGAGTTCTCCTGCCTACCATCGGGTCCAGGAGCGACGAGTGTGACGAGAAGTGGAGAAGCGCTCTGGACATTCGCGACAGCATCTCAACCGACATACCGACCCCCGACCCCCACCGGTACTACAGCCTGGCCAACCTCAACGCCGGCCTGCCAAAATCACCCTCATCGCCTACAAAAGTATTTGCCTTCACTGATGACGAAGTTTTTGCCAGAAGAAAGCCCGGAGCCAAAAAGAAGACGAGAAGAAAGAAGCGGTCCAAGCAACCGAGGCGGACATCGCAGTCAAGGTCAAACGTCCCGGAAGATTCTGCAGCCACCCAGGTGACCATTGAGACTGAAGTCCCGGATGTAGCTACAGCGCAGCCTGCCGTTCCAGTAATAAACATCACAGGGAGCCCAAATATCCTCTCCCTGCCTCCTCACGGCACCAGGAATGTCACGCCATCAGTGTCGCCGTGCTGCAGTTCGTGTGAGAATAAGAGCCCCGCCAGGCTGCCCAGACCCACAGGCGTGTGTAACATCGTCACGGCAACAAGTTCAGAGGTCATCGGGAGCATCTATTCCTTCGACAACTCACGAAGCACCTCGGGAAGCGGGAATATATCATGAACGTTTTTTTCATTGTGGGTCAGATTACATTATTGAGAGTATCAGGTAAATAGATAAGTGTCTAGGCAGTAGGTATTGTACATGTGCCCTCGGCAACAGATGTGGATCCTGGATGCTTTTCAACCACCGAATGCCTCCTGACAGCTCAGAAATGTGATTAAACGGCGCGGTCACATTCGTGGTAGGCCCAAATCAATGAATGTGTGAATTGAAGGCGACACAGACTTAGACAGACGCACCCTGTACCAAACTGGAGCCAACTACTTGACTGGATTTGGACATCATACAGGGACATGTCGTGGTGTATAGCTGAAGTATGAAGATCTGTAGTTGTTTGATAGGTTCTCTTTAACTTACTAACTGAAAGGGTGTGTATGTGTGTGTGAGTGTGTGTGTGTGTGTGTGTGTGTGTGTGTGTGTGTGTGTGTGTGTGTGTGTTTGTGTGTGTGTGTGTGTGTGTGTGTGTGTGTGTGTCTGTGTCTGTGTGTGTGTGTGTGTGTGTGTGTGTGTCTGTGTCTGTGGGGGGGGGCGTGAGACGCCGCTCACAGCTGTTGCAAAATGCGTAGCCATTGCCTTCGCTAGTTCAAAGGCCAAACACTGATCCTTACGAACAACATGTACATAATATAGTCACCTTGAACCACAATTCCTGCTCAACTGGCCTCATGGTCTCCCTCTACAGGCTCTGCCTCCTTCAGGTCAAAGGCCCAATTCCACAACATTATTAGTCTATCTCTTCCCCTTTACATCTTTTGTACTTTCCGAAATATCACCCAAACAATGAGGTTTCTCTTTTTGGATCATGTAAATATTACGCTTTTAAAAGCTTTCTTCGTACTTTTGTACTAACGTAAATGTACATTTATTGCGAGTGACAGGCTCATTGGAAAAGTGCGATGCAATATCATATAGTTACATGTATGGGTGGGTTGGTTGGTGGGTTGGTTGGGCTTAAACCTTGCGTGTTTCGCGAGTGAAAAAGTCCGAGTATCTGTCTATGAACAGCGTGAGTGGATCGGAGTTTTATTATTGCCTAAGAGGAGGAGGAGGTTAGGTGTGACTGTGTACAGTTCAGAGAGGATGTACAGGATAGTTTAAATGTCATTTTCAGGATTTTTGATAGCGGGTTTGTCTTTTGAAGGAACGGGTAGGTTTTCGGGGACAAATCTAGATTCAGATTTGTAATCATTGCGTTAAGTATTCTTGAAAGTCTTTAAAAAGGCATTGTGTAGGCCACAATGTATATAAAAACGTTATATAGACTAGGCATAAAACGTGGACAGGTCAGGCCAGTAGAAATATGTGTATCTCAGCTACAGTAAGTACTGATACTTGATTGCTAGAGCTGGAACTCAGGAAAAGTGTTGATGAGTGTTGAATCGTCATGCTAAAATGTGCACGGAGGTTTTGTTTTCGGTCTGTATGTTTGTGTGTTTGCTTGTGTGTCCGTACTTATTTTCACATGCTGGGCACGTCGAGGACACTGACAGGAAGTTAGGTCCAAGGTCCCAGAAGAGGTTATCTCATTTTCTGTAGTCTTTACATTGATTCAGTGACTCAGTGGTGGTTCAGTGATGCATCACTTGATTGATTCATTGATGAAGACTCTGGTAATGTTTTATTATGAATCGATGGAAGCACATTTGATGGTCAACCGTTGAAAGCACAGTAGCTATTTATAATAAGAACGTTGTACTTGACATTGAGACGTGATACTTGATTTTTTCCATAGAGGACTTAATTGATGTTACTGATATCTTACTGTTTAATTGAAATATAAATATATATTATATATATGTATTCACATAGTCCAATACCAGTGTAACTCACATTGACTTGCATCAAAACATTGGTCCTATCCTTGTTATATATCAGTTTGGTACGTTTGGTATACAATAAAAACTGCCCAGGAAGACCACTCAGGAGACCGATAAAGTCTGGTCAATGTGGACAGGTGGTCACTATAGACAGGATTCTTGATGTTTGTGTCAATGGGAAAAATTATCGAAGGGGCCACCATAAATGGTCACAATGGCCAGGCGGTCCTTATGTAGAGGTGGTCACTTATACAGGTTTGACTGTCTGTGTATCTGAAGTAGATATTGTTATGATGTCAGTCTATACCCGTATACTAGTCAAAATAACGTCAATGTGTGTATCAAGTATAGCTATGCTGCTGCATATGTAACTTGGAAGCTGCAGATTGGTGGGTCAGTCGAGTGGTCAAACTCTTCGTAACAATCTGTCCACTGGATATCCCCGTACGTTTGTGCAATAACCTGTAAGGGCCCCTTTCCACTGCCGAGCGGCCGTACAGCGACCAAAACTGGATTTGTGTGATCCTTGATTTCATAATTGGAATATGATGCACGATGCAGAAGTTTCATTTAAAGGAGACAGAACACACAAATTGTTTTAAAAATCGTTCTTTGTCTATGAAATTGGTTGAGAAATCCGACAAATAGTTGGTCGCTCAGCGGTCGCAGCCTTTGGTGGAGAAGTGGTGTAACGTATTGTTGTTTTAGTAAGTGGAAATAGGCTTTCTTGTCTCGACGTTCTTTTGATAGCATGTACATGTATGTATATGTACAGATATACTGATTACTGCCTGTCCGGCACCCACCAGTCTACAGTTTCGATGCTACTGGGACACTTCATTTCAACATTGCCTTCATGAACCCAAAAACACATGTCGAATGTTGAATACACTACAAAGAGTGCAATACAGTGTACAGACCCAAGAACCAAATTAAAAAGTTCCTACCACGTTTTATACCAAATTGACAATCTATTTTGTCAGGTTTTCACTTGTAAACAAACTCTAGAATGTAATGGATGTATATGAATGATATTAAAAACAAACATAGGCGAGGCGAAGACATTGGTGTGCATATGTGCCCATCGACGAATAGTTTTGTAGCGTCACATGATAGGGATATCACTGCTAGTCTATTGTGGAAGTAGAATGACGAGTGCAGCCCTAATATGCAATATAGAAAACAAAGCGAATGAAGATTATTGAACAAATTGATCTGTTCTCCAACTAAAAAATGGAATTTTCGACCGAATCGCTCAGTTTTCTTCAGCTATCAGCTGACACAATCGCTCAGTACACGTGACTTTATTTACGTGGGTCACCTGATATGATTGGGCCAATAGCTGAGGTGATAGTGAGTGCATTTGTGTAGTTGGAGAACAGTTTTATTGTTTAAATGATGTAATTTACCAACTCAAATGAACTTTCATGCAAGTGAATGAAGAGTTGAAAGAAATGTTTGTAATAGCTGGTTGCCTCCTGACTTTACGTGTCGGGGCCTCAATATCAAACAACAGAATATACTTAAGAGAAAGATTACAGACATTGTTTCTCTTTATATTTGAACGTTTAAGGGTTATTTCACTCATGGCATTCGGTGATGTATTGGAATTCTTAGCTTTTCCCTGTATCTAACTTCTTTTGGGCTGACGCCTTCTTTTATTATTGTGAACTTTCTTTCTACCAAGTTATAACTCCTCCTTATTTACAGTTTGATTTATGCCATTCTTCCGTGATATCATCTTGATTTATATTACAAAATATTCACGGTCTGCCATTCCCCAAATGTATGAATGAAATTGCCCTGAGCAAGAAGATGTATACAGGTAAAAGGTGCGCTTGACAAAGATGCCACTTCAGAACGTTTTTCAAACAAAATCACCATAATAAACAAAAATATATAGTTTGTCAACAGATCTGCTTGTTAGGAAAGCTTGCCCGCCAGAATCATTTAACCCTTTGTAGGCAAATGTAGTCAGAACCATCGTTTGACTAGTGATTTTAATGTTATTCCCTTTATAGTAGTTTTCTTGTGTACATTAGCCGGGTGCAGATAATGTGATGTTTTATCATGATGATCTCTGATAATTATGATATAATCTATACTATGTACATTGTGACGGGGTCACTTGCAAGAACTTGATATTGCCCACAGAGTTCCCCAAGTTGCTAGAAGTAGGTGAGACGGGAGAGAGAGAGAGAGGGAGAGAGAGGGAGAGAGAGAGAGAGGGGGGGGAGAGAGAGAGAGAGAGAGGGAGAGAGAGAGAGGGAGGAAAAGAATGAAAAGGAGGTGTTTCTCTCCAGTCCTGGTAATTATTTAATCAAAGATGCTGCTGTAACAAGTTTGATGGTTTCAGTACATTTTATTCTTTGGGCGTGTACAAACATTCACAATCTCTGCACCCTGCGTTCAAGCTATGATTAATAGTCGGTGAACAATGTCAGAATATTGTGTTTAGTACAAGCTAATAAAAACCAGTGATCCGGTTTCCTGTGTACTTGTCTTTTTTATGCTAAAAGTAAACCAAAAGCAATTGTAATATGTCTCAACAGTTAACAGTGCAAATTCGAAACCAAGAAAAGGAAATAAGAAAGTCATGGCAAAGTACAAATTGAAAAGTAAATTTTGCTCCAATATTTACCATTGCTCTCACGATCGTGCAGCAATCAATCTATTCAGCCAAAACAGCACACTAGCAGCCTAGTAGCAGGATACATTCATTCATTGTCTACATCGAATACATTATTTATAAGAGGCTGTGTGTGTGTGTGTGTGTGTGTGTGTGTGTGTGTGTGTGTGTGTGTGTGTTTGTGTGTGTGTGTGTGTGTGTGTGTGTGTGTGTGTGTGTGTGTGTGTGTAAAATGCAGAGAACAATGAAACTTTTTTTTAATCAGTTTTTTTTCACTTTTTCTGACCTTTCTCAGGGACAACTACTTTCCGTAAGCGGCTCTTCTGTTCCATAAGCTGTTCTCTTGAAGGAGGAAATCTGAATTTCACGATTTTTTTGACAACTTTAGATGTTCCCGCCTGGGGTGTATCGCTAGTCGTGTGTTTGTGTTCTAATGTCCGCCCGGTGTCCTGTGTGAGAGCCTGGGGGATGGATGCGAGTTCTGATTGGTCCAGGGTTGTGGATGTGTGTTTTGATTGGTCCATAGGTGTTGTTGTATGTGGTGTTGTCTTAGTACGCATGTCCTCTTCGGCGGTGTGTGTGCGCCCGTTGCGTGCATGCGCAGTAGCCTGGAGTTCTCCGTGGGATGTTTCCACGGACTTTAGGCTAACATCCTTAACTGATTCACTTTTCAAGGGGTCATCTGGTTTGTCTGTCGGTTGCTTTCTTCCTGGCGGGTCTGATGTCCTACCTTCCTTCTCACAGACCTCTCCATCACTCGAACAGCCCTGTTTCGGACTCGTAGGGAAACATCGTTTTTCTGTCGTCGTCTGTCTCTCAACGGTTGACCTCGACCTCTCATCAAATGTTCTGTATTTCTCAACGGGCACAGTGATTTCTGGGCCACCATGGCCACTCTCAAATAGCTTCACGATCTCTGTGGTCTTATGGTGGATAGATATGGACAGGTCCTCTTCGGCGCTGTGGTGACTTGTCAGTGACGTGTAGTCTTCTTCGCTGGAAACCGTCACGTGTTCCTCAATATCTCCGTTTGGAAGGCTGACTTTATCGGACACGGTCGTCTTTGTGAAAACGTTCCTCTTGTAGACTTTAGCTGGAAGGGGAGGCTCCAGCTTTTTGCTGAGTAAATCCTCTTTTCCGTCAGGGTAGCCTCTTGTACTCAGTCGTCTGGGCGAGTCATATATCCCCTCCCAGTTGGATGCGCAGCATTTGTTATGGCCGCCGCAAGCCCCCCTGCAGGATTTAAGAGGTATGGTGGAGAAGGACCATTCCTTGCATAACTTGCTTCCATCTTCGAACGGGATGAAGTTCAGGCTAGTGTCGCTCGAACTAGAGCTACGGTTGCTCCGTCCAAGTGATGAGTCAAACATGCCCAGCTTATCAGTAGCTAGTTTTCCTGGAGGTTGAGAATGCGACATGGGGCTCGGGAGGCTGCAACACCGACACAGTTCGTCCTCCTGATCTTTGAACATCTCCCTCACCTGTTCTAATGTGGAGAAGGCTTGTTCTTGCAGCATCAGGGATCCTCTGTTTCCATGACGAGACCTTTGGCCCAGCGTCAAAGCGTTTTCTGTGTCATATTGAGGACAGTTCTCTTCCTCACCAAGCCAAACGTCTCCGTTTGTTTTCCCGTGCTTGTGCTTGGTGTGCTGAGTTCCCGTGACATTACAGTCCGTTTGGGTTCCAGTACTTGTTGACGTTTTGGCCTTGTCGCGTGTTGTTCCTCCTAACTCTCCCGGGGGTGTTGGGCTTACAGCTGCGCAGTCTCCTTCTGGTTCATTTTGGTTGTTTGGGCTCGCTGCCTGTCCGTTCGTTTGGATGCGTTCGCATCCCGTCTCGTCTGATTGATCGTTTCCCGCCAATGATGACCTGTTATTGACGTTGGCATGCTTGACATTTACATTGATCTTCATCTTGTTACTGATTGGGTGGTACGACATCCATTCATCGCTAGAGGTCGCTGCGGTGGGGTTTGATTGCACAGAGGCGTCTTTTGAAATCGGCTGGGTCACCGACACTGCAAGTGGCGAACACTCCCCATTGCTGGCATGACCTTGGCATGGCTTTGGCTGACCTTGAGTGTCTGCGCTCTTCACCATGTCATCAGGTGTGTTATCTCCTCCTCTCGGGCAGGTGTTACCTCTCAGTTCATCAGGTGAATCCGGTGGCTGGACGTCATCTTTCTCCTCCTCCTCTGACGCCATCGTCTCCTCCATCTCGATGATCGCCTCGTCCATGAGAGTGATGGCTTGGATGATGGCGGCTACTGAGTCCCTCTCTCTCGTTCTCCGCAGGTAGAGCGCCAGGAGGACCACAGCGCAGGACAGCGGCACGATCCCGATGATGATACCGCCGACGATGGTTTCTTTTGCGGTGAACATCCGTGTTGGCACGGTAGTTAACTCAGGGTTACCGGGCCAGTCTGCAGATACTTCAGAGTCGGCTGTTGGCGCGTCAGTCAACCATGTAGATATATTCTGTATGTACGGGGTAGACTGGCCATGGACCGCTTGTTGTGTATCATGTGTTACTAAAAGTGTGTTGTTGTTTGTGTGGTGTTTAGACCAGTGTGTAGGTGTTGGGAGCGCCAGTGAGGTCGTGTTGTATCGCATGTGTGCTCTAGCGGTGTACAACAGGTGTTGGGTAGTAAAAGGTGAGGTTGTGTTAGACACGTTGCTATCATTACGTGTGCAGTTTGTGCTGGTCTGGCCGTTTCTGTCCTTGTGCGTCCCTTTGGTTGAGACCAGGGACATGGCCTCCGCCGGGTGTGCCGTTGTAGGTTGGCCGTCTGTTGTGCCTTTCAATACTTCTGTAGGCCTCTGGGCCCAGGTCTTGCCAAGCGCAACTGATTTAAGAGAGAAACATAAACAAAAGTTATGGTTCCAATAAGTGATTGACTCGACGTCCAGTATCAGTAATGTTATCGGTCTTGTAGTATGCCCTACCTCTCTGTGCATTGTATTGAAACAAATAAATGTAGAACGTCTGCCATTGATATACAATTGCATCAATACAGCATGTACTCCCCGAATATAACAAGCCAATGACTTTATAAGCTCACACCAAAGTGCTTTGAATAATAATAATAATAATAATAATACGTTTATTGCAAATTCTTGCCCATAGGCTAATTGCAAGTATTACATGAAAAAACAAGGAAGAGCAGCATAACATTGCAACACACCCTAAAATGCTGACTTTAGATTCTAACTTGTTGGGTTTGACCATTTGCAGTAAAACAGTGGAAGACGAAAGATCCCACTTTTTTTGTAATGTGTGGGTTCTGTGTGGCGCTATGGGTGGGTGTTTGGCCCAGAACCCACTAGCCCATCGCACTTGAAAAGCATCATGCTTCACCCCGGTTGAGGATGACAAAAGAAGAAGAAGAAGAAGTGAGTTCTGTAATGGACATTGATGGCAGTAATAAACTTTATAAAGAGAAAACGGTACCTGTTGAAACAGTGGTCGAGTCGAGATTGTCCACAGGGCTGTAGGAGATCAAGAATCCTCTGTTCTGCTGCTGGTAGCCATCTGATCGGAACGTTAGGTCGAAGTGTCGCCCCACGAGGCCCCCCAGCGGAGGTGTGTTGCCATTGCAGTAGGTGCTGTTTTCCGCCTTGTCCCGGATGACGACCAGAGAGTCGTAGGAGCACACCCGGTCCGCCTCGACGTCAAAGGAGTCGAAGGAGAGAAGAATAGGCCTGGAATGGAATGTCATCAAGTAACTAATTAGGAAATGTCGCTGACAGTGTGTAACAGTTATATCCACATTAGGCTTTTCAGCATGCCACTAGGTTCTCTTCTAGCTCACATCATTACACTGTCCAAATACCAGTCTCTACATGTAAGTCCTTCTGCAGTAACAGTTTCTTTCCACCGACCGCAAAATCATAGACCTCTCTCCCTGACAAGTGTTTCCCTCCTGAGTACAACATTCAAGACTTCAAAACCAACATTCACCGCCATCTCCTACCAACTTAGTTCAATGGCCCAAAGTTTTTTTCTTGGCCTTCCGTTGAGCAAACTCCCTATAAAAGGAATAAAGGTAACTACCTGCTGAGGTCAAGTGGTTCGACAGTCCAGTGGCACCATGCGTGCTTAGGGTACTCCACCGGAAAGCCAGGCGATGTAATATTCCCCGAACCCGCAAAGAGCGCTTCTCCACAGCCTAATGGATGAAACACGGATCAACTTTAACCTGTATGTTTACCGCAATGCTTTATGGGTAATGTTAGGGTACTGTACGTTGATTGGCGGGGCCAATGAATGTGTCAAATCATTCAGCTATTTTCGAGCAAAAGCCGTTTTGATCCTCTTTGAAGAAATCTGCTTTTCTCTGCTGCCTACGAAACATTAAGCTACACATGGTCTTTCCGGCAGGTGACACTAACAGATCTAATCTCTACCAGACCTATTGGCGGACTGGACAAATGTAGAAATTTGTCAAAATAGGGGGAATATTTCATCAGGCTTGGCCAGTTATTGGCTTATATAGATTTATCTGCTGGTTTCTGCTGGTAATTCTATGGCCGGCTAACCCATCTACCCAAGTCTGTGGGTGAGTCTGTGGGTGAGTTTGTTAGAGACTAGAACATATCCGCCATTTTGAAAAGCCATGTATGCTAGTAATGTGAGAGACTTACTATGATATAAAGGCGCCCGTTTGATTCGTGACAGCCTGGTGAGATTCGCAGGACCGGCATCTTCACTCGTGGATACCCTGTAGAGATAAATAGTGATTGCACGCATTGCACTCTAACATATGTGCTATACTAGGTGTATGAATATGACCTTTTATGGGAATTGGATGGATAATACTGAAAAAATGTAATATAATGTGATGAAAGGGGAATTTGGAAAAGAGTTTCTGTGAAAGTTACGGAAATGTGAATCGTGAAATTAAGGAGTTTTTATAATTGTCAGAAACAGTCAGTGACCAAAAAGGGTATTAGGGCATATAAAAATATGCCAAAATGGCGGCGGTTTAGTATCCGCATTTCACGATTCACATTTCAAACAAGAATTCCGAGAACTCATATCTCCATGAAACACAAATTACATATATTTGATATGTGAAATTCCTATCCTTTGGCAATGTTTCAGTTCAATATGTCATAATTAATTATGCAAATGACCTCTACATTAACATAATATATGCATAGTGATGTTAACCTTTAAGTAACTTACACATGTCACAACTATGAAATTCCCACTCATTTACCACTAAGGAATCATAGAATTTTTACATTAATTATGCAAATTAGGTCATTATTTGCATAATTGGTATCTATTTATTTTCCACCTGCCATAGGTTATACACATTACATGTATGAAAGTCATATTATGTAAAACACTGGAATTACCGAATTTCCTACTTAATTATGCAAATTAAGTCTTCATTTGCATAATTTGTATTTCATTATATACATCTCTGTCTAAGCTACCTACATACCAAAAATGATGAAAATACATTGTTCCTTTCTGGATTTATCTGCTTTGAAAGATTTCACCAGAAACTCCCCTGCAGTTCCAGAACAAGCTGCTAGGGAGACCAAACCCACATCACTTATTCCTGACAGAACAAGTTATCTGTCACCAAGAAATCAAGACCATAGCATGTCTTGGACAAAAGATACAAAAACCGGAAGTTCTGCTGCAGTACCAAGGTCAGCCACCAGGAGGCCCTAATTTGACCTTGACCTTTGTCTTCCTAAGACCTACCTATGTACCAAATATCATCACCATCCATGAAGGCGTTCTTAAGTTATGCTCACCAGTAATTGGCGGAAACACACACAGACACACAGACAGACAGACAGACAGACAGACACACAGACAGACAGACAGACCCAAAACAATATCTCCATTTTTCATGGAGATAAAAATTCTGCCTGTCACATATTTTAAACTTGTACAACATGTAGTCACACCATATCACATTTCTTGATGTTTCTTTTTTGCCAGGTTCACATAAATGTTACATTTATACCCCTGGCAGCGCAAGTGCTTCATTGCAACTTTCTCCAAGTACCATCAGTAGTATTAGGAACAATCGTTCTAAAGAAAATATGTAATATTACTACATTGTCCTAAACCACGTTTATTGTATACTTCCAGATCTGTCTGTAAATCAAGTGATTCAACAAAGTTGTTAGAATATCACCATGTAGCACAATCACGTAAACAAAATATCGTGAAAGATGCGTAGAAAAAGAAAATGGCTTTCAAAACATGTAGGTGTCATCCAGCAAATGGTCCGTGTCAGTTGGCATTTAGAACAGATTTCATGTAACTTGTGGCAAAAGTAAAGTACTTGCTACGTCGATGAAGGTGAGACATCCAGGTAGAAAATAAATCAAGCAACTGGATAAATTCTCTGAAGAGTCAGACGTTTCAGCTAGCATCCGCTATCTTTCATCAGTGACTGAGAATGAGTCACCCCATCTGAGCCACCCCATCTGATGTCTGACTCTTCAGAGACTTTATCCCGTTGCTTGATATATTTTGTATTATTTAAAATACTATAGTTTTGAAAGCAGACTTACCACAGAGTATGTTGTAGAAGCAGGAAACCACATACAGCAAAAGCGTACATTTTCCTGCCTCTGTCGTATGTAGAGGGTTCCTGTGTGTTCGTGTGCAGGCGTACACTGACGCACACAGAAAACGTCAATAATTTCCGAGAAAAACAAAATTAGTCTGGAAACACGTTAACGTTTGAATATTCACGACAGCCTGTCACAACCCACCTCACCTCGTCATTGTTCTTGTTTTGAAATATTATATAAGTGGATATGATTTCAATATGTCAGTATATCAACCTCGTTAGAATGTGCAGTATTAGTTCATCCATTACTACAAAAAATGGTGAAAAGAACAGAAAACTACCATTTCACTACAAATAATTTCCACTAGAGGCTGCGACCGCTGAGCGACCAAATATTTGACTGGCATGGTCGCTCAACGAATTTCATGGACAAAGAATAGATTTTTTTTTTCGTTTTGTGTGTTTTATTATCTTTTAAATCATTTCACATCGCGCACCATATTCCAGTTATAAAACCAAGGGTCACACAAATCCGGATCGCCGTCTAGTGGAAAGGGGGCCTTAGTGACAACATTGGTACAACCCGGCAGAACGCTTTGTACCTTTGGTATTTTCTTGAATTGACTAGCATTGGAAACCTGATACATTGAAGAATAAATATTTCAACTAAAGCCGTTTATTCCTTTTTCTTTTCAAGAAAATTTGAACCTTTGTCTATCACTGCACTTCTTAGAAGATGTGTTACGGAGATTTTTGTCTCGCATTGCGAACCTCCACACGTACGTACCAGAAGCTATTTATCCGCCCACGCACTGGTATTGCTACCGCACCCTGTGGGGTAAAACACGGGGAATTTTTTTTAAGGGGAGGGGTGTGATGAGCGCCATTTTAGATTAAAAGGCTTCAGGGTGTGTCCTGACAACTCGCAATATAAGCACTGGGGCGAACAGACACGTAAGCAAAGGGCGCGGAAGGATATTTCGTAAGCTGTGACGTCATCTGCCTACGTTTTTGTGTGTGAACAAGACATGTTGCTGGTGTTTTTATTTTCTCTGAATTGTCAGACAATCTGCAGCGCCCCCTGGCCTATCGACTGATTAGTGACAAATAAGCCACAATATTGGTGATAAACTTTCTAACATGGTACAAGGCAACCTTCAAAATCTACTTAATCTTTATAGCTTTTTTCACTTCGATTGATTTGCAAACAAAAAGGCAGCAAAACCAACCAACCGACACAGTGACTACTGCACCCTGTACCTGTTTTTTCTTGTTTAATTCATGTAATCTTTTTCCTCAGACTAATCAGCTCCGGATCCCTGTACGTGGAGAAATCAGGGTGCAGTAGCAAGATGGACTGGAGGCCTGTGGCAGTGATATTACTATTTGCAACGCTGTCCTGTTGCCAAAGGTAAGCGGAACACTAACACTGTTACATCCACTTTCCACTACAGGCTGCGACTGGTGAGCGACCAAATATTTGTCAGGTCCCTCAGTGAATTTCATACACAGACCGAATTTTTCTAACGTTTTGTATATGCTGTTGTCTTAAATTCTACCTTTATATCGTGCATCATATTCCAATTGTAAAATCAAGTATTACACAAATCCATTTTTGGTCGCTCAGCTATCGCCGTCTGGTGGAAAGAAGGCCATAAGGCGTGGTCACGTTCGTCGTACGATTTTTTTGTGGCGTAGGATTTTTAGCGAGGCTACCAACCGGCAACTAAAATTGACGGCAACGTTTTCCGTGTCAAAACAGCTGAATTTTGTACTACACGGCTAGGACTGTCCCAAGAATGTCCTAATTCGCTGTCGCACGTTACTACAAGGTTTTTGTATACAGATGCAGTGCTAGTTTAGGACCCGGCCACGTCCATCGTACGATCGCTAACTGAAGGCATTCTTGGGGCAGTCGTAGATGTGTCGTGCAAAATCCAGCTGTCTTGTTACGGAAAAGATTGTCTCAGATCATTGTCTGCGGTTGGTTCTGTTTCACAGCCTGCTTCAAAATTCTACATCAAAATCGCATGACGGCCTACGGCGAATTTGAAATAACATACACGAAAAAATACACAACTACCACTTAGTAAAGAAAGTGGTCCGCATGTATCTTATTTCTGAGGCCACGCATCTATTTTAGTCAATGGGATGATTTCACACTTTTAGGTCGAAATTTCCTCATCCTGAAAAGGTGAAAAACGGTAAACCGTTGAAATATTTGATACAATAGAACTGATTAATTATACCCAATTGTTTAAATGCTATTGTTTTGGTGGTGACGAAAATATAAACAAATGCCACAAACAAACAAACAAACAAACAAACAAACAGACAAACAACAGCGAATGATCAGGAAAAGTGTAATACTGAGACGAAGCAAGAAGCACTGTCCCTGTTCCGGGTACCCAATAGATAGGTACATGTATGTACAGTGCTACTATTATGACGCTAACATGCTTGTAATTACAGCATTGTAATCTTATCAACGGTAGGGTGTGGTCTTACATAACAAATATTAATTCAATAAGATCCGTGCAAGTTAAGTTTTTGTTTATTCTTTTACTGGGACGTAACAATTAGAAATAATTCACCGGAAAATTCAGACGCTTTACTATCTGTGTGTTTTGTTTGTTTGTTTAACGTTAACAATGACGAATGATGTGGCCGAATCCGAATCTGCACACCCCTCCCTCATTTCTGACTACTATTTCATGTTATCATGTTATTATCTGCCTTGGAGTCATCGGAATTGCATTAGCAAGAATAACAGTTATCATAAAATATTTCTTTTACATAGTGTTGCCAATTTTTCTTACAACTCTTGACAGGTACATTTTAACAGATCGCTCAATGAATTCCAATATCATAGACAAATAGCGATTTCTTTTACACTTTGTGTTTTCTTTTAAATCATACTTTTCATATTTCAATTCTGAAATCAAGAGTCAGACTAATCTGGCTGGTCAGCAATCGCCATCTAGTGGATAAGGGGCCGGCTATGGTTGAATAAGTATCTCACTAGTAATGTATCGTGTTTGTATGTTTCTTTCCAGGGTGGAGGAACACCATGCTGACCTGGCGAAACGAGACACGAACGGTGAGAACCAGTCTGGTATATATATCTTTACTACAATAGCATAAAAAGACAATGCTAAAACAGTGATACGTACATTTTTCCTCACCCAAACAGACATATTTGTTTCCAGAAAATACCTTTTGACTAGAGGGTTTGCCCAGAACTGACAAAAGACGAATATTACTTTTTGATTGTACGTCCCAAATATTTTGATAAGTGTAATTCATAATATGTTTTCTCTCAATGGATTGAAATAATTTGACATGTGTAAACCCTGAATTGCGCATATAGGAAAATATATCTAAAACATGCTTAAAAGCTACAAATATCATCAATGAATCATCCAATACTACATAGTATTTTGTAAGATAGATTAGTCTCATAGTATATTTGTTGTTCCTTGTACACTTGTTGTGCAACTGTGAGGGAGGGATTCTGATAGTTGGTTGATAGGGAGGTCACGCCTGAATGTGACCCAGCACGTGCCGGGTGGATGTAAGTTAGCGCTGCATGGAGAAATTCAGGAAGTGGTGTAATACCCGATTAAATCACATCATAAAACCCCCTAACAGTTACAATACATTCAGGAAAACCCAAAATACTTTTTTTTACTCCGTTTGCTGTATGTTTCACATGTTTTCATTAAGCTTCTGTTCGCATTGTAATTGTACTGACGCAATTCAGCCGTCTTGGCTGCCATGTCTGTGACAATGGTTCTTGCAATAAACCACTCATATATATATATATATACTCATATATACTTCCCGGAGGTTTGTGAACTTGAAGCTCACGTAAACTCAAAATGCTTGCCGGAAGTCTGAAATCTCGGGTTGCATGTTGTTGCAGAGTGTGGGGGGACCATTGATGGCGGATATGGGTCCATCACGTCCCCAGGTTTCCCCAAAGTCTACCCCAACAACAAGAGATGCGTCTGGACCGTCAGGGCACCTCCTGGCCGGTAGGTACCGCTCATCACATCTGCTTGGTTTTCTGGGCTGAAGTCATCTGAATGAATGAAGACATTTATTGTACATATATACCCGTTGGGTCAGGTACAGGTCACAACAAAAGAATAGTTTACAGATACATGTATATATCGCCAAGCCAGCACGAGTATTACAGTCTAATACGTGAATTCGGCTTCTTTCCTCTTCTCATTTTTTATTTTTTTTTTTATTTTTATTTTTTTATTAAATGAAGCAATACAAGACAAGGACGAAGTGGGGCTGAACTCAAGTTATACAACTTATTTTACAGCCCCACTTAACATTTAACATATTAAATACAATGGTCATACAAGTAGTGCGCTGAGAAACTAGACCCCATACATACAGTAATAAATCTAAAGAGAAGTGTTATATGATCAAACAAAACAGAGTATAGTATGTAACAAAAAAACGTTTAGTGCCGCTTATAAAATCTTGAGTAAGTAACATAATTTTTTCATTGTACTCAGAAGGTATCGCAAACGATCCCCTGAGTACAAGATGGAGCCTGGCACTTTCTGAAAGGGCATCTAAATCAATCAAATGACTGATTAAATCAGAGAGATTGTTAAGAAAATCAGCTCTTAACTGAGTAAACAAAGGGCAGTGTAATATAAAATGAGAAATGGATTCGCAGGGATACCCACAAATACATAAAGGGCTAAGAATCAAGGCACGATTAAAAAGACTATAGTTAAGATTGCAGGTACCGATGCGTAACCGGGTAAGAAGGGCGCAGGTGTACCTTTGGCCACAAGAGTACCACGGGGGACGAAAGGGGCGTACTAATTTAGCTCTTCTCATTGATGGTGGAAAACTAAAAAAATAGAATGATATATTTTATAGTTGAGTTACGTAGCACTTTGAAAATCATTCTGTTGAAAGGTTTGGTCCCATTTGAAGACTTTTAGGAGGAACAGGTAGGGTCTAAGCTTTCCCAGTTTGGCCACAATTTTATCATTTCACCAGTTTTATTTGACGGAAGGTTTTATCTGAGTTGTGCGGTCTGGTACTCATAATATGTGTGTGTGTGTGTGTGTGTGTGTGTGTGTGTGTGTGTGTGTGTGTGTGTGTGTGTGTGTGTGTGTGTGTGTTTGTTTGTGTGTGTGTGTGTGTGTGTGTGTGTGTGTGTGTGTGTGTGGCGTGTGTAAGGTGTCTGTGCATGTGTGTATGTGTGTGTGTGTGTTTCTGTTTGTCTGTGTGTGTGCGCGCGCATGCGTGTCTGCGTTTCTTGTACATACCGCACCTTTAAAACCTAAATCTGCATTTTGCAATTTTTTAGCTTCATTCAAATGACCCTCGGCATCCTTGAGATCGAAGCGAATAATGATAAATGCGACTACGACTCCCTGAGTATCACCGTGGATGGTAACCTTGACTACGGGCCTTACTGCGACGCCAACAAGCCCCCAAACACACCACTGGTAGGTCTAGACTAATTTCCATCTAGTGCAAATTAACTCTTTAAAACGGTTCAGCTCCATTACGGTGTTACATTTTTGTAACTCTGTTCATAAAACAGACTAAAAACTATCACCTATTTACAAATTAAATGTCCTGCATTTGTTCCACGATATTATGGTAATTGATGTATGTAGAGGTAAAACCCCCTATACATGTGTAGACAATGGTCCAGAGAGGGCCAGACAGAAGGCAAACCACCATAGAGTAAGGTTGTGACCAGGAGGCTTAAGAATAAAGGAACGAAGTGACCAAATAGAAGGTTGTCTGTCTGGCGATTTTGAGAGCTGTTTACGGTAATCAAGCCTGCATTTCAAGCCAAAGCCCATATGTCCATAAAATAGCTTCTAAAATACTCAGTAGCAGTGTAAAAAGGCACTTAACACCACATGTAACCTGTATGTGTTAGCTAATAACGTTACTGATCCCAACATTATTCTGTTGAATATTTCAAGCTGTTACGTACGACAAAAAGTTCCTCTTGTAGAGAAGCTTTCAAATTGCATCCACCATCTTCCTTCAGCTCCGAAAAGGTCGCCACGTGACCTGGTAGTTAAAGGGCCCGCAGGTGACGTGACGGGATTATTCCGGACAATGTTTAACCTGCTATCTGTTCACACTACAGGTCGGATCCCTCTTCGACATCAGCTTTGGCTCAGACGCATCAGTCGGCCAGGAGGGGTTCCTGCTGGTCTACTCCACGATCAAGACTCCTCAAGAACATGGACAAGACACCGAGGAGGACAAAGAAGGCAAGCTCTGTCAGTTACAGCCCCTTCCCACTGCAGGTAGCGACCGCTGAGCGACCAAACATTTGACGGATTTCATGGACAAAGAACGAATTTTCTTACGTTCAGCTTGTTCTGTTGTGTTTTAAATCATACTGTTGCATCATATTCCAATTATAGAATCATTAGTATCATACAAATCCAATTTTGTCTCTAATTTGTCGCTCAGCGGTCGCCATCTAGTGAAAAGAGCTTCTATTATGAGGCGTGCTTGTAACAGGCTGGGTCTGTTTGAAAGACTATTGAAGGTCCGTATAGTGTAAAGACTTGGACGTTGATAGCATACATAGAGTCGTCTGATTGGTCCACAGATTTGGACAATTTGCATATAACACACTGCACTGTGAGGTTACACCCCATTTCTACTAGACAAGGCGACCACTAATAAGCAACCAAACTTTTGACAGGTCGCTCAATGAAATTTCAAAGACAAAGAACTTTTTTTTACGATTAGTATTGTTTGTTGTCTTCGAAATCATACAACTCGCATCAATTATAAAAACAAGGGTCACACAAATCTAATTTTGATCGCTCAACGGTCGCTCAGCGATCGCCATCTGGTGGAAAGGAGATGTAACAAAATACAGTGAGATCCACTAGAAACATTGTTTATCATCAAAGAGGAAATATCATTGACTTGTTAACGCGTTTGCTTTGCAAATGCTTACTTTTACTTGACTTGCTCCGCAGTTTTGCCAGGTTGTACCGCAAACTTGACGGCTGGTGCTGGCGTCATCACTACACCAAACTACCCCCAGAAGTACCCCAATCAAACTACGTGTACCTGGACCATCTGGGCCCAACCGGACAAGTACGAGCTATTCAATCATTTATCTATTGAGATTTTAGCCTGAGTGTCAGCCTTGTTAGCTTTCGTCCGCTCCCCAAGAGCCTTGTTAGCTTTCGTCCGCTCCCCAAGATCCACTACCGGGCAGATAGCGGGGAGCGGATCTTGGGGAGCGGATGAAAGCTAACAAGGCTGACACTCAGGCTATTGAGATTTACCACATTTGTGGAATGATTGGCCGTACAACAGGTGACTATTTATTATCTTTTCAAGATGTCTACTCAAAATCAGACTGTAAGGTTTGATCCAGGCACACCTAGATATGGACCTCTGCTCTTTTTTTTATAAGTGTGATTGGTTGTTTACGTGATCGAGGTGTGCTCAATATTGTGTTAAATCTTATGGTTTATTTACTTATTTTTGTCATGTTTTCTTAAGTCAGGTCAGACCAGCTGAAACATTGAATTGCGCTATTGTAACTACAGCGTTTCACACTTACAGACAGTACATAGTAAACACAATGTATCTTCTTGCTTGTTAGGCTTGCCTACATCCAGTTTGAGCTTTTCGACTTGGAGAAGTCTGACGACTGCTCTTACGACCACATGATGATCACGCTGGACAGTAACCGGACCATGGGCCCCTACTGCGGCACAATGCCGCCTCCGGTACATCCCATCAACGGCTCCAAGTTCCAGATCTTCTTCATGTATGTGTTTTCCGTATCAGTTTGATTTGATTTTTGATTTGATTTCTTTTTTAAATCGTATTTCGATTGCCCGACCGTTGAGCGACCAAAGAGGAATTTGTGCGACCCTTGATTTTTATAATTAGAATGTGCATACGATCGATACACGATGCAAAAGTATGATAACAAAAGTTGGACAACAAAACAAACAAGATGTAAGACATTTGTTCACTGAATGAGTGAATGAATGAATGATTTAATGAATAACCTTTATTTAACCTGGATAGCACTGACCCTTGACCGTTAAAAATTGACCCTTGATATTGATCCAGGTCGGATCAAGCTGTTGAGGAGTCCGGGATTGTACTGGTGTACAACAGCTACCCTATCGACCAAGGTTAGTTATCCATCGCCGCTGTTCATTACCTCCGTGTACGGACCTGTGTCTGTGTGCGTGGTTATTTACAAAGGTCCCAGAAATTGGTCCCAGTTCATCCGTGGTCCATTGTTCATTTTTCATGTCAAAAAGAGCTGGGGAGAATTTCACCTGTACATTGTACCTGTAGATACATGTACTTTACATTTAACTGTTCACTGAGCTAATTTAGCACGAGATCATTTTTTCTACTTTAAACTACAGCATCATGCTCCACCCTTTTCACCCTTGAAACAATTTTTTCTATCTAATACTCTGACAGGATGTTCAGCGCACAACGTGCAGGTTGGACACATGTTAAGTTTGATTATTATTTCCGCGTACTAAAGTATTGCTTGGGGTGCTAGAAGTGTGGGTTTGTCTGTCTGTTTGTCCTGCCAGAGCTGGTTTACAGCACGTGGGTGGGGTAAGATTGACAGGGGGAATAACAGGAGGTCAAAAGGCCAGACACAGGAAAAGGGGTGAACTTGAAGGTCACGTAAACCTGAAATGCTTCCCGGAAGTCTGGAATCTCCGATTTCTTGTTTTCCAACAGGACACCTGACCACCACCTCCGCCCCGGGGGACGTCCACAACTACACGGCCGTGCCTACAGAATTGGCGTACACTGAAGAGGGCTTTACCACCGAGACCCCTCCCGCTAAATCCTCGCCTACCACTGACCCCCCGACAGACATGGATACGTTCATCACTGTGTCCAAGGCGTTATTGGAGAACCAAACGGAGTCGATGACAGAGTCGATGACATCTCCAGTTGGCACTACGGATGGCAACGGCACTAAGTCGGATAACGGTCTGCGAGAAAAGGTACGTTCCGGTTGGACCTTTTTCCTTCCATCTGGGTCTATCCTTACCAATCTTAAATCTTAACAGATCGCCGGGTCGTCCATCACAGTTCTTCTTCAAGTAGTTTTGGGTCTACCTCTTTTCCTTTTCCCAACAGGTCCCAACAGACACACACACACACACAGACACACACAGACACACACACACACACACACAGACACACACAGACACACACACACACACACGCACACACAGACACACACACACACACATAGACACACACACACACACACACATAGACACACACACACACATACACACACACACACACATAGACACACACACACACACACACACACACACACATAGACACACACACACACACACACACACACACACACACAGACACACACACACACACAGACACACACACACACATAGACACACACACAGACACACAGACACACACAGAGACACACACACAGACACAGACACACACACATACACACACACAGACACACACACACACAGACACACACACACATACACACACACACACACACAGACAGACACACACACATACACACACACACACACACACATAGACACACACACACACACACACACACAGACACACACACACACACACACACACACACACAGACACACACACACACACACACACACACACACACACACAGACACACACACACACACACATGCCATGAGTATTCCATAATACAGGGCATTTGATCTAACCGTTCTATCATGTCTTCCCCAGAACCAGGGCCAAGGTAGCACCAACGTGGGCGGCGTGGTTGCCGGCATCACCATCCCCCTGCTGCTGATTGTGGGCGCCGCTGTGGCCATCACCCGGCTCTTCATGAAGGGACAGACGCCAGGACAGGTATGCCATGCCTTGCCTTGCCTTACGTCTAAATGTATATGTGTGTCTTTGTAAATGTGTGACCTGTGCTTAGCCCAGTGGGGTAAAATGTGCAATAAAGGTCTTCATTCATTCAATATAGTGCTCCCTTTACACGCGGTAGGTTGCTGATTCAATTAGAGCCATGCGAAAGACTTTAAAAAATGGTAAAGGTTATTGAAGTTGAACATAGCTACCAGTAGACTAGCCCCCTGCTGTAGTATTATCTGTGCTTGTGCTAGCTGTGCGGCCTGAGGGCAAAGGAAATGGAGAAGGCAATGTCTTATACAACATACATGTATAGTGTTGTTACGACTTTTCTTTAGTGTTTTCATGTTTTCGTGTACTGAAACTTCCAGGGCCTGCGCCGCCACACACGGCAGAAGGCTCAAGATAACCAGAACAACCCGCCCGCCTCTGGTGACGGACAGCCTGGTGACGCCTCTTACGTCCACGTCCAAGCCACCGACAGCGACCCGACCCCGAAGCAAGAAGAGAACCCAGAAGGCGACAAGAAGGAGGAAGAGACCGTGCCGGAGGCCCAGGCGGCGGGCGGAGAAGCCGACCCCACCGACAACCCGACAGCTGCCCCCGCCGCCCCCAAGGAAGTAGCTACAGACGAGAAGTCAGACCCCAAGGAGGAAGTCGCCGCTGCGACTACTGAGAACCAACCGACTGCTACCCAGGAAGAGACCGCCCCGGACGATGCCCAGGCAAACAACGTCACTCACGAAGAAGCCGCTCCGGTCGATGTCCCCGCAAACACCGCCGACAAGGAAGCCGACAAGGAAGCCGACAAGGAAGCCGACAAGGAAGCCGACAAGGAAGCCGACAAGGAAGCCGACAAGGAAGCCGACAAGGAAGCCGACCCGGTCGCCACCCAGGCAAGCAACGTCAACTACGAAGAGGCCGCTCCGCCGGTCGATGTCAAGGCAAACACCGCCTATGAGGAAGCCGCCCCGGTCGCTACCCAGAAAAACACCCACGAAGAAGCTGCCCCGGTCGAAGTCTCGGCAAACACCACCTACGAAGAAGCTGTCCCCGTCAGGAGCCAGATCACCGTCGCTGCCGACGACGTCAGCGGGGAAGCAGCTGGACCGGAGGCCGCCGAGAAGCCGACCCCAGAACCCGAGGCACAGCCAGACGCTACTACTGCCCAGCCGCCCGAGACCAGAGACCCCACCGCAGAAGCAGAGCCGCCTAGCGACAACCCAAATGATGAGCAGCCTGGTACCTCCTACGCCAGCTCTCAGCAGGATGTCTACTATTAGAAGTTGCTGATCAACCACTACACGAAATCCGACCATGCGTAAAGGTACACTCGACTGAAGTAAATGAATCTTTACGCATGCTTTAAGGAGTGCTTAAAGATCGGACTTCGTGTTGTGAACATTTTTTATTGTTAAGTGTTTCAATGTAAGGTCAAGACTGTGTACTATACCTTGCCTTAGACCATAGATCCTCTCGTAACTTATGTTGTATCTGTCGACAAAACAGCACTCATGCAGAGTTTTCTGTCTTATGCTGCTACTTCAGTTTCCTTCATTGTTTGAAATCCAAGTTATTTCCCGACCTTCAACAATGTGTTTCTAAGTGTGGTATTGGTTCTCCCCTTCAGGTTTTCAGTTTGCAGCTATTTTTGCCGTTCTGAGGCTGCCCATCCTCCATACATGACCCAAGAAATGTAGTCTTCTCTTCGTAACAAGTTCACTTATGGGAGGAATGTCTAAGCCAAGTAAAACTGCTGCTGTACTACACCTATCAAAGTCCCTTCAAAACAAACAGAAGCTTTATAGACGCAACAAAAAGTACAGCACCTTTCGTAAGCTCATCTAAAAACTACCAAGTAAAAATACAAAAAAAAAATCTAAAAAAAGGGCTAACATAAGCAAATCTCAAATATCTTGTTACAATCCAGCGGGGCTAATCGTGAGGTTCAGTATCTTTTCAAATAACAAAGCAGTCTTGTATGTATTTACCTATTTCTACATTGTGAATGTTGTCACATCTAAAGATATGTGAATGCGCTATAAACATGTACGCTTGAGCTATAAACATGTACGCTTGAGCTATAAACATGTACGCTTAAGAACACATATGGGGAACGACCTAAGGCCGTTACTAATGCTTAGAGTACAAATCCAGGAATCACGACTTTTGGTACATGCTTCTTTCCAGGATTGACCTTGAGTGTGCGCTAGGAGAGGATTCCGGGCCAGCTTCTCTTTCAGACATTTTCTAGCGGATCAGGTTGATACAAAACGGAAGCTGTAAGAAAGCCGAAACTAAATAAGTGGCTTGCTCGGGTGGCACTTAAGAGTTATCACTGAGGCCCCATTACATGGGATGTACATTAGCTTCCAGGTAAATAATCCGACAGCTTATTTCCTCAGAAAAGACGTCAAACTAAAGGTCACCCATAAAGAATCTGGAGTTTTTAAAAAATGATCTAATTTCTGGTTAGATATGGTTTCAAGACCGTCAGTTTTAGATATAACCAAAACAAGTGCTGTCGATTTACTGCCAGCCATCCTAGCGTTCCGCCATATTGTTTGAAACGACAAGCCGACACCAAATTCTCAGCGCCATAGTGTCAAGCCGTACAATCTAGCCTCTGGTTCATTTTGTTTCCCTTGCACGTAAAACCATCAAAGTGTAAACAATATTCTGTATAATGTCATATAACGTAATGTAATTTTCTAGGCACACAGCTGGCATTTCTCTAATGATCCTGTATTTCCATAGCAACCGCCCAAACATGAGATGATGACTGTCTGGCGTGCGTAGGCGATTAGCGAACACACAGCCAAGCCACGTGAGGCCCTGTCACGTTGATTCTCGGCTTTCGCGCACGATTCAGCAACCAAGCATACATGTAGGAATGGCTGTTTGGAAATTCCACATGATGTTTGTGTGTGTGTGTGTGTGTGTGTCTGAGTGTCTGAGTGTATGTGTGTGTGTGTGTGTGTGTGTGTGTGTGTGTGTGTGTGTGTGTGTGTGTGTGTGTGTGTGTGTGTGTGTGTGTGTGTGTGTGTGTGTGTGTGTGTTGTGTTTGAAAAACAAACACCATTCGTCGAGAGTTCATTCAAGAGTTGGGTCCACCCATGTTTTGTACAGTTGAAATAGACAGTTGTGATTACAAATGGATGTGATAATGATAATCATTGGAGGATGAAAGAATTTTCGGCCATAGTTCATTTTTGATAGATGTATTCTTGATACATACTGCAATTGTATTCCTGATTGAATTGACTTTAAAACTTAATTTTCAAACACACCGTTAAAAATTCAGGAAAAAATACGTGTATGTTAGATTTACAGACCACGTCAATACTTTACTTTGTGCCAACCATCATAACCTATGTAGAAGTACCATAATATTACAAATTTCAACCTGAAAATAAGCCCGGGAAATAAGCTCTGTAATTATAAATTTCATGACTGCCAGTGATTGCAGTAATTTCTATGACTTTGTATAATGAACTAAACTTTATTGCACAACTATGGTACAAACAAGGACATTATATCAGATATAATGTCCTTGGTACAAATTATAAAGTATGGCATCTACTGCAACAACAAACATACTTTGAGACTAATCTACCTTACACAAGACATTGTAGTATGGGATCAAAATGTGCTTTTACAATTATTTGTGAAATTTCTAGCGTTTAGGCATTGTTTAAATATTGCCCGATATGTACAATACAAGTGTTGTCACATGTCAATATGTACTTGAATTTTCTATTTGAACCTGTTGACAGAAATGCCTGGTATGTGGCGTGAGTATTCCATGTAGTTTTCCTGGTATAATTCATAGTTTACGTCCTGTATTTCCGTAGTAAATAATGGGACCCCAGGTGTTTTGATGTCAAGTGCCGGCACCTGATTGTGAAAAAGGCCACACATGAGTGCATCCTTTCAGAATGTACTGAATATTCCAACCATCCTTGTGTATCTATCTGTGCAGTTTGAATAACCATAGATGGTTGTTGAACGACGTTCTGGATGATGCATGACTAAGTACTACATATCCGTGTGAGCCATTTGAGCTGTGTTTACTTGAAGAGATGGAGTATAAATGTTGCTCAGGCAATTCATTATGTGTGACTGTTTCTTTCGTATGTTTGTTTGTTTGTTTGTCGAGCCTTTGTTTATTCATGAAATACTCATATCGGCCTGCTGGTCGCTTTCCATTGAGGACATGAGGGAAGACTGAAGAGGTCAGGGTCAGACAAAATCTAACACGATGCAGGTTACATGATTCAAGTCCTGACAAATCCATAAACATACAGTCCTGGTAACTCCAGGCTACTAAGTGAAACAATGATTAGGAAAAAAGCTTGGCGACAAGATTTAAACCCAGGACATCAGTTAGTAAGCCGATGAGTCTGCGAGCTCTAAAGACCATTTTCGGCAGTAGTACGGCAGGTGTTCTCGATCACTGCGCGGTACTTAGGGGCCGGCCGAGATTCGCAGGTAATCGAGCCCCGTTCAATATAACGGTAGATTTTCAGGCGAGAAATACACTCAACGGGCGATTTTGAGATTCGGCAGCCCTCTGGCGATCAGCAAATAGGGCCGAAGGTCGCGTCAATTGTGTGACACCCTGTCACAGCAAAGAAACGGCATTTTCACGCACAGAAATAAGACGTAGAACTTCATATTCTGTGTCCAGCTAAGAATCACTTATATCTGAACTGTACACGACTAGCTACGTTAGGCACCTGCGTCAGCTAATTAGTCCCGAGTAAAGTCTTATCCATAGATTTTGTTGTTGGTTTGAGCCTTTATTTATTCATGAAATCGGCCTGCTGGCCGCTTTTCATTGAGGTCATGAGGAAACAGGTCAGGGTTAGGCAAAACATAACAAGATACAGGTTACATGATTGAAGTCCTAATATGGCACACAAGCCAAAAATATACATTTGTAGTCAAAAATGGCAAAATATGCCATAAAATCGCTCCTGGGTAGAAATGACAATGGCTCCATGTCCAGATTTGCTTAGATTGCATTTAACTACATGTGTGCCAAATTTAGTGCTTTTAGACAAAAGTGCACAATTTTTCAGCTATGCCGCTGGACTATTATAATTATAGTCACGTGTGAGGCATCGGGTGTTAAGTCCTCTTGAAAAACAACGTCGTCCCGATATTTTGCTACAGGACCTTTTGATAAATACTTGAGACTCAGCTTATATGGTTCTGACTCAACGCGCTGAGAAGAAGAAATCTGTAAGTTAAAAGTCACAATTATATCCTACCAGAACGCCTCAACACCTGGCAAAAGCAATGCCACAAATCACGACCTATGACCTGAGGTGGTTATTGGTTAAGCGGCGGCGGCACACTGTAGGAAGATAACTCGCATGACGAGTCTGAGATCTCAGAAGGACATTTTACGACCGGTGTTCTCTCGATCACTGCGCGATGCTCAGGGATCGGCTGATGTTTGCAGGTTACTGATCCCGTCCAATGTGACAGCTGGGATGAATTTCAGCCGAAAAATACGCTCGACCTTCTGGAGATCGACAAATTCGACCAAAGGTCATGTATGACGCTGGCTTTATGATATCTACATTGTAGAGACAGTAATGAACAATGCGTGCACTCTTGACACCATGTTTTCATCTTCATTCAAATCGTGTTCCCTTGAAGAAGAGTGGTTCTGCCTTTGCGTAGACCTTACCAGACGTTTTACCGAAGGGCTTTGCGCGGACCGTGGTTGACCTTTGAGAGAAGGAACGGAGAACAACTGAGAACAACCGCTGGACGATTCTGTCGCCGTGGCTCGCCCCTGGATTTGTGCTGGTACGTCATGCCTTTTTTGCTATTTGTTGATCTGGTGTGTTGTAAATCATGCTTTTGCGTCGTGCATCATATTCCAATTATAAAATCAAGAGTCACAAGATCGGCGTCTAGTGGAAAGAGGGCCTATTTTAGATGCATGATTGCACCGACTAGTTACCCTGCCTGCGATAGCCATTCACAAAGTACCACAAGCAACTTCAAAGAAAACGATTTTTTCACATACATTTTATTAGATGTGGTCTCCTTTTTCTACAGTTGTCATAATTTTTCTTCCATATTGTTGATGAATGTTTCATAGCAATCTTCCTGCTTTAATTCAGACGCGGTAACTAAGACCAGACCATTATCATCGGTATATTCTGTTGTATTGTATCGTTTGTACGAGTTATGTTGACTCAGGCAATCTTTGATGCGGCGATTCTGAAGAAACAACGTTGTAAACTGTTTTAATTTCATTCATGTATGTCCAGGGCACCACTGTAAAGTAACTGAGCTGGTTTACACTGGCTAAAGAAAAGAGAAACAAAAGAAAATAAGATAATTTTTGACTCAAGATGTTAGTTTCTTCACGAATGGAATGGAAGATAATATCAGTATTCTGAACTTCAATCATGTAATCATGTTTTTAGTTAATCTTGATTTTATTTAGACTAATCTAATGTTCCTGACGTTGATTCAGTTCTGTGATATCATAGTTAGTTCTTTGGAGTCCAAACAAGATAAAACTCGAATGTACATCTTGGTAAATTGATAACCCGCTACTTGACGTTATCATGACGACACAAATGGAGCTTAATAGCTAAAGCAGGTTCTGGCCTGTTATGATCAACTTGTAATCGCCAAGAAAATTGAGGGATGTCAAGGCGCTTTATTCACAAAAGGATGTGACTGCTGTCATTTAAAAAAAAATCTGAGCAGTGCTAAGAGTATTTATCTATTTATATATTTATCTACATCTATTGAATTTTCAAACAGCTTGTTGGACCCATTTAACTCTGTCGAGTGTTTTTAAAGGGTCCAGTGTACAGAAAACACATAAAATCATCAACATTCTTTCATTGAAGTATGCACAAAGAAAATAGTACAACTGCAGCTGCATCGCAGTAAGCTGTATAGCAGATTGTAATCTGCTATACAGCGTATACAGCTAAACATGTTCTTTCTTCCAAAGGTAGCTGCTACCTAATATAACCATAACGATACGTTTCAACCTGTAGAAACGTCAGATCTTCAAGAGTAGAGCTCACGGGATATCCTCCTAAAATGTTTTGACGGTATCCATGGTAAAAATCATCCTACTTAACGCTAAAAGTAGTTTCACATTCACCGTCCGCATGTACCTGCGTTGTTTGATCCCGCCCCCAGGGTGCTATTAGTGAGTCCTTGTCGACAAAACTGTAGACTCGTGTCCAGAGGATTACAAAATATTGATTCATCGCCCCCTCCACCAAGGATGTTGCAAATGTCAGATTCATGTAACCCCTTTTATGTATTTGGAGTATATGCCGGAGGGGGTGTAGATTTTCTTGGAATCCATGTACATATTTACCCGGGCCCACGCAGGTAGACTGTTAAACGAGTGCTGGTCGGCTTTCCTGCCAGCGAGGCAACTGTTACGGTTTGTTCAACATACTTTTGTTTAGATACACAGCCTCATCCTTATCTCTACTGACGTTTCGGCGGCCTATCTGTCGTTTGTCATTTCATTTGTCGTGATCATTACGTCAAAATACGACAAGGAGAGAGTTTGATTTGCCCTAATGAAGGCGGCGCATAGGCTGCCGAAACGTCAGTAGAGAGGAAAATAAGGTTGTGTGCCTAAGAAAATGTTGAATATATTTACCAATCTTTGTGTGAAAAGTACATTTTTTCATGCAGAAAAGGGGGAGCCCATGCAAGTGTCTCCGTTATAGATTTGAAACGCTAATTTTCGAAGTTGCTTTTTTGGCTAATTTGATAGCAAACGCATGTACATGTTATACGAAAAGCAGAGGTGAATATTACACAAATTAATAATGTAGACAACCTCTGAAACTTCATTCTACTGATTTTTCTAGTGTTAATGTCAGGACGGAACATTAAGATTATTTTGTTTGTTTGAACCTTTGTTTATTCATGACATACCGAAATTGGCCTGCTGGCCGCCTTTCATTGAGGTAATGAGGGAAGGGCCAGACAAAATTTTACAAGATACATGAAGATCATAATAAATCCATAGATTGTACCATTGTGATTTGCGTTGCTTGTTATGTTTTTCTAACGTGTTGCCCTGTACACTGGGCTGTAAATAGCTCCATCTTCGGTTGTTTTGCAGACGGTGAGAGCGCCGCTATTGACCTTTAACAAGATCAGTTGTCGTCTGGCCGCTGCTCCGTGTGTGCGTCGATCGCGTTACCGACAAAGCTGACAGAGGCTGAGTACTTGAGCAAGGCAAACGGCATTGGGATCCACAGCTAGAGAACGAGTGCAGGCACACCGTTTCTGAGAGCTGCTTCAGCTAAAATCAAGCTTCTAGTGGATAAGAAACAGCTACAAACGTTAGGACATCACAGCAAACATGTCGACTCCGAATTGTTCAGCGATCAACGCAACAACCGAGAAGAATCTTGACACCGTTTCTTCTGTGGCGATGATGTCAGTCATGACCATGACAGACGTCTTGGCCGTTATCGGCAGTATCAGCGTGATGGCGGTCATTGCCAAGACTCCGCAGCTGAGGATTCTTACCCTTATCTTCGTCTTTAACCTCTGTGCGGCGGACCTGATGCACTCCCTGTCCTCCACGCCTTTGGCGATCGCGACGCTGGCTCACGGAGGGTGGTTTTCCACAGAGCCTGTGTGTATGATGGCCGGATTCTTGGACTCGTTCTTCACGTTCGGTTCGATCTCTACCGTCTGTGTCATCAGCGTAGAACGCTACTACTCCATCGTGCGCCCCATGGTGCACGCCGCGTACCTCACGCTCCTGAAAGCACTGGTTGCCATCGGTGTCATCTGGCTGCTGGCGCTGACCTTCGCTATCTTACCTCTTCTCGGCTGGAACAGTTACTCCTTCGACCCTGTTCACGGAGAATGCACCTTTAGTTGGTCCGATAGCGGTGCCAGCACTGCCTACGCGATAGTCATCAGCGTTGTCTACTTCTGTATCCCCGCCTTGGTGATAATCGCCATGTACAGTTTCATCTACCGAACTGCACGTAAAGCATCACGGCAGGTCGGGCCGCTGCCGGCGCCTTTGCTTCCTGCGGAACAAACGCAGCAACCTTCCGGCATATTCTTACAAGTCCCGTCGGTCACGCCTTCGCAGATATTCAATGTGTCCACCGGCGTGGAGCCCGGTCCGTCTACAAGCACCAACTCCGCAACAGCAAGAGACGCTCCAGACGGAGGGAATCTCCAGGGGAAAAAGCCAAATAACGAACCGCTGAAAGCGACCAAAACTCTGCTGCTCATCGTCGGGCTTTTCATCTTCACCTGGGGACCGTATTTCACAGCAAGTCTGTACGTAGGACTAGTGGGGGGTGACAGAGGGGTAGAAGATGCCGTGATCTGGCTCAAGATTCTCGCCCGAGCGTCTTTTGCCCTGAACTCCTTGGTGTACGGGTTGCTGAACAGACAGGTGAGACTAGAACTGCACAAAGCGATCCGAAGCTTCTGTAAGCCGTCAGCAACCGCAGACCTCCCTCCCTCGGCTATCAACCTGCGCAGTTTTGACGTGGACGGCTCGCAAGTGGAAAACTTCTTCCAGTTCCTGGAGAGGACAAATGCCGCGGAGAAGAAGGAAGAAACCGGTAGGACTAGAAATAAGAAAGACGCTGCGACCCAGCATGACTTCCCCTAAACTTCAGCGTTGTATGGAAAACGTTTTAACCTGTTAAGGACACAGCACATATCCAGCGTCGTGTAAGGTCAGTGTTATTGAATTCGTCTCATCTCGAAACATACAGAATAAATTATTGTTGTACAACCATAATGTTGTATTCTTGTTAATTTCCTTTATATAAAAGATTCACCTTCTTTTTCCATGACCCCTGCAAAACGTATACGACCAACCGACTGTGGGAGCGGACGTAAACTAACCAGGATGGTACCCAGGCTAATTGTTTGCATAGTAATTGGGAAACGATAAACTGATGTGGAAGGTATGGGGTCGCCCCTGAGGATTTCCCCAGCCACGTCTCCTGGCCTGTAGTCAGGGTGGGTCGGTTTCAGTTCTAGGAACCAGGCAGAGAACGTAACTAGAGTTCCACGACCTCAAACCTTCGCCAAATGATGTTAACCTTTACGACTGATGAATCATAAATGTTTCTCATTGATTATGCAAATAAGATCCTTTTTTGCATTCATTATATCAGTTGATCACGTTCTTAATTCAATGACAGTCTTATCTTAACAAAGAAGGCTATTCTAGTATTTCTTCATAAATTTATGCAAATGACTCCTGATCTGAATAAGGTATGTTTTATGATGTACACATTCAGTTAACTTCCAAATGCCGCAAGTATAAAATTCCTGGCAGTTACCACTATGGAATTATAGCATTTCCTCATTAATTATGCAAATTAGGTCTTCATTTACATAATTAATCTGCTGATGTTCCTCTTCTTATGTCACGTTTTTCCGAGCACAAGAGCTATCTACCATCCAAAACTCGTGACCCTAGCATGTCCAGATCAGGAGATATCAAAACCGGAAGTTTCGCTGCAGTACCATAACATGCCACCAGGGGGCCAAAATCTAATCATTTCGAGGACTCATCAAGACCTACCTACCTACCTACCAAATATCAAGACAATCCATCTAAGCCTTCTCGAGTTATCGTGTTTACAGACACACACACAGACAGGCAGACACATACACGAACGCCACTGAAAATATAACCTTCTTGGCGAAGGTAATGATTACTAACAAGAGTTCCACGACCTCATACCTTCGCCAAATCATGTTAATCGTTCGAGCTAATTATACATTTTTTCTCAGTGATTATGCAAGAGCCTTATTTGCACAAATCATATCAGTTGATCATATTTTCCACCCAATGACAGTCTTATCTTGAGTAAAAAGGCTATTCTAGCATTTCCTCATAAATTATGCAAATAAGGTCCTGATTTGAATAAATCATGTTTACTGATGTTCACCTTCACTGAACTTCCAAATATGGCAAGTATTAAATTCCCAGCAGTTACCACTATAAAGTTGTAGTAATTTGCCAATTGCCAATTCGGGCTTCATTTACATAATCCATATCTGCCAATGTTCCTGTCGTTCTCAATTACATATGTCACAAGTGTTTCATATTATATTATATCATACCCGGTGGGCGATACAGTGCTCCCGTCGGGCGATTCGACTCGAGGTCGGGCCGATACCTCGGGCAATACGGAATACACCGGGTGTATGCTCTATTTATCGAACACAGCGGATTTATAGAAATTCCTCATTAATTTATGCAAATTAGATACTGATTTGCATAATTGTCATCTAATCATGCCAAGCATCACTTAAGCTACCTACATACCAAAAATGACGACGATCCGTCAACCGGTTTTTGAGTTATCCTCTCTCGAAGATTTTAAAACAAACCGCCCTGGAGTTCCAGAACAAGCTGCTAGGAGGCCCAATTGATTTCTTTCCTAGCCCAAGAGCTACCTACCATCCAAAATTCATGACCCTAGTATGTCCATATCGCGAGATATCAAAACCGGAAGTTCTGCTGTAGTACCAACAAAAGCCGCCAGGGGGGGGCAAAATCTAATCATTTCTAGGTCTCATTAAGACCATGATAATCCATCAAAAGCTTCTTGAGTTATCCTGCTAAACCACATACATACATACACACATACACACACACAAACGCTATGGAAAACATAACCTTCTCGGCGAAGGTAATGAACGCTATCCCTACAGACTGAATTACTCTGCAATGCACTTCCTTGCCGCGAGAGGCGCTTCAGCTACGACAATGGTAACCTTCATGTGTAGTTATTACCATGCTTCAGGGCTGTCCAGTTGCCTCATTTCAATCCTTCTGAAGGCACTGCAAAGTCACGTGAGATTGTTTTCTGTTACACCTTCTTACAGCACTGTCCACAGAGTTTTCACCAGTACAAAACGCAGACCTTAAGTCGGTAAAATGTCTCTTCTTCTTTCGGCAGAGTGGATTGGGTAAGGATGATGAAGCCCTGTTCTTGATGTCACTATTTCAGTGACGTTACGGCATGGCCGTAACAGCCAGATCTCTGTCAACATGGTACACAATATAAGTTCACCCGCAACCATACATTGCAAACATCTCGGAGTCCGTTTCTTTAGCTCTGTGCCACACAACTTTGTGCAATCACTACAGTCGGGGATCAGTCCACTTTTAGTGGTGTGTGTGTTCAGCTACCATACTAATTCCCAAATGCTAAACGGACAGAGCAGTACGTGTATGTACCATTTTTAAAAGTCTTTGGAATGACTCGGCCGGGGATCGAACTCACGACCTACCGAATGCATGGTGAACATCCTACTCACTTGGCCATTGCACCAGTTGTACACAAAAAAAAAGCATGTATGAGGGTCTGCATGGGAGGGAGAGTGTTGTCCTGGCAACGCGTTAAAACGGTAAATTTAAGAGGAACGGCAACGTTTAACTGTGAGTTAAAATAGCTCGCTACGCCTCGCGAAAGAAGGCATGCAGACCTTCACTCTCCTCTAGCACATGTAAAAGTGCCAAAGTGAGGCCAAAGTGAGATATGTATATGTGTAATTTCGGCCTCCTTCAATAACCAGAATTGAATCATGCCAAATGTTTACTGAACAGTCCCAGTATGATGCGTAGAGATCTGCAATATAACTTCTTACATTACCTCAAACGAGAGATGTCTGTCATTTGATGACAGTTTTCCAAAAACTTTGGGAATCAGTAAGAACATACACTAAAAGCAATGAGGAATCAAAGTACTGTAGATAACATTCGTCGTAAGTCATCGTACGATTTTGATGCCGTCGGATTTTATTTTCAAGCAGGCTGTGACAGAACCAACCACCGACAAGGATCTAAGACATCCTGTTCCGTAACAAGACAGCTGAATTTTGCAGGACACATGTATGACTGTCCCAAGAATGGCTTCAGTTTGCGATCGTACGACGTATGTGACCGGGCGCTGAGATAATCAATTTGAGCGTGAACACGCGCAAGGACAGTAAATGGTCGAACATCCAAACCAACGTTGAACAATATCCACTCCCATTCGTGCCTTTTGTCCGGTTTGTTTATTTTGGTATCAACACAAACTACATCTTCTGTTTCACCAACAAAACTTTTTACAAACATTTCACTTCAAAAGCAATTTTCTTCAAACTTTTCCTTCATTGTTTGAACTGTATTGTCAACATCTCCGTACCCTTGTCCTGTATGCACCAAACGTTGTGTCATCAAAGTGCACTCATCAATCATTACAGACCACCAACACATCTTTCTGCCTTATTTTAAGCCTCTTTTGTTTGCTGTGGTGCAGGTTGGATGGTTTCTGTGGGAAGGTTGATCTCCTACTCAGGCGTTACGTGTCTGTAGTAAGAGCTGTGGGAATTCTTACTTGCACGTTGGATCACACGTGGTGTTCTAGACTAGGGGCATCGCTTGACCAAGTTCTCTGAGGGAGACAGCGTAATACTTTTAAAGTAGCTGATGTAGCTGATAGTATTTTCCGATCTAGGTTGTGTTCTCTTCGAATTCGATACGAAGACGTTTTATTGTATGTACAGCAAGAATGTGGCAAATTTAGCAACATATAAAGCTACCAGAAGGATTTTGGATGTTATAATGCACTTGATAAAGTTAGTCCGCATCCCGATTTTTCAGATTCTGGCCGAGCCACCCGAGATTTGAATACATGTTCACTGATAAGGGTTGAAGTCCTTTATCAGGTGTCACACTGTCAACGACATTTGGCCGGATTTGTTGATCACCAGAAGGTCGCTAAATTTCATAATCGCCACAGAGTCTAGCGAATTTTTTTACCTGAAATGAAAATCTACATTTTGTACCCTGTTATCAAGGACATTACACATTACTGTGTAATGTCCTTGCTGTTACGTTGTACTGTGCTCGATGACCTGCGAACATCGGTCGATTCACAGAAATTGCAGTGATCAATCACAATCAATGCAGGACACCATCTGCATTGTTTCCGAAAATGTCATTTTGAGCTCGCACACTCGTCGGGCGGACTATTTTCCTGCTGTGTGACGTCAACTTTCGGAGGTCCCGTTTCCAAGGAGAGGGCCAAGACTTGAAAATATTTCCAAAACGCTGCTTACCTTTCTGTTGAGTAGGTCGATGACAGAGAAGTGCACTCTGTCTTCACAACGTACAACAAACCATTGCATTGTTACATGGCTTGTACATGTCTCCAAACATATAGGGCTTGTTCTACACATACCGGATCTATCGCCGTGACTTAGGGGGCGAGGTGGTCTTGCGGTTGTAGACTTGGGATCTAAAGGTTCTGGGTTTGAATCCCTGGCAGGCCACAATGTTTTGCCCTTGGTAAATAAACTTTACACCTAATTCCTCACTAGACTCAAGTGTAAATGAGTACCTAGCTTCGGTTAGGGACGTCCTTTCGGATGGTAAGTAAAGCCAGAAGTCCCCTCTTTGAGGAGAGCCACACCTCGAGCACTTTAAGATCCCACCGCACTTGTCGAAAAGAGTAGGGGTCCATCCGATATAATAAGTGGATCAAACTTTACAGTCCGGTCTTACGCAGCTGGTTCGTACTGTACAAAACCGATGTGTTAAGCTTAATATGGGAAACAAACTTAAGAGCTACACTATGATGTTTGAACCCATGTTGATATATCAAGATATATCAGTGTTACCTGACTTAACATTCAATTCTAACAAATTTTCAGAAATGTCGTTCAACACACGTTATGTATATTTCGGCAATCCAGCCAAGTTGGTGTGTTGAGATAACGACTCCACTTGCTGCTTGTGTCGGTCATTGAAATGTTGACACTCAGATATAAGCGTCGTGTGGCGTAATGGTTAGAGTGTTTACCCAAGCATCAAGAGGTTCTGGGTGCCTCGATGGGAAAGAGCCCGTTGTATTGTCCTTGCAAGAATTTCCGCAATGAAAAATGTGAAAATGTCTGCCTAGCGTCAGTTAGTGTCTTAGGGATATCCTCTCGGATAGGACATAAAGCTGGAGGTCCCGTGTTTGAGGAGAGCCACACCTCAAGCACTTTCACTCAAACACCTCCAGCGTTACGTCCCTTCCGAGAGGACGTCCCTAACCGAAGATTTTCAGATGGGTCGAGTGAGGGAATAGACGTAAAGTGCCTTTCCCAAGGGCTTGTTACATTTTGTAGTTCTGGCCAAATTGCGCTAAATAAGATAACGTACACTTAAGCAACTGTCACACATTCAGAACCTTTCCCGAACTTCGAGACCAATCCGACCAGATTTAGGCCACGCCTATCTTTCGATACGAATTAAATCGAATTTGAGTTAAATTTGAGTCACATTTGACTGCCAACCACGCCCTGA
Organism: Branchiostoma floridae x Branchiostoma japonicum; assembly: GCA_013266295.2. Classification (NCBI taxonomy): domain Eukaryota; kingdom Metazoa; phylum Chordata; class Leptocardii; order Amphioxiformes; family Branchiostomatidae; genus Branchiostoma; species Branchiostoma floridae x Branchiostoma japonicum. Next base: position 14,974,736 of record CM023824.1, read on the forward strand.
ACACCAGGAAACCACCAGCCAACCACGGCCGAACCTCCCGTCCACACCGGAATGAGGGCCTGCATGGGGGGGTAGTGATTACGAATTACGCAAAATTTTCCCCGCCGATTACGAATTACGTTAAATTCTCAGAGCTGATTACGACTTTACGCTTTGCCGCTAATACACTGATTACGAATTACGTTGATTTTTGGGGCGGCTGCCTACGGATTACGAAGATTAAAAAGGCCTGATTACGCCTTACGAAAAAGGGCATGCAGGCCCCCCGGAATGTTTTAAACATTTTGAAACATTTGGCTGGCGCAGCGGAACAGTAGCTGACCTTGCCGAACACCAGCCGACCTTGCTCCCGATCTACTCCTAACCATGGCTGGGTCGAGTTCGGCCATACTCGGTTATGTATGACTTTAAACCAAGGACTTGATGCCAAAGTTAGGCGAAGCCCAACGAACATCCGGGTCCTGCGTGTTGCATCCTGGGATATCTCCATCTTGTGAAACGAGGGCGATGTTCTCACCAGGGACTGTGAAAGACTCCTGCTCGTTTTGAGCCAACACATCTACCGACAAACATCGGCTTTAGACAATATAAAAGTTTTTGTCGTTGGTCTTGCCCAATGAGAACTGGCATACAGTAGAAATACATGAAAACGTACCGTTTTGAATAGATGACAGAGGAATGTGTTGAGTAGTTTTTTTTAAACTATAGTATAAAGACGGTACGGTACACGCCCTTTTTACTAAAGGCTGAGACCAATGAGCGACCAACCATTAAACAGTTCGCTCAACGAATTTCACACACGAAGGACTTTTGTGTCTTTTTGTTTTATAAACCATACTTTTGCGTCGCGCATCATATTCTAATTACAAAATCAAGGGTCAGACCAATCCAATTTTAGTCGCTTAACGATCGGCCGTCTAGTTGAAAAGAGGCGCAATATCGTGATAACTGGTTTGCACCTGAAATGGTTGAAATAGCATCATATCGCCGTCTTAAGAAAATTGTATTTTTTGTAAACATTTTGAAAGGTTAAACCTGTTTGTTCTCGACTCCCCTGCAGCAAAAAACTGCTCTGGTCACAACGTGCATGTCAAAAGTTATGTTGTCACTTCCTCTGAATATGCCGCACCAAAACGCAGCTGACATGTTTGGAATAGCGCCGTGTTTGTAAGCTACATGACCACCTCATACATAATGCAACAACATGACAGATACATGTAACTATATGCCAGAGATTTCAAACTTTTCAGACATGTTCTGAAGAGTGAATAATTTGGCAGGCAGTTCTGACATGGCCACACCACTATAAAGTTGCGGCGAATATATACGTTGATGGTGTTTTCAATGGTTAGAGAGTTGTGAATGTATACGGACAAGTCTGAATGTTTGATGATCTTGGGGCATCCTAACGCTTGCGGTTAGATATGCAAAGGTTAGGTGTGGCAGGTTGTTCAGTTTAATATAACTAGCCTCCGCTGCGCCGCATGCCTGCGAAGCTGGTGTGTTACGCGGAAGGGCGGTTATACCGACCATACAGATAAAGACTTCAGAAATATCAGGTAGGTATCTTCACATATTAAAGAGAAGTGGTGTGCCTTGAGTATCTCCTCAATTTTACTGGAAAGAAAACCCCATGTTTATGTCGGAAAGTCGAATAATTCATCTACACCTTGGGGTTAGAGATATTCTGTCAGACACCGACTCTTGGCGCTGTCTCGGCCAATTATTTTCTATCGAATACAGCAAGGATAAGTTGGTTTTTATAAATGAATATGAACTGCGTATGAGACTTTTTTTGTATGTTTATGTGTTTTGTTTTCTAAATCACCCTTTTGCATCATGTATCATATTGCAATAAGAAAATAAAGAGTAACACAAATACAAGTTTGGCCACTCAACAATCACTGTCTAGTGGAAAGGGGGCCAAAACAAATGTGCCAGGAGGACCGTACGAATTACAGTCTAATTGATCACCGAAGAGACAGGAGCGAAGCGCGCGTCATGCTGCGATGATTCTGTTGCGTAAGAGGAAAACATGTTCTCAATATAGGATGGTATTGGTCAGGACTGTTTGCACTGCATACTTGTAACGGTGGGTTACGTGAGATGGTCATTCGTGATAATTCTGAAGTTCCCACGTTGACGTCTATTTTTACCACTCCTATTCATGTGTAAATGACGTTGAGCCTTAGTGAGAAGATGCTTTTTTGATCAGCTTGCCTAACGACCAGTATTTCAACTGTTATCTTGTTGTATTCTCTCCGTTTTCTCTGAAGACGCATTTCCGTCGTATTTGTACTGTTCTACCCGGTCCTGGTGACTACACGGCAGCATGCTTCACCTGTGTTGTTCTCCTTTTTATCTCTCTGCCTGGCGGTCTTGCTTTACGTTTCTCTCAAGTGTGATGCGGGAGAAAAGGGCTGTTTAGCAATTTTTCAGCCAATGAGCGCTGAGCTAGCAGTATAAAACAAGACAGCCCTCCTCTACGCCCAGAACGCGTCTTCAGTTGGTCCTCAGACCTAGGAAGAGTGCAAGCCAACCGTCTCCAGTCCGTACTACATCGCCGAAGAGCCGACAGTTTTCAGCCCGTACTTCATCGCCGAAGCGCCGACAGACGGTCACGATGCGCCCGCTGGTTCCCCTGCTGGTAGTCTTCTGCTTGACGTTCCTCCCGGCCGCTGTGAAGTGTGCTCCTACGGAAGAAGATGAGGATGGTACGGTTCTTGTTCATGTCTTTGGCCCTTCGAAAAAATGTGTTCCTGGTTACAGTCCTGAAAAGAATTAGGGTCAGTAGGTATTTGTTTTTTTTTATAGATTTTGGTCTAACTGATTTAACAAATACAGTGTAAAACTGAAATGCACGAGGATTGGGACTGTCCCTCCGTTTTCTTGTGGGGAAGGGACAAATATTTCACCCGATTTACTGCATAAAAATTTGCTTCTGAAAATGCGTTTCAAAGGGTTTGAAATTAAATGCCGATGTCGAAAATTTTATGGCCTTGCCAGTGGTCGACACAAAAAAAAGGTTAGGGTCGACGGGTATTTGCTACAGTTGGTCGAGTAACCGGAAACACATAATTTTTTCCTAGGCCTTAATTTACCACAATTGTGGAAGGGCTGACAAAAAAGGTGGCTATCTCCTTAAGATATCAAACCCTGGAGGCAAGACTGTAAGATTTGAACCACTGACACTGGGAGGGACCCCTATGGTCTATTCGATAAGTGTGGTGGGTTCTTTAATGTGCTCTTCAAACACTGGCCCTCCGCTTTACGTACCATTTAAGAATTCGTCTCTAACCGAAGGTAGGTACTTATTTTCCCTTGAGTCGAGTTAGGTCCGTGCACTTCCAGCCTCTCAGCCTGCAAGATTTCTGTCCTAGGCCCTTCAGAACATCTCCTTCGGGGTACCAATAAATTCACAAGGCCTCTAGACACTTCCAGGAGGCCTAAAATCTTCGATTTCTTGTTCCTTCTGTCAGGAGTTGAAGTTTGTAAGATTTCTTCTTAACTCTGAATGTGAAAAGTGGTGATCTAAGGCCGGAGATTGCATCACTGTACTGGAAGAAGTGACAGAAATATTATGGTCACAAACTCAACAAAGGCAAACACACGGAGATACAGCAAGTTTCCAATACCCTATCTAACTCGTCTGTTGTACCAGTATGGACATTAGTATCTGTGCCTTAGATGTTGAGAGATCTTATCTGTAGTGTATATTTCGTATAGCTAGTATAATAATAATGTCTGTGACCTGTTTTTACATATTAGCCTTTTAATCTCGCACTGTGTAAGTTCCCCTTTGATGTCTACATTTAGATTTTAAATATTCTACATTGATTTATAATTCAGTTTTTTTTAATTAAAACTAAAAATTAATAAAACAGTTCTGTATCTTGTACCTTATAGAGGACGTAGAAATGATCTTGCCCTTGGAGGCCATGGAAACCCCCCCGATCCCAGAGGAACTCCAAAAGATCATGGACGAAGAGATGCTGAGCGAAATTGAGGACGGGACCATCGCCGACCCCGAGGACACCCCTGAAGACCGCAAGAAGAGATCGGTAAGTACGGGCTAGGGAGAAAAATGTCATGTTCCTGTTAGGGCACGGTGCCAAGCCAGATTTTTTCCCCTGCCAAATATTTGCCTCGGGACCACTTGGGGTTTCCAATATACCTGAGTCCAGGGGGTTGGAGAGGGTTGGTCGTACGACGACCTACGGCGGCTGTGGCCGCGTAGTTACCCAACCGACCCTATCAAAAATTCGATCCTTGTCCATGAAATCCGTTGAGCGATCTGTCAAATGATTGGTCGCTCAGCGGTTGCGGCCTCCAGGAAAGGAGCCGTTAGCAGTGTCCTGTTTTTTTCCCCAGGCCGGGCAGGGAACCTGCCAAGACCATCCCAGGTTCCAGTGCTCCTGTCGTATATGGGCTTCCCTCGGCTACTGCAATCATGCCAAATTCACAAAATTCATGCCAAAATATTGCAATGGGACATGTCATGAATCCTGTAAGGCAGGTAAGTCTGCATTTTAGTCATTGTCCACATTTGTTTAAAGACGATTGGGCTTATACGAGAAAGCCCTGTCCTCAAGATTGAAGTACAGTGAATCCCCGTAAAAGTAAAGCGCAAAGTGCTCTGTCGTTATGTAACTGTAGGTTGACAATGGTGGAACTCTTTGACTGGTGTAAAGTTTACAGAGCAATTTGTTTTGTTTTTTATTTATTTGTTTGTTTGTTTGTTTATTCATGAAAAACTAAAAATCGGCCTGCTGGCGGCTTTTGATTGAGTCAGTGTGACCTTTACAGGAAACAGGCATCGTCATCTACAGCGTACTAAGAAAACTTTGAAAAGATTAAAACCTACAAAATGTGTCACTGCTAGTGCTACATTGTGGTGTTTCTCCTCAAACCTGCAGAGGCGAGTTGTGGGGATGTCAGACCTTCTACCAGATACTGCAGCGTTATGAAAAGGCTCGGGTATCATGCCTCGAGTCCACTGGCCAAACTATGCTGTCCCGAGACTTACGACCTTTGCCCCGGTAAGGAAAATCTTCTTCTGCAGTTGAAGAAATGACATCTGTTTTGTGTAAAACCGCGGCTAAGCTGGCGCTGATGTCTTCTATTTTTGGGGGGCGCGGGGATGTAACTTTTGTTTGTAGTGACTGTGAATGAGGATATGTTTCATGACTAGTCTGTGTTACACAATCTCTCGTTGTCAGGGGCTGATTGGGCCTTAATTCTCCTCGAGAGCTTGTGGCCGGCCGTACACCGCTTAGACCCCCATTCCACTAGGACGGCGCTCTCGCTGCGACTTGAATTGAATTTGCTTAGTCCTTCATTTCATAATTTGAATATTATGTAAAGTGTAAAAGTCAGAAAAAACAACAAAACACACAAAGCGTAAAAAGATTCGTTTTTTAATTTATGAAAATCGTTGAGCGCTCTGTAAAAACCTTAGATCGCAGAGAGAGCGCCGTCCTAGTGGACCGGGGGTGTAACCCCCCTGTTCCACTAGGACGGCGCTCTCGCTGCGACTTGAATTGAATTTGCGTAGCCCTTCATTTGATAATTTGAATATTATGTAAAGTGTAAAAGTATTACTGAAAAAACACCAAAACACACAAAGCGTAAAAAGATTCGTTTTTTAATCTATGAAATTCGTTGAGCGCTCTGTAAAAATCTTAGATCGCAGAGAGAGCGCCGTCCTAGTGGACCGGGGGTGTAAGAGATAAGGATTCTCTATCATGAAAATCAGTCCAATAGGAGTTTAGGATTCTCTGTCGCTATGGAAACCAGTCATCACAGCCTCCAGGCGTGATGTAGTCAGCCTAGTTTCGTAACCAACTATGCACCATGTACACACATCTCCCTGACTCATCATCCCTTCCATCCTAGCGGCCGGCATGATCACAGCGCGACAAGCTGCAACTAAAGCGTAATGTGGTGTCCGTACATGTAGCCTCTCTTAGTTTTGACCATTGTCTGATCTACACCCCCTTCCCACTGCAGGCTGCGGCCGCTGGGCGATTTGACAGATCGCTCAACAAATTTCATACATAAACAGTGATTTTTGTTAACGTTTTTGTTGTCTTTTAAATCGTGCTTTTACATCGTGCTTTATATTCCAATTATGAAATCAAGAGTCACACAAATCCAATTTTGGTTGCTGTATGGTCGCCCAGGAATTACTGTCGAGTGGAAATGGGGCCTTAGTGACGTCGGTCGACGGGACAAGAAATAATGATTTTCGTTTCGTTTTTCAGCGGAAAATGGTGGTGGTGGTGATGGTGAACTGTCTGGTGAGCCAACAGAGACTTTTCTCGATTTTTAAAATCACATTAGACCACATTATCTATCGAACAGTTCTTATAGTCGAAGTGTTAAAAAGAATACACGTATTGGGTCAATATGTGTGTGAATATATTTTGAAAAATTCGTTTTTGCTGTTGTTAATATCTCTTTATTCGACACAGAATTTGAACAAGCCTGTTTGGACAACCACAACGCAAAGCGGAAACTTCACGACACTGCTCCAATGGGCTGGTGCCCGGTAAGCACATTTAGGAGGCTGGGCCATATCGCCTTCAGCCAGTCACACTGACAGCAACATTCGGCCGAATTTCTTGATCCCCAGAATTAACGTCTGAATAAGGAAAGCTTTGGGAGAATGTGGTAACTGCGGTGTTTGTTTCAGCATCACAATGAAAGCATTTTAATTACGTGATGTGCATGTATTTGTCTGCACGTAATTCGTGACACCTTAAAGCATGCATCAAGGTTCATTTTCTTCACTCAAGTGAACATTTACGCATGCTTTATCGTCCTTTCTGATGGGGACGTAAAGCCGTGCGCCCCATTTATGAGGGAGCTTATGGCGCTTATCAAGAAGTGAATGGGCGATCCGGTGTGCTTGGCTAAATATTCAAGCCGTACCGAAGCCACATTGCACAAGCAGTTACTTGAAGAGAAGCACCATGCTTTACCTCAGTTAAGGATGACAAAAGAAGAAGAAGAAGGATAAATTTTGGATGATTTCGTTTTGTAGGCGTGCGCACAGAAGGCTACACAGTACGCAAAGGAGCTGAAGGCAGCCTACGACGCGGGCAAATCTCACCCACTCAAACACTCCACTCAGAGTTATCGGACCTGGGTTGTGGACGGGAAGAACGTCGTGTAAGTCAACAATGACCTCAAAGCAGATCTTTCGGTGACAAAATCGCAAATACAACCGACCGGCAAGACACTGGAAGCCTATCGGATATTTGGTAGTGTCTTGCCGGCTAGTAACGACTTTGCCACCGAAAGATCTGCTTGGAGGTTAAGTCAACAACACAATGCAGCATTTAGGACCCCTTTCCTCGATACGGCGATCGCTGAGCGACCGTTGAGCGACCAAAGCAAGATTTGTGCTAGCCTTGGTTTTATGATTTGATAATGACGCACAATATAAATGTATGATTTAATAGAAGACAACAAGACATACAAAACGTAGAAGGAATCGTTCTTTATCTATGAAATTCGTTAAGCGACCTGTCAAATGTTGGGTCACTCAGCGCTCACAGCCTCTAGTGCAAAGGGAAGAAGTGTGTGGGGTCTCCGTGGCGCAACTGCAGAGCGCTCGACTCGGAACCAAGAGGTCCCGGGTTCGAGTCCTGACATGCCACCGACCTTGTGCCCTTGGGAAAGGCACTTTACACGACTTTCCTCACTTAGCTCAGGTGAAAATGACCATTGTTCTGTATTTGTCCCCTGTGTTGGTGGCGGCATAAAATAAGTTGAAAAAACTTGAGTTTGTCGTCACCACGTCATGTCATGAAATGTTGGAATAAAAAAAAAAGGGAAGAACATTGGGGCCTACTCTGTACTGGGGATTCGAACACAGAACCTTGATAACATCATGATTGATGTGTTCTCTCCAGGCACGGAGAGAACCTGTACTGGACGTGGTCGGACGCGCCCAGCTGTGCCGGAAGCAGTAAGTTCACAAACTGCGTCGAGTCCTGGTACGACGAGCTGAAGTGGTACGAGCGGTTCCGGGGGCCCACTGGCAGACGACCTATCTCCCGCATCGGCATCAAGTACTACGGCCATCTTACCCAGGTTAGTACGGATTCATTCTTTCCTGTCGTTATTTCAGTAAGTATCCTTACATCATACGTTAGTCTTCCGATTATAATTCATTACGTCAATCGCACGGATGTTGTAAACAAATCGTGCAATGACGGAATTCGAAATGTATGATTTAAAGACATCAAAACATAGAAAACGTTTTAAAAAATCGTTCTTTGTCTATGAAATTCGTTGAGCGATCTGTAAAAAATTTGGTCGCTCAGAGGTCGCAGCCCCTTGCATTTGTGGAAAGAGGGTGCAAACAGTAACTGCGATGTGCACGTGGGCTTTCGTGATACAGAATGTCCTCTTTTACTGCCACAGTCAGTCAGATCAAGGAGGCTTGATAGGACCTCCTTGCTCAGACAAGTTAGTCGCATGTTGTTTAAGACGTTGATGAAAGTTTGACATCCAGTTAGAACATTACGTAACACAAAATGTATCAAGCAACTGGATGGATTCTCCGAGGATTTATCCGGTTGCTTGATTTATTTTGTTTTACGCCACCGAAGACATTTCACAGCCTTTCCCCCCAGATCAACTACACTGTCAATGAAAAACACATTAAGGATGGGGTTAGATCTAAACTGGACACAACCCTTAGTTACAGCACTGGTGGTAGATTTGAGAAGTAGAATGTCCTGACAGATATTGATCTCTGACTCAGACATCCAAGAGACAAAGTTGACTTGGTTTTCTAAGTAATAACTGTTGTAATTAGTGTGCTGCTCTGTAAGCCCTGTCATGTATGTATTGTAATCACGTATGTACTTGCTGTGCTTTTATGGGTGGAATGTAGGAAGATCATATAGATGCATTCTAATGATTGGAAGTCTAACAAAACATAAAAACATCCTTGTATTTGCTACAGATGCTGTGGAAGGAATCTCTCAGCGTTGGGTGCGGGAGGTCCGGCGATACACGCAACAACATCCTAGCCTGCCTGTACGAGGTCGGCGGCAACAAGTTCTCCACCCGCCTTTTCAACAAGAATGTCAATGTCAACTTTGACTAATCCTAAACCACACGTCACATCCAGTCCGACAACGACGACGATAATGATCTATGTTGACAAATAATATTAGTAAAATAAGACAGAAATTATATGCGGAAGTAACCCTCCTTTGTATAGCTCTATCCCCAAAGCTAGTTTCCTTCAGATCACTCAAACAAGTTTACTTTGTTCTGTTCTTATTATTATGTCTATAGTAGTGACAGCAACCCAAGAACGTTTCCACCTTTACATGTCCAACTGTGATCGGGACTGCCATGCTAGGGTAGGACTGACAAGCCACACTAGACGCTGCCCACAGCCACAGCACCAGAGTGCTAACATCATCTCTCGGCTAACTACTAGTTATGTTCTAACAACAAGTTTGCTTCAAATTCCCTAGCTTGTCAGTAGCAATATGCCATGGTACTACATAGGAATTATCTTAGCTTGATTTACATACCAGTGACATTACGAGTCAGTAACTTTGTCATGTTCAACCACTTTTTTCCAGTTACTCACATGTAAGTGTTGACTAGTTCTGCCAGTTTATTTTAGTCAAGAGTGATGAATGCCACTCGAAACACCTGGAAGTAATCCCCGTAATTAATCCAGAAGTAGAGTCTGAATTGTTATGATGTACGTGCTCTTCCTATCGCAACTGGCTTGTTGTCTGTTGACCATTTTTCTTTTAACTGTTTAAACCGTTTCTACTGTTACATGCATTTCGCTCTCTGTAACTTCTGATAAGATTGGCACTAGTACGCTGCAGGTGACTTTCTTGAAATCTACATGTACATTTTATTATGTTAGAATGACTATCGTATTCAAGACATGAAATAAAATGTGAAACTGCCGTTTTGCAATCAAATGTATCACGTGTTATAATTTGAGTGACTATTAAGATGTTAGGTTCAACTATCTCAAATATTTGAAAATGAGTTAGAGTTCGACGACCTCATACCTCAATTAAATACCGTTAGGGCTTTTGTAAATTCTATGCAAATGATTTACATAATCTGGGCTCTTGTACCCAACATTCAAAGCAGTTAAGCTGAGAATTGGAAGAAGCAATGAATGTTTTGGTCCACATACCACGTTGTACAAGTTTAGAATAGTCCATTATCATTGTGATATGCTTATGATACAGGGGAGGTTTCTGCTAAACATAATCTATCCCTGTCAGAGGCTGATTGGGCCTCCTTCCCGAGAACTTGTGACCATACACGGGCACCTCTAACTCGAGAGATTTCAACTTAAAGCCTGTAGGTAAACATCTGTAAATAGAAATCAACATATTTAATCAAGATTGTAGTGTAAACACAATGGACAAATTTACTGTACGCCTTCGGATTGCGCCCAGGGTCGATGACCTTACGGTCATGTTCTTCCTGTACAGGCAGACTCTCGTGGTGTCTTTGGAGCCGGCGTCACGATCTTAGGCCAAATTCGATTGATCACCAGAAGGTCACCGAATTTTAGAATTCCCAGATAATCGAGCGTATCTTTCGCCTGAAAATCTACCCTGTCACATTGAGTAGCCTCGGTGATTTCCGAACATCGGCCAATCTCTTAACATCGCACAATGATCGAGAGGACACCGTCGTATTTGCGCCGAAAATGTCCCTTTGAGCTCGCAGACTCGTCGGGCGAACTATTTTCATTCTGTTAAAAGATAAGAAATTAACAGTCCATGGAGTTGAGCCCTTGCCAAAAATTCTGTGTTTCTTCAGCCAGGACGCAGGTGCCATACAAACTCAACCAACTCAACCAATCAAAATAACTCGTGGCTGGCTCCGTCAATGACCCCATCATGCTAGCAGGTTGTCAGGTAATGAGGCAGATAGTGAAGCCGATATTGGTCAAACTATAAAACTACTCTCGCAAAATAAAATCTATAGTTATCGACCTGGGTTGCATCTTCTGACTTGTGTTGGTAATGAAAATGCCATGTAACCTAGAGCCTTCTTGCCAAGTCACATTGTTTAAGGTAATATGTTGCTTTTGAAGTTATAAGTATCAGGGCAGCATTTTGATGTAACGTTAGATGACAAACCACGTTGGGCAACATGTATGTGCAAAGGGAGTCCCCCCCCCCTATTAAACAGCGATCGCCGAGCGACCGTACAGCAACCAAAATTGGATTAGTGACCCTTGATTTCATAATTAAAATATGATGCACGATATCAAAGTATTACTCAAGAGACAACAAGACATACAAAACGTAGAAAGATCCGTTATAACGTTTATGTACGCAGCACTAAGGCGCAACCTTGACATTCTTACAATGTGTCCAGACCAGCGTAGCCGTGCTCCTCGTGCAAGTTTGATGACAGGACAGATAGATAAACGTTCTGCTACGACGAGTGCGCCTTCTGTCAAGGCAAACAATAGATCATCAGAACTGTTTGCTGCTGTCAGTGCAGGGCTGTTTGTTTCAGATGGTTAAGGTCGTTGATCAGCAGCCTCAGCGCGGGCTTCTATTTTTGCTCGTCGTGTAAATGTGTAAATTTACGAACCTTTGTGAGAAAGCACTGTTCTGATCAGCCTGTAAAATGACACTATTCAACATTTTCTCCTGTCTACCTTCCATTTCTGTTATTAACGAATGTGTTCAGATATTGTGCTGTAAATACAGGTCTTCATTGGTACACGATACTTTCTTGACTCCGTTTGCATGTCCCGTTTTCTCTGCTAGTTGGTCTTGTCTTCATTTTTTTTCTCGTGGAGACAATTTCAAAATCTACCGTTGTGCAACAATGGTGTAGCCAATGAGCGCTGAGCTAGCAGTATAAAACAAGACAGCCCTCCTCTACGCCCAGAACGCGTCTTAAGTTGGTCCTCAGACCTAGGAAGAGTGCAAGCTAACCGTCTCCAGTCCGTACTACATCGCCGAAGAGCCGACAGTTTTCAGCCCGTACTTCATCGCCGAAGCGCCGACAGACGGTCACGATGCGCCCGCTGGTTCCCCTGCTGGTAGTCTTCTGCTTGACGTTCCTCCCGGCCGCTGTGAAGTGTGCTCCTACGGAAGAAGATGACGGTACGATTTTTATCAGTCATCTCATTTTAAAGACTCTTTTCTAAAGCCCCGGTCACATACACATTGTACGATGCACCTACGATGGAGGGTTTTTCGTGATGATAACGCCGTACGTAGGTTTGAGAAGAAACAGGTTAATTCTCGTTTAATAATCGTTTAATTCTATACTATTGTACCCGTGTCGTCTCAAAACTATGACATACGGTACGATCGTCGCGGATGTGACCGGGGATTAACACTCCCTTTCTACCAGAGGCTGCGACCGCCGAGCAACCAAAGTTTTGACAGGTCGTTCAACAATTTCATAGATAAAGAACGATTTATTTTTAAGTTCTGTGTGTTTTAATGTCTTTTTACCCTTGCTTCTATAATTGGAATATGATGTACGGTGTAAATGTGTGATTTAAAAATCACACTTTTACACCGTACATCATATTCCAATTATAGAAGCAAGGGTCACACAACTTTATGAATTTTTGGTTGCTCAACTTATCGCTAAGAGTAAGGGTTCATCCTGGGGTAGGTCAAACCTTACAGTCCGGTCTTGTACAGCTTGTACAACTGGTGCGTTACACGTAAAGGTGGTTTACCGGTTTTACCAAACGATCAGATATTGCTGTACAATCACTTGCTGTTCTTTTTTATAGAGAGCGCAGTCGTGGTTCTGCCAGACCTGACCCAGAACTCCGTGGAAACCCCGCCGCTGCCGGATGACGTCGAACAGGTCCTCCTCGACGCCATGGTCGCTAAGATGGACGAAATGGAGCCTGCGGATCGCAAGAAGAGAGAGGTTTGTTTGTATGTATGTATGTATGTATGTATGTATGTATGTATGTATGCATGTATGCATGCGCGCGTGTGTGTGTGTGTGTGTGTGTGTGTGTGCGTGTGTGTGTGTGCGTGCGTGCGTGCGTGCGTGCGTGTGTGCGTGCGTGCGTGAGTGCGTGCCTTTTATGTATGTGTGAGGTATCCCTTCTATAGTAGTCTTCAACTTGTTTCTGAGGTTTATAGATTTACCGTAGTCTATATTTCCGGCGTCGCGAGCTCGAAAGCTAGGCTAACGGACACGAGGTCGAAAGATCACTGCTTCGATTCCTTGCATTCCGGGCTAGACGTTGTGTCCTTGGAAAAGGCACTTTACAGGACTTTCCTCACCCCACCCAGGTGTAAAATGGGTACCTGACTTCGGTTGGGAAGGCGGTGGATTGAAAAGGATGGGCTCCGCCTTCTAATACCACGCCCTAGACACAGTGGACTAACAACTCAGCCCCTACGGCCTCAAAAAGGCTTTGGGACTATCTTTTTCTAGGCCCCAGTGTTGTGCCCTTGTAAAAGATACTTTACACTTTACTCGCCTCAGGTGAAAATGAGTACCTAGCTTCGATTAGGGACGTCCTCTCGGATAGGACGTGAAGCCGGGAGCCCCGTGTTTGAGGAGAGCCACACCGGTACGCCCTTAAAAATCCCACCACATTTATCGAAAAGAGTAGGGTCCCTCACGGTGTGAGTGGTTCAAACCTTACAGTCTGGTCTCAGCGCTGACATCTTGAAAAGGGGATAGTCACCTGTTATGACACCCCTTCCACAAATGTGGTAAATCTCAATAAAATAAGATAAGTATTCCTGTATATGTCCATCCCCAGCCCCGCTCGGCAGAAGACGTGTGTGAAGACGCTTGGCCGGACAAGTGCAAATGTCGCTACTGGGCCATGCAGGGGCACTGCAGGGCGGCGGGTTATGAGCTCTTTATGATCCCATACTGCGAGAAGTCGTGTGGAAACTGTACCAGTACTGAAGGTAAGGTTGTCTCTTCTCGAGGGTCTGCATGCCTTTTTCCGTGAGACGTAGTGTTGTTCTGAATAGTCCACGCGTATCCAGAACCTACTCTCCAAGCAGAGGTTTGGGTTTTGGCCTTATTTTTGGCGTGTTTTAGGCTTTTTTTATCGGGTTTTCTTTTTTCACTGAATTTTTTAAAATCCCAAGTTGATCAGAGGATTGGAAAATGTATCTCTGAGGTAGATTTTCAGATCATCGTCAATAAACGTGATGCTTTTAAAAATCTTTTAAAATGTGTGGGCGTGTGTGGGACACATCTATGTCTTTGAACCGTGCCTGGGGCACATCTATGTCTTTGGATAAGCGGATTAGGATTAATACTATCCATAACCTAATCCTAACCCAGTCACGCATAGGCACGGTTCTGGATACGATAGTAGCGAGCTATATTAATTCACCGTTTATTTTAGCCTGTCCGCTGTAATGTAATGTTAAGACCCTTTTCCACTAGGGCAGCGACCGCGCTGCGACCGTATGGTGACTAAAGATGTGGCAGATCGCTCAACGAACGTCCTAGATAAAGAACGATTTTTTACGTTTTGTTTGTTTCTTTTGAATCATGCCTTTACACCATGCATCATATTCCAATTATTAAATCAAGGGTCACTCAAATCCAATTTGGTCACCGAATGGTCGCAGCGCGATCGCCGCCCTAGTGAAACGGGGGTATAGATGTTGTCGGTAAATTATTTAGGTTGCTTCAATTCTGCGTAGCACGAAATTCACTTGTTATTCAGAGTTTGGCCACCACAGAGTTCATTTTTTTCGCGCCCTTCCAACGGGAAATGTCACCCTTACCGTGGGCTCTCTCTCTCCCAGCCAATTACTGACCCTGTTTTTGCCGAATCTTACTATCCATAAAAAGGCCTTTAAAAAGGCCTGGTGCGTGGCGGAGGCTAATTAGTGTGCATCTTAATAAAAAGTTTACAACTGATTCTTATTCATGCTTTCCACAGAGGAGGTGTGTGACGATTACCTTTCTGAATCCGTCTGCGGTAACATCATGCAACATCCCTCGCTGGCCCAGTTGGCTCATGCCTGCTGCCAGAAGACCGCCGACCTTTGCCCTGGTAAGGACCTGCTGTATTCAGAATCTGCTCTATCCAGAACCACGGTCCTGGATAGTCCATACGTATCAGTCTGGGGCAAATCTGTGTTCTTGGGCCCGCGGACACTATATCCAGAACTAGTTAACTGTGCCTGATCCTAACCCCAACCCATCGAGGCGTAAAAGTAGATGGACACGGTTCTGGATAAGATAGTACCCATTTCCACTTGCCTGGATGCCAGGCTGTTTCCAGGGTGCGCACAGGCAAGCTCCTCGGCTATAGGGCCAACATGTCCCTAAGGAAGTTTTGCCGCAGCCCCGTTAAGGTTTAACTTGGGGGAGAGGGATAAAATTTCGTAGGGGGCATGTTGGTCCTGGAGCCGAGGAGCTGGCCTGTACGGACCCTGGAAATAGCCTGGCATCCATGCTACACTTCCACAAAACTTAAACCATTGAGCCGCCGATGAAAGTAAAAAAAAAAAAAACATTAGTCGTTGAGACCATTGGAAGATAATTCAAAGATCATTGAGGGACCTTGGGGATCATTTAAAGATCATTGAATCAGGTAATTTTATTGTTGTGATCCATGGTTCATTTCTCCTGTTCCAGGATTAGTATACTAGTAGTTTTACCGTGCTCTACGTTACGGCGCGGTCACTTTCGTCGTAAATCGTCACGTACGATTTTGATGCAATATTCAAGCAGGCTGTGACAGAACCAACCACCGACAAGGATTTAAGACAGCCTTTTCCGTAACAAGCCAGCCGAAATTTGTAGGACACGTGCATGACTGTCCCAAGAATGCCCTCAGTTTGCGATCGTACGACGTGTGTGACCGGACCGTTAGGAACATCGAAATAACATGTTCTTCTCCGTTTTGCAGTGATAGAACCAACCGAGGACGGTGAGTTGAATGTTAATTATTATCAAATATTCAGTCCCTATATGAATAAGACATTCTCAACAGAACGGTAATATTGTATTTGTAATTGTAATGACAAAACACATTCTCAGTCACAGATGAAAGATAGCGGTTGCTATCTCAAACGTCTAACTTTTCAGAGAAGTTATCCAGTTGCTTGATTTATTTTGTATTATGTAATGGTCTGCCTGGATGTCTACCCTTCATATATATATATATCAAGGCATTAATTGTGTTTGCGTGGTCAAAAAGTCTTCGATCGGTTATTTGGCAATGAGGCCATGGTGTTGGACTAGTCTCTACCAGACTACCTACGCTGGCTATAGAGTCAATAATATTTGCCAGCTGGGGAGTTTGGCCACCATAGAATTGACACTTGGGGAAATGTTCCCCTTACCGTGGACCGTGGCTCACTCCCGGGCCAATTCACCCTATTTGTGCCCAATTCTACTATCCATACCCCCTTCGGAGGGCATGGTGGAAGCTAGCGTGGGACTGTTATTTACAACTTTGTTGTTGATATCTCCTTGTTGTTGTTTTTTTACACAGAAATTTTCGCGCAGGAGTGCCTGGACAGCCACAACGACAAGCGGGCCCGCCACCAAGCACCTCCCTTAGTCTGGGACGAGGTCAGTTCCTAGCCGCGGCGACTGTTGTAGGGCTTCTCTTGCTTGCAGTCTTTTACATTAGCCTGTTGTTTTTAGGGCTAATGTAAAAGGCTGCAAGCAAGAGAAGCCCTACAACAGTTGCCGCGGCTAGGTCAGTTCCTATCTTTATTGTTATAGCAATGTACAGACGTCAATCGTGGCTTGGCGTACCAGCAAAATTTGCCCCTCAAAATGCAGGAAATAGCGCTTTCAAGGTTTAAAATTTCACAATTTTCCAGAGGAGCATGCTTCCGGACAACTCTAGCGCCACAAATTCGGTCATCGATATCAATATAACTGCAAGTAAAAGAAGCCAACTCACTTATCGAGAAGTGTATGGGTGACCCGGTGTGCTTTCCTAAATATTCAAGCCACATTGCAGAAGTAGCTACTTCAAAAAGAATCATGCTTTACCTCAGTTTAAGATGACAAATGGTTTCGTTTTGTAGATGTGCGCACAGAGGGCTACACAGTACGCAAAGAAGCTGAAGGCAGATTACGACGCGGGCAAATCTCACCCACTCAAACACTCCACTCAGGCGGAGCGGACCTGGGTTGTGGACGGGAGGAACGTCGTGTAAGTCAACATCACACGTTTTTAAATCAATATGTAACATTCCGTATTGTAGCATGTGGCATTAAATGGCCGAGTGGCTAGGCTTGTGGATACGAGATCAAAATGTCGCGGGTTCGATCCCTTGTATTCCAGGCTAGACGTTGTGTCATCGGGAAAGGCACTTTACACGGCTTTCCTCATTCCACCCAGGTGTAAAATGGGTACCTGACTTTGGTTGGGAAGGTAAAAGGCGGCGGAAAGAGAGGGATGGGCTCCGCCTTCCAATACTTTGTAGCATTCTGAAAGACCCTTCAAGACGCAGCTAGCTAGGCTCAGTGATGCAGTGCATAGACAGGGATGGTTTCATATCACCCCCTTTTCACCACAGGCTGCGACCCAAAAATTGGCAAATGGCTCAGTGATTTTGTGTGCACAGGGGGGGGGGGGGGGTTCGGCGGAACCGTTGATAAGGGTGTAGAAAACACCCAGTTCATTGCATTGACTAAAATCGGGATTGAACCCGAGACCTGTTGGTTCTGAGGCAATAGCTGGCCATTAATACACCACGCGATGTCATTGAATTGAGAGCAGCATTATATTATCGACATGTTCGCTACAGGCAAGAGCATGCAATAAAGATCATTCACTGTCGATGTGTTCTCTCCAGGCACGGAGAGAACCTGTACTGGACGTGGTCGGACCCTCCACGCTGTACCGGGAGCAGTAAGTACGTAAACGCCGTCAAGTCCTGGTACGAGGAGAAGCCGTTGTACCAGTACTACCGGAGGGGCGGACGACCTGTCACCCAACGTGGTATCAGGGCTTACGGCCACTTTACTCAGGTTAGTACGGATGTTTTTGTATCCTGATCCGTGCTTTATCCAAAACCCTGCTTAGACACGGTCCCGGATAGTCCACGCGTATCCAGAACCGTGATTGAGGCAATTCTACCTTCTTGGATACGCGGAGACTATCCAGAACCGTGCCTGAGCCTAACCCGAACCCATTCAGGCATAGAACTAAGTAGGCAAGCTTCTGGATACAATAGATGTAATCTGTCCTGCTATGCAAATGTAGATTGTTGAGATTACTTCATTTTACTCAACAATACTTTTACTTGCATACTTACAACACGAGTGATGAAGATAGTGGATCGATTTGATGACATATTGATGGACAAAAACATAAAAACATGTGGGCATTAGATGTATGTTGAAAGATACAATTCACTCACACACAAACACACACACACACACGTACATACACAAACACACATGTTCACACACACACACACACACACACACACACACACACACACACGCACACACATGAACATACACACACACAGACATACGCACACAAACACACACATGCGCGCGCGCACACACACACACACTTACACACACAAATGTTCATTTCCTTGCCTATGCAATTACTTATCACACGTCTGAACTTGCTGAAAACCTCTCCTTAATCTTTCTTCAGATGGTGTGGGTGGAGACAGGCCGTGTCGGCTGTGGGCGATCCGATAACAAGCCCAACAACATCTTGTGCTGTTACTACGAGAAAGGTGGTAACGTGTTCAGTACAACTCAGTTCAACAGAAACGTCAAAGTCTAGACGATACGTTACCTTCGGTCCAACGTCACATCCGGACAAACGACTCTGCATCTGACCTAACGACAACGACGAGAAGTATCACCGATTTAAGAGTGAAGAAAAAAAATCTATAACCAGACAAAACCCTTTCATTAACATTGCCATTCCTCCGAGATTTGACCATGATTTGCAGCATTAACACATTTAGACCTATCAGAGAGTTCCTAGCACCTAACGGCGCACACCATTGGTGTTTATAAACACAACACTTAATTTTAATCTCTGTTCATCTGAGCAATGTTTTTCTATTAATTCGCTGTTGAAACTACATGTATTAGAAATATAAATACTGGTACAACAACTGTGTTCAACGTCACCTCCAAAACATCTACTAATGGATATCGTACAGTATCAGAATGAGTTTACTACTAGGGTTCCCATACTCCCAGGCTATGACTATCTTACTCTAGATGATGAAATAAAATGTGGTAACACTATTAGAAGTGTGATGTGTGTGTTCATTTGAGTGTATTCTGCTTGACTGAATTTCCTATTGCTATCAATAAAAAAAAGGACTCCCCAAGCGCTGGAATGATCAAATTGTAAAAGATACAGGATTAAGCTTATAAGCAGCAGAAGATATGACTAAGGACCGTTCTACTTGGAGGTACCTTACAGAGAGGTGCAAGGGGCCAGCTTCTTGCCTAAGCACTTAGGCAGGCAGTAGCCAGACCTTAAAAAACATTGATGTTTAAGATTTAAAAGACAACAAAACACACTACAAGTTAAAAATCTGTTATTTATCTTCATGAAATTTGTAGGACAATCTGTTGGCTGATCAGCGGTTGCAGCTTCTAGTAGAAAGGAGGTGTTACTGTACTGAAAACCAACCGGGACATCACTGTACACACGTACACCCCCCCACCCCCGCAAATAATGTGACCCATCCACTTTGTTTCTCACCTCAGTCCTGACAAGGACCATTAACAAATACAGGTTTGGTTATTCCAGAGTTGTCTACTCATCCTTAGTGACCCTCTTCTGTGAAAAATGTCAATTAGTTTACCAGGAGGCACAGGCTACTTAAAAACATCAAAGGGGAAATAAACAACGAGGCAGGAGGGCTACTTACATAAATGTAATGTCAACTCCATTCTGTCACCAGATAGGGCTTCAAGAATTGGTCATGAACAAGAGCAAAATATGGAACTATAGAGGGAAGAAGAGTTCATTAGCAATGCCTGGAACTAAGTAGAAAGGGACTAAACAAAGTAATAAGACGTAAAAGTCAGTCACTAAAAATCATGTGATCTTCTTCTTCTTCTTCTTATCCAGTTTTAATGTCTTTTTTCCCCGAAACGGGGGTTAGACTTGCTTGCACCAAGTGCAAGTCTTTTTTGAAGCAAGATTTTTACGGCTGGATGCCCTTCCTAACGCCAACCCAAACCCTAGTAGGGCCCAGGATCCCTCTAACTGAGGGGGGATAAATTATAAAAAGGCTTTGATTTATTGATCCTGACTTTTTCCGGTGGAACAGCAGTTGGACCATCTCCAGGTCCTTAGAGATGGGTCAGCGTATGTGACACCATGTTTCTGTCTGCCTCCTCTCAAACAAAAAATCCCGATTGTTGACTTTTGTACCACATCCTGTTATAATATACTATGTTTAATGAGTTAGATTTTAAAATATAGGCATATTGTTTTTTAGGGGCCCATTTCAATGTTTTTTGCACCTGCTTGCACCTGTTTTTGAGTGGTCTTATTCTAAATTTTGTAAGTTGTCCGAAATTTTATCTACAATTTAGAAAAGGGTTGAAATATCAACCACAATGTTCTTTAACATGCTTGAGGTGTGGCTCTCCTCAAACACAGGACCTCCGGCTTTACTAGTCATCCAAGAGGATAGCCCTAACTGGAGCTGGGTGCTCATTTCTGAGTTGAGAATTTTCTATCCAGGTACTGCCAACGTGTTTTCACACCTTCTTGCTTGTTTGAAATGTTGTCAACAGAGACATTTGTTGAGTGCCAGGTACGGCCGACACCCAGACAAAGCCCAGTCACGGATATTTATTTGTTCTTTATCAACCAAAAACATGTAATTTCTATTTCTGTCATCCCCCAAACAGTGATATAACAAATGATGCATGGTTCACTGACAACTGTGTCCAAATCTCGCAGTCAGTCACTCAGGACTTCTCTTCGATTTTTGTACAGTGGAGCTCTTGTACAGCAAGTCATGGTCCAAAGAGCTGCCTGGAAATGTGGTGTGAAGACTGGCCAACTGCTGCCCATCCGTGTTAGGGACTCCTGCAGCAGTATAATCTTATACTGGATACTACTACAGTGTACTACATGTACCATCACTTTCAAATACATTCACTTTATGTTGATATTACATTCACTCTATGTTGATATTACATTCACTCTATGTTGATTTTGCATTGAAAGTACACATGTAAGGTGAAGAATTAGCAAAGTATGCAAGAAAACAGTTACTCAAGCAGCTGGATAGATTTGGAATCAATCTATCAAGTTGCTTGAGTAACTGTTTTCTTGCTTCTCTTATTACCTGGATGTCTAACCTTCAACGACGTAATTAGCAGAGTAGTTTGAAAGGACAAAATTTAATGGGGTTATTCCATTTCATGGATACTCATCCTCTAGTGGAAAGGGGGTGTTAAAAGTAAGTAAGGCAGAAGGCAGCCCTTCTCCAAGCAATACCTTGCTACAACATTTTCAAACACAGCATATATGGTCCAATAGTCAGCTGTAATGACATCTCTTCCAACAATTGTTACACAAAGTCCCAAAACAGCCGACAGTGTTGTGTCCATAACAACTTAACAATTCTGTCTGTGTGGGACTCATGTTCTTTTTGTGATAGAAGCGTGTTCAAGTTGTTTATACCAAAAATATGTAAACATGCCAAAAATTCTTTGTAACAAACATTTTGCTAGTTTGGGTGAGCAAAAGCAAGGGGCCTCAGGTAAACTGACTAACCTATAGAATTAAAAAAAAATATTTTCAGCAGTTCATGGATCTCCCCAGAAATCTCGAGTATGATGGTGCTAGGGTAAAACCACTCAAGACAGTGTGCCAGATGGTCATGGGAACTCTAGCCTTTTTTCAAATACACACTATACATACTATTATTGATGAACTTTCAAGCTAACGAACAAGAGTGGTTAATTAATACCTTAATGAAATTAATTGTGGAGTGGAAATATGGGGGTTGAGGGGGTAAAATGTGCCCAATATGGTAAAACTGGCCACCTCAGAACCAGACCCAACCTAGAAGTGCTTAGAGGACGCCCCAGAAGAAGGTAGGAGGACCAAGTCTTCCACACACTCATGATCAGAGGACGAGGGGTCACTAGGGCCAACTGATGGTCCTGTGCCGAAAATAGAACATCCTGGAGAGAGATGTGTACAGTCGCCATAAATCAACAACTGATGCCCACAGACGATTATATTCTTGCTATCCATAATTACAAATGTGTATCTTACAGACGGGGTACAAGATAACATAGATAGCATTAACTCTCTTCTTGTTTGTACTTAAAACTTCTAAGTGGGTCTTCTTTTCTCTTCTGAAAGACAAAAAATTTAGGAATGGTCACATAAAACATAATAACACTGCTATGAAAAAGAGTGCAAATCAATTGCAATTGTTCAAACCATAAAGCTTTATCAAAGAACATTACATTGTATCAAATCAGCTAGCAATTTGAAAACGAAAATTTAATTAAGCTTAAGTCTCCATTCCCTTGACTTAGTGGAAAGTTTAATGCTTCCATGATGTTCTTCACCAATAAAGGTGAGTTCAAGCTTAAGTGAAACAATTCTGCACTCCATTGAATGAGAGAAGTCCTACCTTGTGTCTTTTCTGCTCCCTGCGACTTCCCTGAGAGTGTTGTTGTCTCTTGGTGATCACACTACTGTTGGACTTCATACTGGGGGGCACTGGCAGGGAGAAATATATATTATTATTTGTACTCATGACAAACTGCTTTTATTGTTGGCAAAGGATATATTTGATATATTGGAAAAAAATATTAAAATGGCTGAGGGAGTTTTATCCAGGAATTGATGTTGAGTGAACAATAACCCAGTTTTCCTTCCACACAGTGCCAAAATCATGAACAATAAATATTCATGAATCTTTATAGAAAGAAGAGTTTTATCCCGTAACAGATACAATGTTCACAGACTTTCACACCATAACAAAAAAACATTTCCTGGAACCCATTTGAAAGAATAGGAAGATGCTGGTGGAACTCGAAAACCCACCAACCCACTCATACACAAACTTACTTAAATATTCTGGTACATTCTTCATGTGGGGTTTTACTTTGGATGCTGCCAGGGCCTTGTCATGTCTCAACACCTGAAGGTCTCGAGGGTTATCTTCAAAGTAGGACTAGAATCAAGAAGAAATAAGTCTTTGTTAAAAAAGATAATATGTTCAGTGATCATCTTTAATAAAATATGCAAGATAAGCCATGATTAGATGTTACCCGCTTGACCACAAGACATGCTTTACAGTCAAGCTCAATATGCATTCTATGTGTAACCACATCCATCTACATGTATTATACTGCATTAGCAACACTGGATGGTTAATTTTTCGACACAATTTACAAAACACAGTGTACCAATTCCTGAAAATAAACAAACTCCTATACAAATTTATACCTCATGGAGGAATGTACATTAATTTTGTTTACCTTCAGCTTTTCCGAGTTCAAGATTTCTGATCGGATCTCTTTAAGTCTGGCCTCCCGTACACTTGTCTTGGTGACTGAACGCAGAGCATCCTGTAAAACATGCCGGGTACAGCAAGTTGTAAAATTAGCGGCTGTTTTGGCTGGTCTCCTGACATGGCATTCAAAAGACAAAGTTGGTCGTTGATTTTTATTTAACACTCTTGTGTGTCAGCAAAATTGACCAGCACCATCACTTTCTCAGAGACCACCACAATCCATCCATGACAAGTAGGTCAAATGCATGCCCCCCTCACAGACACATCACGTAATACAAAATAAATCAAACAACGGAATAGCATCTGCTGATGAATTGTGTCAGCCTCATTCTTAGTCACTGATGAAAGACAGCAGATGCTATCTGAAACGATACAGTTGCTTGAGTTCTTGTATGTCATGTTCTACCTGGATGTCTAACCTTCATTGACATAGACACAACAATTTGAAGCTGATCATGCTGGATGTTGGTTACCTTTGCCCTATACCTGAAGCCCTCAATCTCCTCCATTTTGAACCTGTAGGGCTTGATGACAGGATTGTCAGCATCTCCGGACAGCACAACCTCTGCCTGCTGCAGCAGGGACAGCTCCTGTGCTGAGATCAAGGACAGCGCTGTTCCCTGGCTGTCTCCTCGAGCTGTCCTATACACAGGAGGGAACAGAACAATCTGTAAATAGTTTCATCAGGTTAGTAAATCATTTTTGGCAGCTGCTCTGACTTCATCAGAGCAATGTGCTTTTTTTCTCCTTGTTGTATTGTGACAAGGATGGGTTCTCACCTGAAGATAGGTGCACATTTTCACCTGAGTTGAATGAGGAAATAGGTGTATAGTGCCTTTCCTAAGGGCACAACACTGGGGTCTGCTAGGGATTCAAACCCAGAACCTTCAGATTCTAAGTCAATAACCCTTACCACAAGACCACCTTGCTAGTTAAAACCTATAAAACACATTTTCTATGAATGAAAACATCCTGACCAGCTCACCTGCCCACCCTGTGTATGTAGGCGTCCACCCGTGCTGGGAAGTCAAAGTTGATGACGTTGGACACAAACTGGAAGTCGATGCCACGAGAAACGCCATACTCCTTGTCCTTTTTCTTCTTGCTGAAAACAAACGCTAAAATTCTCAAGGCAAGCAGTCAAGTGTTCAAAAAATGACATTCACTTTACTATTCTACATTTCTGAAACAAAGCACTTTCTCTCTCTCTCTCTCTCTCTCTCTCTCATAAACACAATACAATTAAGTGTCCCACTCACAATCTCTTGGCTTTTTTCTTGGCTTTTCCCGTCCTGTCCTTGACCCCGGTATCCTCAGCATCCAGTGCACTCTCGTCTGTGGCTATCACCAGGTTGTAGAGTCCCTGGTTAAACTGGTTCACAATGTGACATCTAGGATGAATACAAAAACAATATGCAAAAAAAAATGTCATTACACTCAATATCTCTTCATTGGCCTGATGGGTAGTGTGTTTGCCTTGCATTTGGTAGGTAGTGAGTTTGATCCCCAGCTGAATACCAAAGACATTCAAAATGGTGCATACTGCTTTCTCTGCTAAGCACTCTGCATTTGGGAAAGAGTATGAAAGCTGAACACACACACACCACTCCCAGAAGACTAGCCCCCTGCTGTAGTGATTGCACAAAGATGTGTGGCCCGGCACTAAAGAAAAAGAGATGGGTGCCACTCTATGCACCATGAAGGAAAAGACTTCAAAACCTTATTGAACACCTGAAAATACATGGGCAACATGTATCTTGTGAGTACTGTGAACCAAATTATTTTTCTGCCTACCTAAATTGTTATGTTAGGTGCACCTGTGCACGTTTTCCCAAAAAATGAATTTCGGGCCCAGTATTCTTGCCATTTGTGATCTCAGTGTAGTTACAGGGCTTGAAATACTGGGTGCATCTGAACGTTTTTGCCCTCAAAATTAGTAGTAGGTTTGAAAGGTTTAATCATATTCTACTTTATATCATGTTGTGTACCAAATTTCCTGTGCACCTAAATCTTTTGGTTAGGTGTACCAGGGAACCTATTCTCAAAATGAATTATTTGAGCCCTGGTTCCCATACATGTCATGTGGTTGTGCCTTTCCTTACCTGGAGGATACTGGGAGTTCAGAGTTCAACACACACGCCGGGATGGAAAACTGTTCAAGAAACAACTTCAACCTGCATGGGGAGAAAGGCAAATGGAAAGGTTAATACGAGTGGTGAAAAGAATTTTTATGAATAGATGTATACCACAGATATATTTCTTTGAAGTATCATGATTATGAAGTCATGTTGTCATAACGACAAAAACTGCTGCCCCAAGTTTTCCTCATCACAGTCAGTGACCTGTATTTCTAGACTCTACATTATACAATGTCACTCTAAAGAACAGTCTCCATTCTGTGGAAACAGACCTCACCTGTAACACCTGTCGATGGTGTTGACAAACAGGATGGTTTTCCCCCTGACCAGCCGCAGCTTGAGTAGTGTGTAGATGAGGAGGAACTTGTCGCTCTCCTCACACTTGATGTGGTACTGAGTCAGTCTGTCTGCCTCAGGAAGCTGAGACTCCTCCAGTTTCAGTGTCACCGGGTTGTGGAGGATTAGTTTCTTCAGTGCTTGGA
Source organism: Branchiostoma floridae x Branchiostoma japonicum (assembly GCA_013266295.2). Lineage (NCBI taxonomy): Eukaryota > Metazoa > Chordata > Leptocardii > Amphioxiformes > Branchiostomatidae > Branchiostoma > Branchiostoma floridae x Branchiostoma japonicum. Next base: position 15,000,866 of record CM023824.1, read on the forward strand.
CATCCTAGTCACAAGGATTGGAAAGAAAAACATTACTTACTGCCACATACCTAGAAACTATGTCTATATGATGGAGGTAAAATTTGAGCTGTGAAGGCATTTCTGAAAGTTTTCTGTCTTCTTGATTGCTCAGCAGTAGCTCAGCCATCACTGTCTAGTGAAAAGGGGTGTTTAATTGTTGTTTGTCCCTTATGGTTGATGTTACATACACTTATAATGACAGCTACACAAAAACATAATGTACTGATCTTACTCACCTCACTCAGTGTTGCAGACATCAGAAATGCCTGATAGATCTTGGGCAAATGTCTGGAAGATAAACAGCCATAGAGAGATCATTTGAAGTCACATATTCCTTCCTGAGCTTTACAAGCTTGTATAGCATTAAGATGTAATCTGATTTGGACTGCCATGGTACAAGTGGAACATAGATAGCAATGGCTGGTATTGTGCACCACACATTACATATCACAGAGCACATGACACATACTATACAACCTTCCAAACAAACAAACAGTTTCTCTATCCAACCATTGACTGTTCAACAGCCTGGCACAAGACTTGTAGACATACCCCAGCAGTGTTTTGATGTCTTTCTCATATCCAAAGGAGAACACGAGATCAGCCTCGTCAATCACCAGCATCTCTAACGAGTTCTTCAGCTCCAGGTTACCCCCCTGGATGTGTGCCAAAACTCTGCTGGGGGTCCCAATCACAATGTCAGGCTTCTCCATCAACATTGGTCTGGAAAATATAAGCATGCTTTTATATGTATAGTCATGTAGGGTTTGTACAACTTACTGTTGTCAAAATTTTGTAGTTCTAAATATAGGATAAATTAGCCTTGTAGTATTGTTGTTTAATTGCTGTTGCCATACAGTTATCAAGCAATATTAAAATAAAGTTCGTTTATTCATAATCCAGTCATATAACTACATGTATATTGAAAAGCATACTCATGGGTGAAACACTGTGTGGCGCCTCCTTGTGACTATCAAAAGAACTGCAGGTAAGCCTTCAAATTCAGTCCTGAGGCTGTGACACATTTATAAATAATTTTTTGCTCAAAAAAATGTCACCTGATACTGAAAAAAATCTGGTGAGTACCTTTGTGAAGTGATGTCAGCAGAGCCAGAGACATCCAAACACCTGACTTCCCTAGAACAACTGCTGCTTAGGGCCTGTGTGGGAAGAAGAATGGATTAAAAGAAGCACTCAAAGACGTTACGAATCATAATCAAGTTCTTGATTGTAACTTGATTGCCTGGTGGTAGGAATCAAGATCTAGAAGTATGATTTGTACGGTTCAAAGTTCACTAACGTCAGAAGGGTGTACATTTTGTACAAACATCCTCGTTCATTGAATGATACAGAAAGATACGTCCACAACATGATGTACATGTACACACCACACAGTTCTTGTAAGCCTGGCTGCATAGTTCCTTAGAGGGCGTCAGCACAAGGGCCTTCACTGCCTGTTCTTTGGCTGCCTATATAAGAATAAACAGAGAAAAAGGGTCAATATCAGAAAACTCATATTTTAATAAACTGTTGAGTAGGCAACTAAGAGACTGAAGTTATTCTGCAAAACAACATCTACTGTAATCTATATAAACACCATTAAATTTTTTTATTTTTTTTATTCCGAAATTGTAACATGACAATACAAAGTGTGCACTAGGCAGCAAGTATGCTGATAGCGTGCACACCTAACACATGATACTCATTTACACCTGAGTCAAGTGAGGAAAGTCGTGTAAAGTGCCTTTCCCAAGGGCACAAGGTCGGTGGCATGTCAGGACTCGAACCCGGGACCTCTTGGTTCCGAGTCGAGTACTCTGTCGTTACGCCACACGACCCCACAAGTATGAATTTGTTTAAATTTTGTTTTATGATGATGTTATCCATACGTTTTAGATACAAGTTAAAGTTATGATTTAAAAGAATATGAACCTGTTTTCCGTCCAGAATGCGCTGAATGATGGGTATAACGAAGGCTGCAGTTTTCCCTGATCCAGTTCTCGCCCTCGCTAACAGGTCCTTCCCCTCCAGCGCTAGAGGAATGGACCGTTCCTGTGGACATATCCATAACTGTTTTCTCTATGTCACCATTGCAATAGCCTGACTACATTGTTCTTCTAGCTGCCATAAAAGTGCCATTTCACTGGTCAGCTCTCTCCAGGAGGAGGCCCAATCAGCCTCTGACAGCAATAGCAACCCTCCAGACTGCGACCGTTTTTACGAAATGCGACTAAACTTTTTACTCTGGTCGCGCACTGCGCGACCGGCAGAGAATCCGCTGTGCGCCAAAATTATTGGCTGCCAAATCTCGCCCCGGTCTGCTTGCGGTAATAGCAAAGTTGCGGCGCTGTGAATAGACTGAAAACCCGCGTCGCACGAACCTGGCGGTGTTTTGCAGCTGATGTATATGGTCCCATATAAGGAAATTTGGGGTCAAAGTTGAGCAATTCCGACCATGCGACGAAAGGCGACGATAACCAAATAAGGGCACTCGCCATTTTCCGATGTTAGATTTCGTCACCCGGGAGGACACGACAACTGCCTCGGCAATTTTCGGCAGTTTTCGCCGAGCATTTCCCAGCAGGCAATGCGGCAAAACATGGCTCCGGAGAGTCAGTCATGCCGATGAAACACCAAGAAAACAGACGATTTTGTCGTTCTTTGAGAAAACCGATGGCAATCGGGACTGAAACAGCAACCCATCGCGCACCCGCGAGATCGGCAAAACTCAGGATGGTTGCTGTCGCGGTTGGATTCTCGAGGAGGCGGCTGAGGAGGCCGACACAGATCTAGACTTGGCAGATCAAGACATTTTGTAGAAACTCTCGCCGAAGATCGCGCCCAGGAAAATAAATGTGCAAATTTTTATTTAGAATGTAAATATTGTCAAGTTATTGTGTCCAATCTAGCAAGGAAAGATCGTGTGTTTTTCATAATTTTCTTGTAATTCTATTACTGATTCTATTAACTTCTTCACGTTGTTGTTTTTTTTTCGTCAAATTATTTACGATACTATTCCAGGAATATAATTTTTACCTTCCTTGACAAGTAACGAGTCCATCAAAACATTGTGCTCATTTAATTGCTTTCTATAAATGTTTAAGTTAATTATTTCTGTTTTCTTACCATTTTTAGGTACAAAAATTATGTAGTGACATCACAACTTCAGTTATGTAGTTCTAGTGCAATCCTGTTACTGCATGTGTCATTGTTTCCATATTTGTATATTTCTTCTGTGATGCTGCTGATATAATAAAATTGCTATATGTTAATTATTTTGCCATGTATTTTGCAATGAAAAATTTATATGCTTCCCATAGAGAGCCATATTAGTTTGCTGAAAAATGGGATCATATCCTTTTTAGTGGTGTCATGACATGATAGCAGGAAATGATAAATTTTCTGTAGAGAAGGATCGATATAAAGTCTAATATTAAAAAAGAGTGATATTTTGAAGAATTTCAGTAATGCTACAGATTTACAAAGCTATACATGATGTAAAAATAGGCATTATTGGTTTGAGAAGGTTGTAATATGGGGGCTTGTGTATTTGCAGAAAGTATTTCTAAATTGCAGGACGAAATTTTGACTCTTCTGCAATATTGCAGATCACTGAAAAAAAAGTATTTCGACCACTGTACTGAGTATAATAATACAGTATTCATTGTATACTAGTAATTTTTGCATGTATTTTTCAAATTGCATGTTACATGTTTGCCAACAGTTGAACATGCAATTTTTTATACATGTATGACATGGTTTTAGGTCCAGATATAGAATTAGACTGCAAGTGACATACACTACTAGACATACACCTCAATGACCTGAAAGAATGCGCATTTTAAATGAACGTTGTTGTCAACTTGGTCATTTTCCAGGGGGTACGTTTATTCCAGGGGGTATGTTTATTAGATTTTGAAGATTTCTCCGGGGGGTACGTTTATTCCGGGGGGTATGTTTATTCGGCAGATGAGAGTAATTGTCTGTTTAGGTACATTATTCCGTTGGCTCGTAAATTAAAAAGTACTTTGCGCGACCAGATTTTTCGTTTGCGCGCCTAAATATTTGCCTGCGCGCCTAACTTTTTGAGGCTAGGAGCGCATGCGCGCCTAAGCTAAAAATTTAGTCTGGAGGGTTGAATAGAGATAATGATTGTATAACACAAGTTAACCATTGCAATAATTTGGACTATATAATCACACTAATTTATCAGTGTTTAAGTACATTTAATCAAAACCTTTCAAGTCGTTGAGCAACTGAGAAAAATGTCCATTTCATACACTATGGTCCTTGTAACCAGGCACGAACAGGACCAACTCTCAAGAAATGGTGGCAAAGAGGTGTCCATGTAGGACATGACATGCTAGAACAGCCTGCCACGTCACAAGACACCTCGCTATTGCTGTTCCACAAGTGTAACACAAAGATAGCTACTGAACAGAGCTATCTAGCTGACTACTTGTGGTTGGTTGGGGTGACAACTGCCAATTTTAAAGTACAACTGATTTTATTACTAACATAACAATGAAGTTCAGTGATCAGTTCTTACCTGAATGAGTGTTGGATGACGCCATCCTTGGCCAGCTATGGCCTGCCATTCGATAAACAAGAAATTATAGTTATTCTATTGTTGTTGCAACTGTTCGTATCAATGAGCTCTGTTACTTATTAGTTTCCATCAGGTTTAAAGGAATCAAGAGGTTCACCGTTGTCATCGGGTACTTCAAAGTTGAATAAGCATCATTTTCTGTCCGCACATAATAACAGTGCATTTGGCATGTACGCACATGTGAAAACCAAAACACGTGCCTACTATCTGCCCCCCTCCCCACTTTCGCATCCGCAGCGCATATCACCGAAACTTCGATTTCTGCAACAATTTAAACAACCAGACAAGTAGAGGGACGACAGGCACTATCAGTAAAGCATTTAAAACGCTGTGATTTGATAGAAACACTGCACAAACCTTTAACAGACGGTCATCCAAGCCCATTTCGTGAAAAGCTAAAGATTTTTCAACTTCGTCCGCCATGTTGAAAAACGTGCGTCACGTCAACCTGAATCCACAACGTATCTCATCAAAATCTACCATAATGCTCTGCGGTTTTATGTGCAGCGCAAAGGATTGTGGAATTGTGTATCGTCCAAGACTGGGGTAGAAAATTTGCCGGGTCGGCGCCATCTTCTTTCATTTTGCCGTCTCGCAGTCCACAAAATTCGCGATAAAATGTCGAAAAGACACAGACTAGACGTGGGAGACTCCCACAGTAAAAGACACAGAGACTCAGGATACAGGTGAGTTGTAGGAAAGTATATTTAGTGAGTTGACAAGAGTGGAAAAAGAGTAGAGTAGAGTAGAAAAAGAGCTCCGTTAGTTGGAAATTCTGGTCACCGGGACGTTTTCGTGACGAAATAATTATGGCTCGTGAAGGCGCGCAGTTGAACCTTTTTTGACTCCGCAGCAGTAAAAATATACTCGACCTTCAGGGACTGTGAAGGTCAACCTGTACAGAATGAAGCAGTAGGACTTTTCAGGAAAGGGCCGGTAGAAATCATAGAAGACGCTAGACGGGACGTATAGTCAAGGCTCCTCGCACATGCCTATATGACCAACTAAACCAACACAACAAAAAGCATCATAAACTTGACCTAGTCCAGTTTATCGGAACCAGATGTAGTTATCCCAGGTTGGCCGCATGCCAGTGAATCACTTTATACCAGTGCATCAGTCTTCTAGAAAAGGCAGTGAAACAACTGTGCTTCGAATTAAGTGGCGTAGGTATCAAGGACAGGACTTAAAATTTACTGTAGAAGTGACTAAAACCATGAATTTAAAAACACACACAAATATTTCAGGCTTTACAGTATTCCTAGTTGCCCACATGGCAGCATGGCAATGAATTTCCTGTCCTGATCACACTTAGAAGTTATAAGAGGTCAAACCCCATAATACCTGCATACCATCTTTGGGAAGGAAGGTGCCTCGGCCTGTGGGGTCCCGATGTCCGCTCTAGCTAACTTAGTATCAGTGATATTAATAGCTGTAAATTGTAGACACATTGGATAGATCTAGACATTTTTCCATCTTTACGTTATAGTATTAGTGTGTTTCTCGCAGTTACTGAATTTTTATAGCCTGTGGGTACAAATTTGCAAATAAATAGTACTAGGGGTCTATTCCGATCTGAGTGGTTCAAACCTTACAGTTTGGTCTTACGCAACTTGTGCCTGCTGTACAAAACTGGTGTGTTGTGCCTACAGGTAGTTTACCGTTAAAAAAGAATTAACAGACTTACCTTCCTCTCTCTCCACAGCAACAGTTCAAGTGGAAGCAAGAGTTCCAACTCTGTGATCAGCATGCCCAAACCGAACACCGTCCCCACCATCAACCCCTTCACAGGCATGCCCTACACGGCACGGTTCCATGACATTCTGAAGAAACGCATGCTGCTGCCCGTGGTGGAGTACAAGGACAAGTTCATGGAGATGATGAGAGGACAGCAGATCATTGTGCTGGTGGGAGAGACAGGGTCTGGCAAAACCACACAGGTCAGGGGTTCAGGTTTATCCTTGGGCTGTCCCAAAAAATATAGGTAGAGGGGTGGGTGCGGTCTGGGTCAAGGTCTATATCCACCATATAAGTATCTTGGATACTTCAGCAGGTAGGCTTTGTCTTTCTGGTGTGATCTGCCACAGCTTTCCATTTCAACCGTTAAAGTTATCATAGAACATGGTTTTGAGACCTTCTGTTTTGTTCAAGTTACTAGAATATCGTAGGTAGTATTACAGATAAGTTACATGTTTTCTTTTTGTATTCTGGAAGCATTTTAGAAATGCTGTGATAGGTTACAAGGTGTTGTATGCCATGATGGTATATACAGTAGTTTGTAATGTCCAGAAATACACTTACCATGTGCTGTTGTATCTTTCCCATCTTTTCCCAGGTTCCTCAGTGGTGTTTGGAGTACGTTCGTGCGTACAATCCAAAGCGAGGCGTCTCCTGTACCCAGCCGCGTCGAGTGGCGGCCATGTCTGTGGCGCAGCGTGTGGCGGATGAAATGGATGTGATCCTGGGACAGGAGGTCGGCTACTCCATCAGGTTCGAGGACTGCTCCAGTGCGAAGACCATCCTCAAGTAAGTCTGCTGTTTGACCAAGAGACTTCTGTTGTCAGCTCTGAACATGGCAAAGTTTTATGAAAGAGGGTACTCTGCAAGTATTGTACCATAGCCTTTAGCATATATACTGAAGTAAGTGGTTGGCTATCTATTCTCTATTGGTTAAGGGGTTAGGCCTACAGGCAGCAGGGAAAAGGTTAACTTAAAGTTACTCAATGTAAGACTATAGATATAGTGGAAAAAAACTGAAAGACAAGCTAAATTCTGTAGGTCTTGTGAAGTTTTATTAGCTGAGATCATTGTATGTGATGTACATTGACTGTAATGTAGTATGAGTATCATTTCCTTTTCTGGAATACTAGACAGCTAAAGGAAGTACAGGAGAGATGAAAACACCCATTTGTGGGATTTTATGAATATGACAACATTTCCCCAACTCCTGTACAGGTACATGACAGACGGTATGCTGCTGCGTGAGGCCATGGCGGACCCGTTGTTGGAGCGTTACGGGGTGATCCTCCTCGACGAGGCTCATGAACGTACGCTGGCGACAGATATCCTGATGGGACTGCTGAAAGAGGTGGTGAGACAGAGGGGAGATCTGAAGATTGTGGTCATGAGCGCAACTTTAGATGCAGGTATGGGACCTGATACTGCCAGGGTGGGACATCAAGAAACCATTGTCCTCCACCAAATTTTTCTTTCTTCTCATTTCTTTCTATAATGTGCTAGTGAACAAAAGCCACAGATTGTTTCCAACACCCATAGATAAAATCTTAGACACACAGTTTTTACGGTTTGACATGATTTGCATGTAGGTCTTGTGAAGTTTTATTAGTTGAGATCCTGTAATATATGAGATGTACGTTGACTGTAATCTTATATTATCTATATATATTGTATGTATCTTTTCCTCTCCTGGAAGAGTAGCGCTTACTAGACAGCGTAAGGAGAGACAAAAACACCAATTGATGAATGCCAATCCCCTCTCCAGGCAAGTTCCAGGGATATTTTGACAACGCTCCACTCATGAGTGTCCCAGGTCGGACCCATCCCGTGGAGATTTTCTACACCCCCGAGCCTGAGAGAGACTACCTGGAGGCAGCCATACGAACAGTTATACAGATCCACATGTGTGAAGAAACAGAAGGAGACATACTGCTGTTCCTCACAGGCCAAGAGGTCAGTACTAGTAGATTTCTGCAATTCATTGCTGAACTGCTAGATGGCAGTCATGACAAGTTCAGATTTTGGAAGCTCTGACAATGTTCTGACACAGGTCTTTAGGTGCATGGATTCACCAGTATTTTTACCAGCTATGTGCTTGGCTGGTAGTGGTAATTTGTTCTGTGGAAAGTACTATTACTCAGAGCTAAGGAGCTAGTCTTTGCAACAGAAGTTAAAGAAAAAATATATTTTTAGTTGTTTTAGATAGATTGCCAAAGTACAAGACAAGTGGGGCACAAATTGACTGTTTTTGAATTGATTTTCTGACAGGAAATTGAAGAGGCGTGTAAACGAATGAAAAGAGAAGTGGATAACCTTGGCCCGGAGGTCGGTGAGATGAAGGTCATCCCTCTCTACTCCACCCTCCCACCCAACCTTCAGCAGCGAATCTTCGAGTCTGCCCCGCCCAACAAACCTAACGGGGCCATCGGACGTAAGGTTGTGGTGTCGACTAACATCGCAGAGACATCCCTCACCATTGACGGTGTGGTGTTCGTGATCGACCCAGGCTTTGCCAAACAAAAGGTTAGACCAGTGATACACTTATAATATTTCACTACTAATTTTACTCATTACCTACATGAAAAATGGAGGCACTGTTTTCAGTGTGTTTGTCTGTTTGTTTGCTTGTGTCTAGTTATTTTAGTTCAGTACAGTCACAAGAAGTACGGGGGAAATGGTGAAACAGCAGACTGACAGGAGGGTTGAATTGGAGGTCAAAATGGTCTCTCCGCAGGTTGGGAGGAAGTGAATGGTACAGTGGAGGAACTCTGGAACTCGAGGATTACATGTGCATGACAGTGGAATATGGACAGAATCAGTGAGAAATTCACAATAATAAATAAAACAAGAAATTGACAAGAACTCTAAGTCCCTCATGGAGGTCTGAGACCTTCAATTTCGTGTGGTCCAAAACAGGATTATAGTTGTTCGGAATTTTGACTCTGCTGTATTCTGCTGCAGGTGTATAACCCACGGATCCGGGTGGAGTCATTGCTGGTAACAGCCATCAGTAAGGCGAGCGCAGCTCAGCGTGCCGGCCGCGCCGGCCGTACGAGACCGGGGAAGTGTTTCCGCCTGTACACGGAGAAGGCCTACAAACAGGAGATGCAGGACCAGACGTACCCCGAGATCCTCAGGTCCAACCTCGGCTCCGTCGTGCTGCAGCTCAAGAAGCTGGGCATCGACGATCTGGTGCACTTTGACTTCATGGATCCCCCTGGTGAGCTTCTGCAGTACTGATTGTGTCTAGTCTAGTTGCGTAGTTGATGAAGCTCTACCAAAACTGGCATACAAAAGCAAGATGTGTTCGTAACGCAGTGATTGAAAAGAAGATACATGTTGTTATAGACAACACGATTTCTCTGTGCATGTGCCCTGGTATTACAATATTTCTCTGTGCTGTCTTTCCAGTGTTTACAATATTAACACTATAAATCTTGAAACAATAGCAATACTTAATCATAGCATTGAAATCAGATTCATTCTACCCAAAGCAAGGTTTAGGGCATGCAAGACATCCAAGTTGAGTATTAGTTATGCCTAACAACTTGGAGCTAATATGATGTGCTTTAGTATTTGTTCCTCATGCTGTTGTATTCCCCACCAGCCCCTGAGACCCTGATGAGAGCGCTGGAACTCCTGAACTATCTGGCAGCACTAGATGACGATGGAGAGCTCACGGAGTTGGGCTCCATGATGGCTGAGTTTCCGCTGGACCCCCAGCTCGCCAAGATGGTCATCGCATCATGTGATCACAACTGTTCTAACGAGATCCTGTCTGTCACAGCCATGCTATCAGGTACTGTGGACACGCGAGTCACGGCTGCACCAGCATTGCCGCTTGTTTCTGTCAAAACATTTATTTATTCAAATAACAACAGCAATACACTAAAATAACATGAACTTGCACTAAAAAGCTTTGTCTCCCCCTCCATTGTGCCCAATGGTGAAGTGAAAAAAAGGCTTTTGCAAAAATATTCTGATTTCACTTTTTTTTACATGCAGAGAAGGATAGGCCATGTCATCTTAATTTCTTGGTTCGTTGATTTTAACTGGCAGATCAACATGTGGCCTCTAAGTTTGTCTTCTATGTTGTATTAGGAATAGAAATAAAACTCGAATTCCTCTTAACAACTTAAAAATGATAAATTTGTGCATTATTTTAAATGCCTCCAGGATTTTAAACAGGCAGCTACTTTGGTGCAGTCTGGTCAGTTCAGGTTCTCTCCAAAGGAAAATCGTTTCTGGGTCTGGCTAGAAAGGATTCCTATTGAGGGGGCTTGAACTGACATTGGGGGGTGGAAGGGAGGGAGAGGGTAGCTTTTATTTGTCTGACATTCAACTTAATTATCACAAAATGTGCATGTTTGTGATATTATTTTCTCAAATACATGTATGGTACATGTACTTTGTGTAAGTTTTTTGAGTAAACATTACAACTTATGATACACAAAGTATTTTCAGACCTTAATCTTTTTGTTATGTAGAACAAACTGCACTTCCATTGTTTTTCAACATTTCCCACTATTTCATGGCATGAAGGTTTACAAACTTAATGACAATCACATTTTGCATACTTTACAACTGTTTAAGTTTATGTCCTTCTTACCTACCCATTACAATCCTCTATGAAAAACCCTTCTTCTTGAATTAGCATAGAAGATATCATAACTTGTGTGAGAAGGCACTGAACAGAAACAAAGACAGCTTTTCGTTCTTAAACGTTAAAAAGACACACTAAAAGAATCTTAAATTTCTCAGCCACTGATGAAAGATCGTGGACTATTGACACTTGATCTCTTTTTGTTGTTCTTTATTTCTGGTTTCTTGTTTTTTTATTATCGTGCCCGAGCCATGCGTATCTGTTTATTTCTATGAAAAACAAAACAAAAATTAAAAAAGAATTTTGATTTCAGAGGAAAAGGATTCTGTGTGCTTTCAATCACAAAGATATATTTCTGTCTGTGTTCCCTACTTCTGTTGTACCTCCCCCCTTCCCTGCCCCCCTCCCCACTCCCTCCACACTCTCCCCTCCAGTTCAGTGAGGTGAATACTAATCTGGCGGGCAAATGTTGGCCCGGTACCAACACGTTTTAGTCCCACAGTGTTTTGTGCGGCCCAACGAGGCAAAGAAAGCCGCAGACGAGGCCAAGATGAGGTTCGCTCACATCGACGGAGACCACCTGACTCTGCTCAACGTCTACCATGCTTTCAAGCAGAGTGAGTTATTACATCCGTGTATGGAGGTTTTGTCTTCAGTGTGTCTGTTTGTTTGCTTGTGTTTTTGTAGCTATTTCTACATGCTAGGCACATCGGGGACACTGACAGAAAGACAGGTCAAAGGTCCCAAATAGGTCCCAGGTCATTTCATGTCTTCAATTTTTTGCTATATGCATGTCTGCTGCTTTATGGGTGCCAGTGGGAAAATGCATAGACCAAATCAGAGAAATTCACAAAAACTCTTAATGTTTCACAGTGGTTTGAGATCTTTGATTTCTTGTTTTCAGTTAATGTTGGCTGTGCATGTGAAAGGTGCCATCTGATTGGTTACTTGGCATAAGGGAGCCATATTTGCATGTACACCAAAACGTTGAGTGGTGCTCCTGTAATAGATTCTCAAATTTGGCATCAAATCAAGACTGCAGCTCAGCCTGCCATGGCTGCCAGTTTCAAGCAGGTGCCTAAAGTATGTCTCACCTCCAGTGGTAAATCACCTGGTCAGCCTTACCTGTGGCCAAGCCTTTACACTGAGGGAACAGCTAACCTCCAAACAGGTGGTTGTAAGGTACCAGTAGTGGAAAAGGACATGCATGCTTAAAGGAGCACTCAAGTCTGGAGGAGGGTGTTATTTTCCAGTAGATTATATATCAATGAATACATCATAAGCAAGAAGGCTATTTTTTCTCATCTCCCATGAAATTATTTTTGAAACTTGACTTTTGTCAGGCCTTGTGAGGCACACTGTATTCAGTCATATCTACTTAAAACACTTGAAAGTCTCTTTACTTCAAAACACTGAAAATTTGGAGCGGCTTGTTACATGTTGTTTACATACCATGTCTGTCCACAGACCATGAAGATACCCAGTGGTGCTACGACAACTTCATCAACTTCCGCTCACTCAAGTCCGCGGACAACGTACGCCAGCAGCTGGTCCGCATCATGGAACGCTTCAACCTGCGGCGTACCAGCACGGAGTTCACGTCTCGCGACTACTACATCAACATTCGCAAGGCCCTGGTGTCAGGCTTCTTCATGCAGGTCAGCTCATAATTCCAGCATACATAGTTTCATGGCAACAGTACAAGCAGCTTCAGACATCTTGTAAATAACAGGAAATTCACAACAACTCTAAATACTTCACGGATGTCTGAAGTGTTGTCTTTGGCCCAAATGACTCTATCATGCTTTTTTAATCTTTTCATGCAAAGTAAATGATTGGTTTAGACATGAAAACCTTCCTTTGTGTTCAGATTGCCCACCTGGAGAGAACCGGTCACTACCTGACGGTGAAGGACAACCAGGTGGTGCAGCTGCACCCGTCCACCTGTCTGGACCACAAGCCGGAGTGGGTGCTGTACAACGAGTTCGTACTGACCACTAAGAACTACATCAGGACAGTCACCGACATCAAGCCAGAGTGGTCAGTACTACAGTAATTCTATCTAGGGCATGGATACGTACCTGTATCAAAACTTTTATGAAGCATTTTGTGTCAGGAATTTCCAGTACTTTATTGGGGGTACTTTCAGTACTTTATTTCCGTACTTTATCCGGGTCTATTAATGTGGAACACACATGTAGAAGGAATAAACAGAGCTTCTCATGTAGCAGGTACATGAACATGGACAACTAAAAAGAAGTGACAAGAAAGATTCAATGTATAGGAAGTCAAGACGGCATTTGTGGATGAAGGTTAGACATCCAGGTAGAACATTATGTAAAAGAAAATAAATCAAGCAGCTGAATAAGTCCTCTGAAGTGTCCACCATCTTTCATCAGTGACTGAGAATGAATCAGAGACAAGTATAACCAGTGTACAAATCATACTTATGCCTGTATTTTCTTGTATTTCAGGTTGATAAAGATCGCACCACAGTACTATGACATGCAGAACTTCCCTATGTGTGAGGCCAGACGTCAGCTGGAGAGAATCATCGCCAAAGTTCAGGCCTACGAGAACGCCTTCTAGTCACAGAGCCCCTCTGTCCATAACCCTGCTATACAGGCTTTTCATATGACGTCACTTGCACCATGTTGGATTACAGTGTATGTCTGTTAAACACACCAACATGCTGCTGCTGTAATCCACTTACCACCAACATGGTCGCAGGGTATTCAAAGTATGATTATTTATGACGCCTTTGAAAAGCCTCTGTAGACACTTTGAACTGTACAGACTTTGTAGAGTACTTCAGACAGATTTAGTGTAGGAGAACAGACACATACTGCAATGTTATTTTAGTGATTTATCAGCTCATGGTGTTACCTGTAGTCAGTGCAGTGGGTTGACACCCCATAAGGGTTTACAAAAGAACCTTAACGATGGTGATTTTCATGTAAATGAGATTTTTTGTGGAAGTCTAGTGCTTGTGTTTCCCTCTCTACCTCCCATCCCCCATCCAACAGACCTGTAATGTGTTTGATGAGGCTCTAGTGGACCCAATGTACCAGGTATCACACATGTTGTTTGTATATATAAGAAGAGCTGAGATGCTAGAGAAGAACTTGTTCTTGCAGACCTTGCAGACCAAATATCTGTAGTTGTAGATCCACAGGTTGTCAGCAGTTACTTTGGGGGAGAGGTAGACATTAGTACAGTTTGTCAACCTTAAGACTAGAGGCAACCCTGCCTGACCAACCATGTTATGGAGAAGGCCAGGAAGCGATGGTCGGTTATGTGTGATGGACTTTACTTGTCTCAAATCTGTTGAAACACTTCAGCCACATGTATCCCCTGGTATTTAGTTTGCCAGGGCAGAGGAGAGTCATATGTCCCAGTTTTTCATTTGTGTCAGACTTTGAGATCTGTTTGAACTAAGAATATTGCTGTATAAAGAGAGTTAACGGAATTGTGCAAATTGTCAACAAGTTGTCTTGAGTAAGAAGGGATATCACGGTGAAGGGTGGAACAAACTTGTGATGCAGATTTTCTTTCCTCCTGATTTTGACTGAGCATAGCATGTAAATATGGTAACAGTTATGTTACAGGGATGAAATTTGACACAAAATGATTCTGTCAACTTGATCTGTGTTGAGGTCACACAATTGAATGCAGAACTTTCAAGAAAAGTTGTGTTTAACTATTTTTGATTATATCAAATCATGTCATACATGTTTTGTCTAGCCAGTGGATTTCCTAAGATGTCAAACAACTCTCTACCCTCTACATGACATCTCAGTGTAAATTGCCATTTAAATAGATGAAGATCATTTTCTTGCTAAGTATTTCATGGAAGAAGAGGAGGGAATAAAGCATACAAACTACCACGTCTGTCCTGTATGAATAATGTCTCTATCAGGTGATTGTTGCCTCTGTGTTAAGAGGATTTGTTTTCAGTATGTTTGTGTTTCCATAGTTGTTTCCACATGCCTGGTATGGCTGGACACTGACAAGAAGTTAGGCCAAAAAACGTTATTCCTACATGTATCTTCAATTTCCTACTACATGTATATGCATGACTGTTGCCTTATGGGAGCCAGTGGGTCGTTAGGCACAGTGAGTAGGTTACTTATCTTCTCAATCACAGCGCCCTTCCATAAAACCGATCAAACATTCCTTTGTTGAGTTGAATACTACAAGTTGGAATACTAGTAGTGTAGCATATACTAGTAGTAAACCTTGGTCCTGAACGTTTTAGATCAAACCGTTTCTTCATAATTTAATGCCCTTGTCACTTTGACAGAGAGTTTGTGTTTGCCAAAAAAATGCCCCCAAAATACGCGAAGGAATTTTCATGAAAAATTTTGCAGGTTGCACGTTAGGCGGTTATGATGTTTGTGGCTTAGATAATTTGGTCATTCCTCATATTCAAAGCTGAAGGCTTCCTTTTCACCGAAGAGGCCTCAAAATGTGACAAACTACAGATTGATTACCTTCTAAATCAACATTCATGCCAAATCCATTCTTACCAAAGACCTTGGTTGCCTCAGCTTTCCAAAGATTTATTCAAGAAACCGTAAATCTAGGAGAGATCGTGAAAACGACCATGACGCTGAATGAATTACCGGAAATGACGTTTTACTGAAGCAGGTGCATTTCCTTCCCTCTCGTTCCCAGGGGAGCCATAACGCCGTAGTCGCCAGACCAGGGTACTCTGGCCAATACACGCAGCACAGCGTGTGCCGCATGGAGCAAGCTGGGGGCCTTTTGCGATCGATAATAAATTTGTTTAAGTGCCAAGGACAGAATTATGGGATAGAGACCTGGTGTTGAATTGAGGCTTAAATTACTTCTTGTTGGAAAGATTTTCAATTCAGTGTAACTATTCTTTGAAAAAAAAGTCACTTGTCATTGATGAGACAAAATTCGGGGAGCATTTAAGATTACGTTAGTGGATTGAATATGAGAAAGGACAGAATTATCACTTTTAATCGCATTTAATCGTTATGACAGATGAAATAAAGTGCTGTGACCGACCAAGACTGGGTTTACCTCATGCGCTAACGAGACAGGTGGGAAAGGGATATGATTTCGCTCTAACGCAAAATAGGTTGAATTTTAAAAGGACTGTTCTCCTAATTTACCGTCGCCTGTTCCTTCAGACCAACAGACGACTACATCATCCGACTGAACGCCGAGTGAATTGGGTTATGTATAGAATTTGCATCGGGTCGTTACGGCGCGACTGGCTCCCTTCCACGTGAAATGAGATTTTCCTCCGCGTTTTGCGCTCCACTCTCGTCCCCTGGGACCCGCCTGCCCCTGCGTTTACATGCCTGTCATGTCTCATTCTCTTCTACATCACTGTATAATAATGGAGAAAAAGAAATCCTGAAATCAAAGCCGCGGTAAAACTGAGAAAAATGACTCTCAAATGAGTTAAAATGGGTTTTTCGGCAGCTGTGCGGTTGTGTCGTCTGTATTGCACCTGGGGTCTGTGAATGATAATGAGCCCTGTATGTTTAGTATTAGAAAGCGCGTGCAGAGTTCACCGCGCAGCTCCATGTATTTTTGTTCGGGGCGCTGACTCGGGGAGAAATGATGGCTCCCGATCAGACGTAGCGACCCTGTCGCCATAGTGGCACGTGCGGTAACTGCTGTGGGGGGAGGGAGCACTCCCAAAAAACAACATGGCGGAATCCAGAAGCGAGTCGGAGCCGCTGTTTCGACACATACAGAGGACGGGCAGGGCCGCCTGGAACACGGGTCGGCCCAACGTGTTCTTCTACACCATCCAGGGCGCTTACGACAGCAAATCTCTAGACATCGAGGGGTTGAAGAGAAGATGGGGAGGGAAGGTACCGCGGAGCAACCCCATCTTCTTGAACGTTGGCGACAAATCGTATCTCAGGGACTCCATCTCTACCACACAGGGCAGGCAGCCGGATAGGGGGAGGGAGAGCACACAGGGATCCCCCTCTAGAAAATTCCTCAGGGCTTCCACGGCCGTCTTCACGACTGTGGAGAATCCTTCAGGTTCCAGCACGGTCACCGACGTGGCGAATGGAGAAAACGTGGCGTCTCTCCTGGGCTCCAACCCTTCAGAGTCTCCGCGCAAGAAACTCGTGAAGACGTCGCAACCCGTTTTCACCACAATAGGGCAGAGGCCCGTCTCGTCCACCACGGAGGAGTCGAACTTGTCAGGCAGAGGCTCCACCGTTTACTCATCGACGTCCTCCTTATTTAGAACCGTCAGGGACAGCTCTGCCGTTTCTGACACGGATTCTACAGGATCAGGAGCTGACGGCGGTGCGACCATTGCCAGTATAGGTAGACACCATCCTAGCTCATCTCCAAAGAGGAGCCACCTCCAAACCTCTCAGGCAGTCTTCAGGAACGTCGGTGGAGACAAGTCTTCCGAAGGTTCTGACACAGATGTCGTCACTCACAGTTCTACAACGTCTCTCTTCACTAACGTCGGAGACAAGTCTGATTTAAATCTCTCCGACAGCGGTTCTATCACCTCTCCAGACTCGTTAGAACAGGATGGCACGATCGGTTTTGAGTCGGAGTCAGGATTCCCGAGGAAAGTCGCCAGCGATCCGAGACCACTCTTCAGAAAACTTCACGGCAGAGACAAGCAAAGGTCGATTTCTGACACCTCGACTCCGGACTGTGCGGACGACTCTACAACACTCACAACTCTGGAACAAGAAGAAGAAGAAGAACTCACAGTCTTCGCAGACGACAAGGGCTTCCATCTTCATACACAAGTGCCTGATGAGCAAGTTGAAGAAGAAACACAACTTTTTGAAGAGGCCAGTGATGCTGATCCCGGAGACACAGAGTGGGAAGGAGAAGACGTTACCGACGGACAGTGCAGAGTACTCTGGGTAAGAGAACCTTATCCGTATCACTTCATCATTTTCTTCTATAAACGACCATCATTCGCCTGTACCGATTAGTTTGACACAGAATACCAAGTGATTGATAACGAGTAAAAGCAATAACAATTGCTATGCACAAGGCCTTAATGAATGAATGGATGAATGAACGTTTATTATTGTGTCTTGCGACAAGTCGGCCAGCCCATATACGTATACATTGTAGGCTTATGGGACACCATGATTAAAAGAATACAGAGGTTTCATAGGTAAGACGTTGACATAACCATAATAGTTCCAAACAACTGAGGTAGACATAGTAAACAGTAAATAATAGTAAACCAAGGAATTACTAGTTTAAGTACAATGACAACACCGAGAGAACTTTATCACACCTTATATGATTCTGATGAGAACAAAAGTTGCAGAATGATCTGATCACATAGTTTTTAAGTATGTTATAAGTACTAGTGATACGCGTTTTTATTATGTTTACCACATTGTTTAGTTATTTAAGTTATGTACATTGCAACCCATACGAGGTTTCTTTATGTTTATGGTATTGTCTTACATTTCTCTTTAAAACATCTGTACATCAGCCGTTCTCCTTCAAATTCCTGTTACATATTTCTGTTACATGTCTATCATATTCTTGTACAGTGGTGCCATTTATATAACGACAATGGCAATGACAATGAACTTTCTAGCATATTTATGCCCGACATGTGCTAAATGTTCAAATGTAGAAAAGTAGTTAAAGTTTGTCTGTGTCTACAAAGTAAAAAACATAGCCAGTTCGCTCAAGGCACCACTGTGTGCTGTTTTGTTGAAATATTGCAAAATAAGCCCCCCTCCCCACGGTGTTGTTGAGATCGCGTGATGACAGAGCCCGGTCCAGTCTGCGCGACGCCGGGAAGATAACAGTTCACACGTCATTCCGTCTCCTCTCCCGCCACGGCATCGGGAAACAATCCAAGCAGATGTCGGGGAAGCAAAGTCGTTACGTTTTCTTCGCTGCCCGTTTCTGTGTCAAACCGCCTCCCTAGGAGCAAAGGCTGCCCCTGCCCGTGCCCCTTAAAGACCTTGTTGGATTGCGGCATTCTGCAAGTGTTAGGTAGGCAGTTTGTCAGGAAAAGGGGTAGATAGCTAGGAAAACGTAACGATATCCATCCTCTCCTCAACATCTGCTTGGATTATACGGTAACGTGGCGCAGACATACGTCACCGTTCCAACACTGCGACAAATCGGGAGGACAATCTATCTGCAGTCCGGCCCCCTCCATGGATGGCAGCAGTTGATGACTGGAATTTTTATAGCTATAGATTGAAGCTTTATTGACGCGACATAAAGTACAGCGACTTTCATACGATCAACTACAAACTACAAAATAGAAATATCAAAAATTCTACTAGACTATAACATCTATGATAGCCTATTACAAACAGGTGAGCTAATCGTGGGTTTCAGTATATTTTCTAATATGAAAGCAGTCCTGTATGTATTCACTTCGCTTCTTTTTGCATTGCAAGAGTTGTCACATTCAAAGATATATTCAAGTCTGCATCGAGTCTCTTGAAATCTCGTCTTTAGCTGTTATGGTCATTCTCAT
Source organism: Branchiostoma floridae x Branchiostoma japonicum (assembly GCA_013266295.2). NCBI lineage: Eukaryota > Metazoa > Chordata > Leptocardii > Amphioxiformes > Branchiostomatidae > Branchiostoma > Branchiostoma floridae x Branchiostoma japonicum. The sequence goes on from CM023824.1 coordinate 15,020,330, forward strand.
TTATAAGACGATTGGAATGACGTGGGGGTTAGTTGTGTGCGTCATCCGGTTTCAGGTAAATTGGTCACGTCAAGGTACGCTGATAACAAGGGTCCTTGTAATTGTACATTCTTGATAACCTTGATTATTGATAGATCAAAAATATGCTCTCTTTGAGCAGAACCGAAAGAGAAGTATCTAGATACGACCAACCTGATGCACCGAACCATGACATATGCGTTTTTACTTAACCTCTACAAACTAGCACTGATGCAACTGATCCCGCAAGTAAAAAATGCCAACACGTCACGATGTGTTATCTATTGTATGGACATGTGAGGCTGTATATTTAAATCAGTTATCTCAATTGATCTAAGCATGGCCACCCTTGGGTACCTAAAATCACATTCCTCTTTAACCCCAAAGACATTTGGGCCATAAACTAAATCAAAATAAGGAAAGCTAGCTGGATACGATAATTCTAGTGGTGAAAATTGCTTACTTGTAAAATCCATTCAAAGATAAAAAGAAGAATCAGAAACGCAAGAAACGTTGCCTAGGATAATTAACTGCTAGACGTCAATCTTGCAGGATCTCCGCGATAAATCGCAGGCATTACACTGACCTAATTAGCGTACCGACCGGCTATTTGTTAAACCCACCGACAGGAATCGAATGTAAAGGAGATAGTCATTACGTAGGTCAGTAATATAAGATGAAGATCTCATACAGTTCTTCTATCAGTGCCCATCTCTTAAGCTTGTTGTCTAAATCATAATGTTTTTACTATGCCTTTATCTTTAGATTAGATCGTTTGTTAGAATCCTGAGATCGTATGACTTCAAAGTACGTTCCATGTCACAGTAGCATATTGTATTTGCACCCTACCGTAGTCTACCCTGCCGTTACAAACATTATCGTATCGTTATCGTATATTTATCACGCCTCATGCGGCAGTTCGTTCGCTGGGGACGGGAGAATCGGGGGTCAGTTCACAGTGAAAAATGCACGCGTTTTATCATATAAACTTTATTGCACAACAATTGTACAAGGTATAATGTATGAAATCTACTGCTACATAACAACAAACACACTAGGATACTATTATACCTTACAGAAGACTGTGTAGTATGGGATGAGGATGAGCTTTTACAATTATTGGTGGAATTTCTAGGGTTAAGTTTTTTCTAAAATATTGTTCCATATATACAATGCATGTTAGAAAGTGTTTTTCATTTCTCGATATTCATCATTTTGGGGGATTTTGCATCATGAAAAAAAATGGGACACCACTACTGCAGTCCCGAACACGAGGGCCAGAATACCGAGTATGTGCCTTATATTGGCACGGTTGCTCTGGTGATATCTGGCGGCTGTTGATCATGATAACCTGTTCTAAAATAATAAGCGGTGTTTTTCGAAGCGGTCTAACTGAAACATTGCTACAGATAGATTATAAATTTTGAAATACATGTATATATCATCGTAATTATCAATTCGGGTTGATTACCGGGACCAAGCTTAGGGCCACTCTAGCTTTCCAGTTGTATCGATCATAGATAATATTTGTCGGTCCTCCACACCAGACACCAGTCCCGGCTTTTTTAGCAATGCTGATCGATATAATATGACGAGTTCACCCAACCCGGGAATAACCATGGCCTGGCCTCCAGAGTACTATTGGCACGCCCGCCAACCCCCCTTATTAACATGATGATACTCACATAATCTTCATAATCTTATCATCTACTGAGTTGATGAATACGCAAAAGCTACAGGACGTCTAAAGTCGGCGTCACACAGCATGAAAATTGCTCGCAAGACGAGTCTGCGCGATTTTTAGGGATCGGCCAATGTACGCAGGTCACTGAACACCGTACAATGTAACAGGGTAGATTTTCAGGCAGAAATACGCTCGGCTCCCTGACGATTTTGAAATTCTGTGACCTTCTGGCGATCATAAATCCGGCTGACAGTGTGACGGCATGACGAACCTGCATTTCAGCACCAAGGACAGACCGTTCTCGTGTATAATCCTAATTGACCTATTTGTAGGCCTATTGGACACGCCACGGGCATGGTCATAACTCAGTGTTGCATTTTCTTTTTACTTACGGGTACGAAGGTATTGTTTTGGGTGGCTGAGCTGTGGGTTTGTGTGTCTGTTTGTCCGGACAGAGTAGGTCAACAGCACGTGGGTGGAGGAAGATTGACAGGCAGAATGACAGGAGGTCAAAACTCAGAAACAGCAAATTGGGTGAACTTTAAAGTCACGAAAACACAAACTACTTCCCGGAAGTCTGAAATCTCCGATTACTTGTTACTTCTTCAACGATACAGGCAGATTGTGCGTGAGACATACTTTCCAAGCAGAGGTCGGGGGGCAATTTTGTGACCCAGAAAACGGAGCATATATATATATATATATATATATATATATGATAGAAATGTCACAATCTTCCCCACAAACCTCTGCTTGGAGAGTATATGAGATACAGTTTAGCAAAGAGGAATATATTAGTAAAAATCTAGTTGGCTTTTGCTTCTTGTGCACGTCTCGTGTCATCCTAGTAATCGCCTGCTTGCAACTCAGAAAGCTGTACAGTGGTTTGCAAGATCTTAAACAACTGAATTATGGCTAAAGTTATAAGAAAGGTCAAAACCATCATATGTATCCACTACACCAGGGATGCCAGTGGAATCCGGAAACTCCTTGAACGGAAATTACGTCGTACGGATCACGTGACCACCTGTCATTTCGGAAATTACGTTGGCAGTGATCACGTGACCACCTTATATTTCCGGTTGTGAAGGAAATCTTTTTCATTGGCGGAAAAAATGCAACGTTTTAGCCGTGCATAATCACTTTGTGATGAATCCCGAATGAAGTGACATTTTGTACCAACAAATTGTTGTTGTATTAACAAGTAAGGAGAAGAGGTAATTGGACGTTTAACCATTTGATCAATGAATCAAACAATTAATTAATCAATCAATCAATCAATCAATCAATAAAAAAACTAATGCACAACTACTCCACTAACCAAACAACGATCAGTAAAGTCGACGTAAAGTTTGCAGTATGTGGTGACCTTTTGTAAAGTTTCACAGAGCAGACGGACTGTGTCAAATTAACCATTCGTTTCGTTCCATTTACTTCAGACATTCCTGTATCAAGATAACCCTAGGCTTGTATAGAATAGTAAACCTTCAAAAGTATCTGGAATCAAGGCTGCTCTGCTGGTATATGTCACCCATTCACACGTACATAACATTAGTTACGTCTAACACAAGCACCACATTCGCAATCTAATCATTCGCATCGGTGGCCACTGGCGACAGAGGAGAAAATTGAGGTCAGCCTTTTCCGCGGAGATGTTTAATTCTCATCTGTGTTTCTCGTTACCTTAATGCCGATTTAATCGCCTCCATTTAATACATGTTTTATCCTTCACTACGCGACAAAATAAGATGATACATTACACTTGGTTGAACAATGGTGCGAATACACTGGCGCTATGTCAGACAGTTTACTTTGATATCTGAGAGGGGTAGTGTTTTATCTTCAACACGAACGTGGCTCTCAATGTTGCTAAACTTACTCTCATGTCATAAACTTGGAAAATAAAATCATCCTCTTTAGCCAGTACAAGCCTGTTGAAAGCACAAAGTGCACCTAAAACAGCGCACATTACCAAACAGATCTTTTCGCCTGAGGTACATATAGTGGTATCTCCCAGATTTCTTCAGTATTCTTTCCGAGTTGTGTACTTTGGGAATCTGACCGTTAAGCAGTTAGCCCCTTGCTACTGAAGCCGTCACCTCAGTGTCGTGCAATTATACATGGGTGCTTACTACGACTCGGGCACATTGGCTGTGCGCGTCTCGCTGGTGTCCCCTTGGTGGTCACCGAAGCTGCGGCCCAAGATGTGGCCCGGGCTGAAGTCCCCAGGCGCGGGGATGAACCTCGGGATCTTCCCGAAGGACCAGGTTCCACACATCAAGGTAGGTGCTTCCTTCTCCCCCATTCTCTCTTCCTACGTACCCAGCCTGTACGTGTAACAAAGACGAAAAACTTTGGTTGAGGGACATCCTAAGGAGCGTATTCAATTTGCCTGTCCGATGAACAAGCCGAAGGCACCTTCCTTAACCTGCTATTGCGTAGAGAGAAAACGACAGGCAAGTGTCAACAAATATTCATACAACAAGGAGGCCGTCTACAGGCAAGAACTTGTGCTAAGATACAAGTCTAAGTTAACTAACAGAGATGTTCTGAATGGCATCTTGAAGGTGAAAGTTATCCTTAAACGTCAGTTGTTGTAAATACTTTGGATGAAGGATGAGGACAACTGCCGAGGGATTGAAGTAATTCTGAATTGTTGCCAGAGATAGATGTAAACTCTGTATCTCTAATTCCACGGTCCATGAGTACATTTGGAACCGTAGAATTTCTGACGAAACGGAACACTGGTGCTTGTTGTAATAGTCTGCAGCGTGGAGAATTGAGATTTGTGAGCTGAAATGTTTCCATGTATGTTTGGCGTGTTATCTGACGATGGATAGAAGCATTTAGTTATAACACAAGCTGTTAAGGCCCCCTTTCCGCTATAGAAGACCTTAATTGCTCGCCGATCGCAGCCTCTTGTGGAAAGGGAGCCTAAAGCAAGTGGATTTTCAAACGTACATACGGAATGAGTCCCTTTTCTCAGCAGATCCCTTACATAGGCCTACAGAAGTGTGGTCCCTTGTGGGGGAACTTGACGAGTTCTTACAGGGTATCGAACTGCCAGCACTTCTTTTCATGTCAGGAGGACTTACGGCCAGAAAGAGTTACATTATGGCCGTTGTTTTTCTACAAAGCGTCTGTAAGAAAGACAAGGTAGAAGGTCCGTGAATTGCTGTCCTTTCAGTATTGTCAGTCGGTCGTCGTTGTACTTTTCGAAAAGAACTAGGGGAATTTCCTAGGTACAATGCATCTGTAAATATTGTACATAGCATGGAAGATTAGCTCAACTGTTCATTTAGCTAAACTGGTTCGAGATCACATTCAGTTTTTTTTTGTATGAATGGAACTCATGCAGGACGCGTTGGGTCAGATTAGACTTCGATAGCCAGCTCCTATGAAACATGGAACGGGTGCCTACATTATTGTTTATCTTTTATGCAGACACTTTGTAATCACAGAATTGTACTCTTCATTCCCCAGTGTCCCCTTGCCTCGTAAGCGTCCCGTCTAGACTGGGCGCCGTTATTGTCCTGAGTCCTTCACTACAAAAGGATCAGATATGGATTCAACTTAAAAGGACGTGACGTCTCCCGAGCCTACTGTCTGCTAGCCGTCGCCACTCGTTGTTCCAGCGATTTGAATCTGATGTTTACCGTACTCATGAGCGCACGTTTTCAACAATTCACTGCATCATAACCTACATCATGGATGCATTGTCGTTGCGCTTCATGTAATGAAGCAACATCATATTTTGCGATTGTACATGTGTTACGGGTTTTACCTATTGAATGTTTCTTTCCTCTATGTACATTATATTCAAGTAAAATCCGTAGATTCGTATGTCCAAGCCCCTGTTTTGTCATACATAATTCCGATCCCTACAGGAACCATTAATTGGGGTTACTATGCAAATATGTACACATTGTTATAGCGCCGCCTCATAGGCTTGGTTCTAACAAAAACATCTACCCAAGAGAAAAGAAAATTGTACAAAGGCAGATGGAACTGCATGAGATACTTCCGTAATGAGGACACAAAATAAAACAGTAATCCAATTGTGCCAAGCACTCATTACCATAGACACATGGATCTTCAAGTTGACAAGTCATCGTATAAAACTGTGTCACCAGCGATTGGCTGAAGATTGGAGGGGTGCGATTTTGCATACTAGTATTATTAACGTACATGTAATCAAACGTCGATTACGTTGTCTTTTAGAAAAATGACATTGAATGCTGTCTTCTGGGCCAAAACGTGCTTAGATCATTCCGTATCATTGATGCTAATTATTTTATATTTTTTGTTGCGCCCTAATTTTTTGTCGTTATTAAAGGTCATGGGATGTTAATTAGCTTGGCTGGCAGGAATAGTCACTGAAATTGTTTCGAATCTCTCGATGCAATCCCGGTGAAATGGAATAAAACGAGATTCAAAAAAGGTATCTCCAGACGTTGTGACGTCCTGCGCATGCGCTGGTACCCAGAATGCACTAGCTGTACTGCCTGCTAGTCTCGTTACACCCGAGAGTCATATTTCCTCACGGAACATCAGGAGAACAGATGAACATTGGGAGCTGCGCGGGAGGAAATCATTCTCCTCACGTCCCGCCCCGTGCCATACAGGACCCCTAAACCAATTTGGGAGACAGCAAATACGGCCGGCTGGGATACGTCAGAAAAAAAACCTGCTTAATTATTCACAATTATTCCTACGGAATCCTGTCCCCAGGGAAGCCTTGTCCATGATGTCATACCCTTTTAGGAAATTTATCAGAAACGTCTATTTTTGACACGCTGTGAATAAATAATCTGTCGAACAAAGGGAAGGAATTAAGGAACGTTTTTGCGCATTTGATGAAATGTGAATGGATAATTCCCCGCTTGTTTGTCGCGCCTCTCCAGTGCAGGAGAGGAAAGGCGGTTTGATGATAATGAAATATTAGGGTTCAGCGCAGGCGGTCACGTGACGGGGGCCCTCGGACGTCGGTCTGTGCGTGGGGGTTCCAGGGAATTTTGGAATTGTCCTCAGCAACCGTCTGTCTGGTGGTGGTGGTTTGTAGAGCAGACCTGTCAGGCCGGGGCGACCATGGTGAAGGTAGGCGTGTGCTTGGCGTTCAGTTCTCTCTGCTTGGCGTGGCAGCCGTTCGCATGTTGGATGCCGAGTGGGCGCGGTCTGCGTCGGCCTTTTCCTACCTTATATTCCCTGCGCTCTCTTATACATACTAACGTTGAGTCATCGATTTTTTGGCAAGGCGACAACGCTGCTTGAAAGCGAAAAAAAAAAGAATTGGGGGCAGCCATGTTTGAAAGACTAAATGCAAAACCTATCATGACATCATGGTTGAAAATCGGTGAGTTTCTCCCATTTGGTATTCCGGTGACGAATCCGTTAGCGCTTTTGTGTTTGAGGTGTCCCTCTGCATTCTCTCTAACGCTCTGGGTTCTCCGTGGCGCCGGCTGACAATACACCGTTTCACCGGACACAACATGAGAACTGGGGTAGCAGGACAGGAGGTCAGTTTTAGGGAATGGGGACAGGCGGGGGGATTCTGCTCGGTGTGTTAGATGCTTTCCTCCCTAGATTGCACGTTTGTATTGTCCTTTTTTTAACTGGCTAAGTATGAAGAGGAATCCTGCAGATGCAATGTTATGTAAGTTGTATATTTATCATGATGAGGTGCCGTTCTGTTTGTGATGGTAAGTGGGAACACACCCAACAAAACCGAAGCTTGTTCTGCGGCATTGTTTAATCTCAAGGTTTTTTTCGAGCATCTGGCTCAGTGCTATAGCTTCTATTGGGTGATATATTGCTCATAAAACGGAGAAACAAATAGGAAACAAATTTGGAATTCCGTATTAAAAGCATAATAAGATGACAGGATAGGGTGACTTATTGGTATAATGTAATCTAAGTTGTCTACTACTAGCTGTATCGTTCGATTTCAGTCAATACAAAAAAAATGCATTGCCATGATGTGTTCCTTTTCATCCGTTCGAAATGTTAACAAATCTCTTCAAGATAAGTACTGTCGTAAACTTTTCTGTCTATCCTGATGAGGATATGACAGTTCAATTCGATCAAAAACACTCGTTAACAGAGACATAAAAATCAGCGATTTTAAAGCTTACTGACACGAAAGTAAGTCTCGCAGGGAGAACCTGAAAATGGGGAGGGCAGATGGTTCCCAAAACATGGGGCCAACCGTTAAGCAGAGGTCTGTAATCTCCATAATTACACGCCACATTTGGAATAACTGCGGTGGCACAGTTCGGTTGACAAGAAGCCAGAAATTGCAACCTTGTTGCACGCCGTGTCTGGATTTTGTTATTTTTTAGTCATATTCCGTAATTCGTGTTTTATAGACCGTGCGATAATCGGCGGCGTTCGTCGTGACGCTTTATTTGAGCTGAGTTTGATTACAGAAAGCTGTGTCACTAATTAATATGCAAGCATGTATGTAGGGTGCTGCTCGCCGCTTTTACACCCCAACCCGGACCCATTTAGTTGTTCCATGTTCGTGTTGTTGACAGAAGTAATTTGTGAAATGATGTTGTTCTTCACCCCATGTTTGTGACCTAAAGTTTATTGTCATGCTTATGTCCCAATTCTATAAATATCTGGACTATTTGTAATAATACGTACCGATTAAATCTCTGGCAGTAATTTCCTGTTAATATATCATACTGTCCACTTGCATGAGATAATCTCCATGCTGTAATCATATAGCAGGGTTTAATGGGATCAGGAAAATGAGATATCCGAAGCTTTTACACAAAAGAATAGAGGATATGATTGTAATATCATAAAACATGCATATGTAGCAGATTTATCATTTTCATATCAACAGAAATCATGTACCCAAAATTAATAATTTCTATACTATCTCACAGATACGTATCATTTGCCGATGACAATGGCATTCTGTCATGATTAAAGACTATGACTCAGAAATTCACATTGCGGAAACATGAAATCAAACCACAGGGGATATTACAGAGTTATCGATAAATATCATACTAAAATACTGCATAAAGCGGCGAACTGAAATGTTCTTGCAATCTATAACCTGTAAGTACAATATGGTGATTAGAATAGACTGAGACTACATGTATGTCAAATCTCTTTCTCTCTCTTGAAATTTGATATATCTAATTGCTCCATTCAAAGTAAAAGTTGTTATTTTTGATGAATAACCGAATACAAAATACAACCACTATTCAGCTGTATGGCAATGTTATTATATACGGTGTAAACCAATATCGGCTTATTGGCAAAATTACATTGATCGTGTTTTAACGTACCTTATTCTGAACAATACACATCGTCTTTGTTATGTGTAATACTAATTTCTATTAGACGTATCACATTTACTCTGTGAACTGGTATGATTGAACATGACGTGTTCCATGACGTCATGATGATCTTATGTAAGATCTTTCATATTAACCACGATCATACGGCCGCCATTTTGTCTACACGGTCACGTGATCCTTTCATCTAAATACATGTACAGCCTCCCTTGAGTTAGGTATGCTTATTGTGCATACCGAAGAAAATACTATTTCAAAATACTGTGACGGGTGATATCAAGATATCCAACTTGCGTCAATGATCTCCGAAGTAAAAAGAAAAGCAAATACCTTAGCCTGGTTAAATGTACTGGATATTTCCCTGTAGGTACCTAATAAGGAATATTGATGTCCAAATATATGGTTACAAGACAATTGCATTTGGGGAAATCAGTGTTGCTCTTTATCGATATCCGTATTTGGAAGCTATGACAGCTGCAAGCAGATGCACAAAACGTGTTCCAAGCGACATGATTGAGTTTAGTGTAGCACATTTCAATTTCGGAATGGTCCCAATGACGTAACCGCATTGGTATGAAAACTGTAATCATGTACAGGGCAAGAGCGACAAATCCACCAGTCAATGTCTAATGCAATCGTCTCTTGTCGTCTGTAAGCCGGTTGAAATACCGCATTTATTACAGTTTGCTGTTTAAGGCACAGCGCTTTGGAACGTAGCCAAATAGAAACTGGTCAAGGCGTTCCAGGTCTTAAAAAGAGTAAAACTATCCACAATCCTTTTTAAGTGATTGAGACATCCTGGCGGTTTTATTTCGTGTTGAATGATGAAATATTTTGGAAAGATAAAAAGGGAAGAACGAGAATGGTTTCAAAATGGTTGTATTCTGACCATGACTATTTGAAACAAACAAATAAACAAAAACATTCAAATATAAATTATATCCTTATGACAATTATACTTGCAGACTGATAAAGGTGTCTTGGACAAATGAAGGTTGCCATGCATCTTCTGTGCTGATATGTTTGCCTGTGGGCCACAAAGCAATCTGGACTAGGGGGTGAAGTCTGCCATTTCTGATTGCCTTGTTGTTCTTGTGCCGTGCCGTGTTTGTCCAGACGGCGACCAACAGGATCCACATCAGGGGTGGACGGGTGGTGAACGATGACCAGTCTGTGGAGGCGGACGTCTATATAGAGGAGGGCGTGGTGAAGTAAGTACCGTACAGCCACACCCTATAATTTATTATCTTATTTACAAGCAACTTTTACAAGACATCAGGCAGCATGGCTGATTTTCGAAAGTCAGCAATCATATCGACAAAATAGAATACATAAGTAAGTACCTGACAACGACATCTCTTCTTTAATACAGCAATTCTAATCTAGCAACTGGATAAATTCTCTGAAGACGCAGACGTTTCAGATAACATCTACGATCTTTAATCAGTGACTGAAAATGAGTCTGAAGTCAAGTGTAACCTGTATATAAATGAGTATCTGAAATTTGACTCTGGAGAAATTTTATCCAGTTGCTTGAATACGCAATATTCTGCCTGAATGGCTAACCTTCATTGACGTAACACCTTTTATAAGAAAGTATGACCATGATAATATTCAGAAAGATAAAACTAAAATGTACCACTCAGATTTCCCTAGAATTAACCTTTCCCAGTGGAATTTGTAAATTTTGTAAGGAAGAACTCAGATGGGACACTGGTTCGCCGGGTGCAATTTTCACGGAGCCACTCTGAGTGACTAAATTGATTTATGGCTAATGAAGGGTTCTGGCGCATGTCCTTCCCATGCTCTAATAAGGTCTCAATGACGTCAGTGTACATGTGCGCATCGATTTTCACAATGCAGTGTATCATGAAATAAATAGAAATACGCAAAATGTTGCACATTCTAACAAAAAAGACAACCAAATAGCAACCTCTATGCTCCTGAAAGAACAAGTCAATTAAGAATTTATTGACTGTTAAAATGTGTGTTCAGTTACTTTGCAATCCTCATGATCACTTTCAAAATTTAGGCATTTTGTCATTACTCATCTTTTTCTTGGCGCGCTTGTATCAGTTTTGGGGTGTCCAAACTCCAGAGGATGTCATCTGTAAGATTAAGACTGTAAGGCCTAAATGAGATGAATCGATCTCGTACGGCAGGAGGCGACGCGGTGGCGGTTCGGTATTAGTTAATTGACGGCGCCAGTGTCTCATCTGTCCGCTGTGCCTCATCTGACATTTAAACGTCACGGACACAACTAAGAAAGGGAGTCAAAGGTTATACTTACTATGTAGACTACGTCAATTCAACCTGCCCATAGAAGACCTTCTGACTGTCTATACGTGTTTTGTCCGCGCTGTGTTGGAGTACGCTGCGCCACTATGGCACCCTGGCTTGACAACGAGACAGAGACGCAACATCGAAAATATCCAGCGGCGAGCAACAAAGATTATTCTGGGCACGAACTTTACTAGCTACTCGTCAGCCTTGAAAGTGCTGAAACTCCAAACACTTGAAGAACGAAGAGTCGCTCTGTGTGCTAAGTTCGCAAAGAAGGTACACAACTCCGATCTGTACGGTCACTGGTTGCCTGAACTTAGAGGAGATGTTAGCGGCAGGGTTACCAGACAGAACAGAAAGATTGACCAAGTGCCAGCAAGAACCGACCGTTACAAAAGAGTTCAATCCCATACTTTGTCTCACTGTTGAACAACTCTGTATAGTGGGTAATCCGTGCAGTCCTTTTGTGCCTACAGGTTGTATTTAGTGTCCGTGTATCTTGAGTCCTTGTATATATTCTACTAGTAGTTATAAGTAAATAAGCTAGGGTTTTAAATAGTTGCGGTATTGAGACTTTAACAATTGATTTGTAACATGTGCACGCAATTCAGCCTGTGGCTGCGAGGTGAAACATGTTTTAAACTGTTTACTGTTTATTGAAATAAACCAATATATATATATATATATATAAACACGCCACAAAGGCTGCTATTCCTTACTCATTGGGGCAGAGGATCTCAATGTTCTGATGTGAACAAATAACAAAACCGTACACCTTACGGCGACTTGTTTGTTGTTTGCTTTTGTTGTTGTTGTTTGCTTCGCGTAACCGGTAAACGGCCAAAATAGGTGTAAAAAGCCTTTCCGAAAGGCACAACATTGGCCCGGGGCCTGCTAGGGATTCAACCCCAGAACCTTTACATTACAAGTAAGGCCTTTCAACTCTAAGGCCCTCTAACCACAAGTCCACCTTGCTATCTTAATGTTCAGGGGAGTGGGGAAGGACATCCTCGTGCCCGGCGGCGCCCGAATCATCGACGCCCGAGGGAAGCTGGTCCTCCCGGGCGGGATCGATCCCAACACGCACTTCGAGATAGAGAGCCATGGCGTCACCTCCGTGGACGACTTTTACAAAGGCACTAAGGCGGCACTGGTGGGCGGTACCACCCTCACAAGTAAGGGGCGCTGATTTTCCTGTACGTTTACGTATGTGATATTTCGTCATTTGGTGGGGATGGACTTTGTTATATTGTTTTCATTGTTGTTTTCATTTCTGCATAAGTTTATCACATGTCGACATCATTTTGCATTCATTTTTAAAGGATTATTTTGAGTACACTTATACTTTTGTATACATATATAACGTTATATATGTTTAGCGATGGTGTCAACATTCAGTACATCTTCTCTTTGTGTGTGGAAAATGTCGGGATTTGAATTTTTATGTTTTCCCCAGTTGACTGCGTCCTGCCGGAGAAGGACGAGAGTCTCGCGGAATCTTACGAGAAGTGGAGACAGAAGGCTGATGGGAAGGTGGTGTCGGATTACAGCCTGCACGTGGCTGTCACGTGGTGGGGGGAGAAGGTCAAGGACGACATGGCACTGCTGGCCAAGGAGAAAGGTCGGCTACGCCCTAAAGTCTAAACATGTGATAACTGTTTTTAACGTAAACTCATTGTTTTAGTCAACCACACATTGCAAGGTACCTTTTTTTATTTCACAACCTCTTTCAATAAACTTAACGAATTGTATTTTATCTTTACCAAGCAATTATGTGCACAAGAACAAGGTTATCACAAAAGAGCAGGATATCACTAAGAATTCTCACAAATGACGTTGCTATCTATTACCTTAGGTGTGAACTCTTTCCTCGTCTTCCTCGCCTACAAAGACAAGTATCAGCTGACAGATAGTGAGGTATGTCCCAACTGTACTTTTAGCGTCATCTGTACCACTGTAATATTTAGCACCATGTCTAGCGAGTTATTAGACGTTAATCAAGGACAACAACAACATCTTTCTAATTTAATAATATGTAATATACTAAATATTTCCCTGTCCTTTTTAAGTTAAGAATGGTCTCCTTATCCCTGAAAGTGTGTCCCCGTCCTTAGTGCTGATATGTTGCGATCATCTCTGACCTTGGTTCTGAACACGTTTCACTTTCGATTGCCCAGAATCCGGTGCCCCCTCAATGGCGTTGAACACATTTTTATGACCCACTCAGAATTGAGCAATGAATTACTATACTGGCAATTTTTATGAGTACCACATTATTGAGCCGGCCCGCTTTAACACTGGAAAACGATTAGTCTTTATTTAAAACTGTTTGATATTCCTGAAGTTATCTATGAATTTTTGTGTCTGCCACCAGCTGTACGAGTTCTTCACTCACTGCCGAGAGCTGGGTGTTCTGGCCATGGTTCATGCCGAGAACGGAGACCTGGTAGCCGAGGTTAGACACTTCCCAGTTCACCTCCACAGCTTGTACAACTGTACTAACTGCTCAAAACATCCCAAAACATGTGCGTGTAGTTCATCTCTTAAAGTGATGACACATAATGCTGATATACATTGAAGACATGTCTACCTCATTTTCCCTGAAGGCTCATGCCTGCTCATGCTCTTAAAAGCCCATTGTGCAACATCAGGACGATGTAGAAAGTAGATTTTCCCGTCATTTCTTTACATATTGAGTGAAATCAACCCTATAGCATGGCATAACATAAAAATTGTTCTCAATAATATTTTCAATTTTGGGGCCAAAATGTTACATAGTGGGCCTTTAATGTATTGCTTAGATCATGTCCATACCACCTTTAGAGTATTTTGTCATGTCCATAACACCTTTATCTGCCACAAGATGACGAAGAAGATGCTTGGGATGGGGATCAGAGGACCGGAGGGTCACGTGCTCAGCAGACCTGAGGAGGTGAGTTCTATTTCACACGCTATTCGATCCCTCGTGCATCCGTATCTTTCCACTTCAAATAAGTGGCTATCTTCATAACTATTTTCTCGTCCTTATTATAGCTCGAATCGGAGGCTGCACAACGTGCCATCGCAATCGCCAACCGGGTAGGTCATCTCAACATTTTGGTGTAAAATAAAGTGTTCCTTTTCTTTTATGCAATGGTGCTTAGAAATACTAAATATTTCCCTGTCCCTGGACGAATTTGCGTTTTTAAAGAATGCCCTCCTTATCCTCAGTGTGTCCCTGTCCTTAGTGCTGAACGTGTTGAGGTAGCAATGATGTCTTCTCTGTCCTTGGTGCTGAACACGTTTCACTTTCGATTTCCCAATGTGTTAAACACGTTTTGAGGTCCTTCTCAGAAATCTACGATTGCATGTGCGTGACAATAGAGTATGCACAGAATCAGCAGGAACTTCACAATAGTGAATAAAACAAACTTCAAATTCACAACAACTCTTAAATACTTAATGGAGGTGTGAAATCCCCGATTTCTTATGAGTTTTTTGTTAGACTGATCAACTTCGTGAAAAAAAGAACGAAGATGGCATGTCTTATACCGGTATTTGTGTGGTCGGCAGGTAAACTGCCCGATCTACATCACCCGCGTCATGAGCACGAGCGCTGGTGACGTCATCGCGGCTGCCAGAAAACGCGGGAATGTGGTGTTCGGGGAGCCGACAGCGGCCGGGCTGGGGACGGACGGGTCGCACTGCTGGGACAAGAACTGGAAGGTTGCGGCGGCTCACGTGACCGACCCGCCTCTCCGACCTGACCCCTCCACACCGGACCACCTCATGGACCTGCTGGCAAAGTGAGTAAGACGTGAGAAGTATCAACCATGTTTTTCCGAGTAATATCTATTGAAAAATCGTGAAAAATATCGAGAATGTTTTTTTCCGAGTAAGATCTATTGAAAAATCGTAAAAAAAAATACCAGCAGTAATTTTTCCCAGTAGGATCTATCAAAAAATCGTGAAATATATCGTCCATGGTTTTTACCAGTAACATCTATTGACAAATCTAGTATGATTAGCACATGAATGTTGAAGGTAATGATATGAAAACTCTGAATCATGACAGGATTCATATCCCATAAAATTTCTTACCGTCGTAATTGTGCTGTTTTGTACCACATAGCGTGAAGATGACATCGTTATAGGTCTGGCATTTTGCTGCTTTGCATTTCGTAGAACGCGGTTACAGGATTTGAACTTGAAAAGAATGATTTGAAACCCCGCCCTCTCCTTTTTCCAGTGGTGACCTCCAGATAGTGGGGTCAGACAACCGCACCTTCACGACCTCCCAAAAGGCTGTCGGGAAGGACGACTTCAGTAAGATCCCGTGCGGAGTGAACGGGGTAGAGGACAGAATGTCGGTCATCTGGGAACGGGGTGTGGTCAGTATATTGTCAGAACAAAGCTGAAACCACAGATGTGTGTCCCTGTCCATTATTAGTGCAGAACGTGCTGTTGTGAATGTGTCTCCTCTGTCCTTGGTGCTGAACGTGTTTCACTTTCGATGATCTATAATCCAGCACTCTCTCAATGGTATTAGATACATTTTCAGGACGGTCTCAGAAATGAGTAATGAATTATAACCCCTAAATGAGTTGTGAGCCATAAACAAAGGCTTCCTAATGTGTTGACGAACATATTGATGGTGTTGCATGTATACTTTGTCAGGTTTCTGGAAAGATGGATGAGAACCGGTTTGTGGCAGTTACCAGCACCAATGCTGCCAAGATCTTCAACATGTACCCAAAGAAGGTAAATAGTCTTGTAGCACACAGACTTTTTTCCTTTGGCTGCTCACCGATTTTATTTCCTACCTTTCTGCTTTATCTTTATAGATGATTTTATTTCCAATAAAAGATTAATCTGTCCTTTTGTCTTAGACTTCTTTTCCATTGTTTCTTCTTTCAATCATACTTCCTTTTATCGAATGATCAGCAGAATAAAGACACATGTATCTACATTTTCTATAGGCTTATAAATGCTTAGGGCCATGTTCTTGCCTGAAATCTTTTTGTGTGCTATCCTTCCCCACAGGGCAGAATTGCTGAGGGCTCTGATGCTGATGTCATTATTTGGGACCCAGAAGCGACCAGAACCATCTCGGTTAGAACACACCATCAGGTAGGGGGCGTTCCAATCTATAAGCTAATGTGAGTTCCAAAGGATGTAACATGTTACTTGTGCTGCTTTACTGTCTAGTATAAGGTGTTTGGAAAAGAAAAGCTGTTAGCTGATGATAATCCATCAACATGAGAATCTTGATAGTTTTCATGAGAATGCACTTAGCTTTCTGTTCATATTAAAGTTGTAAAGGTGCAATACATGCAGAACCCATATGCAGCTTAGCTGGTTTTGGCCCCACCATACAACTGATAGGACATGAATGATAAGACATCAAAAGATGGAGATAACATATATCATGAAACTGCAACATGTATACATGACTGTAGGATGTTCCATGAAATGTTCTTTGCAGGCGGTTGATTTTAACGTGTTTGAGGGTCTGACGTGCCACGGTGTACCACTCTATACCATCTGTCAAGGGAAGATCGTCTGTGAAGACAGTGGTAGTGTGGTGAGTCATCTAAATCATCCAGAACTATCTACATATAAGTCAGTTCTTAAAGTACCTCAGGATCACCAAGAAGGTTCTATGAACCTCTTTGGAATCAAGCATTTCAATGTGCCACTGACTTCTGATTTCAAAATCCAAACATAATCTCACAATATACAGCTAGGATGACTCATTACTTTTCAGGTTTGTGTAGATGTCAGTTAAGTGTAATGATCTTATCAGAAGAGTCATAACAAATTTCCTACTTTTTGAGAATGAAGAGAAAATGTATTGCTTTTGTACATCAGGTACACGTGACACAGGGTGCAGGCAGCTGGGTGCCGCGGGACCGGCGCTGTGATCACGTCTTCAAACGCATCCATGCTCGTGAGAAGGTATGAGAATTAAGCATTATTATTTCTGTACCTCAAGGGAAGAAAGCCTTGTTTTGGTTTGTCTGTATGTCTGTGTGAGCATCTGAAGGTGTTGAATCTGCCATCTCTGATATTGTCTTTTGGACTGAGTCACAAATCAGTATGGGTAAGGGGATGAAGTCTGCTATCTCTGCCATAATAAACTCCCCAAGGATGTGAAGTATAGTTTTTTGTTTGTCCATATTTGTATATTTCTGCAGTGTAGTTTCTGTATGTTCTGCACTTACCATCTGAAAGATGAAGTCTACTATCTCTGATTGCAGCATTAACTGATCCTGGTTGCCGTTGTTCCATCGCTGTTGTAGCTCCGTGTTCCGAAGCCCGTGGAGCGAGAGCCGTACGAGGGTTCAGTGGCGAAGGCTGAACCTGAGGATACTCTGAAGGTTGCTCAGCCCTCCAAACCAACCATGGAGGAGGTCACCACCAGTACCGGTGTGCGAGACCTGCACAAGTCGGGATTCACACTCGCAGGTATGTTTTCAACAGTTTAGAACAGCCTTTTGCTCACTTCAAGTTTTAGCTACATAATACAAAATAAATCAAGCAACTAGATAAATTCTCTGAAGAGTCAGACGTTTCAGATAGCATCCACCATCTTTCATTAGTGACTGAGAATGAGTCTGAAGACAAGTGTAACCTGTATGTAAATGAGTATTTAGATTAAAACGTCTCACTCTTTTGAGAATTTATCTAGTTGCTTATTTTGCATTATATAATGTTGTACCTGGATGTCCATTAGTAACCTTCATCGACAAAGCTAATTTCCCGACTCACAGGATGGCATTATATTTAGTTTGCAGCCCATTAAGAATCACCTTTTGGGCTGCAGACAATATATTACATGCCATCTACCTTTGACCACTGTTGTCCAAATGCCATTGGGCAGTGAACTCTGAATGAATATATGATAATAATTACTTGTTGTCATGAATTGTTGTCGGTATAAAATATCTAGACCAGTTTGAAAATCCCTTCTGAACAAGCTATATGTTCCCTCATTATCTCTGTCCAGTTTCAGATCCAGGCACAATCCTTGATTCATCTGTTTGTGAGGTCACACCAACTTAATTTCTTTGTTCTCGGATTAATTACGGAAATCAATGGAGTTGGCGGGCAAATAAAAAAGAGAGACAGGCATCCTGAGAGATAGCCACAAAGTCAACATACCATGCTAGTTAACATTTCATTTAACTTATGGCTTCATTTGATACATGGACAAATTATAACAAGTTGGAAGACCAGGATTTTCTTCACACTGAGGGATTCATATTCTGAATTGTACACTTCAAATCGGCAAAGTAAATGAAGCATGCAGCAAATCCAAGAACAAAGAAACCAACGTTGCTGGTGTGACCTAACAACACTTCCTGGGCTCTGAAAGCCTATCAAGTCAGTGCAGGAACTTCTATCTAGTCCTCTGTCTTCACTCCCTTAACTGTCCCTCTTTTTTATTTTTCCTCTATAAATCACTGATGAGGCTGCAGTAGGGATTCCTCAGATACCAGACTTCAAAGTAACAAAACATTTGATCATGAACCCCCTGTCCCAGCCTCAATCATTTAACCCATCACATCATCCCCTAGTACATTTCACTAGAAGAAAATGGAGGAGTCGAACTTCAGTCACTAGTCACTTTTTCTCTGAGCACACTGATCTTGTATGATTATGTAGAACGCGGGATCAGAGATCTCCGCAAGTCTGGATTCAGCCTGTCAGGTTAGCGATCTGTACTGTTCTTCGTCTCCAGTCGATCACCAGTTTCTTTACATCCATCAGAATTACTGCACCTCAAGCCATTGTGAAGAACCATTGTTCTCAGTTTAGTATATATACCTGACTAGTAGTTTACATTCTTTAAGCCACAAAGTCTTGATTTTGTAGATTGCAAATTTGTCTAGCTTTTGTGTGCGAGAAGATGCATCATTACTTTCATGCCAGTAACAAGTAGCTGTCAATTCAACACCTGTTATAAGCCCTCTCTAAAGTACCAAAAGAAGAAAATTTGTTGACGTAGCCATAACACTATTGAAAAATTAGCATGCTTTATTAAAACATCCTATTGCAAAATGTAAAGGTTTTTTAACTCTGTGGCATCAGCTTTGGCATGTCATGGCTTTGCCTTTTTTCTAGAAAATGTTGTGTCTTTCGCTTAGGTGTTCACGGGAATGACAATTGTCTCTATAATGCCCATGCTCTGTGACTTTTTACTGCAATTCCACATTAGACCTTAGGTCCTCCTGTGTCAACAGGCACAATGGGCAGCAAGTTTCCATCTAGTTCTATTGGCCATTCCACCACTCTACTCTATATCATCTGTCATTCATAAAACACTGTTTCTGTTATGAATAAAGACACCTTATTTTTGAATTTTTCTGCTAGCTTTAGTTTGTAAGACAAGCATGCTGGTGACATGATAGACCATAATATTATGGAGCACTCCTGTTGACTGCATGGTAAATCCACATAGGGTTATCATGTTAGTGATGTCACACCACTTTGTGAAAAAGTGAACATTCAGTTTTTACTTTCACCTCTTTATGCCATTGGTTCTAAGACTTTTGCAAGCTGGAAGGTGAAATAGTCATTCACTCATATGAAATACCAGTAAGCATTAGGCCACAGCAAGTAATTTTTATGGATGACATCAGTGCGCGCATTGATTTTTGCCTGATTTCAGAAGAAAAAAAACAAGATTTTTTTTGCCTTCTGACGGTGGTCAACATGCTGAAAATGGGCAAATATGTCGTAAATGTCTATCGGTTCACACACCATCAGGGATGAAGCAAACGTGAGGCACAATTGCTTGCGTTTGATGACAAGTGTTGACAGTCTAAGGTGCTCCATTGCATATGAATGTCCAATGTAGTAGCTCCCATGATGGTACGACAAGCTCTTTTCTCCAATTTTTCTAGTTTGGAAATGTATACACATCTACATGGGCCTGTTGAATACAGGAATAAAAGACCTGTTGGTTGTGATATCATGTTTTGCCCCCTCAATTCTTGTTTGACAAGGTTTATAACGTCAAAATTTGAAAATGTAGGAATCTTGTTTTTTTTGGCCCGCCTTGTTTTTTTTCCGCCCTCTCGCATTAGATTTGGAGTCTGTGGAAGATGTGATCCATAAAATTTACTTGCTGGCCTTATTAAAAGAAACAGAAATCCTGTGATGGACCAAACTGCCATCAAAGGAGCCACAAAGTCAACATACCAGGCTGGTTGATGTTTCAGACCATGAGTTGTGAACTTTTGATTCATTGATAAAATCAGAAAACTGTAACAACTAGCTAGGTAAGACAAGGACTTTCTTCAACTGTTGGGGCTGATTCATATCTAAAATGGTAACCAGTTACAAGTGATTTTTTAAAAAATCCAATTAAGAAACAATAAGTGAGATTGGTGAGGCCTAATCAATAGTATTGATCCTAAACAATAGTATTGATGACAAACACCTTTGTTTTCTGCCTCAGGTGAGCAGGTTGATGACAACGTGCCACGCCGAACCGGTCAGCGTATCACCAAACCACCAGGGGGCAGCTCCAGCATTATCTTCTAAACTCTCAAAGTGTCCAGCCTCTTGTCAATGGAGTTTGAAAAAGCAGTATCCCTCTTTCCCCCATCTTGGTGCAAGTGGTATAGTCTGCACTCCACTCGAAATATCTTAATTTGTTGCAGTTGTGGAAAATTTCTCACAAGGTTCAAGAAAGGGTTAAGTCGAGTAATACGTGTATTACTTACTGTACTTCAGTACATACTACCTTCTTGATATAAATTAAAGGAATAAAAAACAGTAGGAAAGCGGTTTCAAAACATTTTGCAAACAAGGGCAGCATTGTTACATTTTATGACAATTTACCTTCTTGCACATTTTTCATCTTCAAACTAATATAATACACTAAGTCTTCGAAACATAATTCAGGATGAGCTGAAATGCTAGCATCTGTCTGCAGTTGTGTGGTGCCTAACGTTGCAACAGTCCTGTACTGTGCCACTAACACAGCGGACTATAGTGCAGTGTAACCAACAATGTAATGTTAGTAATATTGTTATCCAATATAATAGGATGTTTTCTTGTATAGCAAAGAAACAGGCATGTGTTGGCAGCTTGATAAAACAAGGGGACTAGTCATTAATACACATGGAGAGGGTCTGAGAAAAATACTTCTTGTAGCCAAACCTTTAACAAGTTTATTTCCTTAAAAAGATGGACAGCAGAAGCTACTTTTTCTGAACATGGACAATTTTCGTCAAATTGGAAGCTTAGTATATTTAAATCAATTAGAATGTTCCTTTCAGCATAAATATTTTTGCAAAAAAAGAAAGCCTGGACTTCTTCTTCTATAATTGATGGTCTATCCCCATGTAGCCATAGCTTTGGCTTGCGTTTTTTCCCTACCCCTTTCATGGGTTTAATGACATGTCTCTTAAAACAAGACAGTTGTTGATATTTGGTAAGATGGTGCCATTATTTTCTTTACTGAACATTGTACCAGGTGTACATTGCCATAATTCTGTTCAACCAAAGTTTTCTATGATTTGTGTCAATCCATAATAATTGGATGAAGATATTGACTGTCTTTCTCTCAACCAATCAAATGGCACAATGCCAGATGTATAACACATTTTGATTGGTTGGTTGTTGACTTGCGATGCCAAATTTGTCTGCTCATTGGTAGAAGTGCAACACAGTGTAGGTACCTGTTGTCTTGTTGCTAAGTGAGTTTTCCAGAATGTCCAAGTTTTTGGAAGGAAGGCAGACTAAGGTACAGTTAAATGCATGTTACTGTTGATTTGCAACGGACAAAGGAGTAGTAAGAGACAATTTAACGTGAAGATAAAGCTACTGTGATGCGCTTGGTCAACGTATTAAAGCCAGATAATTATACCCTAACTTCTGTCTGTGTTTCCTTCCAATAGTGTAACAGACAAAAGAAGATAGGTGATATAGACGCACTGAAGATGCCCCAGATACAATCCCCATACACTTGGCACAAAAAAGATCAGAGGGCTGTCCCTGATGCTGAATAAAAACACTTAGTAAAACTGGTGTCCCTGTCCTTGGTGCTGAACCACACCCAGGTGGTTATGTTACTGAAAACATTCAGAACACTGATCTTGCCCTTTTTTGTCACATCAATTCAGAATTTTGTCATTTTTGACTGCTTTAGAGGAGCAGAGACACGAAGAGATTAATAAAGATCAATTTACAATAACTACATTTCTGCTGCCTAAAAGAATGACAGCAAGAAACATTTTCTTTCGAGATTTTCTAATCATTCACATATTAGTACAACTGTAGCAACTATTTACTGTAAATTTATTTACTTTCACAGTGTTTTTATTTTGTGGTAGGAGGGAAAACGAGGTTTTCACTGTATTTTAAATTTGCAATTGAAACAATTCTGTAATTTAGTAGTCATACAGGGGATCGAGACTTTATTGTATGAGTCAAAATGATGTGAAAAGTCTTTGATCAAACCTTTAGTTTTGCCAATATTTGATATCTTCAGATCTGCAAAATAATGTGAACTTAGCATGATTCTCATTTGGCTGCTGAAATAAGGATGTATTGAATCCTGGTCTGGGACTGGGAACCCTGCAGGTTTTTTCCTGTGTGGTGGTATGTCCTCTATTCTACTTGGGCTTGGGACACCCAGCCACTGTAGTCTCCATGTACTTCATATCTGCAAGAAATGATGTTGCAGGACTTAAACTGGTACAGTAATTTTACAACCTGTGATGTGTTAAAACATTTTAAATTGACACAACCATTTTTGGGATAGCAAGATACTAGTAGTTAAATTTTGATAACTCTGGTACTTGATGGCATGACTGTTTCTTGTTTTTTTTTCTGAGCTGGTATTACAATGTAGATACTTATTAGTACATCCACCAATTATACTCACTCAGGCCCTTCACGAATCCCACCAGGTTCTTGTAGTTCTGCCCGTCATCACAGTATGCCCCGGCAATCTGGGAGATGGAGAAGGCATGAAGAGTGGTGCCCAGGGGATGGATGGACGGATTCATGTCATCCATCAGGACAAAGTTCAGGGTGTCGTTGTAATGGTGCACCAAGGTCATGTGCACACCCTGTGTAGAAACAGTTTAATGTTGATGAATCAGACTTATTAGCTCTATGTCTGTAAGTTTTGTTTTCAATGTGTCTGTATGTTTGCTTGTGTTTCTGTAGTTATTTCCACCTGCTAGGCACATCGGGGAAACTGGCAGGAAGTTAAGAAAGGCCTCAGAAAGGTCCCAGAAAAGCTTATCTCATTTCCTGTCTTCATTTTCCTGTTTGTTGCCTTTTGGAATAGGCCTACACAGGGTAATAGAGATATTTTTCAATTGAAAGTACCTGAAGGATGAAAGATGCTGAGATATTGTAGGGCCTCAGGTCATCACCTCCATTGTAGCGGTACCTGCCATCAGCACCACCTAGCAGCCCATGGTGGAACAACAACTTCATTCACATACTGTAATCACTTTATGTTTGTGGTAGCAAAAGTTCACGATCAATTCAACTGATCACTTCATTAACATGTTTATAGTGTGTTTAGTCTGTTTTTACAACCTGAAGAATTACAGTCGTACTCACCATTCTTGAGGCCCATCATGATCTTGTTGTAGGCAGCTTCACTGGTCACTCCATCTTAAAAGTTAAAACACCAGAAAGAAAAGTTTGCTTCCTTAATGATTTATTTATACAATGTTTGGATGACCAAAGTAGAAAGTGCTGAAGGCCAGAGAAACTCAGAGTGGAGCATGCTCTTTGGGAAATTTCCATGCAACCCTCTGAATCTTCCATTATTTCCGGCATTTCGAGAGGCATATTTCAACTCAAAAGTACTGAAATCCGGTGTCACTATACACATATCCACTCTGACCATATACTTTTATTGTTTTATGCTTGTTGTGCATGTTACTTAGAAGTTTTGATCCAATGTTATTGTTAACATTCTGACAAGAATACACTGAACGCCCCTCAACACAGGTAAAGGCATTAACCACAAAACAGGACATCCAAAAGTGGCTAACAGCCCTCTGGCAGAAATGTTGTGTCATCCCCATTTTACCACATCTGATGGACTAAACCGAAGCTTCTCAACTAGTATTCTAAGTATAACATATCATTGTATAATACAGTATATAACTTAATATCAATTACAATGGCTTCCTTTCTTTATTGCAAACTGAAATCCTCGTTGAAACATCAGTAACATCATGGATGAGAATCTTACCAAAATTAAAGGACAAAGAGCAGCAGGCATTTCCTGGAGTTGAGAAACATACAAAGACTTGTTTAACTGCATATTACAAGATATAATCATACAACAACAGGAGTCTATTATAAAGTTAGTATGTAACCTGCAAGATAGACGTCATCATTTATGATTAACGTGTTAAGTACATTAATTTTATTATTGCAACATTTATTAACAATACACGGTGGTGACACATCGAAGTCATTGATTTATTTTGACTTGTACATAATATGTTAAGTCATAACATTGTAAAGTTTTGACAATAATAAAAAACCCGGCCCCAATCCATCAATCAACCGAAGGAGCTCGACCTGTACTGTAATACAATTAGCCTAACACAGGTCAATCATCCTTTAAATTGGTGTCAAATTACCGCATGTGCCACAGTCTGGCCTATCACAGTCAGGAGCCTGGCACCCCCACACAGCCACCAGTGTCACACCCAGGAGAAAGACAACCTTCTTCATGTTGGAGCTCCACACACTACAAAATGTCGAGAACACTGTGATCTCTGCCCATCACATGAACACAACGTGTGCACTTTAATCGGTCACGCCTCTCGGTGTTGTTGTTTACTGAGCAAGAGGTCAATGTCCGAGGTGTCACAAAACCAGGTAAACAGTGATAAACTGCGTCAGATTCTCGTTTTGAGAATCAAGACAAACTAGAAAGAGCAAATGCCGTATATCTCAACGGCCAAAATATTTATAATCCTGCTAACATTCCCAGCATTTCTATTACACACTTCCAAAAGTTCCCGCGTTGTGAAACCTTCGCAGGTGAAAAATGACCTAGTTTTATTGATTGGGAACATTTCATTCTCCAGTGGGGTGACAATTTAAAATCATGACATATTTTTACCGCTTTTTATGATAAAACTCGTACAAAGACAACCTAAATATGTTATCTAAAATCAGTAATTTGCTTTTATATACTAAGACTATCAGAAAAAGAAGGTGAAGTGTTTACATTGGTCGAAGATTTTCGCAAACCTCCCTAAAATTTACAATTATAGACTATTCTTACCCAGAGTACCGTGCGCCAAGGTCACGTGGTTCTATGTTTTTCCAAAGATGGTGGAAAGGACAGGCGGGCTTCGGCCTACGTTCCTGTTTATTCTTCTTTTCTGCGTCCAGACTGTGGTGTTCGCACAGCCCGAGGTGATCGGCCTGGCCCCCGTCGACCTTACGGCCACCACGGTCGACGGCAGGGCCCAGGTGGTAGGGGAAGTGCCCACGAAGCTCCGAGTGTTCGGCTCCAACCTGACGCGATCAACTTGGCTGTCCTTCGCCAAGAGACCCGACGTGAAGGGAGCACCGTGCAACGACTGGCGAAAATCGGAACCCTTCCCTCTCCTTCCCGAGGACTTCTCTGACACTGTGGCCCTTGTCAGCGTCACGGTCAAGTTACTTGAGCAAGGTGAGGTGTACTTCTTATGCGTCAAGGATGAAGACGATCCACTCGAGCCTTGGTTCTACCAGGGGAACTCCACGTCCCTTCAGCTGACCACAGAAGCAGAGGAAGTCGAGTCCACCCTCCTACCTCTGTGGCTCCAGGTAATCTTCATCATCATTCTCCTGTCCTTGTCCGGCCTGTTCAGCGGACTGAACCTCGGCCTGATGGCCCTGGACCCCACAGAGTTAAAGATCGTGCAAAATGTCGGGAACGAAAAAGAGCGGGAATATGCACGGAAGATAGCCCCTTTGAGAGCTCATGGCAACTTGTTACTGTGTACTCTGCTTCTGGGTAACGTGTTGGTGAACAACACCTTGACTATTTTGCTTGATGACCTCTCATCTGGGCTTATAGCTGTGATCGGTGCGACCGCGGGGATTGTCGTGTTTGGAGAGATCGTGCCCCAGTCAGTGTGCTCTCGCCACGGTCTTGCCGTTGGTGCAAGAACTATATGGATCACTAAGTTCTTCATGTTTCTGACATTACCCGTGGCGTATCCCATCAGTAAGGTGCTGGACTGGGTACTTGGACAGGAGATCGGTACGGTCTACAGCCGAGAAAAACTCCTTGAGCTGATGAAGATGCAACATCAGTTCCAAGAGATCGAGAAACACGAGATAAACATCATCTCGGGCGCGCTTGAACTGCGACAGAAAACTGTGACGGACATTATGACTCCATCGGAACAGTGCTTCATGCTGGACATTGAGGCCATCCTGGACTTCGACACAATGTCAGAGATCATGAAGCAGGGTTTTACGCGTATCCCCGTGTACGAGGGAGAGCGTGACAACATTACCGCCCTGCTGTTTGTGAAAGACCTGGCCTTCGTGGACCCCGACGACTGCACGCCCCTCAAGACCATCATCAAATTCTACAACCACCAACTAACGTGGACGTTTGCAGACACCACGCTAGATGTCATGTTGGAAGAATTTAGGAAAGGTAATATTTCTACCATTCACGTGTATGGTACAGTATATATATATTTATGCCATAGCTAGGCTGCGATAACATTTGATTCGGATGTTCCGGCCTGTGCGATAACTTCCCATATCACACAGGGTTCTAACAGTTATCACACGGGCTTCCAAAAGTTCTATAGGCATAGAATGATTAGAGCACATGCCACGTGCGCCGCATGTGCCTTTTTAGACAATTCAAATACTGGATTCGGATGTTGGAATTTATGTTGTACAATTTTTTGTTTAGGGACACTAAATTTTCTAAACTATGAAATGTGTTTTCTCGGGTGGGTATGACATAAATTTATAGATCTATAGATACAGTACATACACACACACACATACATATATGCATACATACATACATATGTTTCGGGCTGGAACTACTTTTTTTTCTGCATGTCACCATATATATATATATATATATAATATTTCTAGCCAGGCAGTATGTGTACTCCCTGACCTTCTCATGTATTGGCTTGATCACATCATCTACATGCTGGTTTGTCCGACCTTAATGCAGGGATGATGACAATGGTTAGCTGGAGACCTTAATTATAGAGATGGTACGGTAGATGAATGCAGGGATGGAAATTCATTTCTGGGAATTGGTAGTACGCTGGTGCACCTAACCTAAAACTTTAGGTGCAGAACATAATACAATGTATAAGGTAGAAAATTTGTTTGTGTGACTGTTACTTACACCATTATCCAGAGTTGGAGCAACAAGATATGATGATGATAGGATATAATAATGTCAATCACAATTATTTGACATGTATGTTGAAACAGAGCCAGTATATACAGTATGATTATGTTGTATGTCATATAATAATTAAGTGTCTTAACTGTCTTTGTTGGTATAGATATATATAGTATGTATCTATATAATGTATGTCATGCAGATGTTTCAGACTAGTTGATTGGCAGGCCACGGGTTGGGAGGGGGGTGATATATATGTCTGACATGCCAGTGGTATGGACCTGGATAATAAAGTATTTGGTCTGTCAGCGAATACATCTGTAATCCATGATATTCAGTTGCCCGTGTGAATTCAAATCAAGGGCTACACATTAACCATCTGGAAATATACTTTCACTCACTCACTATTCTGGCTTCTCAAATCTAGAAATTTCAGCAGTGGTTTTATTTTGCAGTAGGAGGCAGGAGGGAAGGGGAGGTTTTTACAGTGTTTTAAGTTTGGAGTGGAAACAATTTTGTAGTACAGTACTCAGTCAGTAGTCTTACAAGGAAGACATTTGCAGTGTCATGAATTCGTGGTGGAGAGGTCACCGCAAAAACAAACCACCTTGAAAGTTTCACAATAAACATTACATTTGTACTTGTCACTTGGATGATATAAGGGCAAACAGGAAAGCGAAAATGTTTCTTTTACCTGTCAATGCATCTTTTTTGTGAGCTAAAATGCAAATCTGGTGGCCTAATTGAATTCACATAAGTACAAATGTAGGACAGTTATAACTTATGTCAGTACATTATTGACCATTGCCAGACTCAAGTTAAATGACTTGTCAAAGTTGAAAGGGCTTGAGCATTAATGAATTGATGAATGTTATTCCACATATACTTTTGCATTACAGAGCTTGCAATACCCACCTGCAACCTGCCAACCTTCCAAAATACAAGTCAATTTTCTGACAACTTGCCACATTGCTGGTAACACTCAAGTATTTTGAGCCCTGTATTGCCAGTATGTCCGACTTTAGACTGACGACGGTATATGATCGCACGACAATCGTTGTGGGCGACGGCTGACTTTAGACACGGGCAGGCAGCGTGGCGGACACCCGCAGCGCAGGCTAGCGCACGTATGACCCTCATTGACATATGTTTTTTGGCCTTTCGGTAGCGATACTTCAGGTCTCTCATTTTTGTTCTAATCTGTTGTGCAGTGCGGTCAAAACCCTCATGGCGCATACCATCCACCAACTTCTTCACCGCTTTCTTGTTCCTCGCCGTCTCGAGTTGGGAGAGAACGCGCTGATCTCCCCACAAACCCAGCAAACAGCGCGTCTCCTCATCGCTCCAAATCTTCCCACGGCCTTCTGCCATGGCCTTGTGCTCCAATACTTGTCAAAATAGTCCAAAAAAGGCTTGAACAAAAAGAAAAAACAACACAGGAAAATGGCGCGGGTTTCTTCGTGTGGCGACGTGCTTGGACAGGAAGTAGCGCTAGCGGGCTTATTTGCATATGACCCATGACCTCCCACTTCCTTCGCCGGCGACGGTTCACTTTATACGGGGGAAACTGCGTGTCGGACCCCCCGCTGAAGGATCGCACGATAGGGTCCGAGGTGGTAGTGACGACGATTCGAGGATTACCGTCGTGCGACTATTTTGATCGTGTTTAGACGGTGATAAAATACCGTCGCCGGCAACATCTTGACGATAAACATTCGTACGACTATCGAACCGTCGTCAGTCTAAAGTGCCCCTTAGTGCAAAAGCAGTGGATGGCTGGATTAATTTACAACCAAACCTGTCAGTTATACCTCTTCATATTACACATGTCATCCTTTAATTAGAGCCTCTATCCATCCGGGATCTCTATAGTCCATGTACCATCTCGGTTATCAATGGCAGGAAAATTAAACTCTGAGGCTTGAGTTGACAAGCCATCTTTGTTTCATCTCCTCCTCTGGGACCAACATAATGCATTCAAACTGTTTAAAACTGTGGATCTGTATGATGTCTCGGTTAGTCTTTTTACATGTACGTGACGTCGTCCCTCAGTGTCCCTATTCTTGAAGCTGGTGACAGAGATGTTGTCTGTTCTGCTTCTTTCTGTGTAGTGTGTAACAACCCCAATGGGGTAGAACTATTGGGGGGGGGGGGTTACGTGGTTCTTGTAATTATTCTTCTCATTTCTTTGATAATCTTATTTATAATTTGTTATAAACAATATGTGGAATTTAATAGTAAAGTTCATCCATAGCGTTATGTACATGTCAAAAGAAGACGTACAGTGTCCGCAGAAGCTTGCTGTGATGACAGATGAGACATGTAGTAGGACACGGTAGCGCTTGCCTAACAGGTGTGTTTGACGTCAACCCTATTGATCCAAGGAGAAGGTGCCAAGAGCAGTTCTCCGGCACATAAAGAGAAAATGGCCCTTTTTATTAACCAGTGTCTGGCAATGTCAATAAGGACCTCTTGGTAGAATTGGGTAGAAACCAGCCTGTCTATGGCAGCTGGCACTGAGTGTGGAAATCATTGTTTTTTCCTTAGTGCCTTTTTAGCCAATAACAGCTGCATTCAACCCTTCATGATTATAGCTTTGCTTTAAATCTAGTTTGGGCCAATACTGTTATTAAAGTCCTCTTTCAGTCAGTCTTCCTGTATCTTCATGGTTTCATATTATCCTGGTTAGTAAAGGGTTAGTGAATGATGGTACTGGTAGTGCCAGGGACAGTGAAAGAATAGAAAATCTCTCAAAATTAGATCCTTAGATGGTTAGATCCTGGGAGCCAGTGCATTATGCACACTTCCATTTGGTCTCCTTTCACACCTAAAATTGCTGTGTATTCAATTTGGCTGCATATATGTATCTCCTGGGTTCAGTGTAAAGCCTTTGATAAATGGATAGTTTATCCCTAAGTGACCTCTTCTAGCATGAATATTTACCATTAGGTAGAAAAGTGTCGATATATTTCCTTACAGTGACTGTGAGCTTAGCTATAAACTTCAGGGTTGTAGAAATTTTTTACTGTATGAGGCAACAATGAAAGGAGCTGTTTCTTTTTAAATCATTGGTAATAGTTAAAAGGTAAACTAATTATATAAAAGTTAACCCAAAAATACATGCAAACTTTGTCAATATCTCAATATCTCAATATACATGTACTGAATTTAGAATACATAAGAGATCCATGCCAAATATTGCAGCTATCTATTCTTATTTATAAGTTATCGGATAATGAAACATTGGTGATTGATGTAGGTTATATAAATCAATAATTACATTGAAATTGTGAACATTGCATTTTAAGGTTGATCTATTATTAAAAAAGAACAAGGACCAGATGGGTCAGGTAACACACACACACATACATGCAGACAAACACACAGACAGATAAGCCCAAAACAATACTTCAGTCCCTTATACATATGTAAAAAATGATATACAATGTATATATAAATGATACATGTCTGTAGATTGAATCCTTGTGTTGTCTTGCAGGTCACTCGCACATGGCGTTTGTTCAGCGTGTTAACAGCGAGGGAGAAGGGGACCCGTTCTACGAGATGATCGGTGTGGTCACGCTGGAAGACGTTATTGAAGAAATTATCAAGGCCGAAATCGTGGATGAAACCGACATCTACAGTGAGTACATTTTTCCACCTGAACAGGTATAATAGAAGAACTATTTGGAGATCAGACTTGCAAATTACCACATGATCTATAGAGGTATGTATTTTTATACATGCATAATTTCCTACCATAACTGGAAATGGGTCGGGACAAGTCCTTAATGAAGTACCCTTCTACATAAGCCAGTCAAAACTAACCCAACAATGCCCGAACTAACTGAAAGAACGAACACAAACATTTAGAGTCAAATAGGTTCCACCTGCAGGACTGATTTGGTGCATTATGACACTCATAGAGTGCTGAAGGTTAAGTCATCACCAACAACATACATTTGACTGTTTTACAAACAGCAACAGTTCATGAAGCAGGAGTTAAGGAAAGGTTTCATTTTTATCTTAATAATAATCTTATTCCAGAATTTTGTTGCTTGTTTGAAAAATCCTCCATTCCACCCTAGGAAAAAGTAATGAGATATTTCTTTAAACACTGTCTGCATTTGCATGGATTCTTTTTTAATTGGCATTTATAAAATGATCATTATTCCTCGTTATTCCATAACACTAGTAGAGCAACCTTAGCTGTTTGTATACATTGTACCAGCAAATAAATTAAAGTAAAAAAAAAAAACACTGTCTTAGTGGTGACAATAATGATCTATCACTCCTATTCCTCCATAAGTACCTACATTCCACAACATCAACAAAAATGATGAATCACTGGAAAAATGGAAATGCAATTACAGGGGAAATAGAGACGGTGGATAGATATCATTCACTATTATTATGTTCCAGACCATTTCTGCACATTAATCATCCACTAGTGCCTGATGGTTTTCCTCTCGGAGTCGGACATGTGTCCTTGAAGTGTTCTTGACCTGACAGAGATAAAGATATAGATAGAAGACAACTGTATTGTCATGATGATAATAATATCCATTGTTCAGTGGCTGCACAATACTATAATTCCTTTGAAGATCTGTATGTATCATGGTTTTGTACTCTGATGGATTGGCTGTACCCTCATGTATTATTCAACTGAAGTTTGGCTTTCTGAGTGGAGTTGTTCGTCTGTAAACACTACTGAATAATCATCATCATTCTTCTGCACTGTTGGCATTGTTATGGTGCTGTCTTACTGAATTAGTGTTGTTATTACCGTACATAATGAAGCCAAGTGACACGTTCAATATGCAATGCAAGATATTTGATGTGTGCAAAATATGATGAAATATGCAGAAGACAAATGAGAACTTACTGCTGCTATCAAGTATTTTTACTATAAAATGACAGCTACTTGACGTTTGCATTTGAGACTATACTTCTAACATGGCTTAAAATATTACTGCAGTACAATTTTAAACTTAGTCTAGTTGTGCAGTATTTTTACTACACTGGTGTAATCCTTTAACTTTTTAAGTGGGCTTAATATAGTTCTTATTTTCTACTGACTCTTCTTTCTTGTTGATGTATAGCATATCATAACACCCTTGAGAAGCCAAAGCCATTATAAGTAATGACTGAGAGTATCTGTGTGAATCTGTCCCATATCAGTAGGTTATGAAGAGGAGTTTGTGATTTGTGTGTAGCAATTCTACCATGGATGAGTTACTTGTTGATGGGAGATCAGCTTGGGTCAAGTGTAGGAAGCAGCCAAATTAGCTTACCTGTCATCATGCATTACAATTGTTACCTCAATGTACAGAGGTTTTGTTTGTGTGCTTGTGCTTTGTTGACTACATATGTTGTCATCGTGAATATGCACATCATGGGTATGCACATCATGTCTGAATTAATTGTCAGGTTTTAAATAGAAAACACTCATGTAAGGTGTGATGAATTGGGGACAACTGTACCACTTTATTGATTAATCAATCTTGAATGAGATCCACAATGTTTAGTATTGCTGACTTGTGTTTATTTTATGCTTCTTGGCACCAAGAAAAAAATGTTGTAAATGGGAATTCAGCACATGGAAGAGATATATTCTTTGAAAATGTTCCAGCACAATTCCACATGTTAAAATATCAAATTTAAGGTCATCATGCCATTGCTATGATATTATCTGGTTGCCACGGGTTATAATTGTGGTAAGGGGCAAATTTTTGGATAACAGTCATTTCAGCATGATTGAAATACTGTATCTTAATAAGTATCAATCATCATGTACTGCAAGTAGAAAGATTTCTTAAAGATATTGTGTATTAAATGTGCATAAGTAAATTTCACAGTACAATTCATAACTTGAAATGTTTTTCTTCTACGAAACATTAAACTTCCAAAAGAAAAAGAAATCCTCATACCTTGATAATGAAAATTCTGTGCATTGTCTTATGACTAACTGTTGACTTTGTTTCAGTTGACAACAAGTTCCAGAACAAAGTTCCGAACCGCCGTGCGCTACAAGATTTCTCAGCCTTCCGCCCTGCCGACGAGAAGCCCAAGATCTCCCCTCAGCTCATGCTGGCATCGTACCAGTACATGGCAACCTGTAAGTCAACTGTACAATGTATCTTACAATAAACAAACAAACCTCACAGCTCATTCATGTCCAGTACATGGCAACCTGTAAGTCAACTTAGAACCTCAGTCATGAGGAGGGATCAGTAAATGAACTTTCCCTTGGAACACATTGTTAGCCATTAAAAGCAATCACTTCAAAACACATTCACCTGAATTTCAAACCTCAAGTCTTTACCCCCACTGCAGAACTGGATTTGTCAGGATTAAATTTGTTTAGGTACAAAAAGTGGGAGGTCAACTTGGGCATTGTAAAGAGGGACAGCAAAAATATTGAAATGACACCCCCAATCCAGTCAGGCCAATGAGAAAGCAGGGCCATTTCATTTAGGAATCCTACAAACTCACACTCGACAGTTATTGTCATAAATATGACTGTCTTGGTTTGGAGCATGACTTGATGTATGAAAAATAAGATTGTATTGATTTAATTTGCTTATCATGGAGGTTCCCAAACATCTGGCGATCGGCTCGGGAATCGCTCAAGGGGGAATAAAGGTCAAAATCAATGAAACAGTCTGCCGGGGTCTGTGGTATACAATCATGAAATACAATAATGGAAAAGATCAAACCTCTCGGTATGTGTAGCTGTGTGTAGTCCAGGTCAATACTGCAAATAAAATCCACCTAGACCTATAACTTATATGGTTAGGTGCAGGAAGACATCCGCAATACCTGCACTAACATGCAAGTACAGGTGGTATTTCCAGCCCTGAAAGTGAGATAGTCAGTGTCCCATCCAGATTATGTTTCCATTTTGAGTCATTTAAGGTGATATATCTGATCCTGTTTTGCCATCTTGCCCCAGTAGCTGGCCTACTATGTGTTTTATTCTTAGGAACTGTAATCATCCATCTGTGTAATTTTACAAATTACAATGTGTATAAATCATGCCACTTGTCCATATTGGTAGCTAAGACAAAAAGAATTTTGTCAGGAGTGCATTGTAAAAGATATTATCTAGCCTCATATCTTACAGTTAATTCCTTTCTTTAATGTCTTTGCCATTAATTTCACAATGTTGTGAAGAGTGTGCGTATGTTGGGTTATGAAGTATCAGTATCTGATATCTAATATGGGAAATGGTTACCTTGGCAGAAATCCAGTTCTATTTGAAGGTCATTTACATACATGTAGAGGTTAGAACTGCATTAAATGAGGCATCTACATTGTAGATTACAGCAGATGAAAAAGCCATGCCGGGAGTCCTTGCTGAGTTAATTACACTGCTTGATTGACCTGCTGTAATTTTGATATTAGAGGCATGATATCAGTAATGATTTGGAAGCAGGCCTGATCAGTATTCCGAGCCCTATCCCTGTCATGAATGGATAGACGCAGACATTATTTTGCAGTAATCATCAATTTAGTAGCATAGCTAGGCTTGAATTGTGTTGGTTGATTTGCTGCAAGTGATGAAGATTGAATTGGAGAACAGTGAAGTGTAAACTAAGGTAGACACAAAACAGTGGAATGGGAAACATTCATGCAGTTGTGACAGTATTGATGATTGGAGGAAGCTTAATTGATTGTAGAAGAAGCAGCCACTCTTCAGCCCCCCAGTAGCAGTGGTTTGGGTTTATTTTTCATTTTTTTTCTTCTCTGAGATTTTGCAGTAAAATTTTCTGGCTCAATTCTGAGCTGGTATTGGATACTTTGCAGTTGGTAGTGTTGGTACGTCCACCAGTTTATCAGTAATTTTGCATTGTCACAATATTTGTCATCTGTCTTCGAGTGACATCCAATGTGTATATTATCATTCCCCGCAGCGATAGACTTGTTCAAGCCGGAGCTGATCTCAGAGACCGTCCTGCGGCGGATGCTCCAGCAGGATGTCGTGGTGGACCTGAAGGTCAAGGTTGGTGTTTTTCTTTTGTTTTGCACATATGCCTTTAGGCAGCACAAGTTGCGTAAGACTGGACTGTAAGGCTTGAACCACTCACACTAGGATGGACCCCTACTCTTTATGATAAGTGTGGTAGGATCTTAAACATACTCAAGGTGTGGCTCTTCTCAAACACAAGGCCTCCAGCGTCACATCCCAACCGAGGGACGTCCTTATCTGAAGTGACATGCAGGTACCTTGGTCGAAATACAAGTTTAAAGTGCCTTTCCCAGTGACACTAAATATATTGGGGCCTATTAGTATTTGAACCTTTAGATTCTAAGTCAATAATCGTAACCACAAGACTACCGTATCACCTTGCAGGTGGAGCAGAAGGACTCCACATCCAACAACATCTACACTAACGGCAAGCCGGCCGACTACTTCGTGCTGATCCTGCAGGGCCGAGTGGAGGTACGGGCGGGGAAGGAGGGACTGACGTATGAGACTGGGCCTTTCACGCATTTTGGCGAGGCTGCCATTGTCGCTTCTGGTAAGTAAATTGTTGAACTTGATCACCAGTATACTGCTTCTGAGAAATAGTCAATTAATGATGTTTAAATGGGAACAGACTATTTTGCAGGGAAGCCATCAGACTGGATCTTTAATGGATGGATTCTAGGCTAGGGTGGATGTATTCTACTTAGAATGCTCGTGGAGATACATGTACTTCTAAGCATAAAGATTTAATTAAGTGCTGGCAAATCTGGAATCTGAAACAGTCACACTTTCTGTTGTAACACTCCTTTTTTTTTCCTTCTTAATTCCTGCTTACCCTATTCAGAGCATACAGGTATGTTATATGTGATTGATGTTGACAAATACATTTTGCTGTAAATAGCCTTTTTACACCCTATAGGTTAATACGTTTCTGTTTTTGGTCTTTAGGTCTTTGTAGAATATTTCAATATGAAAACTGAGAAAACCAAGCAAAACATTGTTTTACATCATGACTTAAATCTTCATGCCTTGATGATCATTACCATTTCTAAGCTATTAAAGTTTTATAGGTACATTTTGTACTTGTAATGTGGGATGTACATGTAATGGCTACATGATAAAACTGCACTGTGAGTAAAACACCACCTCTCCTCAGTTATAACAGAGTTGTGCTTGGGAAGGATGACATGATCGTTCAAATAATTTTTGATGGTATCAGTTATTTTTTGTACACTTTCCCTTTCACATTAATGTTGTCCAGGAAATCCATTTAGATGTCTTGTGTAATTACAAAACCTTTTGCCCCTTTTGTGCATGACAAAAAGTACGTCTTTATGTAAACCGAACATGATTTTTTCATCAAATCTTTCCACTGTTCAGAATTGGTCAGGATTACTTGTAACTCTTGTGTTGTGCTTGAGCCCATTGTTATATCAAATAGTATAAAAAGCTTATACTGTGCTATACGCAGAACTTGTATTTTCGAAGGCTAGCAGTCATTGTGTCCATGTGTGCCCCTGTATTGTGCCATGCTGCCAGGCAACACGCCCAGCCCAGAAACACCCGCAGACCGAAGCATAGCTAGTTGTCCCGCCGGTATCAATAAGTGTTTGTTTCAACAACACAGCACAGGTACAGTGGCCCATACACACATAGACTTGCTAATGAACTTTCCCCATCTTTTTCACCTATTATAAATAGTTAATCAGGTTGGTAAATCAATGCAACATAGTTTTCTTAGGTACACAACCTTGTATTACTTTTTCCTGAGAGGCAGAGAAAAATATATGGTTGTGTAGCTTAGAAAACTATGTTGATTTTTTTCACTTTTTGATTTTTTGTGTGTGGGCAACGGGGTTCAACCTGATGAAACCTCCTTGGTGTGGGGGTAGTGTACTACCCATTTTATGCCAAGAAGGAAGTAATATCTATTAGAATGCCTATTTTTGTTTTGAGAGAAGTTGCATGGTATTGTGTATCTGCTGATCTGATGTACATGGAGACCCACGAAAAGCTGTAATAATTACATGTCCATCATTCTTCATGTTAACAGGAGTGTCACCAGTCTTTGGGGTTGGAAGAGAATCTAATGCATCAAATATGATTATAGCAATATGTAAATGTGGGCTGGCAGTGATAATAATGTTTTATGTCCATTTGTAGAAATGCTTGGCAGTAACTGTAACAGTTGTATTAGGCTGTTAGTGTGTTGGTTACCAGTCTGCAGTTTTTTCCTGTTCAGCTGTTATTGTGTTGGTTAGCATGCCCCCGTGCAATGTTCAGCACAACTTAATCCAGGTTGTAACCTCTCTGACACCGCTCTTTGTTTTGGCCCACAAATGCCCTGCCTTCCTGTAGAGCGGGAAACCTCGCCTAAAAATGCTGCATGTCTCCATAAACAACAACAACAACAACAATCTGCACCTTCCACCTCCACTAACAACAACAAACCCCCTCCTGGCTCAGTCTCTGGACAGTCTAACACCACTCCGCAGCACCAAGGTACAAACTCTCTCTCTGTGCAGGTGGACGTACATGTGCGTGACGTGCAGTGCCGTGCCGTGGTTGGTCCACTCCATTCCACCCAACATTTCACTTTCTTGTCTGTCTTCTCTGTACATACTTTAATTTTTTTTTAATCATGGGTTTTTGAGATAGGCCAGACATCATCTTCATATCACCACCATGTTGACATCTATGAGTATTATGATATGAAATTATGGGAATAAATCAAACCCCCTTTCCATTAGAGACTGCACACGCTGAGGGACCAAAGGTTTGACAGATCGCTCAAAGAATTTCACTGATAAAGAAGTCATTTCTTCACGTTTGTGTGTTTTGTTTTGTAAATCACCTTGCATCATATTCCAATTCTGAAATCAAGGGTCACTCAAGTCCAATTTTGGTCGTTGTACGGCGCTCAGCAATTGTTGTCTAGTGGAAAGGGGGCCTCAGGAAAAATCTTAGTTTGTTTGAGCCTTTGTTTATTCATGAATACTTGAATTTGAGTACCGGTATCACAAAATGTAGTTATCAACAGGATTGATTGTCTGGTAAATATGTACATGTACTACTAATTAAGTTGGAGTTATTGGTACAGAATTATTGCCATGGAACATCATGTTCATGTGTAACTTTTTATTCCAAACAGCTTTTGTACCCCCCTTTAAACTGTAGGAAACCATGTAAAGGGCACACTGGGATGATGTATTAATTTTTTTCCTTTAAGTTACTTATCAAAACACTAATGACAAGTCAAGCCAACTACTGCATGTACAAGCAGTGGTACATGTGGTCAACTTTGGGTCAGAAATCTAACATATAAACACCCATATTACTATGACTACAGCTCATATTAATCCTCATGTTAATTCTAGTTACGTTTGTAGCATTGATACACCATTTTGCACTGCATGTTGCCCGTGATTCCTGCATGTTCTAACTGCACGGTTTCTCCCCACTCTCTGCATGCTAAAGGCCGACGAGCATCCGCTCTTTCAACGTTGTCAGCTGCTTCTGCGTCCAGCTTTGCCTTCCCCATCCCACTTCCAAAGCGTAAATATGTAGAAACTTTCTTCCACTTTTGGCACCAGATACCTCTGCTTGTGTCACGTGTACAGTTTCAGTTAGCTTGAAGGTACATGTAGATATCATTTTGAAGGAAAGTTGAAGTAATTTTGAGAAACTTTCCGTAAATAGTATCATCAGGTTGGTGAAGATCAGTTCAACCTAGTTTTCTAAATGTAGGTACACAACGACATTTTGACAGATACCGTTATTAAAGCGATGTACTTTTTTCTCTTTGTTGTATTGTGACATGATTATTGCGACAAGAATGTGTTCTCAATAATATTACATCACAACACAACAAGGGTAAAGCACATTGCCCTAATGAAGGCAGAGCAGCTGCCAAAACATCAGCAGAGAAAAAAATAAGGTTGTGTTGTTGAACTTTTTACTGTTTTTCGGCTCATGGCACCAGGTTCTTCGGCATGTGTCACATGTACAATCTCAGTTATTGACAATCTCTTTTAGAACACTGTGAAAATAAAGTGGGACATCTAAATTTACGTAGTATGTATGACAAAATAAAAAAATTACAAGTTTGGGAACTTATAACTTTGATATAGTGGTACACATTGTACTCCTTTATTATCAGTAATGTTTTTTAGTTGTGGGATGGCACTAGGGCTGTTAGTAGGTTGTCAAAGAGAATTGCTGATATTTTCCTGTGAACTGTTCTTGATAAGTTAGAACTAAGGTATTGCTGTACATGTAAATGTCTAGTATCAAGTCTTTGATCATCAAGTTTACTTTTTATTTTCAGGAGCTATACTTCTATTAGCATATACCCTG
The DNA here is from genome assembly GCA_013266295.2 of Branchiostoma floridae x Branchiostoma japonicum. Taxonomy (NCBI): domain Eukaryota; kingdom Metazoa; phylum Chordata; class Leptocardii; order Amphioxiformes; family Branchiostomatidae; genus Branchiostoma; species Branchiostoma floridae x Branchiostoma japonicum. The sequence goes on from CM023824.1 coordinate 15,060,319, forward strand.
CAAATGTTACTGCACAATGACATTTACCAGATCTGTCTGAGTTTCTTTCTAATCTTTTTCTTTCAGCTGACTTTTTACATTCATTTATGAATCATGTACAAACCTACATGTTTGGTGCTTTCTCCCCTTATGTGAGATAAGTTGCTAAGTTAGTTTGTAGTTAATTGTCTCTTTCTTTCTTTGCCCGAAAGTTCATCTGTGTTGGAAGAAATCATTATGAAGTGAAGTTGAACTGTAATTTGATTTAATTTTTCCAACACAAAAAAATTGTATTTGCCCAAATTTTTGACTGTCCAACTCCAGTCTTTGTGAAGGAATGAGTAATAAATTTTCTGAGACTTATATGATCCACTGCTCATTGAGTCACGTATTCTGTCTGCCTAACGTGACGTCGCAGAAGCAGTGAATTGCTCATTCCTTGACAAAGACTGGAGTTGGACAGTCCAAAAATTGGTTAAGTCCAATTATTTGCATTTGAAATTACAGTTCAACTTTGCTTTAGAATTGTTTCTTCCTAGTTTTCTCTTCTTGTTTTCCTCCTGACCCAGCTGTTGTGCTGTGTGTTCCCCTGTAGTACACCGTAGCCCTGTCATCCCTGTGCCTTCTGTCTGGTCAACCTTTCCTGCTCTGGGCCAACCTCCTGCCCATGCCAGCAAGTTTCTTTTTATAACATAATCTTCTTTTATTTATCATTATAACATAGTCTTCTTTTATATATCCTATAACATAAACTTCTTTTATATATCATATAACATAATTACCTTCTTTTATATACATTTATTGTTTGAATTTGCATCAAATTACAGTTTCTTCCCTGCTTCAGTTTCTCCCTTGACCTTGGAATGATGACCTTTGAACTGTGGCTAAAAGTTAGAAGTAGATTACTACATGTACCTGAAAAGCACATATCCTTAATCAGATGATTAATTGTATAATAGTTTCGTAGCCATGTATTTTGCCTTATGGGTGTGTCTATTCAAAATATACAGTCACGTATGTATGAAAATAGATACGGTAATGTCTTTATTTTGGCTTGTACACTCAACATATGGTTGCACCTGTACATGCTTGCTAAGTTTAAAGGTCATAGGTAAAAAGAGGTTAGAGGAAACTGTGATTTGATGCGAGCTTCTGTTTTCTGTATTTCCTTGCTCTACTCTGTGCACCTCTGCACCATTCCTGTTGATACTAAGTTTGGTCTTCATTGGATTTCATATGTAATGGCTTTCATAATACATGTAACTCCCTCCTCCATTGATTCTTCCTTTTGGTATTTGTTTTAATTTGCAAATACATGTATATCTGCATTGATCTTCCAACAGCCAGGACATTACAATAGACTGAAATCTTAATACATCTATGTACTTATAAAAATAGTATTATTCTGACTTTGCCCTACAGAAAGTCTAAATGTTTTAGTTACTTTCTGTTGTTCAACCTTACACGTACAAATGACCTTGGTACTGGGTAGGTTTAAATTTAACACTTCATTATCTTACTCTTTGGTTATTGGGCTAGGACAACATTCAAAGCCAATTTTTACAACATTCAAAGCCAGTTTTTCAATGTGTAGAAAGGCTGTCAGTTTGTTTTCATCCAGCACTATTAGAACACCTCAGAAAATAATGGGGCCATGGTTTGATTTCTTTTTGGGCTGTTTAAAGTGAGTATGCATATATTTGTATGCACTAAAATGGGCTTGTACATGTGCTGCAAAAGTCTTACTTTGACGAGCACCTTTAAGAGTGTGCAGTTAAGTGTAATGTTTCACACAAAGGTATCGTGGGGGAAGGCAACATGGCTGAATTTGATGACACTTGTCTCCATTGCATCTCACTTCTTATCACTTGCACCTTTGTTTTGCACCCAACCAAAGTATAATGCTTATACCACATTGATTTGCAAGCCAGTTTTATAGATAGAAGTGACTACTAGTACAATGTATGTAATGCTCGCTTAAGATTTTGTTTTTTATCTAGGAACTTAGTAAAAGTCAATTGATGTGTGGAGTCTCTGTAAGTGTTGATGCACATGTGTAGGAGCACAAATGAATGCTGAAGTGTTGGTGATTGTCTGTTGCTATCCTGTCTCTTCTGTTCTCTTGCAAGCAGTCGTGGAAGCTGCACGCACGCACGACAGACGGCAGAGTATAGGCGCTTGTTGTGCCAACAAGGGAGGCGGACAGACGCCAGGTAGAAGCAATGACGTCATGTTGTGATATGTGCTGTGAAGTTGTGCTGTGATACATGTATGTGCTGTGATGTGTGCTGTAGTACATGTATGTGCTGTGATGTGTGCTATTGTTTGTGTTTTTCCTCATGTACTGTCACATTTGTCAAAGTCCAACATCCTCGCTATGTGCAGTGTCATCTCAGGACAGTTATATTCCTAAATGTGAGGGGAAGGATGCATGAGAAGTTTTTATGCACCCCCTCCCCCTTATCATGACTACCCCTGTTGTATCCAGAACTTTGCTTTATCTAGAAACATACCCAGGCATGGTTTTGGATAGTCCATGCATATCCAGAATCGTGCCTTGGGCAAATCTACGTGGATACATGGAGACAATCCAGAACTGTGCCTGATCGCATAATTAATCTATACAATCTAGTAGCAGTCATGGTCGGAAGGTGTGTGGTTTGGTGTGATTTGTATCAGAACCTACATGTACATGTACATGTCGCTTTTCCTCTTTGGTATGAACTCTCACTACTTCGTTTTTAGGCTGTATTTTCTAAATTCTTCTATATTGAGAATTATTCCTTTGTCTCCATTGCACTGTCCAGTTAGCATAATAGTGATCTCATGTTTCCTGATTACACACATTATGCTCACCAGAAACTGTGAATAGTGTGATACAGCTTGTAGTCTTCCAAGTACATGTACATTTGGCAACAACATTGTTTGTAAAATTGACAGAACAGAATTGACAGTCACAGTGGTGTCAGAGTGCCAGAGTAGTTTTTTTGCTCCTTTGATCTTTATTGAACTGAGTTACTGATGTTGACAGTCTTCAGAACTTGAACTTCAATGTTCACCTTGAATGTTGTTCTTCCAGAAGAAGAACCTCTCCTGAAGCAGGCTCTGACACCAACTCTGGTGTCTAAGTTTGGCTTTGCCAGTAAGAATGGTCCGTTATTTCATATTTTGGATTCTGACATTCTTGTCTTCCTTCCACGTTTTATGGAAACCTTCCTTTTGTGTATGTGAGTGTGTCTTTTTCCTTGTTCGTGGTTGGTGTTGCTGTTGCATGCCTTTGTTTGTGTTCTTTGTGACAAAAACTTTATGTCTTCCTATACGGACATGCATCAATGGAAACGTTCTGCTTAATATCAGATATTGTTTGTGAATTAGAAATAAGTTGAAATTAGAAAAATGAACTCGGGATTATTTATGAAAACAATGATGTTTTCACAACTGAATGGCTAACTTAGGAATGGAGAAAATAAATACAGCCATGCTACCAGTAACAAATATGACCTGATATGAGAAAATTCGCAGTTAGCCAAACACAATAACTCTACTTACAGTCAGGTACAGATTTGATTGACAACTTTGATTGACACATGTCATGGATCAGTATCACCAACCATTACCATGTGATTTGCTCTGATCATCTCTGGTCAAATTTCAGGAAAACAAGAAGACAATCCAAGGAGGGCATTTAGTTTTGCGAGGAAGACTGGTTCTTATTTTCTTTCTCTTCCCTCTTGCTTGCTTTAACTGCTTGCGTGCAGGCTCTGTGTTTCTTTGGTGCATGAACACTGAACTGTATTAACCACAGAATTGTACCTGGAAAATCATTGTGTTACTGTAGAAGTTAAAGACTTGTGTGTTGCACTGGATGAATTGAGATATTACAAGCTCAAATGCATGGTACATGTACTTTGAAAATGAACTTGAAGTGTCTAATTGTTTGAAAACTCTTAAGATAAAATGTACACGTTGACAAACTGATACAGGTGTTTTGGTGAATCATGTGTAACATGTTTTATGATTTATTGGTGGCTTTTTTTATGAAAAAAAAAAGAAATCTGGTAGGAATCAATTTTGAATCAGAACCAGTAGAAATCTGTTTGAAGATACCAGAAAAGATGCCACCAATGCAAGTGTTCAATTGCTATAAAATTTTGATTGTCATGCATCTTCAAAATTTGTTCATAAACCTTTTTTGTTCGTAAACTGAATGCTAGTAGCTTTGGTTGTAGTTTGTCTCCACCACTGTCATGTACTTAACCAACTGTCTTTCTCCTCTTTCAGACAAGGACAAGAAAGCACAAAAAGGCTTGAAGAGTTTGTGCTCTTTCTATTTTTCCAAATCACAGCACTTTGAGAGTACTAACAGTCTTGAAATCTGGTTTTGTGCATTTTAACACTGTCAGCTTTTCAGCATATGGAGTGCTGTGTTTTTACAAGCATCACAGATGGTCACATCCAAGTGTGTGCCTGACTTGCATTTCACTCAACAGGGCTTGAAAGTCATTTTTGTAAATAGGTGCACTGGTGCACAGAAAACAGTTTCAGTACACAACATGAAATAAAGTAGAATGTCAGCAAAACCTAATCACAAAGCTTAGAGCATGAATCTGTGTTCTTCAAAATTTCAAACGAGTAGTACAGCAAACTTTAAGGTTTTATTATTTTTGTGACAAAAATGTCAAGAATGTGCTGTATACTAGTGTACATTATAGTATCTTTACGTACGTAACCCTACACAAATATCTAGGTGCACCAGTGCACCCTCAGTCAAAAATTAGGTACACAGTATTTTGAGCCCTGAAGTGTGTGCCTGGCTTGCATTTTCACTGAATGCAGACTACAACATACATTGTGTACATGAAAAACCTGTCAGTGATAATCCTAAAGCGCCCTCTAACTGTTCTGTGTGTGCTTGCATGCTGCGTTCAGAGGGACAGAGTGGACGCCATTTCAGTGTGGTGTACTGCCCTAACTGTTCCGCTGCTATAAATAAAGGCCAAACTAACCAAGGTACATCAAAACCTGCTTGTGGATTGATGCACTTGTGTTTCACTACTTTAATACAGAGTTTAAGATTGAGAATATATCTATACCTGCCAGACAGGTGTACATGTACCCTAACTTGTACAATGTCTTGTAGTTTGTGGTGAGGCAGTATGCAAGGAGAATGCCTGTATGCCATTTGAGAGGCACTGTGTTCTCTAGTACAAACACCAATTAAGTTCATGTGGTAGAACTGTACATTTTTTTGGCAATGCCTTGGGAGCAGGGAGGTAAAGTCACTCAGTGTGAAGAATATTGCCCCCAAATAGTGTACTACTAGCCACTTGGAAAAGTATCATGCTTCACCTCAATTTGAAGATGACGATAGGAGAAGAAGAGCAATGATTAACTTACAAAAGTACCAGTGAACAGTTAACAATGCACATGTATGTGCCTGAAAGCAATTTCATGATAAAAGTTAAAAAGCCCTTTCTCGTGATGACCTACAACTACTTGATTACCTACTCGATTGACTGGATATTGCACTGCCATTGCAAACTTAATATAATGTATATTTAGCAATTGTATTTATATCATACCCGGGCGGCGATACAGTAGTGTTCCCGACCCGGTCGTAAAGTACCGTTTACGACTGGGCTTCCATAGAACGATTCGAACGCGTTTCGCCCTAACCGCGTGCGCCGCTTTCGAAAATTCGAATACAGGATTCGGACTTTGGAAATGATGTTGTTGCATTTTTTTGGTTTAGGGACACCAAATTTTCGCTCATTTGGCACTGAAAGGCGTGTTTTCTTGGGTGGGTATGACATAAATAGAATACAACACTGTGTATTCCGCATCGCCCTCGGCCCCGGCCCTCCCGCGAGTCAGGCCGATACCTCGGGCAATATGGAATACACCATGTTGTATTCTATATGTCATACTCACAGAATAAGCTTGATGTTATACATGTAGGTAAATGTGAAACATCAGCATTTTGTTGAAAAGTGAAGCTGGAACATCATTCAGGAAAAGGGTAGCAGTAAAGCATACTGTAACTCCTGAAAATAATAAGTACAATGTAGCTGAGATATAGAATGTCTTCACCATTTTGGGATATACTGTATGCCTGGGTATAAGAAGAAATCCATCTTGCAGCCAATGTAATTGTTTAAAAGTCTGTATCTTAACCATGTGTTTTTGCCCTTCACAGGTATAGTGAACCAGCCACAGATTGGGATCTCCAGTAGCCAGAGCCTGGTGTACGTTCCTGACTACTCCGTGCGCGCTGTGACCGATGTGCAGTACATCCGAATCCGCCGTGCCCACTACATGGCAGCTCGCCAGGCCACCCTGCTGGAGCGGCAGCCGCGTACGCCCGCAGAGAGTAGTGAGTCCGAAGACATCTTCGGAAAGGAGTGGGCGAAGGCCAACAAGCAGCACGGCAGCCACAAGAGTAGTTCACACAGCCTGCACAAGGGGAGTAACCCCAGCCTTTCCCCGGAGAACCACGTGTTCCTGACCCCTGGGAGTCACCCCAGCCTGTCACCAGGCGCCCAGCCACCTGTACTCCCAGCAGCCCTCCAGCGTGGCGGCGGACGTTCTGACAAGAACGTCACGGCTGAGAATGTGCCTCTCTTGACGAGAGACTCTCCCAATTCCTCGGCTAACGGCTCACGGGTTGACTTGGATGTGGAGAGTGGTCGGACTCCGAACGGGGAAGTCCAGCCTTCCCCTGGTGCTGCCGACTCAGTGGATAGTTCTGTTGACATTTCCAAGGAAACAGCTTGCTGACATCAGGAGAGGATTCCAGTTTCAACCCACCCCTCGAACCTGGAGCGTTGTGTTATAATACACACTTTCATGTCAAGTCTAGACTAGATAGTTCTTACAGTGTTTCAAGTATACATAACAAGTTCTATAGGCAAGTAAAGACCAACAAAAGGTTGATTTAGTGTCCAGTTAGTCATGAGATGAATACATGCATGCAAAATATACTTTTGATAACTTGCTTAATAGTAATTACATACTAGGCAAGGAATTTAGGAAAGTGCTTATCGATTCACACTACCAGTAATGTTGTTGTTAGACTGGGTCCCAGTCTTAAGCAAAGACAACAAATTAGATTGACTTCTCACAGCCAGCGTCCCATTTGGAAATTTCCCCCTGTGCATGTAGTTCTCTGTCAGACTCGTGTGAGGTCGTTTTGGAGGGATGTTGTTCATTTGTGGTTATGCCTAAACTTGCCAAATCAAAGAGTTGACTTGCAGTGTAACCATTGAATGAATGACTGTCATAACAAGGGGGTAATTACAAAGTTACATCAGTGAAGGTTAGACATCCAGGTAGAATATTACACAATACAGTATAAATCAAGCAACTGGATAAATTCTCTGAAGAGTCAGAATCTGATGTTTCAGATGGCATTCACTATCTTTCGTTAGTGACTGAGAATAAGTTTGAAGACAAGTGTAACCTGTATATTGTGTATAAATACATGCACACAGATACTCATTTATATACAGGTAACACTTGTCTCCAGTCATTCTCAGTCACTGATAAAAGATAGTGGATGCTATCTGAAACATCTGACTCTTCAGAGAGTTTTATCAAGTAGCTTGATTTTGTATTACATAATTACAAGATTGGTCGTTGGGAAGGGGGATGGGGTGTATATCGGTCAGGTAACAGTGGACACAGATGAACACCAATAGTTCTTTGGTTATGAAATGAGAGTGATTAGTCAATGTGTGCAATAACGACTTAGGATGAGAATGCAGCACTTTTCAGCATATGGAGTGCTGTGTTTTTACAAGCATCACAGATGGTCACATCCAAGTGTGTGCCTGACTTGCATTTCACTCAACAGGGCTTGAAAGTCATTTTTGTAAATAGGTGCACTGGTGCACAGAAAACAGTTTCAGTACACAACATGAAATAAAGTAGAATGTCAGCAAAACCTAATCACAAAGCTTAGAGCATGAATCTGTGTTCTTCAAAATTTCAAACGAGTAGTACAGCAAACTTTAAGGTTTTATTATTTTTGTGACAAAAATGTCAAGAATGTGCTGTATACTAGTGTACATTATAGTATCTTTACGTACGTAACCCTACACAAATATCTAGGTGCACCAGTGCACCCTCAGTCAAAAATTAGGTACACAGTATTTTGAGCCCTGAAGTGTGTGCCTGGCTTGCATTTTCACTGAATGCAGACTACAACATACATTGTGTACATGAAAAACCTGTCAGTGATAATCCTAAAGCGCCCTCTAACTGTTCTGTGTGTGCTTGCATGCTGCGTTCAGAGGGACAGAGTGGACGCCATTTCAGTGTGGTGTACTGCCCTAACTGTTCCGCTGCTATAAATAAAGGCCAAACTAACCAAGGTACATCAAAACCTGCTTGTGGATTGATGCACTTGTGTTTCACTACTTTAATACAGAGTTTAAGATTGAGAATATATCTATACCTGCCAGACAGGTGTACATGTACCCTAACTTGTACAATGTCTTGTAGTTTGTGGTGAGGCAGTATGCAAGGAGAATGCCTGTATGCCATTTGAGAGGCACTGTGTTCTCTAGTACAAACACCAATTAAGTTCATGTGGTAGAACTGTACATTTTTTTGGCAATGCCTTGGGAGCAGGGAGGTAAAGTCACTCAGTGTGAAGAATATTGCCCCCAAATAGTGTACTACTAGCCACTTGGAAAAGTATCATGCTTCACCTCAATTTGAAGATGACGATAGGAGAAGAAGAGCAATGATTAACTTACAAAAGTACCAGTGAACAGTTAACAATGCACATGTATGTGCCTGAAAGCAATTTCATGATAAAAGTTAAAAAGCCCTTTCTCGTGATGACCTACAACTACTTGATTACCTACTCGATTGACTGGATATTGCACTGCCATTGCAAACTTAATATAATGTATATTTAGCAATTGTATTTATATCATACCCGGGCGGCGATACAGTAGTGTTCCCGACCCGGTCGTAAAGTACCGTTTACGACTGGGCTTCCATAGAACGATTCGAACGCGTTTCGCCCTAACCGCGTGCGCCGCTTTCGAAAATTCGAATACAGGATTCGGACTTTGGAAATGATGTTGTTGCATTTTTTTGGTTTAGGGACACCAAATTTTCGCTCATTTGGCACTGAAAGGCGTGTTTTCTTGGGTGGGTATGACATAAATAGAATACAACACTGTGTATTCCGCATCGCCCTCGGCCCCGGCCCTCCCGCGAGTCAGGCCGATACCTCGGGCAATATGGAATACACCATGTTGTATTCTATATGTCATACTCACAGAATAAGCTTGATGTTATACATGTAGGTAAATGTGAAACATCAGCATTTTGTTGAAAAGTGAAGCTGGAACATCATTCAGGAAAAGGGTAGCAGTAAAGCATACTGTAACTCCTGAAAATAATAAGTACAATGTAGCTGAGATATAGAATGTCTTCACCATTTTGGGATATACTGTATGCCTGGGTATAAGAAGAAATCCATCTTGCAGCCAATGTAATTGTTTAAAAGTCTGTATCTTAACCATGTGTTTTTGCCCTTCACAGGTATAGTGAACCAGCCACAGATTGGGATCTCCAGTAGCCAGAGCCTGGTGTACGTTCCTGACTACTCCGTGCGCGCTGTGACCGATGTGCAGTACATCCGAATCCGCCGTGCCCACTACATGGCAGCTCGCCAGGCCACCCTGCTGGAGCGGCAGCCGCGTACGCCCGCAGAGAGTAGTGAGTCCGAAGACATCTTCGGAAAGGAGTGGGCGAAGGCCAACAAGCAGCACGGCAGCCACAAGAGTAGTTCACACAGCCTGCACAAGGGGAGTAACCCCAGCCTTTCCCCGGAGAACCACGTGTTCCTGACCCCTGGGAGTCACCCCAGCCTGTCACCAGGCGCCCAGCCACCTGTACTCCCAGCAGCCCTCCAGCGTGGCGGCGGACGTTCTGACAAGAACGTCACGGCTGAGAATGTGCCTCTCTTGACGAGAGACTCTCCCAATTCCTCGGCTAACGGCTCACGGGTTGACTTGGATGTGGAGAGTGGTCGGACTCCGAACGGGGAAGTCCAGCCTTCCCCTGGTGCTGCCGACTCAGTGGATAGTTCTGTTGACATTTCCAAGGAAACAGCTTGCTGACATCAGGAGAGGATTCCAGTTTCAACCCACCCCTCGAACCTGGAGCGTTGTGTTATAATACACACTTTCATGTCAAGTCTAGACTAGATAGTTCTTACAGTGTTTCAAGTATACATAACAAGTTCTATAGGCAAGTAAAGACCAACAAAAGGTTGATTTAGTGTCCAGTTAGTCATGAGATGAATACATGCATGCAAAATATACTTTTGATAACTTGCTTAATAGTAATTACATACTAGGCAAGGAATTTAGGAAAGTGCTTATCGATTCACACTACCAGTAATGTTGTTGTTAGACTGGGTCCCAGTCTTAAGCAAAGACAACAAATTAGATTGACTTCTCACAGCCAGCGTCCCATTTGGAAATTTCCCCCTGTGCATGTAGTTCTCTGTCAGACTCGTGTGAGGTCGTTTTGGAGGGATGTTGTTCATTTGTGGTTATGCCTAAACTTGCCAAATCAAAGAGTTGACTTGCAGTGTAACCATTGAATGAATGACTGTCATAACAAGGGGGTAATTACAAAGTTACATCAGTGAAGGTTAGACATCCAGGTAGAATATTACACAATACAGTATAAATCAAGCAACTGGATAAATTCTCTGAAGAGTCAGAATCTGATGTTTCAGATGGCATTCACTATCTTTCGTTAGTGACTGAGAATAAGTTTGAAGACAAGTGTAACCTGTATATTGTGTATAAATACATGCACACAGATACTCATTTATATACAGGTAACACTTGTCTCCAGTCATTCTCAGTCACTGATAAAAGATAGTGGATGCTATCTGAAACATCTGACTCTTCAGAGAGTTTTATCAAGTAGCTTGATTTTGTATTACATAATTACAAGATTGGTCGTTGGGAAGGGGGATGGGGTGTATATCGGTCAGGTAACAGTGGACACAGATGAACACCAATAGTTCTTTGGTTATGAAATGAGAGTGATTAGTCAATGTGTGCAATAACGACTTAGGATGAGAATGCAGCAATTGTAAAAGATGATAATAGAGTTATTTAGTTTTGTAAAAAAAATCTTATTATGAAGCCACTGGTACATGTACCTGTACATGTTTGAATGTAGAAATGTGAAAGGATATGTACAGTGTGCACATGTACATTACAGTCATACGGTGTCCAAGTATGGTACTGTGAATATGAGTAAGACTGCAAAACATGTAAGAGTCATGTGAAATTGTTGAACGGGTAGTACATGGATAGACATGTATGCATCTTTGTTCCTACTTACATGTTAGTTACTTGTTTTTGTTTTCAGAAAACAACTTAAATGTGTTTGGAAACGATACATTTTGTTGTCGTATATAGATGCTGAGATGCAGTTTTTTCTTTGCTGTCAGCATCTTGTAAAGTGACTGTTTGATCACAGAAAAGATCCATCAAGGATATCTTGTGTTTCTAATGCATCGGCTACCTACCTGACTTCACAGTGAAAGGATATGTGTGGTAAGTGCTATAGCTAACAGAAGGAAAATAGATCAAACCTCTCTGAAAACTTATGCCTTTCATTTGTATACAGTGCAAGAATATGCTTATATTTGGCCACAAATAAATGGCTGTACACTGCTGTTTGTTTAACACCATGCCCATAGTGGCAGAAAGCACTGTTCACTCTTCTTTAAACAAGAACCCATACCACACAAATGATGTGGCACAAGCACAATAATATTTTGACCGGGCCTTTTTTTACCATTGTTAGAAAAAAGGTTTAAGCCAACATGTCACACATGTTAACTTGATTGTGATTGGTTCAGTGCAAGTGGTTGCAACCTGATTGGTCAGTAGCTACTTGGCCAATCAGAAGTCTGTGCTAACTTGAAAGGAGGTGTGATTGGTTCAGTGCAAGTGGTTGCAACCTTGATTGGTCAGTTGCTGCTTGCCAATCTTAAGTCTGTGCTAACTTCAAATGAAGTGTAAGAAACTTTTGACAGAGAACTGAGAGAAAAGTGCCTGATTTATAGGCTATGTTTCAAGATGACGTCAAGTTGGAAGAAGCTGCTATTAAGATGGCTTCAGAAAGTTATATCTAGTAGACTTCATAGTAGCTATTATACATTTCACTGATAATATAATCAGGACATATAAGTCATATTGTACAATTTGTCCTGAAGCTTGTTATTACTGTTAATGAGTATGATTCAGTGCTTGTCAATTGAAAATCGACAGAGATGAAGGTAGCAAGAATAATTGCAATGTAACAGCAAACCACACTGTCATGTATTCAACATACTAGTTTTGATTGTTGCACTATGAGAAAACTGAAATCTTCAAAAGTTTCATTTGATTTACATCATTGGATACATGCTTTGTTTTCATGATATAATTATAGCCTTGTGCACTTGTCAATGTAAGGCCACACCAATTTAATTTGTTGGTTCTCGGATTCGCCTCTTCATTTTTTTCTGATTTGTAAAAAAAAAAAAAAATGATTCTGGCTCTGAATCAGCTCAAAAATGCTCACATTTTGTCCCCAACAGTTGAAGAAAGTCCTTTTCTTCCCAGTTGTTACAGTTTTTCCATCTCTCAATGCAGAGGTTTGATTAAAAGTTCAAAATTCATTGTTTAAATTCTAACCCAGCCTTTTATGTTGACTTCATGGCTCCTATCGTAGCATTTGGGGCTATAATAGGATGCCCAGGCCTGTTTTTATTTTATTTTTTTTTCGCCCTGTCGCTTCATATTTTTTCTGAAAAAATCCGAGAACCAACAAATTAAATTGGTGTGGCCTAAGGCCAGAGGGGAGGGGATTACAGGTATTTGATTTCCCCTTGCCCTGTAGGGTAAAGCTTGACAAGTGTATTTGGTACAGTTGTGTTTGCTCGGTTATATTTTCCAAGGTTTAGAACATCGAACAATGATACGTGCAGATGTTAAAAGAGTATGACTAGTGTCTATTGGTGGAGAAATATTTTGATGCAACACAAGAACACTAGATACTAGATACATCATAGTGTACAAACCTAGGATTACAAAATATAACAGCAGAAATCAACATGCAGAGACATGCACTATTGATTGTGTGCTGGATGCCAGCACTTCAACTTCCCACATAGTTGCAGAATGTCAAAGTCAAGTACAGTTAACAGATATGCAACACAGTTGGATATTATACACAAGATTGGTTACTATCATAATGTTTCCACATATATGTGCATGGAGGGTGTGCACATTTTGCACTATGTACAGTCAGAGCACATTATGTACAATCGGAAGAATCATTCTTGTTGAAAAACAGCTTTGAAGTTAGTTTGAACACTTTTTTGTTGACATTCATTCTGGTTATGTTCTAGTAACGTCATAATATATACTGAAGTTAGATACCTGCGGCTGGAAATTGTATATGAGAGCCAACATTTGTTTATGCAGATTTGTTTTTGCTACTACATAGATATTTCTATTACACGTCTGATATCTCATGTTACTTGGAAGCTGAAATTTTCATATTTATATCTGTATGCTGATTTGACTTTTTTGATAAGATGCTGTTACAAATGATTATGTATCTTGAATGTTATGCCAAAAATTCTCATTTTGATTTTGTTAACTGTTCTAGTGTTTTGTTGTGATTTTGATATGTTGTGCTATTATGGATGGAACGTCAGAGTTGCTGTCAAATTGTACCTATACAAGTCTGCTGTTGCAGAAAATTAAAGTCCGTTATATAAAAGTTTAACTTACAGGTATCATCTTGTGTTGTTTGGGGTTTGGATTTTAATGTAAATGTCAATCAATACTCACACTCACAATTGAACTTACAGAGGCATAAAAAACTCTTTGCAAACCAATTTTTATTACATAAATAATTTTTACATCTTCAAAATTTACACCATGTACAGATTTGTGAGTTGCTATATTGTACAGCTTTAAGTGATCTTTTTGTCATTTGTTTCAATTAAAAAAACAACAGAAATACACATAACACCAAAGAACAAACTTAACAAAAACATAACTATAACTACAATAATTGTAAGAACAAACAAGCATATTTTCTGAACCTCTGCGTAAGGTTAGGTCTGGTACTATGGTTATGACCACGCAAAATACAAAATACAAATGTAGATATCTCATTTGTCTACACGTCACAATACCTTCCAAAAAGCTCAATAGATAGATTACATATTATGCTGAATCATTTAAAGTATTCAAATATCTATCTAGTCAGGGGCATGTACACATGTAAGACTATATTTCAGTCGATGACTACATACAATGTACAGTAGAGGCCATAATGTATTAGCATGAAAGCTTCCTTCCACCATAACAATGTCATAATATTTCCATAACATCAACAAGTTCATCAACTGAACTTGAACTTCTGCAATATTGCTCTTTAGACCTTCTAGAATCTCAACATCATTTAGCCTAAGCAGTAATAGTTTGACCACATGTACAACATATAGCCAATAAGGAGTCATTTGCCTTAAAAAAAAAGGCCTGCATATCCTTCCATAAGAAAGCGTTAACCTCTTCCCTGTTATACTTACATGTAGTTATATTATACTTATAGTAATGTCCTTCAAAGGATTCCATAGAAATCAGTGTCTACTATAATACATCTCTTGGCAAGCTGATTCTTGCGACTTATTTTCTCCAGTTCCGAGGTTCATCTACTCAAAATATTCAAATCATTCAATAGAAAACATACCTTTGATTTTCACTTCCAGCAAGTTAACAATTGTTATCCACTCCTTTTGTTACAGTATCAGTTCAGATTTTTTCTTACCCAAACTGTGTGTACAAAAGAATGTCCATGCAGCCTGTATACTGGAGTATCAAGTAGAAATGGGGATTCTGTGTCGCTTTATGATACTTCAAGTTCAAGGTAGAACAGAGGATAGATAATACTTTCACCTGAATGGGTTGTCATAAAGTCTGCCTTATTTCATACGTGGAAAAAACTATTTTACTGGCTACTGTATCAGAAATCTAAATTCCAAATCCAGTGGTTTCACTGCATTTCAAACTGAACTGTGATAACCTTCTCCCTGCTGCCTATATATAGTATAACCCTGTATGAAGCAATGCAAATTGGGTGACAAAGGTTACTTGAGCAGGGAGAATGTTTAAAAGAGCTGCGGCATCATGTGTGAAAAGAGAACTAAATAGAGAGTCCTGCACATTAAGGGCAAACAGAAAAGGAGGTTTTTCTTTCTTGCAGTAAACTTAAGAGGCCCGCTCCATTACATACCACTCCAAGAAAACACCCATCAAATCACTATGCTTTGGTAGTGTCAACTGTTCCCCCCACCCCCGGCAATATAAATAAGAAGTCCATGCTACATTGATCTATTCGATGTTTTCCACATGTGCAAACCCGACCTTGTTTAAATATGGTAACTGATATGCTTCAGCGAATCCAGACAAAACAGTTTTTGGAATGTAGGACTAGGAGGGTAAAATATCATCATTCATCTGACTTTGAACAGTCAAAAAATTTGTCACATCATGATCATCATCTTCCTCCTGCTTGTCTGTTACAACTGTCTGCAACGGTTTTAGTGGAGGTATTTCCATCACTCGCCGTTGTAGACTGCATAGATTCCTGGGACGTGTCCATAACATCCCCATGGTCTTGAGCTGAGGTTGTAGACATTGGACACGTAGCTGCCACAACTGGTGTTGTACCACTGTTATTCACTGCCGAAACGGTTATTGCACAAGTCTCTAGCTGATTGTCTGCGCACGCTGGCGGAGCGTCGGGCGTGTCGCCGCAGGCCCCGAGGAGAGGGGTGTCATCCGGGATGCCAGCCTTCTCCTCGACAGTGTCCACGATACACGAGGAGGGCGAACTGTCCAGAATGGATGGGGTTCTGCACTCGGAGAAGATCGACGCGGGCGTTCTGGCATCCGGGGAAACGGAGGCTGGTGACAGTGGCAAAGGCCCCCTAGAGGAAGAATATGGTAAAACAAAGTAAGCAATGCTGACTGCTGGGGAGGGACCAGGAGATGGACTTTCCAATGGAACCTATGGTGAAGCCATGAAAAACAACCTGTATTTCAAACCTCATATTATCTTTACCCCCACTACAAAGCTAGATTTGTCAGGTTTGTGTGGATACAAAAAGTAGAAGAGCTAAAGCCAAAATATTGAAATGACACCAGGATTTCACCCCATCCCAATGGGTCAGTCCAGCCAATGATAAAGCCATCTAATTTGGAAAATGTCCACAGGAAAAAAATATCATTTAAAAAAATTTAATTGAGGGTATGCTCTACTGCACACCTCAACAGCTGGTTCCGCCTTTTACAAGAAAAAGTATTAATTCCTCTGAGTGACATATGTGAATCTCAAGGAACGAGAAGATCAGCATTAAATGAAAAGAAAACATTTGGTCCTCCTTACCCAGTGTGAAGACTAGTTGTGACATGTTGCGTGTTGCCCCCCTCTATGGTGACGGTGACCTGAGTTGGTCTGATTTGGGAGACAGGTAGCTGTGGCCGGTCGGCTCTGTGCAGGGTGGGGGTGTAGCGGGGAGGGGGGCTAGTGTCGACCTGCTGTGTGATCGCCTCCTGGTATGACGGCAGCTTCAAGATTGCATCTATGTCAGGGACAAAACAGAGGCACAGCATGTAAGTATATTGATGAAGGTTAGACATCCAGGTAGAACATATAACCAAATGCAAAATAAATCAAGCAACTGGATAAATTCTTTGACTTTCAGATTACTCATTTACACATTGATTCTGATACTCATTCATATACGGGTTACTATTGTCTTCAAACTCATTTTCAGTCACTGATGAAAGATAGTGGATGCTATCTGAAATGTCTGACACTTCAGAGAATCTATCTACACATGTAGTTACTTGATTTATTTTGCATTAGGCATGCAAGTACAGGTAGACATCAGTTTAAAATTGCTCTTGTAACCTGCAGTATTAAACATAACCAATAGAGGGTGCTATAGAACAACTGTAGGGCTGACTAACCACTGCATTACAAAATCTGCTCACTAGGGGACATTAATGCTCAACAGAAGACATGACGAACCAGTGCAGTACCAAATCTGTTCACTAGGGGGCATCAGTGTATTTTTTCAAACTCCATATTCGTCAATCAGAACAACCTTCCTTGCAGATCAGGTTGCTGTGAATGCTAAAATCTGCTTTTTCCTCCAAAAAAAACCTTAATACCAGTGAATAAATTCAAAATGTTCTAACATGGACCTATTATTGTCAGACAGAATTGTCTGTTACCATGGTGTTGAAGGCTGTGATGACTGATTCCCATTGTGATAGAGAATCCTGGGCTCCTATTGGACTGATTTTCATGGTGATAAAGAATCCTGAGCTCCTATTGGTAGTTCTGGGAATGGTTCTCTCGAGTTAGAGGTGTATGGCCACAAACTCTCAAGGAGGAGGCCCAATCAGCCCGAAACGAGAGATTGTGTAATACAGGCTACACCCTACCATAATCCCATCAAAAACAGCAAAAGACAAGACGATGGCTCACCGAGGTTGAGAGGTGGTGCATGTAGGAGGGAAGCCTGCTGGGCGATGAGCAGGTTGATTTCTCTCTGTCGTCTCTGCCGCTCCTGTCGTCGACGCACCTTGTACCGCTGGTAGATGCAGCAGCAGCACAGCACGATGATCAGGATCCAAATCAGCCAGAACCCTGAAAAACATACAACAGAACATGTCAGGCTTATTGGTCATCAAAAAGGCAAATGGTGAGGTACTGGACAGAGTCAAGAAAAACATACCTGTGTAGGTTGGTACGAAGACATCCTAACTACAGTAAAGAAATGAAAACTGAAGTTGTATGGCCAGTTGGCCATATGTCATGGTCATCGGGACTTAGCCCAAGCTATCATGCAACAGTCTCTGAAAACGCATTTCATAGTGTAAATTGAGCCATAGTTACAATGTACACACAGGATTGTAGCACAGGTCAGCTGTAATCAATGCAATGACTTAGCAAGTGTTTCTCAAGTGAAAGGAAGGCTGTGTTAATTTAATCAAAATGAAATACAATACAGTTACATTCATACTGAATGCTTTGGTATATGAAGTCTGTCAGAAGCTGAGTTGAAATTGGATGAAGCTGATAAACTTTTCAACCCTGTAATTTAATTGTGTTTACAGCTGGGTATTATCCCCTAAGGTCAACCTTGATACCAAAAACAAAACAATTAAGGCTGTATCTCTCTCACGTTCCATTCCTGATAAATACTTCATCATTTCAGTTCATGTCACATAATTTTTTGTACATGCTTTCTGATAAATGACGTGGTTGGCAATATGTCATTTTGAATGTTCTGTTGAGCAAACACAGGGGTTAAGCCGTAAGTAACATTGTATAAATTGAAGTAGTCAACTTTCTTCTTTAGTGGTAAGTGTTTATAATCTTTGTATGAGGGTTTACATATTCTAATCTAAAAAGAAGATCTACAAGTTTTCCTGATTTTCAAGTGCTGAACTGTCGAAATTGAGTAATCTTTGAGATCTACAATTTACCTATCTTTGGTGTAAAAAATGATGTCCACTTAATTGTGTTCTATTTTGTTCAGGTACAGGTACACCAGATGTTGAGGTCTGGACCTGTACCTGAATAATTTTACAGGTACAGGGACTGCCACAAGCAGATTTGCATATATCTTCAGGTGTGACACCTCTCACTTTGCAAAAATAGATAAATACATACAAGACTGTTTTATTATTAGAAAAGATACTGAAACCAACAATTATCCCCACCTGATTGTGATAGGCTATTTATGTTAGCCTTTATTGTTTAGTAAGTAAAATTTTAAGATTCATTTTGTAGTTTGTATTTCAGGTCAGGTCCAGACCTGCATGTACCTACATACATGTACGTAAATAATTTTACTGGTAAAAGTACAGGTACACCAGACGTTCAGGTCTGGACCTGTACCTAAATAATTTTACAGGTATGGTATTAGGTACACAGCCCTAGCCATCTACATACAGTGCCTGATACGTTCAACCCTGATAAACAGCACACACACACACACCCCTACTGGGAATAGAGCAGGCTGCAGGCTCAATGTTGCAATGAATCATGGTTAAGCTGCCTACTCTATAAATAGCAACAGGCCGTGCTGGTTGCTAGGCGGTTGTTGAACAGTAGGTTGGCATGCGCAAAAGCCGTGGTGCGGCAGCGTCCCACCTTGGGCCACACCAATTCAATTTGTTGGTTCTCAGATACAAAAACCTAATGAAAACAAAGCCAGGTTGATCTTTTTATGCAGGAAATACAGTCTTAGTCAAGTTTTCCTCCCTGCTCTCTGTTTAGTCCGCTTGCTGTATTTTTACATCAAAATGTCTGAGAGCCAAGGAAATAAATTAGTGTGACCTAAGCAACATTTACTGAATTGATAATGCTTCTTGTTTAAAGTATACTGAGGATCATAATTTTATAACAGATGGTACATGTAGTAATGAGGTGATCCAATGAAAACCTTTCTTTTTTTCCAATAACAATATTACCATACAAGAAGTTAAAACAAGGTCATGATTTCCATATAATCGATAATCCTAACTTACAAATATAACAATACAGAGATTATATTATCTAAATTTCAATTTTCCAACTACACATGCAGCTATTGTATCCTTTGTAGTCGGGCATTTACAGGTCACTGAATACAGTCATACACAAATAAGATAAGCTTCCTATTCAATAACAGTCTAATCATACCTTAAAACATAGGAAGAAAAGAAAAAAAACAACTGCATTTTTCACTGCAGCTTTTTTCTGTACCTAGTATTTTCATGATGCAGACAGCCTCATTTTTTCTGTGAGTATACCAGGGTGACCCTTTCCTGAACCTGTCCTGACTCCACACCCTTTTGTTTGACAGATTTGCTGACTGGAGGACTCCACTGGGCACAAAAACAAGTCTGGTGCCACAGGGTTGACATGGCAAACAAGTCCCAGCTGACACAGTTTCACATCAACCAACCCTCCCTCCTATACTCTCCAAGCAGAGGTTAGGCTTGTTTTTCAGTTCTTAGGTGTTTTGTCGGGCTTTCTGTTTTGTCAGCTTTTCTTTGTGTATACTCAAATAGAAAGCCTGACAACTAAAAATGTCCAAAACAAGCTTACCTAACCTCTGCTTGGAGACTGCCTTCCTACACCAGCCCATAGCAACTTCTGGTTTACATATATAGCAGACAGGCTGCTTTATACTAAATTATAGCATTTTTCAAACACTATTAAATTAGGGAATAGCATTTGAAGCAGCAAAGAAGTCCTCCTATAGAAGGCAAGCTGTCCAGACTGGCCACATAAAAACAAGGGAAAACACATCTGCAGAAATCAGGAAACGAAATTCCACAAATTGACAGGAATTATAGTTGCACAAAATAACTCTCAAGTTCCAAGATATTTTACAAGGATTTTTGTCACAATCAATGAAGTTTGTCAACAAGCAATGATGTTTTTCTCCTTTTTTGCCCTGGCATAATGAGTAATGATTAACTTGAGTCAGCCCAGACATGCCCTGGGTCACAGCTGCTGCTGTTGACAAAAGGGGAGACCCTGGCCAAAAACAAGTGAGGTAATACCTCACCCCACTTCTGCTAGCCTGGATACCAGACCCAAAAGGCAATACCAACTCTGCTATATAATACCTTTGGTTATACCCTTCAGAGGCAGGAACACAAGTCCCTATAGGGTGCAAAGCTTAGGGTCTAAAAGGGAATGGGGGGTGTAGCAATTTTTTCTTGGGGCATGTTGGCCCTAGAGCCAAGGAGCTGGCCTGTGTATGCCCTGGAAACAGTCTGACATCCAGGCTACACCTCTGCTTAAGGAGGAGGGGTGGTTGGGTTTGATTGCCTGGAGCAAACTTGCCATTTGAAAACAGAGCTGTACATGCCAGTGAATATGAAAAGTAAAGATCTGCATGGCCTCCTACTTTAACAACATTGGAAAATTTCCTCTACAGCCTCCTCTTTTCATCCTTACAAAATCTAGAAGAATCTACCAACTCTGCTGCATTAGAAATGTCTCGCACCTTCTGAGTTACTTAAACCAAGCAGAGGTTTGGCTTGTTTCGGACATTTTTTAGGCATTTTGGCAGGCTTTCCATTTTGTCAAGTTTTTCTTTGGGTTAGGCCAATATACCCAAGTGCATTAAAGAAAAGCTGACAAAATGGAAAGCCTCATAAAACACCTAAAAATGCTTAATTAAAAAACGTCCAAAACAAGCATAACCTCTGCTTGAAGAGTACTCCTTACATCACTGGTCAACAGCTAGAATGGAATAACCCTTCTTTGAACCAGATTAGTCAGCAAAAACAGCAGGGAACCAAGTGCTGCAGGCCAATTGTGGTTTCACGCTTGTCATCTCAATTAGCAACACAAGACAGATTCCTGACAGTCTGAGCTTCAAAACAAACCAAATGCCCCTAGGCCAAAAAATTTAGTTATTTGGTTGTCATTAGGGTAAACAAAGGGGCACCAGAGAAAAGTAAAAACAAGATGTAATCTGAAAACAGGCATGAAGACAAAGAACCAGCTGTGTTTCCTCAGTGAAGGTACCAGGTCAGGGCATGGAATTATACCCTGCGATGAGATGGACTGATGGACTAAAGCAAATCCTGGCTAAAAGAACAAACATTTCCTAAAAGATGTGGAGGATCGAGCTGCACACTTTTTTAAAGATGCCCAGGAGCTGTGAGAAAACCACACAACTTGGAGAACCCTGATCCCAACTCTCAACTGACAGACCAAATGTGGTCTACAGGGAATAGGGTGAGCATAGGGTGAGCATCTGTTTTTGAATTTGAGTCCTTATTTTCATGTCACTTTGTTTGGGGACACAGTATCCTTGAGAAATATTTGCACAACATACACGCAGCACGGAAAGTTGCTGACTCCAGAAAACGACATCTGTTAAAATAACTAGAGACTTTTCAGCCCATGACAACCCTGACATCTCTCCTTGACATTGAACTTGTAGTGTACATGCTCTTGGGAATTCTGTATAGGTCATGGTTATCCCATTTAGAAAGTTATGGGAAGGATTAGGAGAATTTGACAATAACATATTTTATTTTCAAATTCAGTCTTCTCAATCTTAATTGAGATCTTTATATTGATTCTTTTAAAAAGCTGGCAACCACCACTTTAAAATACGTAAATCACAATGGCTTTTACTTTCAAGCTCCTGATCTAATGGTCTTGATATCATCAGGAAAAATTAATTATCTGGCCAACTGCCTTCCTAATGTGATTTCTATTGGCCAAATTCCTTCAGGGACTCTCTTAGGTGCCAGAAATCATTGTGAAATCCTTTGAATGCTTGTTGACATTTTTGGCAATCAGGAGAAACACAACATGATGTACATACGTAAATATATGAATATTGCTTGTACTACTATTGCTTGTACGTTAGAAAAACTCGCTCGAAAAACCGAAACGCCGGTGGACCTGTTTTTTGGACCAGAACAAAAATCCATACTTGTTACTACTGATTATCACTACACACAAGGAGGCCTGCCAGGAAAATGAACATCCAGCGTTAAAATAAAGAGATTTACCTTAGTTTCCGTCTCTCTCATTTCCCAACAATATTTTTCCATATTTCCGTTACCAACAGACATCTAGGAATCAAAAAAGAGAAGTTTACAGGCTGCGTATTGGTTGGGATCGAGCCGCTGCTTTACACCAGCGGCCACTTGCCCAGACACTGTGATGCACGCAAGTTGTTCAGGTACAGGTCCGGACCTGGACCTAAACCCCTGTACCTGTATCTGATGTTACGTTTACGGTACGCAGCCCTATTTTACGTGCACTTGAGTCTTGACTGTGGAGCTTCAGTTTCTTAGAAAGCCCTACATTCCACTTTATAAATGCTGCTTTGTTGTGAAAGGCCTGACAAGGCTTAACCCACAAATCTGAACACACATATTCTCCATTCTCAGTGCCCCTCTGCGCCAATACTCTGGATACATACAACATTCTCAGTTGTAAAACATACATACAGGTTACATATCAGCTGTATGTAATCTGATGTATGAGTCATGCAATATATAGAGGCTCTCTACTCCAGATTACTGTACATTACAGACATTGCTCATAGATTTATTCTATTGAAATTGGAGGACCAAGCAAAACAAAATTTTGTTTCAATTACCATCAGCACTGTTCTCTTCTCACCCTCATTGCTCCCAAGAAGCAGTATGATCCTATGTTACCAACATTGAAAGGCTACCCTGGTAATTTACTACTATTTAGCTGTTTTGGGACATGCAGTGCTTGAGATGTCTGAGTCATGTCCATGTATTGATTTCGGGGTGGGCTGTTTGATGTTGAAACTTTTGGCCATGGATCAAAGTGACAGGCCTGAGCGAGGATGTGCATCACCTAACACACTAGCTGTTCAACATTAGATTATATGCACTCAATAATTGTATTGCAAAAAAGCCATCAACAGTGTCACTCCTGCACAGCAGAGTTGATCTATTCTATGCACTCACACACTCAGTCACTATCCAGTTATCTGTTGATGAAGGCTATAGCTAGACATCCTGTTGTATTTTCTTCCATGGCATTCATCTCCTAACCCCACAATATAAGACTCAGGAATTTTCTATCTCCAGAGTTCCTAACTTTACATACTGATTTCTTACCTACACTGAAATCCACATAATATTGCACTTGTGGTCCATACCGCGTACATTCATGCCAACAGAGCTCACGAAAACATACATCTTGGACGACCACACCACACCATACCATTCAATTATCAGTATGGACCTTTTCTTTGACAGTTTGAGGCATCATTGGAAAAACTGACTGTGAATGAGTAACAGTGAAAAACCTACTACACCTGGAGAAAAGAAAAACCACAAGACATCATACCCCTGTCAATACACATCTGTAGTTTTACGAAGTGAGAAAGGGAGGGTAATAATGAGTATTGGGCCATTATTCAGTTTTATTGGGATTTTGTCTTTAAACACTGATGATAACTGGATTAGATCTATCAATACTGAATCTTCCATCTTCACTGACAAGCCTTTCAATTATCCTGATAATGCCCCCCTGCCTGCTTTTGCCATCACATCAATAACAACCATTCAGTTCTGGCACCTCAGAAACAGCTGACAAAATCCTGAACTGGATCAGAACAACTAAGGACCATTCCATTCCTGTTTTCAACAGAGGGTGTAGCAGCGGCATAATTTACTTTCGCAACACAAAATAAATCCAAAAAGAGACAGACATTTCAGACAGCATCCACTATCTTTCATTAGTGACTGAAGAAAGACTGTGGATGCTATCAGAAACATCTGATTCTGAATCTACAGAAAATTTATGCAGGAGCTTGATTTATCATGTAGTACATAATATTTTACCTGGATGTCTAACCTTCATCAATGTATCATTTACTTCCATAAGCCAATATATGTAAGTTTGTAAGTATCGACAGTGAATATAAAATATGACTGGAACTGTGGAAGACAGTATGAAGAGTGTCATACAATCCTCTCAGCCTAAGATGGGAGATTCTTAGAGATTCTTATCAACAACTCCATCTTGTTCCATGAGATTGACCTAGAAGTCTGGCCTCAAACTTTCTAATGTCAGAATGTTGTTGCCAACAAAAGCACTTCACTGCAACATTGTGTCCTTCACCTTACAAGAAGAAGAACTTTAAACCTTGCCCTGGGCATGCAGCTAACAGGGTTGTTGTTATGAGACTAGCTGTCAAGGAGATGACTTTGGTATCTGAACTAAATACAGAGTCAATGACAGGGCTGGTCAATGCATGTGATTTATTATATGTTTGAATCACACCCATCTATGAAGCCTTGTAGGCTTGTTTCTGCAGCTCCAATGCCTCTCTATAACAATGTTTGCAAAGATTAAAACAACCCAACTAATTTTTGAACACCTCAATCCTGGATTGATAACTCTGGTACTTGAACTGAAGACAAGACTGTTTCTTGTTCTTTTCCAAGCTGGTATTAGATACTTATGCCCTTTCCACCAGAGGCTGCAACCGAGTGAATGCCGAGAAACCAAAGAAATTTGATAGATCGCTCAACAAATTTCATAGATAAAGAATTAATTTGTTTCCATTTTCGATTTTGTGTGTTTTCTTGTCTATTAAGATCATACTTTAAAGTTTTGCATCCTGCATCATATTCCAATTATAAAATCAGTGGTGACACAAAGTCAATTTTTGTCACTGTACTGTCGTTCAAAAATCGCCATCTAGTGCAAAGGGGGCCTTAGTATAATGATATACATATAAAAATGCTGATATAGTGGTACTTACACCACAGCTCATAGTAGTAGGTGCAACAGCCACCGTCTCCACAACAGTGTCCAGTCTCACACCAGTACCCTTCCTTGTCCTGCTTCTTACAGAACTCCCTTGCCTGGAGAAAACAAAAAGAAACCATTAGCACCATTGTTGTGGTATTGCCTGCTTACTTCTGCCAACTACACATGCAGACCTCTTGTCTGCTTTGAAGGTTCCATGAGTCAGGCTTTTTGGGGCTCAATTATCATATACTTTAAGACTGTACATCAGACAACATGAACTACATTATACATGTATCAGTAATCGGAGTGGTTTTAGGTGTTTTTCCTATGACATCATCTGGCTTGAGACAGTTTGACTTGTTGTCAAAAGGATTAATTGGGTAAGACATGCCCAGACTTGAGTCTGTTAAAACTTCTGCTTTTTACCTTTGCAACTTGTTGTCTTTTCTAGGAGTTATCAAGCTCATCGTTCTTGAAAAGTTGTCATTTTTTGTGTACATGTACTGAGTACTTTGATTGTTGGGTATATACAAAATTAGTTTGTAATACTGTAATTGCATCTTAGGGTGCAAGAATGCTAAATGAACAAAGCATGACATCACAAATATATCCAAAGAAAAGTTGAAGCCCTTGGAAAGTTTGTTTCCATAACTTGTGATTGACTGACTTGTGGTCATGCACATGCATGGGCCACATGCCTCCTGGATAAAAACTAGGTCACAAGATGGCCATACACAATGTTATCCTTGGTTTGGGATTACTGGGTGGAAATATAATCCTTTGCTCTAGAATTTTGTTATTTCTGCTGTGGTTATGTCACTGGTATGTAATACCATACTGGACTGTCTGGACAACAAAATCTATCTTTTTTCCAAAAAATAATAAAATAGGTTGAAGTATGTTAGAAATAGAATAACAACGAAAATGCATTTCTCTTCACCATTATATCATTTTATAATGAAATGAGGAAACTGCGGAAAACAACTTTTATAAAACAACTAATTACCTCTGACATTCTAATCACTGGAGTGAGACTAGATGCTTATAAACCAATGCTCACCAATTGACAAATAAGGACAAAAATTACTGTCAAGGATCAATTGTTGCTGCTAAAATACATCTTGCATGACAAATCATCAAGCGTAATACTTTTTTTGTCAGTTTTACAATTCAGGATTGTTATTACACTATACGGAGACCAAAAATATAGCAGCTGTTGTCTCTCATAAGCCTGACCCTGCTTCAAACAAACACATTTTTATAATTTCATCATCCCTAAGCTTTTTCCTTCCAACCTTCACCCCCAGGCGACTTTTACTACTACACCATGCAGAGATGATGCAACCCGGGCCAACCCTGAAATCCAACACCTTTGTTGTTATGCTCAGGCTGAGAAACCGGCCTCCAAGAACGCCAAAATAACATCAAAAGCCAACACACATTGGAAACATTCTTCCAAAGCAGTTTTTTCCATTTCCAAAAAATCACAAAATGTCGTTAGAATAGTGTGATTTGATTGGAAGGGAGGGTGAAATTGACAGGCGAACAAAGGGGATCCCCGGTCCCTATAATATTTAATGGCCTAACCGGTACGATCCGGATTACAGTATGTTGTACAATGAACGTGCTGCTTGTCACACAGACATCGGTGTGCTATTGTACGACAAACGGTACAGTTAATTTCATTTTCAGGATTACTATGAAAACCTAACAGCAGGATATCTGGACAAAAATCGTGCTACGGTTTGGTAACGCTAGTTGTCAGTTGCCATAGCCTGCTCAAACGGTAAACAACAGATCGGTTACGCAATCACAGCAGAATTTTGCAGAAGTCCATGGAAATGGTCAGAAAAGCGTTGTGTCAAATATTAGAAAATGTCTGAATTTATGTATTTTCTATTGCCGTGTACTTTGAGAGGTAGCCTAGTTACCAAGGACAATTCCAAACTCAAAATTTCTAAAGGAGAGGTTGGGTTGTTTACGGGTACACCGCACTGCAGGGCGACCATTTAAATTTTGTTCCGTTGCAAGATCGAACCATATGAGATAAAACTTGCCCTTTTGCGTTGCCCCTCCACCAGATGGAAAATGTGCCAATTTTGAGGGTAGGTCTACGAGAACAAAACACACTAAATGCACGTATGCACGTACCTGTCCGTGGTCTACAGCGCCAAGAAGCCCCATAGCTGCTAGGAAGATCACCTCTGCTCGCTCAAACAGTCCGGCCATCTTCTGGGCAAGCCTGAGCTCAGGACCAGCTGGGACACGCCTTCGATATTTGAAAGCCAAAAATGACGTAAACAACTCCATATATGGGCAAGCGCATGCTAATCAACTCCAAATAAGGCTAAATATATGCTAATCAGTTCCAAATATAGACGGGCTATGCTAATAATGCTCATATTTGGGGGCAGCCGCCGCCCAACAGTCTGACAAGGTGATATCATGCAAAAATTATCCAGCCCGTTTCAACTGGTTTTAGAACAAATGGGCCCATAGATATTTTTCTCTTGTCGTTGCTTTGCGTGTGGGTTTACCGCGAACTCTTAGCCATCGAGCTATGACATGTGCCCGAGTAAAAACCATCTAACGTTTAATACATTCCCCCCGTCAGACATTGCAAAAGGGATGCGCATTTTTTCTATAGTACGTGTACGTAATATTTATAGTTTCTGTCGCAACAGGTACTTACCGTTGTGTAGTAATAAGCAACCACCGAGGGGAACTCCCAAAGAATGCACGTGCGGACGTGTCGCCAGGTTGTGCAATGTCAGCTCAGAGGTCGACCGTTTACCTGTGCAAACAAACCCCTTTGTCACACCTGTTAATATGCAAATCACCATAGGGACGCAGGCGTCAACTTATGGAGAGACGCCGGGCCTTAAGAAACCTAAAAGAAACCGGACCAACAAGAATAGGATAATGCCATTTGGGCACGAACTTTCACTATATTAAAAAGGCCTTGAAAAGGCTTATTGTGTGTGTGTTGCATGTTGGGGGGGGGGGGGTCATATTCATTGTTGTCAGATCCAGCTTTGCTTTTCAATCCTTTTCTTCTTGATCCCTATTTCATCTTAATGTAGGCAAGGCCAATGCAAAAAAAAATGGCTCAACTCATGTTGAAAACATTGTTAGAATTTGGCATAAATATTCTATAATGTTGTTGTTGTTGCTGTGCAACAATTTTTTTCTCGGCAACGAGTCCTTTATTGTAGCCTGGGTACCATCCGGATTTTGAGCGTAATCCGGATGGTACCCAGGCTAACTTCATTGATATAAGAGTAGCCTGGTGACCAAACCTATTTTAGCTGCCGAGTAGAAGCTACTAGCTAGAAGCTAGAAGTAGGGCTACTAGGGCTCATGACATAACGTTCTGTTAGAGGCCTTAGAGTAGAGTAGAGTAGACTGTTCATACATTACATATCTTGTATTTCGTTGTATCTGTATATACCCAATATATGCTAGGGCGATGGGCCGCCAAAGACACTTCACATGATCCTGACCAAATATAAGAAGATATAAGTTACGTTTACCAAGGACGTCCTTGCGTTTACTTATTATTTGCCTTCTGCAATTTCCAATTCCAGTGATCAAATTGCTATGCCGGAGGTAACGTTAGTAAGGTTAACGTTAACCATGGAGGTAAAAAAACATTTTTGAACCTCCTTGCGTTAACTTAGGTATAAGAGAGGCCAAACCTAATGGGCCATCGATGCTGCAAACATTACTCTATTCTTCGTAAGTGATTGATTGTAAATTATTCTGGTGCTATCAATGGTTCGTCACCGATGTGCTTGGTTGCGGATGCCTTCTTCCAATCAGAAATACGTATTTTGACCACTGCCCACTACCCGCCCCCACAAACCACGCCTCCACCTGACAACTCTCCTGACAGCTCCTGACAGCCACCTGACCCTGCCGAAATCTCGCAATTCTCGCGAGAAAAGAGCGATCCAAGATGGCGGCTGCGGCGAAGTTGGGTGGTGTTTTTGTTTTGATTTTTATTTTCAATCCTGCATGGACTAAAATAACTTTTAGAAAGCAATTGTACAGACCTCAAGTCGTTGACAGTTTCACTTCAGAAGACAGTGATCGTCTACATCTTCACAGATCACAGAGAAGTACAAATATAGGTGGAGTAAAAAGCACCAAAACTCGACTTGAAAGCAGTGTTTTCGTTTTGGGGAACAACAGAACGAACCACAACCAAGCGATTATCCACTGGTCGGGAGAAAACAGCGAGGTAAGGGTTTTCAACTTTTATAAGAAATGTTGCTGGTGTCGGTCAAGTGCTTTTCAGCAAGCAACACACAACAACAAGCAATATCGGTACATCAAAACTGACCTGACTTTGCTGAAATTCAGTTACTGGTATATTACCAGCTGGTCATATGTTTAGAATATACAAAAAATAGTAAATCAAGGGACAAAACCTAGTGAGAAAACCTGCACGGACGAAGTGGAACCCAGCACTTAAAGACTGCGTCTAGCGAAACGATAGATAAAGCAAGGAAAACAACAGATTATGTATAATTATGTATGATTTGATGATAAGAAAATGGATGATTTATAGATCTGTCTAATGTTTACATTTTTCAGTGTTGTGAGTCTGTGCAATTCATTATAAAAAGATTTTCTAAATGGTTAATTTTTTGCTTGCTGTCACATGTGTGTACCCAGGCAATATTTGTCTTGACAAGAAGAATAGCCTATAATCAGTCAGTGATGGACAGCACATTATGGAGGTAAGTGTTAGTCTATGTGACTGTGTACATTGATTAAGGTTAGCTGCACCTAAGGTTCACAATATCTTTGAGTTTGCCCTTGAAAGAATCGTATATAGCAACACAAGTTTTGTCAATACTGGCACCTGATCTCGGGTGTGATGAGTTTTGTGGGGGACAAACTGCAAATTTTAATTACCACAAATATTTCTAAGATTTACAGTCAAAAAACAGCAATAACAACAAATTTCGACGCAATGAAGCAGATTTTTTCACATAACACTGTGTTTAAGATTATTGATGATTATTTGCTTGATGACATGTGCAAGGAGGTTACCATGGTGACAGTCTGGTTACACCTGCTTTACTTCTTGCCTCTGTGAGTCGTATTTTGCCTGGGGATATGCAACGAAAGGTTGAATTGTACATGCAGTGCTGTCCTAGTTTGTTGTACTCTGCTACCCTTGGTTGGAGCAGCTGTAGAAGTAATTATGACACCCTACAGATGTGATCAGATGAGAGCTTTACAAAAACCACTTACCGTCTACCCGGTATATAAAATGGGACGAGCATGAAAGTTCATCTGTGTTGGTACAAGTCATTATGAAATGGAAACTAAACTTTAACAGCCAACACTACAAAGAATATATTGGGACTTACCAATTACCAGTTTGTAGTGTTGGCTGTTAAAGTTTAGTTTCCATTTCAAAATGGGACGAGTCGGACCATTGTCAACTCTATTTTTCTCCAACCCCAGATCAACAGATGATGGCCACCACTTTTCCAATGAGACCAGCAAGTTTGCCATAAGAACTGTGTTATCACACTACTACGTCTGTCCTATTAACAAGAACAAGGTACAAAATGTAGGACTATCAAATAGTAGATAATTAAGTAGAAATCTTTAAAGATACAGTTGCATTTTTCAGAACTTCCACAAATTTGTTAATAATTGATATAGAATGTTTGGACATATAATTGAAATTTTTTGGCTCTGGCTGTGACATGACAAAGTTAACCATTATCCTACCTTTCTTATCATTGTACCTGTAGCTGATAGCGATCGCCAACAACAAGTCCCTGTACTACACTGACGATGAAGGAGCAACATACCATCTGGTCCAAAACCTGCCGTTCCAGCCTACTGATCTGATGTTTCACCCCAGCCATGATGACTGGGTGCTAGGCTATGACTCCCACTCTCAAAAGGTAGGTAAAGGTACAATATAGTCTCATAGCCTTTTTGAGGCCGTAGGGGTAGTGAGTTGTTAATCCACTGTGTCTTGAGCATAGTATTGGAAGGCGGAGCAAAGTCATGTCCCCTTTTTGCACCTGGGTGGAGTGAGGAAAGTCAGGTTAAGTGCCTTTCCCAAGGACACAATGGAATAGGTGTAAAGTGCCTTTCCCATTGGCTACAACTTTGGGGCCTGCCAGGGATTCGAACCCAAAACCTTTAGATTCAACAACCATAACCACAAGATCACCTTGCCACTTATGATGGTAGATGTTATCATTTCCATTTTAACATTCAATTTGATTATGTTCCCATCTGTACATATGTAGCTCTATATTTCCATGAACCTGGGACAACATTGGAACATTCTTCACACACATGTAACAAAGGGACACTACTTCTGGTAAGAACTTTATCATACTTTGATCTTCACTCTTCTTACAAAAGTACAATGTCATCAATCATACTAAAATACTTGTATGGTATTGCTACCACAGTACAATGTTTGTGTGTCTATACTTTGACAATATATCCACAGTGTCATTCTTGTTGAGTCTCAAAATATAGTTATAAAGTACCCTAATAAAGAGGACTGTGTTCATGACTTTCTTAATGAAGCCAATTTGAATTTGTAGTGGTTGCCAAATACTAATTCCAAAGAAACTGCATGACGTAACATATTTAAAGTGCAAAGTATATTCCCTCCTATTGTAAGGCTCTGTGTCCTTGATGTCTTGCTGAAAGCTCTCTATAATTCTAGAATTTGTATCTCACTCCATCCATCCTTCAGGGGTGTGAAAGACATTGACAAGGATGATCACCTGGTCCATATGGAGGTGTATGACAGCCATGCAGGTGAGATTTGGCATCTTACATTCATGAGATCAGATTCTAGAAATAGAAGACGATAGCTTATACTTTATAGCTTATTTTTATAAATTATTGTTAAAAAAAATACTTGCAGCTCAAACCTAAATTGTTTTTTTTACAGACAGTGAATATTTGAAAATATTGCTTTAAGAGTCATGTGACATAAAAGGATTTCACCCTATTTTTTAAAAGATCAGTGTTAAAAAAGTAAAGATAAAAAAGACTTTGTGACATTAGGACTACTATACATGAACATGTACATGTACTTAGACGTACATTTGACCTCACAAGTAGTTAACATCATCATTCAGCACAGGGAGGTAATGTACTATTCTTAAGACACGACACTTATACTGAGTCAGTCTGTAACTAGTTCTGAGAGTTCTGTGGTGGATACCCATGCACAGTATCTTTCAGCTGACAGATTCTTAGTAGTTGTATTGATGTATATTCTCCCTTCCTTCATGTCCAGGTGGTTATCTGTATGTAAGCTGCCTGGTTCCACACTGTTCTCACAAGAATGCCCATCGTGACCTGGGCACCATTGACAAGACCTCCTTACTGGTCCAGGACCAGTACATCTTTGTTGAGGTACACTTACTTATGATCTATAACCCTCAGCAAGCTAAGGTAGCCATCTGTCATCAACTTTACATTGGTTATGGGGTTAGCCATCAGGGAAAAGGTTAAAGAGCTATTTATATTATTATATTACGGACACACAAGAAA
The DNA here is from genome assembly GCA_013266295.2 of Branchiostoma floridae x Branchiostoma japonicum. Taxonomy (NCBI): domain Eukaryota; kingdom Metazoa; phylum Chordata; class Leptocardii; order Amphioxiformes; family Branchiostomatidae; genus Branchiostoma; species Branchiostoma floridae x Branchiostoma japonicum. The sequence goes on from CM023824.1 coordinate 15,093,250, forward strand.
ACAGTTACTCAAGCAACTGGATAGATTTTGAAAACTGTCAAACGTTTCAAGTAGCATCCGCTACTTTTCCTCAGTGCCTGGATGATGTCTAACCCTCATTGACGTATATTACAGATATCTTTTCTACTTATACCATTGTGAACTTTTTAAAATTCTTTTTCGTACTAATAGTTTTACATTCTATGTATGATTTTTTTTCTTTTGCCTTGCAGAAATCTGCAGTTGAGGTGACCATGTATGTGTCTTGGAAGAGAGGCGACTTCCAGAAGGCAGTTTTGCCGAGGAATGTAAGAGCTGAGGTAAGATGATGTTTGGGATTTTCTTGTCAGTGCAGCAAGTAACCTTAAGCCCTTGCCACACAAGGCCAACCATGGCTTTCTGACCTTCTCCATACCATGGTTGGGAGTTAGTCATGAGCAAGGTCATCCGTGGCTGGGAGTTGGTCAACAAGTTTGCTAGTCTTTAAAACGAAATTTGAACAATCAATGTAGGGAAAATCATTCATCATGTAGATGCAGTCAGAGGTAGAATAGTATGGATTCCAGGCTACTCTCAACTCTTTTCTATCATAAGTACTGTCACCATAAAACATGGATGTCCAAATCTTAATTAACCACCCATATTGTTGTCCCCGTTTTGTGGTAGGATTTCCACATCCTCAGCACAGACGAGGACCAGGTCTTCTTGGCAGCGAACCACCGTGACAACCTGACCAGTCTGTACCTGTCAGACACCACAGGGCTGTACTATGTACTCACACTGGAGAATGTGGTTGCCCTGGCCCTTCCCAGTGGCTTCCTGGTGGATGTGCAAGAGGTAGGATAACTCTGTGCAGGGTTGTTGTGTTATGTTGTGCTGTACTGTGTTGGGAAAGCTTGTCATTTAAAGAATATAAGCTATGATCACAATTTTGAGATGAATACTGTCTAGTATTTAGCTTTCTTTTTATTGTATCTTGGCTTTCTTTGTATTGTATCTTGTTACCGTTTTTTTGTGTGAACATTTCAGACAATTGTTGTATTTTTTCATCTTTCTCCTGTTATAAGGTGAAAGGCCTAAAAGGAACGTTTGTGGCAAACCAGCACACACCCAGGAGAAACCCTCGTACTCTCATCACATGGGACAAGGGTGGGGAGTGGAGCCTGGTGCAGGCACCAGAAAATGACATCCATGGACAGCCCTTCAACTGCACTGTGGTATGGCTATATATACTTTTGGGAAACCTGTAACAAAATCAATTTCAGTTTTTCCGTACTGACGCAATGGCTAAGTGAGTAGAGTGTTCACCTTTTTGGTAGGTCGTCATTTCGGTCCCCGGCCAAGTCATACCAAAGACTTTAGATATGGTACATACCAGTTCTTTCTCTGCTTAACTCTCAGCATTTGGGAAAGAGTATGGGAGTTAAACGCACACACACCACTATCAATATAATGGACTAGCCCCCTGCTGTAGTAATTGCACGAAGTTGTATGGTCCAGGACTAAAGAAATGGAGATGGCACCTCACTATATACCATGAATGGTATGGGAATGACTAACAGTTTATGCATGCATTGTAGCTAATCATGACATGATGTCTAAGCATGAAATGATGTTGTGCTTCTTTTTCTCTTCCCACAGCCATCTTGTTCGCTCCACTTGCACATGGACTTCAGCAAAACCATTTACCACATTCCCTCCGTCATGTCAAGAGAGTCCTCTGTGGGCCTGGTAATGGCACAAGGTACAAACTGTAGAATTTTCTCTTTACCGTTTTTGTTGTTTCCTTCCCTTATGAGGGGAGGGAAATAGTTAGCACAATGTTGTATGAATGTTTTAGCACACGACAATATTGAAAAATGGTTTTCAGAGCAGTAATACAGCTGTACATTTCTACTGATACAAATATTAGGTTACTAGCATAAGGCATTGCCCTGACCCTAACCAGCCTATACAATAGGGAGAAGAACTAAATTTTGTAGAGTTGTAACATATGGTTGATATTGACCAAGCTTCTGTGAAAGGTCTGCAAAGATGAATATGTTTTTAGTCTTACATTTTCTAGTCTGTGTTTGACATTTCACATGTATTTAAAACCTATTGTAGGTAATGTTGGGGATGATTTGGACTCCATGTCATCTGATGTCTTTGTGTCACACAATGGAGGACTTACCTGGGATCAGGTGAGTGACAGAACATGAAATATCTATAAGTAATTTTGACATGTGGAGGTTACTAATAGAGAGTTCACATGAATTTATTTGAAGAAAGAAGCTTTTATTTTTTTATTTGAAGAAAGTAAATACCCCACTTGCTACATGTGAGAAGAAAGCATGTTGTCAAATTGTTTTAGATAGACCAGCTTCCCTACAAGCTGGGACTGGTATTAAGGGCAGTAAGTAAATAAGTTTTGATCACATGAACATTTCCTATGTTTGTTGCAGGTGTTGGAGGATCGCTACTATGTTGTGTTTACGGACCATGGTGGGGCCATTGTAGCAGTGAAGCTGGAGTCTGGCAAGCCAACCGACACTTTGGAGTAAGTTCTACCCCCACTTGCTCCAATGTATTTTACCCACAGTAACAGTTATGAACTGTTTTTTTGTATCTGTCAACCCCAAATTTCTTGGTACTTATAGTTGAAAAAAGTTTTTGTCTTCTTAGTTGTTACAGTGTTTCCATTTATCAATGCATTAAAAGTTGAAAATTTGTTGTTTGAAGCATTAAGCAGCATACTATGTTGACTTTGTGGCATCCACAGATACAGTTGTACAGAAGGGCAGAAGTGGGAGTCGTTCAAGTTCACAGACACCCCACTTCTGATAGACGGAGTACTGAACGAGCCAGGGGAGGCCACTCTCATCATTCTGTGAGTAATCAACATGTGTGGTCTTGTGGTTAGGGTAATGGACTCAAAATCTAAAGATCCTAAGGTCTAACCCCTATCTAGTCCCAGTGTTGTGCCCTTGAATTTCCTTACTCCACTCATGTGGAAACTTGATTTTGGTCGATCATGTGTCCATAAATATCATGTCAAACTCATTGTATTCAACAGTCAGACCCTCCCCTTGGGAGGGGGATTTTTGTACTTGTGTTTTGTGCCCTACTTACATTGTATGTAGTCATGTTCAATGTTGATTATGACAAATGTGAATATGACAAATTTTCTCAACTTTGTGTGTTGAGTTCAGTATGTAATGTTTTTATCATAATTGTGTAGATGAACTAACTGTTAAGTTTGTTTGTTTTCCCCCAGGGTGTTTGGTCACCTCCAGGCAGACTCTCGCTGGTATGTGGTGAGGCTGGACTTTGGCTCCATCCTGACCGCCAAGTGTACTGACCAGGACTACACCACCTGGGCACCCAGTGATGAGGTGGGAGGACCACTTTGCTGTAAAGTTTAAAAAAGTGAAAGTGACCTCAAACCGGTTTAGCTCAATGAACTCAATGAACAGTTGAGCTAATCTTCCACTGGTCATGACAGAGAAGACAGATGCAATATCTGCAGGTTCATTGTACTGGGGAAACTCTCCCTAGATCCTTTTAAAAAGTACAATGAACAGTGGACTACAGCTTAACATCTCTCTCCTGCAACAGTCAAGGTCAAAATTACTGTCAATTCCTTTTTCTATTGTGGGTTTTGATAATAGGATGTATAGCTCTGTTATTTTCAATTGGTGAAATGCTTTACAATCTACATTTTTGGACATTGGAAGCGTAGGCATAACATGAGGCTTTTACTAAAGGATTTTGTGTATTTTGTTTCCACATAGCTGGGAAGACAGTGTTTACTGGGTGAAAGGAAAGTGTACGAGAGGCGAAAAGTGGAATCAACATGTTACAACGGGAGAAACTACGAAAGAGAAATCAACACAACTATATGTCAGTGTACGCCAGAGGACTTTGAGTGGTAAGGATTGTAAATCTTCATAATGTCATGCACCATCACTGATGAACTTTCATTTAAATTGTTATTATCTGAGTGTATGTCTGACTGCATGTTTTTTCTTGTGGTTCAGTGATTATGGTTTCCAGCGGTCCAGTGCTAACAGGACAGTGTGTACCGTTACTGACTGGTTCGACCCAAACCAACCCCTGGGAGAATGTCCTGAGGGACAACACTTCTTCAGAAGCTCTGGGTAGGTACATACATTACCACCTAAAACTTGTTGAGACTGTTTGTGAGCATACGTTATGATAGGTAACTGTGAGTATTAGAAATCTTGCTAATTATTGTGCCGCAATGATTCTGCTTGCAAAGAAAATGTTATCATCCCACAACAACACATTGTGTAGGCACAGTTCTAACTTGTCATTCGCTTTTACCAGGTATAGGAAGATTCCATCTGACAACTGTACAGGGGGTGTTACAGATCAGTACAAGTCCAGACAGGTGCCGTGCCCACTGCAGAAGGCAGAGGGGCTGCACCTGACAGCTAACGTGGGACCTGCTGCCCCCACACATACTAATGTAACATTCCATCTCACACAGGACAGGGTAAGTACAGTAGGGCTCTGTACCTAATACCCACACCTGCAAAATTATTTAGGAACAGTTCCAGACCTGAACACCTGGTGCACCTGTACCTGTGCCTGAACAAAATAAAACACTAGTGGACTCATTTTTTACACTAAAGGTCAGCAAAAATCTGGAAAACTTGTAAATACTGAAACAAACAGTCCATTCCATGATCATTGTATGACATAAATCAAGAGTCAGCAGTCGTGTAGTTAGTTTCAGTTCATTTTCATGCGACTTCTAGCTACCAGGATGTTGTTCTGTTCTGTCTAACAGGAGGTACTTGATTTTCCTCACTTACATAATTTCAGATACTCTTTTATATACAGGTTACACTTGTGTTCAGACGTATTCTCAGTCACTGAAGAAAGATAGTGGATGCTATCTCAGTATCTGACACATCAGACTCTTCAGAGAATTCATCCAGTTGCTTGATTTACATGTATTTTGTATTACACATGTCTGTTTGTTTCTGAATCTGTTCAGGGATCAAAAGCCAGCACTGTCTACACATGGGACTTTGGGGACGGTGTGGCCACCTCCCAGCCAGGACTGAGGAACAGCTCCACCCAGGTGCACAGCTACGACACGGCAGGAACGTACGCGGTCTCCGTGTCTGCCAACAACTCTGCAGGCTGCACCTCCACCAGCATCTACATCAAGGTCAATGGTAGGTCAAACAGGGATGCCCCTAATATATGGTCTGACACCCTTATGTTCCTGGCTAAGGTTAGGGTTGTGAACATAGGGATGTAATCAATAAATCATTTGTGGGGGGGGGCGGCAGTGGGGTGCATGTTTTGACCTGATTGAATGTAATTCTTGTTTAAAAGTTCTGAGTTGTTTATTTATGTCAGGCACAAAATATTTAGCAACTGCTCGACATCCTGAAGTCCAATATCCTCCTCGATTACCTTATAAGTGTCAAAGAAGGACGGCCATGTCTACGACTCTCATCCGATCTCTAGTGAAGGACCAAGCCAGCCAGTTCCATGTGGCGCATAACATGACATGACCTGCCAGTGACAGCCTACTGTTATGAATAACCCACCCTAAACTCTGAGGCATGTTATATTTCTCTTTCCACAGACAAGATCACCACCCTGAAGGCCTGTGCACCATCAGCCCTGTGTGTGAACAAACCCTGGAACTTCACTGTCACCCCATTGGCTGGGGATGGTCATGTGCCAACAATCAGTAACCAATCAGGACTCGGACTCATCCACTATGTGTGGGACTTTGATGATGAAGAGGTGAGAATGGGTCTTCATCTTCTGCTTTATCAAATTATTGCCATCTAAAACTGTTAGTGGAAAAAAAGTGAATCAGGGTCGATAGAATTATTCTTTGGTATACAATGATGATGTTACTTTCACTTGATGTACTGTATAGGAGACAGACACCAAGACTCCCCTGTTATCCTGGAAGCCATCCATGTTACACACATATAAAGAGACTGGTAAATACAGCTGGACAGTGGAGGCCATTAACCCTGTCAGCAGAATACAACAGGAGGAAGACATACAAGTCTATGGTAGGTTCATTACCTCCAGGTACGGAGGTTTTGTTTTTGGTGTGTTTGTATGCTCGTTTATCTGTAGTCATTTGAATACAGTAGAGTCACAGGAAGTAAGGGGAGAAATGGTGTAACTACAGGCTGTCATGAAGGTTGAATTGTAGGTCAAAATGGTGGCTGTGAGGAGGTGATTGGTATCTTGGAGGAACTCAGGAACTCAAGGATTGCATGTGCGCGAGAGTGGGACATGAGAAATGCACAAGTAATGAATAAAGCTACAAATTCACAACAACTCTAAATACGTTACCTGACATGGAGGGAGAAGATTTTCAATCTCCTGTTTTTATAGCAAGTTTTTAGTCTTTAATGATGCTCATGTCTGTAACAGTTGCACCCTCATGTCTCCACCTTGTCAGATATCCTGAAGACATTGGAGCTGTCCTTCACAGCTACGTTAGACATGGCCAACAAGGGAACAGCACAGTGGAGACAGCAATTTGGTGACCTCCTAGAGAAACAGCTGCAAGAGGCAAGTGCTGTCACTTATCTAACGTGAGGTGATCTTGTGGTTAAGACTTAGAATCTAAAGGCTCTGAATCTAAAAGTTCTGGGTTCAAATCCCCAGCAGGCTGCTATGTTGTGCCCTTGGGAAAGGCACTTTATACCTATCTCCTCACTCAACTCGTGTAGGTGCTGAATGCTCTGACATGATTTCTGTGCCACGTGTACATTTGTAGGTGCTGAATGTATCTGATGCCCACCTGGCTGTGACAGTGTTCCCCTACATCCCCACCCGAGTGCTGGTGTCAGTGTTCCCGCCCTGTAACCTCACCGCAGAGCTCTCAGTACCGAGGGAGAACAGCGCAGAGGCAGCAAACTGTGTGAATGAAGTACGTTAATGGGTAAATTAGTAACTGTACAGAAAAAAGTGGACTAGAGTCCTGCTGTAGTTATTGCACCACGTTTTGTGGCCCGGGGCTAAAGAAACACCCTATGCACCATGAATGATGTGGGAAGGAATTTGACAAAGAAGTGTTGATACTATTACATAATACAAAGTAAATCAAGCAACTGGATAAATTCTCTTTACAGTCAGATGTTTCAGATAGCATCCACTATCTTTCATCAGTGACTGAGAATGATTAAAGATAGTGGATGCTATCTGAAATGTCTTATTCTTTAGAGAATTTATCCACATGCATGGTTTATTCGGTATAAATTGTTCTGCCTGGATGTCTAACCTGCATCGACGTAAGTTGATATATTTCTTTCACACGTATAATGAAGTACATGACACCTCAGAGCATGAAGCATCATCAGTCTCTTGCTATATGAATAGGGATCGTTCTGTAGAATTGCTGGAAATTTATGATAAATTGATTGCCATGGAATCGTTCAAAAGTCCTACTAGATATTGCCCAGAAAGTTCCACTGCAGGAATTTCATTATGAATTTTATGTCCAATACCACCACTGATTTGCATAAACCTTGTTATTGAATCAAACATCTTTACAGCTCACAAAGGCACTAAAGTCTGCTGTGGATGCCGACAAAGTTTCCATGAGCCTTGCTGGTGGTTTGATAGTGAAGGCACTAAGAGTTTATGTCCTGCAAGGTTTGTTTGTTTCTTTGAACCTTTGTTTAATCATGAAATACACAAATCATCCTGCTGGCCGCTTTTCATGTAGGTCATGATTGAAGAGGTAAGGGCCAGACAAAATATAACAAGATATAGGATACATGATTGAAGTGGTAACAAATCCATAAACATATTGTCGTTTAAGGTAGGTTAACTCTGTACTGCAAGTGTATTGTTTCATTTCAAAGTGGTTTGTCATCATTTTGGCTCTGTTTTCTAATCGGCCTGGGACAGACCAATCAAACTGCTATATTTTGTATAATATGCTGTCATATTTTCTTTTTTATGCTGTTGCCATTTTCTTTTTGCTATATTTTCTTTTTTATGCTGTTGATTGATCAGGAGCAGACCAATTAGACTGCTGTATTTTCATGCTGTTGTAATATTTCATTCCAGAATGTGCCCCTCCCATTCCTGAGCCACAGGGTAGCTACCAATCTGTGATCATTGGAGTTTTAGCCCTGCTTGTCATCATCCTCCTCCTTCTTCTGCTTGCTTACTTCTGGAAAAGGTGAGGTTATGGAAAGGGTGAAACATCAGAGTTTTATTGCACGCTAAGGGGAAAGGTCACAGCCCTTAGAATGGGACGTTAAGCCATGGTCCACTGTACATTTGTACTTGTGGAAAAGAGCTAGAGGAATTTCCCTGGTACAATGAACCTGTAAATGAACACATAGTGTCTGTGTTCCCTGTCACAACCAGGAAGATTCAGAATAACTGTAACTGTAACTGGTACTCTGTTCACAGAAAACGTGAGAGAAGTAACTGGTACTCGCAGATGCCGGCGCCGACGAGCCTGATGAACGAGCAGGGAGAGATGCTGTCTCCGGCGGAGGACCTGCTGGACCAGGAGATCACGGAGGAGGAGTTCCTGGATGACATTGAGGACGACTCCTTCCAGCCAGGTGAGCTAGGTGATTGGATTGTGCACGGGATGCCTTTTGTCTGCTTGTTTTGCATTACAATGTGGTCACATTCATCGTAAACCGTCAGACGATTTTGATGTCGTAGGATTCTAAGCAGGCTATGTCAGAACCAGTTGCCAACAAGGATCTAAGACAGCCTTTTCGGTAACAAGACAGCTGAATTTTGTGGGATATATGACTATCCCAAGAATGCTCTCAGTTTGAAATCGTACAATTTTTTGTCGTTCTATGTTTTCAGTAAGCCAACCAACATTGGTGATGATGTCAGGGGTTGGCCCAAGCACTGGTGGAGGAACGAACATGCCTTGTTAGCTGTCAATCACAGCTGTATATGTCAATCAAAAAGAAGAAGAAAACGAAGGAGGAGCCCACCAGGTTTAACCCACCATTATTGCATGGAAGGGGATTGTGATTCCTTGTCAATTTCGTGTGTATGTGTGTTAGATGGAGATCTAATTTTGCTGTATTTGTCAATCATGTTTAAGGGAGAGAAAATTAGCTGTTAATTACTAACAGGGGAGTGGGACACATTGTATTTGAGTTTTCAGTCATTTTTAGGTGTGTACTAATTATAAATGAATGGAGCGACCAATCAAAACTGATGAATGGAAGAGAGGAGCCATTTACTGCTGTCAGTCAAAAGGAGCTAAGAAACATTTACTATGGTTTCCATGTTAAGCCTGAAATAGTGTGCAATCGCAACATGTAGGTAATGTTATATGCTTTAACAGAGGATGCAACTATATATAACCCTGTATTACATATAGGTAACTCACTCTGTAGCAGCCTAAAAGGTCCCCTACATCATTCCAACCTACTAACTATTCCATGTCGGTGTATGTAACTTTATGTATAGGAAGTGTTGTTGCAGCATAATAAATGCTAACTTTGGTACTTGACTGTAAATATTTGATAGCTATTGTTGTCAAGAGATTAACCAGACAAATTTTTTTTGTCTGGATTGCAAAAAGAGTTGTACTGAATGAGTACAAATAGACGTATAGCTGTGATGTGAAGTAAAAGCCACAAGGACTGTAAGTGAAAGATTTAAGCTTTGTCATGACATGTATGCAGTTTTAATATAACTTATTTTAGACTAGATGCCCCTTCTAGGTAGAAGGCAATAGAGGTATAGAGGAAGAGAAGTAACATATTCTTCACAATGTACAATCAAATGCATTGAGTGACATTATCAGTAGATGCAAAGTAAGTTAAGGTCTATGTATAGTTTCGAACATTGTACCACAAATATATTAATTTTGTCGTGCTGAAAATAGACCGCATGGTGCCAAAATTTGACATGGTTTGGAGAAAATATCAAGCAAGAATTTTTTTTTATTTTAATGACATCTACATGTACATGCCTGCTTGTCTCTTATCTCAACTGTTTTATTCTGTCATTCTATTTTTATTTCTTTATTTATTTCACAGTTTTTAACGTTTTAGATGAATAAGCTTTGGGACAGCAGCTGGTGATATTGTACTGAACAACCTTTCACACCTAACCTTTGCACATCTAGCTGCAAGCATCGTTTAAAACTATCTAGTGAGGATGCACCTACTGTACTTGGTGGCAATGAGTTCCACATACTTTCTATTAATAGTATATATTTCTATATACTATATGTACTCCATTCCATTTTTATACAAGTCCTACTCTAAATGTGCTTTTATTTCTTTGCCTTATGGAGTGAAACCATTCCTGAGAATTTTTGTTGCTGTTTAGTTTGTTGTTTTATGAAATGAATTTGGTATTGTGACATGAGGCTGGCTGTGAGATATGTAAATATTTGTTAAGTTGCTATTTTTTTGGCAAGGACTCAGGGGTGGAGATATTTCTTTTTCTTGGAGAATGTTCACTAAGGCCAAGGAAGTAAATTGGTGTGGCCTAATTAAGTTTAAACAAGCTCCCAGTAACAGTTGCAAGAATTGCTATTTTTGTTTGTTAAATCTATATGTTGTGTTGTTCAAATAACATGAATACACCGCGAAGGTAAGAGGGGTAAGGTAAGGGTATTTTCGTGCACATGTGCGAGATGAAAGGTGAAGGCCCCAAACTTCTATGAACACTAGCTACATTCTGTAAGAGCCACAATGTACAATGTTAACAACATTCCTATTGAAAGTGTAAGGATCTATTGTATTGCTCTAGATGTTAACATGAAAGATATGATGTTTGTTATCGGGTTTATCATTTTCAAAGAATAAAACTGAAGTGTATTTGAATTGTAATTTGAATTTTAGATTTCTTGAAAATATCTAAAAAAAATATACACCCATAAATTGCCCACTAGTTGGAAAACTGCATGAAAATGTATGTTTGTATGTCATAATAAAAAAAAGATTGTTACATTCCGTGGAGTAGTGCTATGCATTGTAGACATGTAGACATTGTGTAGTTTCTCTGTATCTGTTGTTATTCAGCACCAGGGACAGACATCACTGTAGCAATGGCTTGTATAAGAATATAGAATAAAAACTAGAAAAGTAACATTTGCAAGCAAATGCAGGATGTTACCTTCGCATGGTCTCACCTACCATTCCATTGGGTAAGGATGGGTACGTAGACGAATATTCTGCATTTCCTCATATCAGGAACTTTTATTTAGATAGTCCTACAAGTAGTGTCATAGTTACAGAGGAGTCAATTTATCAATAGTGACGGCTGGTAAAGGTATTCTGCATTAGCTCGTATTACAGAATTCTATAAATAAACTAACGGTAAGTGCCACATGTATATTCACTGTGGAGCCCTTAGCCCCTTGTCTTATTTAGGAACATAGCACTTAGGCCACAGCAAGTAATTTTTATGGATGACATCCGCGCGCGCATTGATTTTCGCTCGATTTCGGGGGAAAAAAACAAATTTTGATGCCAACCAACTGTGGTCAACATGCCAAAAATATGTCATAAACGGCCATGGGCAAGGCAAGGCTCTGATTTATTGTTTAGTATTTCATTTTTACTTTGATACAGTGTTATAAGTGATGTTGCCAATGAATCAAAACCATTTATACAAAGATTGAAAGCTTTTATTTAGTAATTCATTTTTTTTCAGAGACAAATTGATGTTGTAATAGTTGGCACAATATACATGTAAGTAGAGTATGGCTTTCTGGACAGTTCAGATTATAAATGAACTCTGTCAGTTATTGAGCCCCAATTTCCGGTAGGCAGTGTCTAATCTCAGAGACCGTCATGATCAGGGATCCAACAAACTTAATGGGGCACAATTACTTACGTTTGATGGCAACCGTTGACAGTTTACCATGTAGTAGCTACCTATGATGGTACAGGCTCTTTTCGACAATTGTTCTTGTTAATTGAGATTTATACACATGTACAAGGACGGTAATACTGTTAGATACAGGTATAAAAGACCTGTTGGTTTGTGATATCATGTTTTGTCGCCACAATTCTTGTTTAACAAGGTTAACGATCTCAAAATTTAAAAATGTAGAAATCTTTTTTTTTTTTGCCTGCCTTGTTTTTTTTTTCGCCCTCTCGCATTAGATTTGGAGTCTGGGGAGGATGTCATCCATAAAATTTACTTGCTGTGGCCTTAGGATAAAGTTAAAAATGATCCCACCCCAACACACACACTCAATCTTACCATCTCATCGTACATATATATATAATAAATTAAGAGCAAAGATTGAATAATGAGTCAAAGACTTTTAATCTTCTCGACCGCTTTAATTACAAAAAAGATAAAACGTTATGCATGCTTGTCTCACAAACATTTTTGTAAATACAAAAAACAGGATGTAGGCTGAAATAACAATGATGATTATTTTTAGCAAGTTTATCATTATTGTAAACGAATGCTTATTGCAAGTACGTGTGCATTTAACATACATATTATGAAAAATACAGTTATATCAAGAACTAATTCCTACGTACACTTCATACTACATTGTACGATATATATCATGCTAATTTTGCTGGGTTTTACTTCTTCTTTCACTGCCTTGGACGAAGAAGAAGAGTTACTACACATTAAGTGACCAACAAAAATCCGAATTAAAGTGACCATCTAAAATCCCCAATTCAAGTGACCACCAAAAATTCCGAATTAAAGTGACCAACAAAAATTCCAAATTAAAGTGACCAACAACAGTTCCGAATTAAAGTCACCAACAAAAATTCCGAATTAAAGTGACCAACGAAAATTCTGAATTAAAGTGACCAACAAAAATTCCAAATTAAAGTGACCAACAACAGTTCCGAATTAAAGTCACCAACAAAAATTCCGAATTAAAGTGACCAACGAAAATTCTGAATTAAAGTGACCAACAAAAATTCCGAATTAAAGTTGCCAACAAAAATTCTGAATTAAAGTTGCCAACAAAAATTCCCAATTTAAGTGACCAACAAAAATTCCGAATTAAAGTGACCAACAAAAATTCCGAATTAAAGTTGCCAACAAAAATTCTGAATTAAAGTTGCCAACAAAAATTCTGAATTAAAGTTGCCAACAAAAATTCTGAATTAAAGTTGCCAACAAAAATTCCGAATTAAAGTTGCCAACAAAAATTCCGAATTAAAGTTGCCAACAAAAATTCCGAATTAAAGTTGCCAACAAAAATTCTGAATTAAAGTTGCCAACAAAAATTCTGAATTAAAGTTGCCAACAAAAATTCCGAATTAAAGTTGCCAACAAAAATTCCGAATTAAAGTTGCCAACAAAAATTCTGGATTAAAGTTGCCAACAAAAATTCTGAATTAAAGTTGCCAACAAAAATTCAGAATTAAAGTGACCAACAAAAATTCTGAATTAAAGTTGCCAACAAAAATTCTGAATTTAAGTTGCCAACAAAAATTCCGAATTAAAGTTGCCAACAAAAATTCCGAATTAAAGTTGCCAACAAAAATTCTGAATTAAAGTTGCCAACAAAAATTCTGGATTAAAGTTGCCAACAAAAAATCTGAATTAAAGTTGCCCAAAAAAAATCTGAATTAAAGTTGCCCAAAAAAATTCAGAATTAAAGTTGCCAACAAAAATTCTGAATTAAAGTGACCAACAAAAATTCCGAATTAAAGTTGCCAACAAAAATTCTGAATTGAAGTTGCCAACAAAAATTCTGAATTAAAGTGACCAACAAGAATTCCGAATTAAAGTTGCCAACAAACATTCTGAATTAAAGTTGCCAACATAAATTCTGAATTTAAGTTGCCAACAAAAATTCCGAATTAAAGTGACCAACAAAAATTCTGAATTAAAGTGACCAACAAAAATTCCGAATTAAAGTAGCCAACAAAAATTCTGAATTAAAGTTGCCAACAAAAATTCTAAATTAAAGTTACCAACAAAAATTCTAATTTAAAGTTACCAACAAAAATTCCGAATTAAAGTTGCCAACAAAAATTCCGAATTAAAGTGACCTACAAAAATTCCGAATTAAAGTGACCAACAAAATTCCGAATTAAAGTTGCCAACAAAAATTCTGAATTAAAGTTGCCAACAAAAATTCTGAATTAAAGTTGCCAACAAAAATTCTGAATTAAAGTTGCCAACAAAAATTCCGAATTAAAGTTGCCAACAAAAATTCCGAATTAAAGTTGCCAACAAAAATTCCGAATTAAAGTTGCCAACAAAAATTCTGAATTAAAGTTGCCAACAAAAATTCTGAATTAAAGTTGCCAACAAAAATTCCGAATTAAAGTTGACAACGAAAATTCCGAATTAAAGTCACCAACGAAAATTCTGAATTAAAGTGTCCAACAAAAATTCTGAATTAAAGTTGCCAACAAAAATTCCGATTAAAGTTACCAACAAAAATTCTGAATTAAAGTTGCCAACTAAATTTCCGAATTAAAATTGCCAACAAAAATTCTGAATTAAAGTTGCCAACAAAAATTCTGAATTAAAGTTGCCAACAAAAATTCTGAATTAAAGTTGCCAACAAAAATTCCGAATTAAAGTTGCCAACAAAATTCCGAATTAAAGTGACCAACAAAAATTCTGAATTAAAAGTTGCTAACAAAAATTCTGAATTAAAGTTGCCAACAAAAATTCTGAATTAAAGTTGCCAACAAAAATTCCGAATTAAAGTTGCCAACAAAAATTCTGAATTAAAGTTGCCAACAAAAATTCCGAATTCATTTCATTTCATTTTTATTTCATTTTTATTTATTTACCCAGGGGAAAACATATCGCCGCAAGGGCGTTTTTCAATGTTCCCTGCGGACATTCATTTACAAAGTATACTTAAGTAACAAACAAAGAAACAAAGATACAAAATAACTAATTACAATAATAACATATTGGTAAAAGTGCTTCAAAATCATAGGGCAAACTAATGACTTAATAATATATGAAACAAGCGAAAAAAAAGTATAACAAATGAATTAAATAAGGAAGGTAATGGAAATTTGCATATCAATGTTACAAAACAAAAGTAACGGTTACTAAGTTGCGAGAACAGTCTGGTTATACAAACGCTTAAACGAGGCGACGGAAACTGCTGTTTTCAAGGTAGATGGAAGAGCATTCCAAAGAGCTGCACCAGTACTGGACAAGGATTTCTTTTTGTACTGCAGATGAGCCTTAGGTAGTTGTAGCCCCCCTTGTGCTCTTAAGCGTGTATTGTATGAGTGAACTTCCCTGAACTGTGTGAAGAGATCCGAGATGTGAGGAGGGGACATGCCATTCAGAGCCTTGAATACAAGCACTGCTTTGTTTCTCTTGTGTAATTCAGCCACAGGTGTCCAGCCTAGACTGTGTAGTATGGTGTCAATAGGTGTGTACCGATCGCACCCCAGGATCACCCTTCCTGCCCTGTTCTGTAGTTTCTGAAGTTTGTCTATGCATTCCTTGCTACCTTGATCCCAAATGGTACTGCAGTATTGTAAGTGGGGGAGAAACAGTGATGTGTATATTGTCGATAAGGCTTCTGTATTGATAAATGGTTTTAAGCACTTAATGATGCCAATTGTCTGAGACAATTTTTTAGTGACATGCGAGATGTGTTCGTTCCATTGTAAGGTGCTACTCAGAAAGACCCCTAGATACTTAAAAGTATCCACCTGTTCTAGGTCTGTGCCTGATAATGTTAAGTGAAGGTGACTTCTTGCGGCGGCTTTGGCCCTATGTGTCCCCACAAGCATGGATTTGCATTTTGAGGGGTTAAGCGAAAGTTTGTTTGCAGTGAACCACTGTACAAGCCGAACGGAGTCACTTTGAATTGTCTGCGTTATTGTCTGTATATTCCGATGTGCAAAATATAAGATGGTATCATCTGCGTACATCGCTATCTTGCATAGCTGAATACAGTTTGGCAGGTCGTTGATATATAAGATAAAAAGAAGTGGGCCGAGGATAGACCCTTGAGGTACGCCACAAGTTACTGGTAAAGTTTTGGACAGTACCGACTCAAGGCATGTACATTGAGACCTACCAGTCAGATAAGACCTGAACCATTGGCAAGACATTTCATTTATACCGTAGAGTTTTAGTTTAAGCAACAATATATTGTGATCAAGTGTATCGAAAGCCCTCGACAAGTCACAGAAAATGACACCTGTTTGTTGCTTTCTGTCCATTGAACCAATCCAATCTTCCACTACTGAGTGTAGTGCAGTCTCGCAGGAGTGGGTCTTTCTAAAGCCAGATTGAGACTGTGTCAGAAGTCTGTTTTTGTTGAGGTAGTCATAGAGTTGGTTATGTACTGCTCTTTCTAGTATCTTAGAGATAGCAGGAAGTATGGACACGGGGCGGTAGTTATTAGGGCTAGTCTTGTCCCCCTTCTTGTAGATGGGCGTGATTTTGGCTTCCTTCCACTTTGTCGGGAATTCGCCATTGTTGAGTGATTTATTGAATATCTTGGTAAGAGAAGGGGCAAGAATCTGTGCCCCTACTTTTAGCAACCTGTTGTCAATGTTGTCTAGGCCAGTGGCCTTCTTCAACTTGACTTGTGACAGTTGTTCTGTGACAAATTCAACTGTGATTGGTGAGAAGGCGAAAGTGCTGGTTGCTTTCTTGACAAACTGGACGGGTGAAAAAGGTGAAAGTGTCACTGAGAGAGACTCATACAAGTCCTCAATGACTTTATGGAAGAACGTGTTGAGTATCCCGGCCATTCCTTGCTTGTCAGAGGTACTATGGCCCTCATATTCTAAGCAAGTGATAGTGTTTGGTGACTTGCTGGGAAGCAATTTACGAATGGCCTTCCAAATCCCCGTCTGACCCTCCTCAGCCCCCTGGATTATTGATTGAGCAGCATGATCTTTTTTTGCGATCCGGCACAAATAGTTAACTCTGTTTTTCATTGCCTTGTAGCTGGTAAAGTCCTTACTGTTACCAGAACGTTTCGCTTGTCGGTACATGTGGTCTCTAAGGCCAATGAGGTGGCGTAGATCCTTAGTCAACCAGGGTGCAGGTGTACCTCTAATCTTCATTTTCTTAATGGGAGCGTGAATATTGGCAACACTACTAACCAAGTCCTCCCATACTTCTAGTTGTTCATTTATGGTTGGTAAAGTGTCAATGGTGTGCCATGGTACCTGTGCTATATCATGTCTAAATCTCTCTTCATTGAAAGATTTGTAAACCCTTCTGCTCATGACTGTGGGTTGTGACCTAGGACCCTTGCTTCTATGGTAAGTATAGATCATGGCATGGTCGCTAAACCCCCCCTCGTAGGTCCCCTGGTTGTACAGGTGTGTTTTGTCATTCGTTAAAATGACGTCTATCGAGGTGCTGGAAGTGTCAGTGACTCTAGTTGGTGAGGATATGATGTTGTCCATCTGGTACAATGCACATGAAAATCTTAGTTTACCTATTGGACCTGAGTTGTCAGTAGTTGACCAGTCACAATTCAGGTCTCCCATCACTATAACTTCCTTATCCTCGTCACTAACTTTATTCATGCATTCATCAAACTTCTCGAAAAATTGCTGGTCATCAGATGGAGGGCGGTACATACTACTGACTAATATTTTCTTACGAGAGGGTGGGATGAGTTCAGCCCAAACAGCCTCAAGGCCTGGGATCTCCAAGTCAGGACGAGCTCTAAATGGAATTTTGTTCGAGATGTAGAGAGCTACGCCGCCTCCATGCCGAGTTCCACGGTCATTTCTAAGTACATTGTATGTGTTAAT
Source organism: Branchiostoma floridae x Branchiostoma japonicum (assembly GCA_013266295.2). Classification (NCBI taxonomy): domain Eukaryota; kingdom Metazoa; phylum Chordata; class Leptocardii; order Amphioxiformes; family Branchiostomatidae; genus Branchiostoma; species Branchiostoma floridae x Branchiostoma japonicum. The sequence continues at coordinate 15,110,931 of CM023824.1, forward strand.
AGAGATAAGAGCATCGGTAATACTATCGTCCAACATAGTCTCAGTCACAGCGAAAACGTCAGTTTTACTGCAGTCTAGAAAAGTCTCTAGCTGAGGTTTCTTTCTCACAAGACTACGTATATTTTGGTGTGCGAATAAAAGCCCTTTACATTATTTTACATTATTTACATTATTAATTAAAGTTGCCAACAAAAATTCTAAATTAAAGTTGCCAACAAAAATTCTGAATTAAAGTTGCCAACAAAAATTCTGAATTAAAGTTGCCAACAAAAATTCCGAATTAAAGTTGCCAACAAAAATTCCGAATTAAAGTTACCAACAAAAATTCTGAATTAAAGTTGCCAACTAAATTTCCGAATTAAAATTGCCAACAAAAATTCTGAATTAAAGTTGCCAACAAAAATTCTGAATTAAAGTTGCCAACAAAAATTCTGAATTAAAGTGTCCAACAAAAATTCTGAATTAAAGTTGCCAACAAAAATTCCGAATTAAAGTTACCAACAAAAATTCTGAATTAAAGTTGCCAACTAAATTTCCGAATTAAAATTGCCAACAAAAATTCTGAATTAAAGTTGCCAACAAAAATTCTGAATTAAAGTTGCCAACAAAAATTCTGAATTAAAGTTGCCAACAAAAATTCCGAATTAAAGTTGCCAACAAAATTCCGAATTAAAGTGACCAACAAAAATTCTGAATTAAAGTTGCTAACAAAAATTCTGAATTAAAGTTGCCAACAAAAATTCTGAATTAAAGTTGCCAACAAAAATTCCGAATTAAAGTTGACAACAAAAATTCTGAATTAAAGTTGCCAACAAAAATTCCGAATTAAAGTTGCCAACAAAAATTCTGAATTAAAGTTGCCAACAAAAATTCTGAATTAAAGTTGCCAACAAAAATTCCGAATTAAAGTTGCCAACAAAAATTCTGAATTAAAGTTGCCAACAAAAATTCCGAATTAAAGTTGCCAACAAAAATTCTGAATTAAAGTTGCCAACAAAAATTCTGAATTAAAGTTGCCAACAAAAATTCCGAATTAAAGTTGACAACAAAAATTCCGAATTAAAGTCACCAACGAAAATTCTGAATTAAAGTGTCCACCAAAAATTCTGAATTAAAGTTGCCAACAAAAATTCTGAATTAAAGTTGCCAACAAAAATTCTGAATTAAAGTTGCCAACAAAAATTCCGAATTCAAGTTGCCAACAAAAATTCCGAATTTAAGTTGCCAACAAAAATTCTGAATTAAAGTTGCCAACAAAAATTCTGAATTAAAGTTGCCAACTAAAATTCCGAATTAAAGTTGCCAACAAAAATTCCGAATTAAAGTTGCCAACAAAAATTCTGGATTAAAGTTGCCAACAAAAATTCTGAATTAAAGTTGCCAACAAAAATTCCGAATTAAAGTGACCAACAAAAATTCTGAATTAAAGTTGCCAACAAAAATTCTGAATTTAAGTTGCCAACAAAAATTCCGAATTAAAGTTGCCAACAAAAATTCCGAATTAAAGTTGCCAACAAAAATTCTGAATTAAAGTTGCCAACAAAAATTCTGAATTAAAGTTGCCAACAAAAAATCCGAATTAAAGTTGCCAACAAAAATTCTGTATTAAAGTTGCCAACAAAAATTCCGAATTAAAGTTGCCAACAAAAATTCTGAATTAAAGTTGCCAACAAAAATTATGGATTAAAGTTGCCAACAAAAAATCTGAATTAAAGTTGCCCACAAAAATTCAGAATTAAAGTTGCCTACAAAAATTCTGAATTAAAGTGACCAACAAAAATTCCGAATTAAAGTTGCCAACAAAAAATCTGAATTAAAGTTGCCAACAAAAATTCTGAATTAAAGTTGCCAACAAAAATTCCGAATTAAAGTTGCCAACAAACATTCTGAATTAAAGTTGCCAACAAAAATTCCGAATTAAAGTTGCCAACAAAAATTCTGAATTAAAGTTGCCAACAAAAATTCTGAATTAAAGTGACCAACAAAAATTCTGAATTAAAGTGACCAACAAAAATTCCGAATTAAAGTTGCCAACAAAAATTCTGAATTAAAGTTGCCAACTAAAATTCCGAATTAAAGTTGCCAACAAAAATTCTGAATTAAAGTTGCCAACTAAAATTCCGAATTAAAGTTGCCAACAAAAATTCCGAATTAAAGTTGCCAACTAAAATTCCGAATTAAAGTTGCCAACAAAAAGTCCGAATTAAAGTTGCCAACAAAAATTCTGAATTAAAGTTGCCAACAAAAATTCCGAATTAAAGTGACCAACAAAAATTCTGAATTAAAGTTGCCAACAAAAATTCTGAATTAAAGTTGCCAACAAAAATTCTGAATTAAAGTTGCCAACAAAAATTCCGAATTAAAGTTGCCAACAAAAATTCTGAATTAAAGTTGCCAACAAAAATTCCGAATTAAAGTTGCCAACAAAAATTCTGAATTAAAGTTGGCAACAAAAATTCTGAATTAAAGTTGCCAACAAAAATTCTGAATTAAAGTTGCCAACAAAAATTCTGAATTAAAGTTGCCAACAAAAATTCCGAATTAAAGTCACCAACAAAAATTCTGTATTAAAGTTGCCAACTAAAATTCCGAATTAAAGTTGCCTACAAAATTTCTGAATGAAAGTGACCAACAAAAATTCTGAATTAAAGTGACCAACAAAAATTCCGAATTAAAAATGCCAACAAAAATTCTGAATTAAAGTTGCCAACAAAAATTCTGAATTAAAGTTGCCAACTAAAATTCCGAATTAAAGTTGCCAACAAAAATTCCGAATTAAAGTTGCCAACTAAAATTCTGAATTAAAGTTGCCAACAAAAATTCCGAATTAAAGTTGCCAACAAAAATTCCGAATTAAAGTTGCCAACAAAAATTCTGAATTAAAGTTGCCACTTTAAATTCTGAATTAAAGTTGCCAACAAAAATTCCGAATTAAAGTGACCAACAAAAATTCCGAATTAAAGTTGCCAACAAAAATTCAGAATTTAAGTTGCCAACAAAAATTCCGAATTAAAGTTGCGAACAAAAATTCTGAATTAAAGTTGCCAACAAAAATTCTGAATTAAAGTTGCCAACAAAAATTCTGAATTAAAGTTGCTAACAAAAATTCCGAATTACAGTTGCCAACAAAAATTCTGAATTAAAGTTGCCAACAAAAATTCCGAATTAAAGTTGCCAACAAAAATTCTGTATTAAAGTTGCCAAAAAAAATTCCGAATTAAAGTTTCCAACAAAAATTCTGAATTAAAGTTGCCAACAAAAATTATGGATTAAAGTTGCCAACAAAAAATCTGAATTCAAGTTGCCCACAAAAATTCTGACTTAAAGTTGCCTACAAAAATTCTGAATTAAAGTGACCAACAAAAATTCCGAATTAAAGTTGCCAACAAAAATTCTGAATTAAAGTTGCCAACAAAAATTCTGAATTAAAGTTGCCAACAAAAATTCCGAATTAAAGTTGCCAACAAAAATTCTGAATTAAAGTTGCCAACAAAAATTCTGAATTAAAGTTGCCAACAAAAATTCTGTATTAAAGTTGCCAACAAAAATTCCGAATTAAAGTTTCCAACAAAAATTCTGAATTAAAGTTGCCAACAAAAATTATGGATTAAAGTTGCCAACAAAAAATCTGAATTAAAGTTGCCCACAAAAATTCTGAATTAAAGTTGCCTACAAAAATTCTGAATTAAAGTGACCAACAAAAATTCCGAATTAAAGTTGCCAACAAAAATTCTGAATTAAAGTTGCCAACAAAAATTCTGAATTAAAGTTGCCAACAAAAATTCCGAATTAAAGTTGCCAACAAACATTCTGAATTAAAGTTGCCAACAAAAATTCCGAATTAAAGTTGCCAACAAAAATTCTGAATTAAAGTTGCCAACAAAAATTCTGAATTAAAGTTGCCAACAAAAATTCCGAATTAAAGTTGCCAACAAAAATTCCGAATTAAAGTTGCCAACTAAAATTCCGAATTAAAGTTGCCAACAAAAATTCCGAATTAAAGTTTCCAACAAAAATTCTGAATTAAAGTTGCCAACAAAAATTCCGAATTAAAGTGACCAACAAAAATTCTGAATTAAAGTTGCTAACAAAAATTCTGAATTAAAGTTGCCAACAAAAATTCTGAATTAAAGTTGCCAACAAAAATTCCGAATAAAAGTTGCCAACAAAAATTCTGAATTAAAGTTGCCAACAAAAATTCCGAATTAAAGTTGCCAACAAAAATTCTGAATTAAAGTTGCCAACAAAAATTCTGAATTAAAGTTGCCAACAAAAATTCTGAATTAAAGTTGCCAACAAAAATTCTGAATTAAAGTTGCCAACAAAAATTCCGAATTAAAGTCACCAACAAAAATTCTGTATTAAAGTTGCCAACTAAAATTCCGAATTAAAGTTGCCAACAAAAATTCTGAATTAAAGTTGCCAACAAAAATTCCGAATTAAAGTTGCCAACAAAAATTCTGAATTAAAGTTGCCAACAAAAATTCCGAATTAAAGTTGCCAACAAAAATTCTGAATTAAAGTTGCCAACAAAAATTCCGAATTAAAGTGACCAACAAAAATTCCGAATTAAAGTTGCCAACAAAAATTCTGAATTAAAGTTGCCAACAAAAATTCTGAATTAAAGTTGCCAACAAAAATTCTGAATTAAAGTTGCCAACTAAAATTCCGAATTAAAGTTGCCAACAAAAATTCCGAATTAAAGTTGCCAACTAAAATTCTGAATTAAAGTTGCCAACAAAAATTCCGAATTAAAGTTGCCAACAAAAATTCCGAATTAAAGTTGCCAACAAAAATTCTGAATTAAAGTTGCCAACAAAAATTCTGAATTAAAGTTGCCAACAAAAATTCCGAATTAAAGTGACCAACAAAAATTCCGAATTAAAGTTGCCAACAAAAATTCTGAATTTAAGTTGCCAACAAAAATTCCGAATTAAAGTTGCCAACAAAAATTCTGAATTAAAGTTGCCAACAAAAATTCTGAATTAAAGTCACCAACAAAAATTCCGAATTAAAGTCACCAACAAAAATTCCGAATTAAAGTCACCAACAAAAATTCACAATAAAAGTTGCCAACAAAAATTCTGAATTAAAGTTGCCAACAAAAATTCTGAATTGAAGTCACCAACGAAAATTCCGAATTAAAGTCACCAACAAAAATCCGAATTAAAGTCACCAACAAAAATTCACAATTAAAGTCACCAACAAAAATTCTGAATTAAAGTCACCAACAAAAATTCCGAATTAAAGTCACCACCAAAAATTCCAAATTAAAGTCACCAACATAAATTCCGAATTGAAGTCACCAACAAAAATTCCGAATTAAAGGGACCAACAAAAATTCCGAATTAAAGTGATACCATCAAAATCCCCAATTAAAGTGGCCAACAAAAATTCCGAATTAAAGTGACCGACAAAAATTCCCAATTAAAGTGACTATCAAAAATTTCGAATTGAAGTGACCATCAAAAATTCCGAAGTAAAGTGACCAACAAAAATTCTGAATTAAAGTGACCAACAAAAATTCCAAATTAAAGTGGCCATCAAAATTTTCCAATTAAAGTGACCCGTCCCGAATTGCAAAATGGACCAACATGAATTGAAGTGACCATCAAAAATTCCGAAGTAAAGTGACCAACAAAAATTCTGAATTAAAGTGACCAACAAAAATTCTGAATTAAAGTGACCAACAAAATTTTCCAATTAAAGTGACCCGTCCCGAATTGCAAAATGGACCAACATATACATTTCTACCAGACGAAATCAATCCCTGACGCCCACAACAACAGTCCCTACTCGTGGCAACCGTATTTCTGACAATGTTTTAACACTGGAGGTCAGCACAACTCACCGTGGAAGATGGCGCATATATATCGCTAGCTTGGTAGCCGACGCCATGTAACTGGAGGGAACCCAACACCAACGGCGGTTTCTCCTTGGTGCAAGATCACCCACGTTCCCATAAAGAACTTGATTTCCCGTGAATACAATCAAAATAGCGATTGTATCTGAAATGAGGCCTCTCTTTCTCTCTCCAGCCTCCTTGGTATGGAGTTTTATATCATACCCGGGTGGCGAAACAGTGCTCCCGGCCGTGTTGTATTCTCCCGTACGACCGGGTGTATAAAACGGGCTTCTATAGAACGATTCGAACGCGTTTCGCCCCAACCGTGTGTGCCGCTTTCGAAAATTCGAATACAGGATTCGAACGTTGGAATGGATGTTGAGCAGTTTTGTTTGTTTGTTTAGGGACACCAAATTTTCGCTCATTTCGCCTTGAAAGACGTGTTTTCTAAGGTGGGTATGATATAAATAGAGCTTACAACACGGTGTATTCCGCATCACCCTCGGTCTCGGCCCTCCCGCGAGTCGGATCGCCCTCCGGCCTTCGGCTCGCGGTCGGGTCGATAACGGGGGGTGTCCTAATTCCGTCATACCCCTAATTCCGGACTAGTTTGAAAAATCATTGTTGCGGCGTTATGCATGGGTGCATGTGCC